>JAVJGI010000040.1:102025309-102037768 GCA_035590275.1 Ibycter americanus
ATCCTACAAGATTCATTTAAATGCTCACCCTACAAAACTTATTTAACTCTTACCTATCTCATCCCCTTCTATCAGCAGCAACGCTGGGCGAGTTCTGGGGGAAATATGTGAGGTGTCTGGCTTTTGTTCCTGCGACGCTAAATATTGTCCTGTTTGTCAGAGCAGGAGCGTAAGGGGAAAACCGACGCTCCCGCCTGCCCGTGCAGGGCCAGTGCCGCTTGCTGCTCGAAGGCTGCGTGCCCGGCAGCACGCTGTGCTGGGGCTGGAGCGCGGCACCAGGATGGAAAATTCCATGTTCCTGCAGGGATGCATGGCAGGGGTTGCCAGGGGGCAGGCACCCGAGCGTTACAGGTGTAAAGCTGTAAGCTTACAGCCACATTCCAGCTGTGGACAGTTGCTCACTGCCGTACCGAGCGAGTATCAAAGGCGTTGCCATGTGTCGCATGTTAAGAAAATATAACTGCTAAACTTGGAACATCTCCCTGAAAATGAACCGCCTTGTCTGCCCGGTGTGATGTACCACTGCCCGCAGCCCTGGTTTCAGTCTCTGTGGTCTCAGGTCTCGCGTCCTTGAACCTCGTTAGCCCAGTACTGGGCTGGCATCTTCAAGAGGGGTCGAAGAGCAGTTCTGCTGCTTTCCCGCTCCAGTGCGTGGCTGCTGAGGGGCATCGCTGCAGAATTAGTTTATCTCAAAAAACTGTTCTCATAGTCAAATTCCTGTGGAAGGGAGTCCAATTCCTGTTGCATTGCCGGACTCAGCATCACCTTCTCTCCGTTACGGAAGAGTCACAGGCGGCTGCGGGCTGGGGGTGTGGGGGCAGGGACAGACCTTCCCTGGCACCCTGGGCAGCGCGGGCAGGGCTGGCAGGCAGCGCGCTGTTCCAGAGTGCCGGTCGCCTTCCCCGCTGCCCCGGCTGCCAGGGCAGGATTCTCATCAGTCACTTGACTGTAGCCGGTACCAGCTGTAAGTGCTGCTTTACGATGCCCGTGCTATATGCTGATGGCTTGTAGAACCCTGACCACATCCCGTCCCCAGGCTGTTCTGTTACTGCACCGATGTTAGGAGCTACTGAAGAACACCGGCTCAATTTGCAATAATTTAAAAGTTTACCTCTTATCAGAGTAGGGATGGAGGTTGCGGGTACTTGGAGTTTAAAGTATACATGAACATTTATTTTAATATTTGCTGTCGTTTTCTTTTGCAAGTTTAAAACAAGGTTTGGAAAAGTTTTAGGTTTGCTTTGTTTAAAACAAGGCTTATGTTGCCCTTTGGGTTCCTTTGCTTATTAGATGTTTCTATTTTAATGTAGCACTGCATTTCTTAAATTTGTGCCATCGGGATGCAAAACAGACCAGAGGCAATCTGCTTTTCAATTAATAGCAAAAAATGTTTTTTCCAACATTTCTTATTTTCAGCTAACTATAAATTAAGGTCTTAAGATAATAGAAGCAACAAATGCTGGCTTTCTTTTCACTGCTTTGTTCCCATGGCTCTTTCATAGAACAGAATTTAAATTGAAATTATAAGCATGAAGTTTTCATTCGACGTATAGTTGAACTTTGCAGTCATGTTTTAGTGATCATTTTAACAGATCAAGAGCTGAATAAGTTTTTATTTTCAAAAATTTTTCCTCTGCTGTTTTTCACATGCATACACCATGCTCTGCTGCAACCTTGTGATGTATTCTCTTCCTGGCTGTTCGTTTGGAACACCACTAAGTATATTTCTCATTTGCATTCTGTAGATTAATTTTTCCTAAAAATAACTTTTAGATATGTATAATTACAAGGGTTTTTTAAATTTTAATGTCACTATGATTTACACTTGTAGTTTATTTAAATACCTTGATAATTCATTTAAATATGTGGGGTTTTAAAATGTAGTTCTCTTTATAAAAGACTTCTCCATCACACAAACTGGTAGGCTTCCTAGTTTTGGGTATTACAAAGGAAAAATACTTAGTGCAAAGGCAAAGCAAATATGAATTGTACATTTTTTTTCACAGAGTTGTCAGGTATTTTAAAGTTCTACGTTCAGTCTTTTGAATTGTTCATCTATGAGGTTAAAGATACTCAGTCATTACCCGTATGTTTGTTTTTTAATAGTGGGCCAGCAAAATTCCTTTTAAACATGCAAATCAGGCTAATGGAAGCCTGCACCATACTGCTGAATCATTTTCTCTAAATATTAAGAAGGAATCCTGTATGTACTTAACTTTTCCACTCAAAAGCATTGTGCACTATGGCTATGAAAGTGGAAATGACAGGGAGTGGGCAGAAAATAATGAGGAAAATATACGTTTTAAATTGTTTGTTATGTTAATAGACGTGCTGCCATGGGGATATACTGCTTTTCTCTGAAGATAGAAATTATTAATGGGATGTTGTTTCTCTTTTCTGAATTTGCAAATAAAAAATGCAGCAGTATGTTACTGAGGTTACTTCTATCAGAGTTAGCTTTGCGTTTGATTCCATAATGCTAATTTCAATGTTTTTGGAATATCTATGAAGCTGCAGTTTACAGTACACAAATACCGAAAGGTGTTTATATCTTAATAAGAGCAGTACGTTCTTGAGAGATTTTTTGTTTCTTCTAGCAGAGGACTAATACTTAGCTGTGTTTTCTTTTTTGGTTTTGATGGGTTTTTCCTCCTCTGAGTGAGGAAGTTTTAATATCTAGATTGACTAGAGCTGTCATTCTAGCCGTGCCGAAAGAACAAGAGCTGACAAAATAGATCACAGCCAGTCTTTTGCATTTCCAAAGGTACTGTTTAATACAACCAAATGAGGGATGACAATATGTCAGGACCATCCCTTAAAGTTCTCTGGGAAGTCTTTTTGTGGACTGGAACTGCATTATTTAACTAACTGGTTACGCTGAGTATTTCAGGTCCCTGTATTTTGTTGATTGTCCTCACTGAAGTCTAGTTGCTATGCAGTAGATTTAAATAAAAAGGTGGCTTTGTTGCACAGATTAGTAATTTTGCTAGTCTTTGCCGTAATTATTTAGTAAATGAACTGTTCCTCACTTCTAAGAAATAGTCAGCTGGCAGTGGGAGACTGTTCCTTCACAGATCTTTTTTCAATGGGATCTTTGCTATGGATTCGGATCCCGGCGAGCTCACGGTGTCCAGGCTGGCTCTGCAAACCTGCTTGTCCCGCCGCGTTCTGTAATCCCTCACCTGCCGTTGCGCGGACGTGTTTCATATCTGTAAATAGAGCCGTCAGGCTGTTCATTTTATTTTTCAGTTGGCAGACACCATCGGTTTCCATAGATGCACTGTTCCAAAGAGATGAATGCCAATGTTTGCAGCCGTGAGCGTCGGGCTATAGGTTCCCTCGGTGCCTTTGTTCACCCTTACTTCGCGATTCGCACCACGTGTATACTTCTTACTCACTACTTGCTACCTGCACACAACTTTTTTCTTCTTTCGCTGAGTGAGGCTCTTTTGGCTTGCTTTAGTTCCCAGTTAGCTTTTCTCTAGCTAACAGCATCATTAATGCCTGAAATAGGGCTGTGTCTCTGAAGGCTGAACTCATCACGAGGTGAGCAAGTGAACCTCATGCTCCACACATTGTGTAGCTTTTAATGGAGATGTGCTGAGAGTCCTTCCAGCGGGCATTTTTAGTCCGAGTGCTTCCTCATCCAAGCTGCGTGCTAATGTAGGCTGCATGGAAATCAGAGTTTCTCCTGAGAAACTGCTTTTTGTTGTGCATTAGGCTGCATGTAGTGTCCTGTGGTCCCTCCGCAGGCCACGTTTGAGTTTCAATAGCAAAATATTCAGGAAATGCTTTCACCTCATCCCATTTTTCCTTGTTACGGATTCAGAGCCCAGACTGAATCCCAGGCCTTCAGCCTTACCTCCCCGGAGCGTGGCTCCTGCCGCCCGGTACGGAACAGAGAAGCCCGCCCAAGGCCGCTGGAGGAGGCAGGAAAGCAGCAGCAGCGCATCCTTTGGTCCACTGGTGCAGCAGCGAGGAGCCGCAGGGAACGCGGCACTGCTGCCTTCCCTCCGGCTCCCCTCCGGACTTCGCTCCCCATCTTGTCCGTCTCTGAAAAGCTGAGAAAGGGGGGTCAGGCATCACCCAGCCAGCCTACGAATCAAGTGCTCTGGGCTCCTGAGAATTAATGTTTCTGGGAAAATGGCAGTAAGAATGTCTGTATAAATAAAAATTGCTTTGTATTTATTTCAGTGTTGCTTACAGGCTCACAGGTTTGACTGTTAATGTTTGTGTTTATTCCTTTTGGATATACATAGTTCAAGGCAGTATTTATCCAAGGTCTTTCTTGCTATATGCTACTTCCCTATACTCTCAGAACTAAAGGGAGCATTGTGAAATTAGTGCTTTTTGCTACAAGATAAAAGACCATTTTATTAATTTTTCATGGTTGCAGGTGGATGCATTCTCTTCTTCACGAAACCCCACCTGGCAATGGAAAGGACAGTTATTTAAGAAATACCTGCTTTGCATATATTTTTCTGCTTGAAATTTGATCAGATGATGAAGGAAGGATTTTGAAGGTGTTTCTGCAGCTCATTATGAATTCTATGCAATGCAAAGTCTCAACTTTATTTTTGTCTCAGAAGAACATGTCTGATATAAAATTCCCTTTTGGCAAGGAAGAGAGATCTTAGGATTTCACAAATCCAAATTCTTTTGCTTATGGCTGTGTCCCAGTTGAAACGTTAGGTTTTCCTTGGAGATCTTTCACAACCAGGAACATGATTCTTTCAGCTTCCTGTGTGAGCTGGCTAATTCTCCGGAGACGCTGGGAAATGTGTTGTTCAGCCTGACAATACTAATCCAAAGAGACACAAAAGGGAAGGATGAGACCCCCTATGTTTGGAAGCATCAAAGTGTAGAAGCTGGTACAGTCAGATTTGGTTAATCCATTGTTTTCTTTATATTTATGTAAATATCTATACATCTATATTTTTTCTATTTATAAGTGCAGAAACTTGAATATTTCAAAATCACATAACAACATAAAATGTATTTCAGTAATCTCTTGTTCATACAATGGATTTCTTCTTTCTTTGGGATGCGAGAGGAAAGTGAATCAGCTCATTATTTTCAGACAGTCTTACACTTTGTTTTCATTCCTTGCTCAGGAGAATGGGGGAAACAGAATTAGCAGTGCTTTGTTCTTTGCACCTACAGCTGACAGTAAATAACAGCAATTAAAAATTCAGTTGTGTGAACTAACTACTTTTTGTTCACTCAAGAGCAAGTGCTGTACTTTTTGTGTAGACCTGGAAAAAAGTCAAGTCCTTTAGCCCCATTTTTTTCTCATGTTAAATAGTGGTCAGTTTTAATAAGCAATGAGATGCCTTGATTCATGGACGTTATCTCTGCCTGCCTTTCCAGGGGCCACAAGCGCAAACTGGATGAAGACGATGCTGCCAGTGAATCCAGTAAAGAATCCAGCAATGAAGATGAGGAAGGAAGCAGTTCTGAAGCGGATGAAATGGCAGCAGCGCTTGAAGCCGAATTGAACGACTTCATGTGACATTCATGCAGAAGGCCGAATTCGTGATGGTATTGTACTCCTCATAAACAGATTGGACTTCAGATGAGTCCCTTATGTCAGTACTCAGTGTTTTTCCAAAATGTGTGTGTATATTTTGCAAAGCAACACAAGAGGTGACACATTATTTTACAAAATCGGAAATAGATGTTTTTAAGGTGTTTTACTAAAGGAAAATATACTTTTTTAAACAAAAAAAGTATTAAATGGGACTTGGTGTGCTATGCCAAAGACATGTTAGGAGCTCTGCAGAACCTTCATATACAGGACAGTGATACAAAGATTTGTGATTGAACGTACAGCAACTTTTTAAAAATATCGCAGTCTGTGGCGTATGGGTAAGAGTCTTCAAAAAAAAAAGGAGGAGATAAAGGAGATGGAATTGTCTGGGTAGTACAGCAGGAACCTGAGGAACTGGTCATCCTTTTCCACAAATAAATGCTATCAAATATAAAAGGATTTTTAAAATAAAGAAGAACGATTTATATTTGTATAGAAACAGAGAATGTGATATGCAAGCTTTGTGAACTCTGCACTTGACCCACCTGTCATTTGCTTCTAAGATAATACATAACGATCAAAACTCATGTTTTTAAGTTACTTTGTGGAATAGTTGGGTTCTTTAGGGTCATCGTTTAGATTTTTAACTTTTCTTCTCTGTAACCGGAAATTTAGCACAGCATACTGTGTGACCCTGTACTGCCATGAGAAGCATATTCACCCATTCGTGTTGTCTTGGAAAGAGCGAGTGCTACTTCAGTCTAGATAGGATTTAATTTCTTTGACAAGAGTTCTGATGTAAAGTTTTTGTATATTCTATTTCATATTTGACCCACAAAACAGATTTTCTTTCATTTAATAAAAATTCATTTTGTACACTTTGTTTCCCTTTCTTGGTCATTTGCTTCTATCAGGTAGAGGGCACCTTTCCGTGTTGTCTTCCCTTTGCATGAAAATGATGAAAAACACTGAAGGCAAGTGCAGGTCTGTAGGTTCAGGCAAGTAGCCGAGGCAGAGGAGAGAAGCACTGGCTCAGAAGATTCGCTTTTCCGTTGGACGTGAAGTCTGATGTTCTGGCATTTTCTCTGGTCTCTTTGGCCTCTGAAGGTGCCGTGACAGTTACTGCTCAGCAGCTGCATTTCGGAGGGTAGACCTGTGGTTTATTCTCAATTGTTAGCAACTGCAGAGACAAATCCTTTTAAAACATGTTTGCAAAAGAAGACTCATTAATCCAGATGTCATGGTTAAAGGGAAGAACTTTCTGGTGCAGAGGTACTTAATTTTGCCACTTAGCAGTAAAACAGAGAGAATATTCCAACAGAATCCCAGCCGGTTTACAAATAGCAGCCCAGTTTTCAAAGCTTCATAATGGCAATAAGAGGAAGACTGAGAAAATAGGAGAATCTGTTCAGGTTAATACTGCTTTTCCACTTCAGAACGCAAGGTCAGCATCCACAAGACAAAAATAGTGTTTTCTCTGGAAAAATGTTAAACTTCCTGGACATTTTCACGGGTGCCACGTGCCTGAAGTCTACAGTGACCTGCCTGTCGTGGCTCTCCGTGAAAAGAAACAGGGTGTCTCCAGGCAAGGTGCTCTGTATAACAGAAGGCGGCGGCTAATGCTTGTGAAATGGGGAGTCAAAATACTTCTTTTTTTCAGCAACTTAAATGCAGCCTCCCCAGCTGTCAGGGGGATGATTCCTTGCAATTAAATATTAAAATGTCAGGGGCTGTGGGATACGTTTTGTGCTTTTTTAACTCAAACCCCGGTGAAATAATTTGAAGTAATACCAACTTTTCGGGTCACTGTGATGCTGCAGATGACCTGACAGCAGATTTCAGCAGAGACCGGCTCTGGCTGCTGCTCTGCGTGGCAGCGTTCAAGCCCTGACGGTGAGCCGCGCCGCGCGGGGCAGCGCTGCTAGCTCAGCCACGTTCCGCCTGGGTTCGAGCTGCTCGTGGGGCGCCGTGTCCCTGCCACGGCAGCTGCCTCGCCCTGCTCGTGGGGTCGTTCCGTACGTGGGAAGTTTGACAAGGCTTTTGGTGCTAAAGGCTGTATCCCCTTCCCAGTTTTATGGCTGATGCTTTCGGTTTAACTGGTGGGATGTGTGTGTGTGGGCAGGAGTCCTAAAAGGCAGTCAGCACTCCACTAGACCCAGTATCATCCGGACCCCGAGGTAAACACGGAGCGAGGCTCCCCACCAGGCTGAGCTGCAGCTACCGGAGATGTGGTGCCGGTGAGGGCTCCTCTGCCTTGATGGGAGCCACAAAAACCCGCAGCCGGTACTGCACGCTGAGCCCCGGCCAGGCAGCACGCTGCCAAAGTAAAGCCAAGCAACAACTGTTATGACACAGACAACTCTTATTTTGATGTTAATTATTCAGGTAGCTCTAACAACCCCTGCTCTCCAGTCCTTGGGGCGGGGGGACCTAGTACTGGGGATGAGGGGAAAGGCACTGACCTCCTGCTCATTGGGTTAGCTGTGTCAAACTGGGCACCAGCCTCTCTGCCTGGGCAGGAGAGAGAAACAGAGACTGTAAATTCAATAGATGATGAGTTAAATGCCCTGGCTAACCTGCCACGAGAAGTCTTGATGTACGAAGTTGCCACTCACTCCCACTAACTTACACTTTTTTCAAGATGCAGAAGCACCCTAGGAAAGGCAGCAAACGTGCTTTGTGAAATGGCTTTTAACTCTTTATTAAGTGACCCACATCAGTTGACTAGTTCTTTTATCCTATATTCTTGCCCTGCTTCTGTAGCCAGCAGGGACCTGCTGCCGGGAAGGGCTTGCAGAGCAGAGGCAAAGACCGGGCTCCTGCTGAGGCGCTGAACTTGCTGGGCAGTGCTGGTCTCCGCAGGGGAGCCAGGCGTGGGAGTGAGCACGGACGGGGCGTGCAGCACGCCCTGCTTCGTCAGCCGTCCTGAGGGTGTGCTCCTCGGGGTGTGCTGTCGCTGCTGTGCGGGAAAGGCGGCTCCTGAGGTCCGACGGTTGTGTAAGAACAGGTAAGACCTGGCATTTCAATGTAAAGACCAGCAGTTTTACTTTTCCCGTCTCGATTTGCTGGCAGCAGTTCCGAAGAGAATGGGAAGACGCAGCAGCTCTGTGCAGGGGATGTGGTGGGGCCCATGATAAAAGCAGAGCAGCGGGCAGCGGCCAAGCTCTTCTCTTTGTGCGTGTGCTGGGGAGGAGGGGGAAGACGAGGGAACAGTGTCGCTTAGCACCGAGATGTGCAAAACTCCAAGCATGCAAACACTTCCACTGTTGGGTTTTGTGCGTATGTCGAGTGGGGCCTCAAGTTCTCAGTGTTGGATAGTAACATCCTCTGCGGAGGGTGGAAAGTCTCAACTTTCCTTATTGGCACTACCGCTTTCAGACTAGGTGACTGCCTTACAAGTGTGAAAATCCACACACACAAACCTGGAGCTGTACCTAAAGATTTCTCAGCTTTGCCTAATTTTACTACAGCAAACATTACAGCAGAGGACAAGTTGGAGAATGAACATATAGTGGTCCTGTCAAGGAAGTGGATCTCTCTGTATAGCTGGAAATTCAGCACGAGAAGTCTCCCAGTTCTCACTGCCTGCATGCAAGCTTTTTATACATTTGTTTTTGCTATCCAATACCACCTTCTGTTGTCCTTTCAGAAGTGTTTGGAGCCCAGCACCCGGCACAGCCTCCTCTCCCCTCCCCTCTGAGGGATGGGAGGCAGCAGTGTCTGGTCCCCCAGGGAGCATCGCCTACAGCAGGCTGCTTTGCTGCAGCTGCACACCCTGGGCTCCTCCTGTTGTCCTGGCTGGTTTGTTCTGCACTTTCTTTCTATGAGATCTTCCTTCCTACTCACATATCATTAGTAGTTGTTATTTTATCACGTTGTTCTGACTGTACTGGCCTTTCCCCTCCCCATCTGAAGCACGCCAAAAGAACGTGCAGCTTATGCAGCACCTCTTCTTGCAACCACATCACCTATCTGATGTCCCCATAAAAATTCCAAAACCAGCACTAGGTTTCCTTCCCCAGCACAGCTCCATCAACAGGGTCCTCCTCATCCTGGCATGCTGCTGCTCTCCCAGCTGCTGGTCCAGCAAAGACCTTGGGTTCCTCAACCATGAACCCAGCAGATACAGAGGCAGTTCTCGGGCACGGCCACAAAGGTAAGGTATAGAATCGTAGAACAGCTTGGGTTGGAAGGTCGTCTTAGTCCAACCCCCTGCCATGGGCAGGGACATCTTCAACTGGATCAGGTTGCTCAGAGCCCCGGCCAACCTGACCTTGAACGTGTCCAGGGATGGGGCATCGACAGCCTCTCAGTGTCTCACCACCCTCATAGTAAAACATTTCATCCTTATATCTGGTCTGAATCTGCCCTCTTCTAGCTTAAAGCCATTCCCCCTTGTCCTGTTGCTACAGCCCCTGCTCAAGTCTGTCCCGCCTCTCTGGTGAGCCCCCGTTACCTGCTGGAAGGCAGCGCGGCTCAGGAGCGGCAGGAGGGTGAGGGACACGGTGCTCCGCCTGTTGCACACGCAGTCGTTACTGTGATGCTGGGGGCTTCACCCACCTAGGTGAGTCTCAGCTTCTTCCAGGTGGGAAAGTAGCTTTTCATTCGTGGGAAAGTGGTTTTCATTAAGAGTCGTCAACTGGCTTTATTTTATATATATATATGAGCTATAGCAACAGAGCAGTAACAAATAGTGCAGAGAAGTGAAAGCACTGCCTTTTTGCAGGTCACCTCTCTCGCCCCTGCAGGTCCCGTGCCACGTGCTGCCGCGCTGCGGAAGCCAAGCCGCCTGCTTGGTGAGGTGTTTCCCTTGGCAGAGGACGTTTGCCCTGTGGTCAGTTCTTTGCTCTTTCTACCTCCCATCCTAATCCTCTTTCCTGGCAAGACAAGGAGCCACATCTGGTCAATGTAAGCGTGTATGGCACTTCTAAGTATCTCCGTCCCAAGAAGCCAGACTGATCTAGCCATTGGGTAGGTTTAGGGGCATTTTAAAGGTCAAGCAGATGGTAACCAGAGGTAAGAAAAGTATACTTTCCTATACAAGAAAATAAAAATATTTTCTTCTATAAGAAAAGAGGTAACACCAGAGGTAAGAAAAGTGTATTTTGCTGCCACGGTGGTGGGATGGACAGCTGTACCCACAGCTTGCTAGGTGCTGCCCTCTTCCACCGAGCTGTCCTCTGTGAGTTCGGGTGTCCCGCCGGGAGACTGGGAGGGGGAGTGGGGCCAGACCTTCCTCCCCACTCACCGCTGCTCTCTTCCCCAGGCAAACCGCCGGAGCGGGCGGACAGTAGCCATATCCAAAGCCACGTAGGTTTAACAGGTGGTGACAAAACGTCCATCCTTCTGTAAGTTTGCTGTGGGACATGAGTGATGCAGATGTGTCTCCTCTGCCCCTTCCACATCTGCCACAGGAGGGCTTGGAAAAGCGGATTGCAGTGACGGGTCTCTGCTCGCGGGAACCGCAGGGGAGAAACCCTGGCCAAGGGCCCTCGGACGGGCTGCCCCCGCCTCCCGTTCCCTTCCCTACAGGAGACCAACATCTCTAAGTCCCCAGGAATGTTTGCCTGCCTTATCTATCTGTCAGATTTTGGATGTTGTTGCTCTTTCACAACAGGCAAGCTGTTCTCGCTCAAGCACAACCTACCCTCGCTATTGATCAACTGTCAGCGGCACAGCCCGCAGGCAGAGCCTCCTCCTCGCGCTGCCGCAGACCAAGCGCCAGGGCTTTTTGGCAGGGAGTACAGCAAGAAGTCAGAAAAGCTTTTTATCTTTTCAGATCCACCGCTACGGATATGTATGACCCTTTCAGGACACAAGTATTAAATGTGTCAGTTAGTGCCAATATAAATGGTCCTTGCGAAGTTCTCTGTTTTAATTAAGTGGATGCGTTTGGTCCTTGGAGAGCTCAACATGTACTTGGGTGAATAAATGTTTTAATAATTCAGTTTTGTCTCTCCGAATCTTATAGCTGCAACCCACAGAAAAGCTTTCTTTTCCTTGACACTGAATACCAAATGAAGAATGCTCCATTTTATTTCTCTGGTTTTTACTTTCTGTCCTTGGATCCGCGTTCTCAGCCAGGCTGTGAGCCCGTGGGGGAGCCCCACCGCGGGACCCACACACGCAGCGGTCCCGGGCCAGCCCCACAGCGCAGCCGGCAGCCAGCACCCTGCTGGGCTTCCCTGGGGGCTGCCCCCGCCGGGGCAGGGAGCCCCTCTGAGCCTGCCTCCCAGCAACACCCGCTGTCTTCCAGCATCCACCTGCTCCGCTGGCCACCGCCTTCGCCTCGCTGCTGGAAGTGGCGTTTCAGCTGGCTTGCGCGGAACGCCCGTGTCGCAGACTCACAGGATGGTTTGGGTGGGAAGGGACCCTGAAGATCCCCCAGTTCCAGCAGGGCGCCCTCCCCGCAGCTAGCCCCCCCCTCAGCACTTCAAGCCCCTTGTCAGCACTTTGGTTTCGCATTGCGCTTTAAATCTCTCTCCCTTTTTAAAATTCAGAAGGTGGCTAAGGAGGTAAAAGCAGGCCCCAGGTGGGCTGTGGGACGGAAAGGAACAGAAACTCGGCAGTGTGAACGTTGCGCATTGCCAGAGCTCACCCCTCGACAGCGGCCACGCTCGGCACGCATTTCGTCTGAACGGGCCCGGCAGGCGAGAAAAGGCGTCGGTCCTGCATCCTGCATTTTTCCAGCTCGCGGTACAGCGTACGGTTGTTCCCGACGGCCCTGCGGTGTGGACGGCGGTTCCGTGCTGCTGACGTGCGGATAGTAACTTTACAGCCTTGGAGGGTTATAAAGGAGGTATGTTTATTCAGCGCCGGGCGCACATGGGATCGTTCCCAAAGATCTGCGCGCCGCGTATGGTCCCTTTCTGTGTTTATATGTACAAACATTACATATTCATGAGATTACCTAATGCACCTATACATAT
>JAVJGI010000040.1:102051678-102068372 GCA_035590275.1 Ibycter americanus
CCCCCGCCCCGGGGCGTCTGCCTGGCCCCGGACGGAGGGCGAGCCCCCGCCCCAGGACAGGCTTTCAGTTCAGCCTGTGGCACCAGCGTTATTTCGGGGGGGGGGGGGGGGCGGGGAGGTGCCTTCTGCTCGTCCCCCCCGACGTTGCCCGGTCCGAGGCGCCGCGGGGTGACCTTCAGTTGCTCAGCGGACTCCAGACCTCTTTTGTTTGCTCCTCTTAGGGCTTCCCTAAAACAAACAAGCAGAGCATTTGGAAGGAGACCTATGGCTGAATATTCAGCGCTTCCTTTCCCCGGGGGGAAGGCTGGTAGACGTTCCCGCTGTCCGGGAAAGGTTTCCAGCCAAGCACGGAAGATCAGGTTTGACGCCGCTGAAGTGGGGCAGAGGGCAGCCCTTTTCCGTACATCGCTCCGGGCGTGGGGAAATGGGGTTAAAAACCAGGCGAATTGTCTCGGGTCTTTTTTTCCATTACACTTTTATTTGGGTGGGTTAATCAGCGTATCGGTTTCTGTGAAAACTCAAGACTTCTGCCTTTTAAAACCCACGGGCAGAATCCCCAGGCATCTTCAGGCAGTGCGTGCCTGAGGCACTGCTGCAGCCGCTGGGACGTAGCAGCATCTGGCCTTGCGCCCCTGGTCCTGTGCCTGATAACACACCGTGGGAGCACTGCATTAACTGTCAGTGAATGTCTGTCATCTCTTCGGGCTTAATTACGGAATGGTTTTGAAACAGCACACAAAGGAAAGTTTCAGCTCAGCTTGTAAATGTAATATAGCCCTGTGTCTGAATAACTCTCGTGGTGCCTGGATCTGCCGGCAGCGTCCCCGTTAATTAAGCCCTGCTTTGTTTACGTGGCTTTGGTTCTGAAGCCCAAAAATGTACAAGTTCATTTTTGAATTTCCCTTTAGCAGCTCTGTGTTGATAGAACAGAGAAGAGTTGCATTTCTTTGCTGAACAGGTTGTTTAGGCAGGATTGTGATGGTCTTCAGATAATTCTCGTCTTTCCTTTTTCTTTGTCATCGTCGTGTTTGATTCTGGAAGAAATCCTTTTAAATGCATGACTATGATTTCAGGACAGTCTTAAGAAACTGCTCCCAGGCAGTCAGATTGCGCCTTGCACTGAAGGCAGTGCTGTCTGCAGTCAGACGGGATCAGTAATGAAGCCGGCATTGGATGGGTTTTTATACGCTGTGGAAACCCTCGTAGCACTTCTGTGGCACAAGACCTGTCTCATCAGAGGAGCGTGAGCCGGAGAAGCTGCCGGGAGCCAGCAGTGCTGTAGCTGACCTGTGCTAACGCCGTGCGTGGGTACCGTTGGTACAGGGTAAGAGTACCCAGATGGTGAATTATTCTGGAGTGTTGTCTTCTGAATGCTCAGCATAGCTTTTTGCTTGTGAACTTGCATGCAGACAGCTATTCGACTGCTTGTTTTGAGCAACTGTGGGAACGACCGAACTGGATGTGATCACTGTGTCCTCAGATTGTTTGCAAGGCAGGAAGAGAGGCAGCATTTGAAGACTGAGCAGGTGATAAAAATAAATGTTCAGTTGGAATGGTGTGAGGTAGTGAAAACTCCTAAACGTTTTCTGAAGGTCTAAGTGATTGGGGAGCCTGTTTCCTATTTTTAAAATGAAATAGGCAGTCAAGGACCAGAGTGTTAATTTTGTGATACAGTTGGGTCTCAGCAAGGGTTCAAAAACTTTGCAGATGTATATAAGTGATAAGGATGGAGATTGTTCCTTTTCAAATTTTTTGTAGCTCTACTAAAAAAATGAAGAAGCCGTATCAGCAATGGCCAGGTATCTCTTTAAATATTGCGTGCCTTGCATTGCATCAGGTAGCTGATTTGTTTAAGACATCAGTTTTGAGTTATGTGACTTGCATGTTTCCCTGCTCAGATTAATGTCCTCGTCAGATTCATTATGGCACCTTTTATCACCAGTGGTCCTTAATGCTTTGTTTGCATCAGGAATTTTTAAGTACCTATTGATTAAACCTGACAACTTCAAGTTGCTTTGTACTGCTTTCGTGGTGCATTCTTACTGTGCATCACAGCTGGATCTATGTCCCATTTCAGGCGGCAGCGTAGCCGTACAGAAAGTCAGGCGCTGTTGCTTCTGTGCCTCTTTTGTAATGTCTTGCCTGTGGAAGACCTTTTCCTTGCTCCTTGCTTTTTTCTTTTTAAATGGGACTAAGATACCAAGGCAAATCGGGGTTCTGTGCAATTTGGTTAAATGGTGAGGAGAATTAAAAAAAAAAAGATTTTTGAAGACTGGTGCTGGTCATATTGGCTGGTGCAAGACGGGCGGCTGTCCCTTGACTTCGCAGCAGAATGGGCGGACGCTCCCCACGTCACTCAAGATGAGAGAGGGGCCGGGATCCCTCTGCTTTCTTAATACTGTCCTTCTGCCCTTAGCAACTCAAAAATCATCTGTGATGTCTTAGTAAAGGCTGATGAGCTTTAGGAGGAGTGCTTTACATTTTCAACCTTTCAGTGCTTCCACTAACCTTAGGTGCACGTATTCCACTGAAGAGCAATTTCTGGAGTGTTCTTCTTCTTAAAAACTTAAAATCTCTTTTATGTTTTTCCACCTTGGAAAAAGATGAGAAGTATAGCCTCCCAGCTTCTTAACATGAACTGGCATCTCTGACAATCATTCAGGTTATACCAACAAATTTGCCATTTCACAACCATTTGGTGATAAAATGTAATACTTTAAAGCAAATCTGAGGTTGGTGGTATTTTTTCCAAGTGACAGAAAACTGAAAGAAGAGTTTTTACAGATTACTGTGATTGAGTCAAGTCACTTTAACATGTTCCTATTCCTGAGCAGAAAGGTCCCAAATGATCTCTTTCTCGTTGTCTTTCAGGATTCTACATGACCATATTAGAAATAAGGATAACAAAGGCTGTTAACTGTGATGCCACCTATTGGTAAAAATAAATGTAAAGCCACTCTGTTTGCAGAACATCTACACGAATAACTGTTCTCCATGCTCTGCGCTACTTGGTTAACTGGTGTCTTTCATTTTCTGAGCTCTCTTGGTAGCATTCGTGAAGTTTGTTGAAAACAAGGGATCCAACTAAAGCATGTTAAATTAGAGTTCTGCACAACCGGCAGGAGGTAAATCAATATTAGACAAATGGGAAAGAACATGAGCATTTAAAAGGAAAAATGTTGTACCCAAGCTTCTAGGAATATTAAAGCAACTGAGACAAAACAGAAATAAAGCATTAAAGATGTATCCTTTCAGTGTTGTTTCAAAAGAAGAAGAATTACACGTGCTGGTGATTATGGAGATTATTCTCATCTTCTTTTTCAGAGCTTTGTGTTTCTTGAAGAAACAAATAGTGTTGAGACTGAGATGGTACCCACAAGAAGCACTTTGTAAATATTAGTGATGTGAGGTTTTTTGACAAATGAGTTTGAACCATTTGTCTCAGCCTTCTATAAATGGGTCCATTAGCAGAATAAATAGGCTGATATCAACTGGGCAGGGAATAATGGGTAAGATCCAGCACTGTGCATGTGTGCAGGGTTGTATCATGCCAGGATGCCCATGCTCATCCATTGGGGAATAGGAGCTCCATGGGAACACCTGTGGGTGTGCTGGTGGTACCCTTCTCTGTCTGAACTCTATCACTCCCCAGGTGGAAAGAGGTGCTGACACATAATAGAATCATAGAATCATTTAGTTTGGAAAAGAATCTTAAGATCATCAAGTCCCACTGTTAATCTAACACTGTGAAGTCCATCACTACATTGGCTTTGCTTGGTACACCTAGGATTTGAGCGTGGTCTCCTTGGAGCTTTGGAGAGGAATGATAAACATGTTTATTTTCTGAGAAGAGCCATGCTGAATGTGTATATCTCTTCATCCTGTGATTATTTTTTTTTAAATGTTTCTAGTCAGACACGTTATTGGAATGAGCTGAAAATGAGGTTTCTCACATGGACTGTAAAGCAGGCATCATGTGTTGGCTGTGAAGCAGGTTTCTCACACATGTCATCATCTTGCACGTACTTACCCCGCTGTCTGAATTACAATATGTCTGTAACTTTAAAATGTTTGAGACTGGATAGATGAAGGAAGAAGGAGGAGAAGTAAACCGGTCAGATTTAGGATAAAGCATCCTCCAGGGATTTGGCACAGCAGTGAGAATAATTTTTGTGCCAAGCCTTGTACCCCTGAAAAATATACCCAACGTCTCAAGTCTTACTCATTTCTGAGACTTTGGGATTTTATCTACCCAGGGTGTTGAACATACCTGATGCTGAACGGGAAGCTCGTTTCCACCCACTGTTTAATTTCTCCAGGTAGAACTGGACATAAGCTATTGCTTTTAAATCTTTGTCACATCAAACCAGCTTTACATCAAGGAAAGCACTGCTTGGTTACTTGTTCAGCTGGAAGCGGGTATCTTTTAGGGCAGATCTGCTTACTATGGTGACTCTGAAGGTGTGAAAATTTGCGTCATCCGCCAGTCTCTCCCTTTCGCCTCCCCACCCCACTTCGTCCCTCCCTTGCCATGGGGCTCAGCAGCTTATGGATCATGAGTCCTGTTTTCTGTGCCTTACCCCGTTGCTGGTTCAAGTAGGTTTGGTATTTCTGGGATGTTCCTGGCCTGGGGTGGAATGGTTTCATTCACAGCTAAACTCATAATTTGGTTACAGCTGAAGTGATGCTGAATTGGGTGCACAGCAATGTAAGAACACCATATTCAGCATCAACAATGATGGGAATGCACTAGTTTATCCACACAAGCTATGTAGATTAGTGAAGGAAACAGTACGTGATTCCCATTAATGAGTTGAGCTTGTGTGGCTTGCATGAGTGGTGTGAAGCAATGCCAGCCAGGAGACAGCCCAGCTGTCTGAAGTTGGTTATCACACTGATGGATGGATTTTTCAGTGTGTAGAAAAAATGTTCTTTATATATATATATAAAATTATTAAAAAAAAAAAAAAAAGAGGAACATGCTGCTTTGGAAATGAGATGGAAACAATTACTAGAGAAGGTGCATTGTCAACACTGTGAATCGCTGAGCAGTCAAAATAACGGGATAAAGGATAGACTGAGCTTGAGGGAAGATGAGGGGTTTTGAACTGCTCAGGGTAAAGTGCAAGCATCCCAGGTACTCCAGGCTGAACAGATTGTGATGAACAGCCGGAGAAACAGTTGTTTTCCTTGAGATCATCAGTGCATTTTTTTCAACTGGTAAAGCCGGGAAGCTGGCACCTCCATGGAGACTCTGCAATCACAATATGAATTCATTCAACAAAACTCTGAGTGAAAACAAACTCTCTTTAGTTTAGAGCTTTCCAAATATTATTCCAAGGCTAAAGTCTGTATGGGTTAGGATTCTACTTTATTCTGACCTGCCAGGTTGAAATTTTTTACTTGGTTCTCAAGAATGAATTCTCTTTCCTCACAAACTGCCTTTGAGAATGTTATGGAGTTAAGGAGGAAATACTTCAGAAAGCAGATATGTCTCATGAGCACATCCTCAGAAATTTTAGTTTCTAATTCTGACATCCGAAATTACTGCTTTTGGAGATCACTGTAATGTGCTTCTAGTTAATGAGGATTGTGATAGACCATCAAGATTGATACCACCTTTCCTTATTTCATGCTTCCTTTCCTCTTTTATTTTTTTTCTTGTAGTGAATTTGCAGTTCTACTTTGATGGCAGGGACTTGGCTATGCGCCTCCATGGACAGGCTGGTACCACTTCATTGCTGTACTGGACCTTTTGCCATCTTTTCAGGCTGCAAGACATGGTTGTTCAGCTGAGCTGTTAAATTTGTTTACAGTAACGCACGCTGACCTAGTTCTGAGCTCACCCCGGTGCTCAGAAGAGCGACCAGCCTTACCTGGCAGACCAGAGCCATCAGCGAAGCCACAAGGGGCTTGTTTGTGGTTTCTGTTGATGCTTTTGGGCGTGCTTACCTTGAGTGACATCACTTATATGATGTCTTTCAATATCCAGAAGCAGGCAATGAAGTCTTGACCCTGTTGTATTTAATCGTGGCCACAGTTCCTGTGGCAGTTCTCACATTAATTCAGTCTTAGTTCCCAGGGAAGCCTTATGTGCCTTTTCCAGCTTGTCATTCAGCTGAGCTTGTGTTCGTTGCTGAAGGGAAAGTCACGGTCCCACATCAGCGCCTTGGGGACGTCTCCGCTCTCCAGCCTACACGGCGCAGGAGCAGCTCCCGTCGTACTGGTTCTAGTTCAGACACAGCTGATCTGCCCCAAGTTCTGTACTGAGAATAGTTTTCGTGCTGTGTTCTTGTCTCTCGTGCTTTTCAAGGTCGTTTATTCAGGTTTGCCTTTCTGAGTTGTAGTTTTTAACGTTATTAGATGTCTGTAAAGTCTTCAAAGGTGTTTCAGGAAGGACTTTTCCGAGTACGACTCTAAAACCTTGAAAACATGTATGGATTAGGGAGGCTGATCAGGGTTACTTAGGAAAGAGAGAAATAAGAGAAATTTAAAAAGTCTTTTCATGACAAGTTGAAGTAGTCTGGAAGCAGGTATAAGGCTCCATTTTATCCTTACTAGTTTAGGAACAAAAGGTTGGATCCTTTGAGGCCTGGAAATGCACAGTATGCACAACCTTTCCTTTATCCGCCGCGAGCCGGAGCAGCACATCCCCCCTGCTGCTGGGAGTCCCAGCATGTGATAATGGTAGACTGCGAATCTCCCCTTCTGTGTGTATATTCTTCCATGTCAATGTCACTAAAATATTTCTTGGTTTAGTATTAAATTTAGTGTTTCCCTAAAACCCGTATTGCGAGTTCAGGCTCTGCTGGTGGTCTTAGGGGGCTTCTTGCCGCGAAGGCTTGCCGCGGCGGCAGGACGGGCGGCTGGGCGGGCTGCGGGAAGGGGCTCTGCGGCTCCTGGCTGGGCGGCTGGGAGGTGTTCTCGGCTCTGCTGAGGCAGATCAGAGGAGCCTGTCCAGATCTGCCGTGGTATGGATGAGAGCACATCTCGGCCCTAGGCGTTTGTTCTTGTATCTCTTTGTATTTGCACTGTGGTCTGGAGTTAAAACCCTCAGAGTTATGGGTTACTAATGTGTTGCCCTTCGGCTCAGCGAGAGTAAAACTTCCGATTTTATTTCTTTTCTAACTTTAAAATAAAAGTTTCTGAAAAGAGCTTACATTCAGTGCCTAACCCTGCCAGACTTTACCCTTTCCAGTAATTCTTATGCACACAAACAATCCTACAGAATACATCGGCATCCTGGAGCTGGTGGGGACTCAAGTAAGGGGTTTCAAGAGCGGGTCCTTACAGAACATTGAAAAACCTTTTATTTATCAAATCTCATACATTCTAATTACTAGTTCACAGTTCATACGCTTTGTCATGTTAATAAGTGTGATGAATCATTTTTAATAGCCAGCTCTGGTAGTGTCTGTGGTAGGCTGTGGCGCACAGCACCTGCTCCAGCACTGTGCGTCGGTATGTGCGTTCTTCTCAGAAATACGCTCTTTTGTTTCATACCAAACACAGCCTGTTATGCAACAACCTACTGCAGCTCTAAATGCTGATATTTTTTTTTTTTCTTTTTTAAGATTGTCTAAAATTGAATTCTTCCCCAAATGAAGGAATCCTCCTTTAGCTTAAGTGAGAGAAGACCAGTGTATGATCCAAGACTCATACTTCAGTGTGTTTTAATGAACTGGATTAATTGAGATGCTTATAAAAAAGTGTTACAAGGGGGGCACATTGCTTGTATCACTGTGAAAAACCAAAGTCAGCTGAGGATTTGTCATGTGCAATGGCAGCAGCCTGATTCTTTTCTGAAGGCTCTGGAATGAGCATTTCCCTGGGCTTTTCTTGCCTCCTTCTTGGTTGAGAAGATTTTCCAAGCATGATCTAAAGATCAAAGAGTTGGTGACGTGATTTTTCTTTCCCCCACTTTTTGCTTCCTTGGTATCCTTTGTTGTGATTATGCACGCTTCAATATCCTTGCAAAAAGCATGGTGTCTCTTTGCTCTTCTTTTACCCCTGGAAGTATGGGTAAATTAAATTCTTACAACTGTAAGCCAATGGTGCTCTTGCTTGTAGAAGGCTAACAGGCAGGAGTGAGATGAACAGTAGGCGCAGTGGTGGCCTGTGCAGTTGGTGAGCTGTGCAGGTTAATACCTGTTCAAACTCAGATCGCGTCTTCCTGAAAGAAAGGAAAGCCGGTTACCATCGTCCTGGCCTTCGCAGGGTGAGCAGTAGCTTAGACAGGATAGATTTCATCTTCCCTCCCAGCACCCTTCGCCACCATCATCACCTCAGAGATCTCCGCAGGGTCCTGGCATCGTCTGCTGCAGTCCTTGCCTTGAACTTTGCCGCAAGAGCCATATGAGGCCCGTAATGACCTACTTAACAGGGTTGTGATAGTGCTTTCCTTCCCAACAGCCTAGTTATCGCCCGTGTGTACCTTCCTTAGCTCAACCAACCTCGATTGCAGGCAGAACTGTTGAGGAGCCAGGGTACTGGTCTCAAAGGAATTCACAGAAATAATTTGCAATCCTGACAGAGCGCAATATTTTCTTAATTATCTTTTTCCATGAATCTCGATAATCCACTAGAGTATGTCAGTTTATACCACTCTTGGCATTCTCAGAAGTGGACTGTTATTAAAAAGAAAAAAGAAAAAGTAATTGTACCACAGAAAGATCCTACTCTACAATTTTTAAGTTATTCTATGCATCACTGGAGATTTCAATGCAAAATAATGAAGCAAGAGACACAGCTGCAGTTATATTAAATAGCGTAGAAAGGTATAAAAGTAATCAGACCCCTTATTTTCAGAATGTAAATGGAAATGCACTGTTTGGGTTTAGGAGTAAAGCTCTCCTAAGAGCAGGACGTGTTATGATTGCGCATTATGAGGTTCCTTGAACCTTCCAGTGAATTGTGTTGTATCAGCTCCTGCTTTTTCCATCCTATTTCCATTTATGAAAGCTGGTAGAGGTGGTCTGACTCCGAGGCGCCCATTGCTGGCGTTTCAGCTGGCCATTAAATGTATTCAAATAGTCATCATATAAGCGTAATGATCTCATTTCACTTAAAAGAAGTTGGTGTAAAATTGCCCAGACTGGTATTTTGGCTTACAGTGGTACCGGGTCAAAGTGGAACAGAGTGTTCCGACTGTTTACCCGTACATCTGGCGTTATTTTCTGTCCTCTGTTGTCACGAGCAGGAGGTTTGTCTCCATTCATCTTCTGCATTCGCTTCCCCGTTCACAGGGGTAACCGGTGTCTCAGACAGCCCCTGACGCGGCTTCACAGCCATCAGCTGCGTGTTCACACTCGGCAGTGCCTGGCTGGGGCTTTCGGGACGAGCTGCTGAGCCCCAGGTGTGGCTCCTGTGCTGCCCGCGGGTCCCGGAGCGCCCTGGTCTGCATCGCCCTCCCGCCACGCTCCCCGCTCACTCCGCTCGGCGTCCGCAGCTCTCGTGCGTTGTGACAGAAAGTGTGACCCAAAGCTTTCCTGCCGCCGGCACAGCTGAGTTCCTGCTCTCTGGAAACCAGGGTCCTGGAAAGTGTGGGAACAGGCAGGAAAATAGGGATCTAGGGCTCTTTAGCGTAGATTCAGGGTGCAGCCAGTTTGCAGAAGGCGCTGCAGCCTAGATGTTGCCATTATCGTTTGCTGGGTTTTTTCGCTGCAGGAGTGATTCTGAACCCCTGCCACATAGCCAAGACCGAGTCCGAGCTGTGAGCAGGTGCCTCCCTGAGTCCCGTTAAAATGGGATGGTCGTCAGGGGTAGTTGCCTTCAGTCCCTGGGAAGGACAGAGCTGAGCTGGCTGTTTTCTTTGGAAGGGCAGTGGCGTGGGACAGCAGGTCCCCCTGAGCTGCAGCCGTGAGTCTGGGAACTGGGTTGCCCTCTGGAGTGAAAACCGCCGATTCCGAGCCTCTGGGTCAGGGTCTGGCTTCTTAGCTGGCTGTTCTCTTCGACTCCTGTGCTGAAGCTGTGCCACCCGCGCCAGAAACTCTTAGGGCTGGATGGAGAAGGCGAAGGCAAGAGGGGGCACGGTACTGTGCCCCGTTGTCCTGGTGGCAGGTAGCTTGCTTCTCATGCAGAGAGTGAGGATGGAAGGTAATGAATCAATGTGGTAATGGAACGGGTATCCCTCTGCCGCTTCCATAGTTTCATCTGAGCCAACTGGTAAGTGTTGGAGTGCCAGGAAACAACATGTGGGTTTCCAGGGATCCAAGGATGGATTTAAAAACATTTTTATGTTGTTTATTCACCCGCGTTACATTTCTGCTACACCAGTCGGTTCTCAGCAGCACGGCAATAAGTGCAGTATTAGTACTGTTACGGTTGGGTTTTTGTGATTATGTAAAAGCAGTTTCATTTATCAGTTTCTATTTCCAACCGCATCTTCCACTGTGTGTTCTGCGATGGCTTGAAGTGTCTCTGGAACAAACAACGTGGTAGCCGGAGAGGTTGTTAAATCCATAGTCCTAAAGGAAACTCAACATTTTTAACAGAAAAGCCGACAGAGCTCCTTAATGAAACGTGTATGTGTGTGTGTCGGGCCGGGCACTTTCTTCCTTGCGGTTGCACTTACCGGCTCCGACACGGTCCTGCCCGCCGTGGGGACAGCCTCTCCGCTTCCCGGGGCGAGAGGGGCAACGCGTGCGGGACCTGACCCGGCTTCCATCCTGTTTGCTTGGGCGCGGGGCGGCGGGCGCGGGCGAGAGGCAAAGCCCTTGGGGCTGTGCGGCGGCAGGGGGTGCGGGGAGCCGTGCCCACCTGCCTGTGGCTGGCAGGGCGAGGCGGGCAGGGACGCGGTGGCAGCAGCACCGCTGGTGACCTGCCGCACAGGACGCGGAGGGAGAGGAGGCTTAGGGGAGGCTGCAAGAGGGGGATCTTGGCTGGAGCTTCCATT
Source organism: Ibycter americanus (assembly GCA_035590275.1). NCBI lineage: Eukaryota > Metazoa > Chordata > Aves > Falconiformes > Falconidae > Ibycter > Ibycter americanus. The sequence continues at coordinate 102,062,573 of JAVJGI010000040.1, forward strand.
TGAAAGCTTTTTGAGGGTGATAGGTTTATTGCGCCTGGGAAGGGCTGGGAAGCTGGCGGTTGGGTACGGCATGGCTGGGGAAGGCAGGGACAGCGCTGGAAGAGCTTTGAGGGTTGTTGCACTGGGCAGTCCTGACTCCTTACGGGCACTGGTGTGGTAGAGTCTGCCTTTCCACAGAGGCACTGCTCAGCCTTAATGCCACGTAGTGAAGCTGTTGTGTTGCTACAGCACGTGTTACAGGGATAGATTTAGGCTGGGTCTAGCAGAGCTTCAGCTCTTCTCCCGCTGCCTCTCTCCCCTGCTCCCCTGATGCGGTGCAAGGGAATCAGAACAGCGCTGTGGCTTCCCTTCTCCTCCTCAAGCCCGTGTGCTACTCACAGGGGATCAGAGACAAAAAGCCAATGTCACACGTGGAGCGAGAGACTGTCACTTGTCCCCATCAGCCGCTGCGGGCGTGTGACTCAGGCTGCCACGGCCCCTCGGGGGAGTCCGTGTCCCTGTTCCATCACCCGGTGGAACCTGTGTGGAAAAGATGCATCTGCTCCTCGCAAGGGTGCCTGAAGCGCTGAAAACATTCCAGCACCTTGGGGTGGGGTGAGAAGACATTAGCCTGCCTCTAGACACGCGTTGTAAAGCGCACGTAGCGCGGGGGCGGGCGGGCGGGCTGCAGCACCCTGAGCTGGTTCCCCGGGGGCCGGCGGCAGCATATGGCACCTCCGCTCTGCAGCGCGGCACCTCCTCCCCCGGCGCATCGGCTGCCTCTGCGGGTGCCCCAGCTTGGTGCTGTAGAAGACCTGATTCTTTCCTAGGGAAGTGAATGGCTTTGGTCTGGAAATAGAGAATCTCATGGTTCCTCTGACTGAAGTTTTTTCCAAAGTGGAAAGACACTATCAACTTCAAGGCAAATAGCATATGTTGGAGGAGAATTTTGGGAGGCAGCATACCAAGATTTTAGGCCAAACCCTGAGAAAACATTTGGAAAGTATTTCAGAAGTAACTAAATGCAGAAGAAAGAATCATGGGGCGGGGGGGGGAAAGAAGTCCATTTATTTTCATCTGCTCCTGAGCTGGACAAAATCAAAGGAAAATCTTCACTTATCCGTGGACACATCTTGGAGACATCAGCAGGCCGATAACCTTCCTGCTGCTCTGAAGGATCCGCTGCCGGGAGCGGGGCGCAGGCCGGGGGGGGCGGGGGGCGGTGGAAGGAGCAGCCACGTGTGCTCTGGCCGGTTGCACGGTTCGTGTGGTGTGAAGCGACCTGCAGCCCGGCGCTCTGTGCATCGCCTTGAAGCCATGGAGCGCTGCCGCGAGCGGGTGCCCCGTGGCACTAAGTCACCGACGCGACTAGAGCGATGGCGCTGGAGCCGAGCCAGGAGGCCAGATACGACACAAATAGCTCGGTGTAGCTGACGGGTTTTGTTTTCCTAGATACGTGGCCCTGTTATGGCCACACGTGATTATTTCTCAGGTTTCAAATCACCATAAGATTTCTGAAATACTCATTTTCAGAGCAAAAATTAGAGCAGGAGGTGTACAGAGTATTTGTTTAAATTTTGACTTTCCAGCGTGTTGGTAGTCTGGTATAAAAATTGCTGGCCTCACCCTCCTGAAGAAAAAAAAAAAGAAAATAAAGAGATGTTAAAATAATCTGTATCCATCTGCCTCAGGGAAAGCAGTCAGATGGCGTGATTTCACTCAAAGTAGTTGGAGTATTGCAGAAGTGAGGAGGAGGAAAACTTGGAAATGTTTGTTTATTCATTGACTAGGAAAGGGAAGGAAATACGTTTTTCTAGGATAGGAAGGAATGCACTTTTGGTTTTATGGTGTGAGTAGTATGCCCCAGTTACACTACCAGGCACTGAATGGCAGATGAAGTAAGACCAGTCAAGATAACTAGAGAGGGGTGCTCAAAATTTGTCATTATCTCTTGTCAAGGTTTTAGACTGTCCTTATGTCATCTTGCACCAGTGTTGAGTTTCAGCAGACCAAATTTTTAAAGTTTTTAGAACTGCCAAGTGTAATCAATTGCGATAAATCGGTGGAGGGGAAAGAAGCTGAGAGAAGCTGAAAAGTGCTGACAGGTTTTTAGTAAACTGTAAGCCTAGGGGTTACACCTGCCATCTAGCAGTAAGGAAGAAGAAATAATAATAATAATAAAAAGAAAGGAAATGTGATGCCAGTCTTTGTCCTAGAAGGTAAATGATTATATGAGAAAGAGGGACATATGGAAGGTTGAATGTACCTGTTGCAGATACTTACTGGAAGTTGCAAGCAATAAAATCTGCAGAATTAAACAAAAAGAAATGGGAGGATTTAAAGGAACATTTATTAGGGCATAAAATAACTCATAGGAAGAGGTTTTAAGAGCAATAGGAATATAAGCCAGTAAGACAGAATGACTTGGAAATAAAGTGTAATGTGCCAGTTGCACGGGTTTGCTTGTTGTGTTTGTGGGAGCTTTTGCACACTCTGAATTTTATAACAGTCTCTGACCAGATTTATTTTCAATGACTGAGATGTGGGTTTTTTTCAATCAGAAACTGCAGATGTGTAAAGGGATACCATAACAATAATTCACACTGTGTTACTCAATATGCAATATCCTCTAGATTAAATAGCCAGATCTTCATTAGGCTTCTGATTTGTGTGTTTGCAATCATTCAGATATGAAAAATGTACATTTTAGCATACATACAGCTGCACTTGAAAAGGCATTTGAATCGCTGCAGAGCTGATTAGCTGGTACAATTATGTGGGCATATTTGTACATATGAATAAGGAGGCGGTGGAAATGTAACATTAAATATCATTTATTTTCGTCACTGTTTTGATAATTTAAAAAGCTATTAGTCATTACTTGTTGAAGGCGTCAGGGAAATTTCATGTGTTGCCCACGTGTTCCCTGTGTGACGGCCAGCCCCGCGGCACGGAGCGGACCGCAGCGCGCAGGGATGGGGAGCAGTGGCGTCGGGCGCGGAGCGGTGCGCGGGGGCGGGAGAGCCTCGCCTTCTGAACCGGGGGCCAAAGAACAGTTTGCCAGACGAAAAGGTGATTTAAGCATTCTTTCAAAAATCAGCGTCAAGGCCTGTGGGGATGAGATCACCGTAGCTTTGAAAGGAGGACTTGGGTAAATAAATGACAAATTAGCGGTTCCAAATCCCAGCTTCAGTAATCCATATTCAGCCAACTTTTGACTCTGCAGCTTAGATATGATGGCTATAAATATTGGGGATGAAGTTCTGTGGCGGATAACAATTGCAGCTCAATTTTTTAGAACATATGACCACATGATAGATGATTTATATATGCTGTACCACATAAATGTAATCATCTGTGTCGCTGTGGAAGGGAAAATGGACCTGGTAATGAGGAGCTAGAACTGATGCTCGGCATGCTGGTACTGTGAGACATTTACTTGGGGTGAAAGGGTCCATAAAAAGAAGGAAAGTGTGTTGCTCTAGTGGAGGATAACTTAGAGAGTAAAGAAGCTACTTAGAAGGAGAAGAGATTTGCCAGATTGGGAGGTAAGAAAAGATATCACAAGTGACTCCTTTGCCTTTTTGTTACTAGGAAGGAAGCAGAAAGGAGGCTAATAGATGAAGGTGTTTTGTTCTTGCTTTAGTGAAAGTGGAGCTCAAGATTTGGTTGAGGGGAGCAAGCATTAAACACTGGTGGGGGTGTAGGAGTGGATGTCCGTAAGGGAGGTGCTCAGCAACGACTGTGGCACGTGCAGGAGAATTTGGAATGAAAATGTCTTTAAAATCTATAAAATTGCTGCTCCCTGCTGTCTGTCTGCGATGGCTTGGCTGGGGGTGGTGGGCTTTCACTGCTCCTGTCTTTCCCTGGTGGAAGTAGGGGCATTTAGGAGTGTGAGATGGCAGGGAAATGAGGATACATATTGTCTCTTTGTCTCTTCTTGTCCCCGTCTTGTCCGTACAGTTTTGAATGGGATATTTGGGAAGGCTCCTTTGTAGTGGTCTCTAATTCTTTGCTTTCTCTTGTTCCTTTAATTCAGTGGCACCACACAGCATCCAGTAGGTCAGCTGGAGCTGGGGAGGCACAGGTTCTCTGTGTGCAAAATAATCATCAGTCTGAAAATCTTAATGGGTTTACATGCAAAAAAAAAAAGCCAGGATGTTCTATGCCATTCTGTATCCAAAATTAGAAGGAGCCTTCTTAATTTAGATGGAAGTAGCCTGTCCATATTGCAAGACTGCATGTACAGTCTGGGCATCTTTATTAGCTGTGTATTTATGACGTTTTAGGACAGTGTGACAAACAGACGATAGATACCCAGGCGTTCTGAAATGGCTGCCAATTAATGCTGGTATGACACCTGTACGTACCTTACGAAAAGCAGGTTGCTCTACTGTCATGGGCTGGTGAGCTCAGGGGCCCTGATTTTCCTTTCACTAACAAATCCCCAGTTGCCTTAAGTCAGTGAGAATGCAGAGTATACATAAAACAGAGGCAAGGGGCCAAAAGCCTGAGATCCTTGCCTGTGTATTACAGAAAGGGATAGGTGTAGCTTTACTTATTTTTTCATAGCTGGGCTTTGGTTTTGTATAAATATAATGAATAGTAGGATTCCCAGGGTTTGGAGGAAACCAGCGTTGTTGTGTTGTGGGTCCTGGAGACTGCAGTTTTGTTTAAAATCCTTCTGCCTCACTGTACCTGCTCTGGATCGTGAAAGCTGTTCCCGATTTTTGGACAAGGTTCATCCAGCAGCAGAAGCGGTAACACCAACTGGCAGGGTTTGACCCTGTCACTGGCTTCTCTTCTGCTGTCGGTCCCTGTGCGTGTGTGCGCCTTGGCAGGGCTGTGTGATGCCCTGAAAGGAGAGCTGCTGCCCTTCCATTGGTGAGGTTGGTATTATGTGACCATGGTATCTCCCCTCCAAAAATAAGGAATAATGTGCTCTGGTTTTCAGCTCAGATACACATTCATAGTTATAAATATGCACATAGGTATTTCCATCTGGTTGCCATGACCCTTGTGCGAGCAGACCCCTGATCAGGCTATGGACATTGGAAATTTGCACATGCAGGCTGCAAAACCAGTGTCTGAAGGCATCATGTGTAGCTTGAAAATTTAGGAGTTATGCTCCGTAATACAAATGTGTTCAGCTTGGATAAACCAAGAAGCATTTAGTAATAAATATAGCTGCCTAATGTGGATCTTATGGAAACCTTCTTCCAGAATAGCGCTTAACTTCAATTACTGAACGTTTCAGGTTTACATGCACCCCAACACAGCAGAAATCCATTGATTATTTTTTTTTAACAGCACTTCTGCTGTTTCAGTGGGTACCTTATCTCCATGGAGAGATCAGTTGATACGCAGTGCTGACTTCTGATGTAAGAGTGCCATACTTTAAAAAGTTATGAATATGGAGGTTCTTTTGTTGCTACAAAGAAATAAAAAATAAATCCCCACAGACTGTGTGTGCAGAGATTTTCAAAAAACCCAAAGTTTTGGTTGCTCAAAGATGGGCATCCCGTGCTCTTTTAGATGCACTGGCACATCTTGCTTGGCATCCAGCTGTTGTGCCACATCTGCCATCCTCAGCTGTCCCAGGTGTCTCAGGTTGCACGGGGTGCCCCTGTGCAGGCACCAGCTTCCAGCTCCTCGCTTCTGCTGGAGGCCAGTGGGAGCTGGTGGCTGCCAGTGGGAGCTGGTGGCTGCCCTCACCCCTGGGGCCCCCTGGCCCTCACGCCACGGAGGGCTCTGCCTGGGGACCCACAGGCATCTCACATCCCAGATCTCACGTGTGTCGTTTCCCTGCCTGTTCAGGGGA
>JAVJGI010000040.1:102068472-102087141 GCA_035590275.1 Ibycter americanus
GAGGGCTCTGCCTGGGGACCCACAGGCATCTCACATCCCAGATCTCACGTGTGTCGTTTCCCTGCCTGTTCAGGGGAATATATATATGTATGTGTATACATACATACCTATCTATATACTTACATACATGTAGCATATTTATTGGAGGGGGAATTGAAAGTTTTATAGGGGAGTGTTTACATATATTTATATATATTTAGGCATGAGCTTAGTACCAGTTATGCATTTACTTGGTAATGGTGTTCTTGGGTGATATAACAGACTAGGGTCCTGATTCTGAGAGAGGCAGAGAGCTTCTTACAAGCTGCTTGGCACTTTCTAACTTGCTAAGGGATTCAGCATATGCTTGGATTAGGCTCTAAAGTAATGAAGTGTCTGCTTTATACTATATTCGTCTCTATTCAAAGCCTTTCATCCTTCACTCCTCCTCTTCGTTCACAGAATTTCAGGAAATTACATGTTTCTTCCTGATTTATTAGTTGTCATAAGCATAAATCCACCATGTGATCTTAGTTCGTTGTCATATTTTATCGGAAAACGGTGCAGTTTACATTTCTTGGTTGACCGCAGGAGGTTTAGCTAAGTGCTCTCCTTCTATAAACCCGTCTGCGTTTGCTCTTGCCTCATATTTATTTCTAGATCATTCTAGATCATGAAGCTATCCTTTACAGCCACAAAAACGTCCCTGTAATGACTACAGAGACACAGAAGTTTATATTATGAACTGGACTGACTGTATAGCATTGGTAGGATCTTCCCAGTTCTGTCTGGCCAGCCTTCCCAGGGGTCCCCTCTGCCCCAGCCCCTCCGAAGCCGGAGGACCGACCTCTCTAGGAGCCAGCTTCCCAAGCCCCTTCAGTTCCTGCTGACTCAGCTGAAGCTGGGGCTTGTGCAGCACGATGGTACGCTGCCGCACAGGGCTTCTGACACCGAGGGGGGGCTGCAGGTTGCTGGCAGTGTGCAGAAGTATTCAGCAGCCAAATGCTTATTGCATGTAATTGCATGGGACTGAGTTTGGAGAGCAAATGTTCTTGTTGGGAAGGGGACGGAATGAACTGGAGAGCAGCTGCTTGATCAGAGCTGGAGCTAAATGGTTCTCTGTCAGAGTGAGCTACTGAGACTGAATGCATTAAATAAAATGAGGTCATTTAAAGTGTAAAATAAATAATACAAAAAGAATTATGCAGTACAAATCAGATTACATGCTTTCCTTTCAAACATCCTCATTAAGTAACTGTTACCTACTTATTTGCTGATCTTTATTCAGATTTTTAGATGCTGATATCCATATTTACTTTTTACTTGATGAGCAAGCAAACAGGATATGAATTCATATTTTATGAGATGTTATTTATTGAAAACTTTCAGGAGGAGAGAGAATGAATGTTATTTTTGTGCATGTTTCTTCAATGGCTCTTGTGTGTTAACAGTAGAGGTTGATTGTTAGCAAGAATACAATAATAAAATAATGAAGTTTTGTTTGAAAGTAATGCCCTAGGGTAAGTAGAATTGAGGTGGCTAAATCTGGGCTGTTCTGTTGTATTGCACGATACAAACATCGCAGAGCTGTTGAGCACACTAGAAGCGTTTCTAAGGTGCACTGCTTCTCAGTGCTGTCACTGTGGAGGGAGAGGAAAGGTCTTTGTAGGGACCAGGCTCCAGATCCTTCGGTGGGCAGGACATACCTAATACTTCTCAAAATACAGGCTTGAAACTGAGCTGGAGCCTGGCTTTTTGTTACTACCTGTGAAACTCCACTCTCCTTTAGCCAAACATCAAGCTTTTTTTTTTCCCCTCACCACGCTGGTAATGCAGCGCTCCAGCAGCCGTGGCCTGATGAGTCAGACCAGCTTACTCCTCATCGCAGCACCTTCCAGGGAGCCTCCCTTGGCAGTCGGGCAGCGCAGTCTGAAGGAGAGGTGCAAAATCATTCCTGCACTTGGCAGTCTCCAGCTTCTTTGAGAGCCTGTCGGAGCTTCTGGCAGCAGGAGAAAACCGGAGCAGCTTTCCGTTGCTGGAAGCGAGGGAGGCACGCATGTCCCCGTCGCTGTGCGGTGCGCGGGCTGGCTGCTCTGCCGGCCTCTCGGGTGAAGGCGGAATGGAGAAGCAGCAAGCATCCTGGAGCGGCGGAGTGGGAAGGGGAACTTACAGAAGCAACTTCTTCAGCCCTACTGGCCCAGAGCACGATGTTGGTCATCTTCCTCTTTTCCCTCGTTGCCCTGCGTAGATCTAGTTGTGAGCAGAGTTGTCAGGGCAGGCACTCGCAGCGGCAGTCCCGCACGGATATCTAGCGTAATCCAGGTGCAGGGTAAACTGGTTTGTGTGGTTATACTGCTTTTGCTGATGTAAAAGCCTGTTTGCATGTCTCCATAGCTCTGTAGAGACAGGCTAGTTATGTGGTGCTGTGCGGTATGAACGATGCAGTGGGAATTTAGAGCCAAGTGAAAAAGCTGCTCCGCTGGCAACCCTGAACGAGCCCTGCGTGCTTGAAGTCTTAAACACCTTCTGAACAAAGCCCTTGGTTGGGTTAAGTACCTCCTAATTTTCTGTTCTTAACTCACGAGCACAGCAGACGGTGCAGCCCGTGGAGCCTTCCTCATGGAAGGGGGAGGCTGGGTGGCAATGAACTGAAGTAGCTTGAGATTCCTGGTCGTCTTTCTGATGGTAGTAAGATTTAAAGCATGACAACACAGGGAACGAAACCAGCAGCCTCGGCATGTGCCAGAGATACTGGGATCTGGCAGAGTGATTTATTGTTTATAACACTTGCAGAATAATATGTGCTTTATGAGTAACAACATGTCCGTTTGCAGCATGGAAATAACTGCTCAGAAACAAACCCCTGTCAGCAGCAGTGATGCTGTAAATGAGCTCCATAGCTGTATTTTATCCCGATGTTTCTGCCTGTCTGCTGCTGTTGCAGGTAGAATGGTGGTGAGCAACTGGCAGAAGCTGAAGGAGCTCTGAACAGAGGAGAGCTTTCTCGTGGAGAACAGGAGCTGTTCATTTGCTAGCCCAGTCGCAAAAGCAATTATTAAATAAATAACTGCCCTGAGCATCGCGCAAAGGCCTGGATGTTTTCTTGATGTTTTTTTCATACCTGCCTTCATTGACCCAAGAACTCACCTCATTCGGTGGTTCATACAAACTTGTTGGGTCAAAAACCTCTGGGCGGGAGGGACTGTTGTTAGGATCGAGCTTCCCACGTTTCTGTCACTGAAGCAGTTCTCTGGAAGCGTTCTGTCAGAGCGTGTGTTCATGGCACCTGGTCTACCAATGTTCTCCAGCAAGGTGTCAGCGACATGTTTACATCTGTTGCACACGATTCATTAGCTTGTCAGCCTACCTTGTGTTTCTGTTCCAGTGTTTTTGAAAGGGGAGGTGATTTTTGAAGGATTCAGCATGATTGTTGAAGATATTAGACATAACTGGATCAGTCATATTTTACTGGATTTTTAAAGCAGTCATCTTCACAGTGGAATCCATTCATTCCCATTGCATTGTGCAGACAAGTCCATTGAAAGTACAATTTTATAGAGAACAAGGTCTTAGAAATGCTAACACCCTGGCTCTGTGAGCCATCTGAAATAATTGCGTTAGAGAAAGTACAAAGTTTTCTAATCCTTTTGGTTTATTATTAAACATTAAAACTGAATTCTGATAACATTATCAGATGATCCTTTAAGTGAGCAAGCGTGTTTAGTGAACATAGAAGTTTCTCTAGGGAACGCAGCAGTGACAGTTCAGTGTAGGGGGAAGTGGGTTGCTGGTGAGAGGAATTACAGAGGTGCCTGAGACTATTATGGGTCATTTTCATCCTTTTCCATAGCAGGGCAGGAATGGGGAAATGCACCTGTAACCCCAAACTGCGAAAGGCCTCTGCTGTTGCCTGTCTGAGGGAAAAAATCCAAACCATCTCGTGCCTTTGCAGGAGCCAAAAGCATCAATGCTGCCACCCAGAAGCTCTGGATTTGACCTGTCAGGCTTTGTTGGGAGGGCTGATGTTCCACCACAGGCATCTGTCTGGGAGGAATGCAGACTAGAAGATGTCATGAAATCGACATTTCAAAACAGAATTTTGTGTTAAAATTAATAAAAATACATGAGGGGTACCTTGCTTGTTGTATTATTAATTTTCATATTTAATTCAGCAAAAATTTTAATTTTTTAATTTACTTCAAGCTGCTGCAGCATTTCCAGTTCACCACACCTGAAAGCTGCAGAACGGGGATGTTCCTGGGTGCAGGCTGCACAGAACAGAGGTGACGGGCTCTGGGAGCTTCCTGCGCCAGGCAGCCCAGCTTGTTCCTTGTGGAAATGGAACCTGTGTACAGGGTGAGATCTGAAGCGCCTCCTCATTTAAAACGACGCCTGGAGGACAGGGCTCTTGAATTATGCCCACAGCGGGTAGGAGGGGCAGTGCCCACTGCAGCAAGCAGCGGTTATTAGCCGTTTGTCATTATCCCAGCGCTCGGTGAGTGGCATCATCCCACAGAGTTAAAACCCCGCTCTCATTAAAGGTCACTTCATCCAAGGGTTCTGAAACTGCAGCCTTATTTACGTCGTACTGAAACGCGCGCGTGTCCCTGGGCACGGTGGGGTTACTGGGACAAACAAGGCGGAACCAGCAGCGAGCTCTGCAGGCGGAGGGGTCTCGCCCCAGGGGTTTTGACATTGACAAGATTCAGCTAGCGCACACTTGCAGCGTATGAGCGTGCGGGTCTCAAGGTTGAAGTAATGATTTGGTAGTGTACCCGTGGTTTCCACTGCGTGAAGTTTTACTCGCCTAGTACATGGGGTCTTTTTCCTCGAAGGGCAGTGCTGACGCTTGAAAACCAGTTTGCTGCCGTTAGGGATATGTGCCTGGCACAGGTGGCTTAACTGGTGTAGGCACAGCCTGCCAAGCTGCAGGGGCTTCTGCCTGGCTGCCCTGCTTCTCAGCTGGCTTCCTTAAACCGGTGTTTAGTAGAACTTGGACCTGCCGTGCGTTCCATGGGTGTTGGTTTTGACTTCATCAGGTGCTGGGTGGTTGGACAGCATCTAACTCAAGTCTTCATTTGTTGCCACTTTTTCTTGGAGCGGGAGGAGGTATAATCTGCGCACAGCAGAAGATGTAGGAAATGCTCATGTTCTCACAAGTCGCTTGAGAATGATTGATGGGAAAGAAGTGTGAGAGGGAGGGAAAGGGGAGAGGGATTGGTACAGTGAAGAGGATAAAAAGAGATGGTATGGAGGGGATAGGAAAACTAGGAAAGCTTCAGTCAGGTCAAGGACATAAGACAGGGTCAACATGTGGATGAGCTGGGGCAAGTGGCAGAGCTCACTTGGCAGCTCCAGCTTCTCCTTTTCCTTGTGGACTGGGATCTGGCAGGGCCTGTCTGCCTGAAGCTGTTTGAATTCCCTTCCAGCTCCCCAAAGAGCATAGGATTTCAAGCACACATACTTTCTGGAGAGTCTGTCTACTCCTTTCTCCCTTCTTCCCTTTTTTAAAAAATGTGTTCAAAGGTTCCCTGCTCTTTCAGCCACGTTCTGGAGGCGGGAAGGGCTTGCCATTTCATGGCATTTCATCGTTCTACTAAGCACATTTGGGTGTGGGAACCTTCTTCCAGTCCTGACTTCTTCCCAGCCTTGACGTGAGTCAGTGCAAACCTAGTGCTTCTGGAGTGGGAGTCAAGACCCAGCATTTTGGCAGCACACATCCAAACACGCAGTGCAGAGACTGGAGCAGGTGCTGAGAGCCAGCACGCACGCTGCCTGTACCAGGGCACCGGAGCGCTGGCACGGCAGAGCGGGTGGGAGGTCCCTGGGGTCGGTGTCTCTCAGGCAGATGGGATCGTTTCCGTACCAAGTTGTCATTCAGCAGAGCAGAGCGCTGGGGTGAATGGGCTGCTTCAGTAGGACCCCAGTGGCAGATACATCAAATGTCAAGTGTCTTCCCAAGGCTTCAAGTTATCTTTTCTCCCCCGTTTCTGTTTTCTCTAACCCTCTGACGATGCCTACCTCTTCTTTTGAACCTACTGGCTATAGATGGAAGAATGGGAACTGTTTTGGTGGTAGCTTTTGGTCCCCTGAAGCTGAATGATTTCTGCTACAGAACTAGATTTCTTGGTTTACTACAATCCCTTTTGCAGCGTCCGTAATAAAAGTTGCCTGCACCTGGGCTTGAATGAAAAGTTGAGGCTATTGGGACAAGTTCTCAGTGGAATCTTTATGCTGTATATAGGAGTGAGAACTAAGAAAGCGGCCAAGCCATAGAGACGACAGTCGGACAGTGACTTCCCCAAAATCAAGTTTCTGAACTGAGAGTTTGTGTCTCACTGAGTAAATACAAACTGATCATTCTAATCTTAGGCTACTGAAATAATGGGTCTGAAGTCAGAAAGTGTGTCGACCTCCATGTGACATTAGAAACCATTTGTATATTGTAATGTTTTGACATCAAAATGAAGACTTACCGTAATCACCTTTGGTTTTGTTTTACTTTCTCTGTTTCTTTTCCATCTCACCTATGCTTGGAATCATGTGTGGTATTCCTCTTCCGCTCTTCTCACTGTCTTTGCTCTAGCCTGTGTTCTGTTCTGCCTGTGCTCCTCTGCATTCGTAGCGGTCAGAGAAATGAGAGCAGCAGGACTGCAGTCCCTTTGCCTCATCAGTCTCCACTTCTCATCCCTCTTCTCTTCGTTGCAGGGGGCTTGATGCAGTAGCAAGAGCAGGCTGTGAGCCGTGTTACCGTGGGCAGGGGAGGGGTTGGAACAGCTCTGTGCCGTCCCTATCTTGCCCATTTTGTTTCTGTGCTGATTGACACCCTGCTGAAAGCGTTGAATTTGAAGAGTTCACAATGTCATAAAATTTGGAGTGCTTTTACAGTGTATTTCAGTGACGAGAACTGACTGTGTCCTAAGCAATAAAGGCTAGTAGAACCTGCAAACATCAGGCAGAAAAGTTTTTCTCCACAGAATTATTATTACTTTCCGTAAAAAACAGAGCACAGTGTTCAAACCGTGTTTTGTTTAGCTGTGTTAACCCTCATATGTTTGTAAAATGGGCTTGCATCCTCCGCTCGTATTTCCTGAATATCTGGACAGAGACACCAGATACACACCAAGTGAGTGGGGGGCTGAGGCGACAGGCGTCCGCCGAGGGGCTGTACTTTAACCAGAGCCTGAGGCCATGAGATTGCACGTGGAGCTTTGTTTGATCCAGCTCCTGTTGACTGCAACCGTGGATTAAGTATACAGTCTTAAGAGTCTAAAATTAAAAGGTATTCTATGCAATGATGTTAATAATTAACTAAAATGATGTTGAATTCAAAGGTAGACTTGTGTTTAAACAGAGATGGGAATATTTTTGAGGTCAATGCACAACTGACTTATGAAACACACACAAAAGCAAGAACATAGTCTGCAAAAAGGCAATGAGGATGCATAAACCCCAGTGTTAACTAATTAAAGCTAACAAAAGGAGCAAGATGCATCTTTATACAATTTATCTTCTCTGCAAAGGATTTCATGTAGAAGTTAAAAAGCCTAGATCTGTTTCTAAAACCTATGAGCACTTGAAAAGAAGCATTTATTCATAGAATCATTTAGGCTGGAAAAGACCTTTAAGACCATTGAGTCCAACCATAAACCTAGCACTGCCAAGTCCACCACTAAACCATCTCCCAAAGGGCCATCTCCTAAATACCCCCAGGGATGGTGACTCACCCCCTCCCTGAGCAGCCTGTGCCAATGCTTGACAAACCTTCTGGTAAGGAAATTTTTTCTAATACCCAACGTAAACCTCCCCTGGCACAACTTGAGGCCGTTTCCTCTTGTTGTATTTGAACATGTATATTTAACAACCATTCGTACAAACCTGTGAGTGGCCCTGAAAGAGACATGAGGCAGGTACACCCATCCATTTATTAGGAAAAGTGCCCCAGCAGATCATCATAAACATCTGAGTGTGAAACTGGGCCAAGAGTGGCATCACACAGTCCAACCCTCTTATTTCCAGTCAAATCTAGTTGCTACATTTTGTACCAAATGAAGCATGTTAATCATCTGGGTGGGAAGCTGCTAAGTATAGAATTGCAGAAATCAGTAGGATAGATCAGAAATAAAAGATACCGGTATCAGTGTCAGCGAGGGAGCAGAGCTCATGCTAGAAACTGCTTTTCCCCCTGCAGTGATCTGCAGATCCACCAGAACACCTGAATGTTAATTCTGGGATTTGCAAAGACACCATAACTCATTTGATTTTTCACGCTTCCAGAATTTTGGCAACAGACATGAGACAATCTGTTTAATTTCCTGGGTGAGAGGAGTAAACAATGCTGCTTTAACATACTACACAGTCTGCCACTTTTGTGTTTCATGGTGCCATTCACGTTGTACCTTGGGCCAGCTGTGGGCACGCAATCATGACTGGCACAGGTATTTTAAAAACTGGATTTTGATGGTTGGTTATTCTGAAATACAGCACTGTAAGGACAGGGAAGGAAATGTCAGACTGGCAACTAACATCATCACGAGTACCAAAGTGTAGCATCTTATCTGAGCCTCTTAGACTGGTTGATTAAACAGGATGCTAAAAGGATTAATCATTATGGCTCCTAAAATAAACTTGTGTATGATCCATGGAAGGATAAGAGACTTCACCATCTCGTGGCTGCCGGTCGTGGCCAAAGGTACCGTGTTAGCGGGGTCCAGCCCCTGGCCAGGTGAGCGCAGACCGAACACGTTTTAATTTTAGGCTCTCGAGACTGTGTACTTATCCATGGTTGCAGTTAACGGGAACTGGATCAAACACATCTCTGCGTGCAAGCTCCTCACCTCGGGCCCCGGGAAGCGCCGCTCCCAGCTGAGCCCGCTGCCTTCAGCCCCTCGCCCGGTGCCTGTCTGTGCCTCTGTGCCGGTGGTCGGGAAATAGCCGCGGGGGAGGAAAGCACATTTTAGATAAACGCGTGGTTTTCTTATAACCAAATGAGGGTTAATACACCTAAACAAATAAAGCGTGGCTTGAACACAGTGCTCTGGTTTTTACTGTAAGTAGTAATAGTTCTGTGGAGAAAAACTTTCCTGCCTCATCCTTGTAGGATCTGCCTAAACCTGGCAGGCTCTGCTGGTTTCGTACTGCTGGGGACACAGGCAGTTTGCTTTAGTGAAAAGCACTGTGAAAGCACTCTGCATTTTAGGACATTTGTGAAATGCTGAAGCTCGCCAGGCTGTAGGGAACGCGGGACTGCCGGGGGGACGCTGGAGCACGCGGTGCCGCCTCTGCCTGCCCTGTGGCTGGCGCGGCCGCCTCCATCTGCCGGGCGGCTGGGGCGTGCGGGTCGCTTCGCAGGAACGGGGCTGAGCTCTGCGCAGGGCACAAAGGGCAGTGGGCACTGTGGAAGTGCAGAAACAGGTTGTTTTGTGTAGAGGAATTGTAGGGGGTTAATTACCATTGATAATATACAGCTGTGGGCTTGTTTCTGGGGCGGTGGGTTGGCTGATGTGGATAATGTACAGCTGTGGCTGGTTCCTGCTAAGGAGCTAAATAGCACTGAGGAGCCTGGAAGAGAAGGAGCACCGGTGGAAAGGAGGCAGTGGATGAAGAGAGCCCTGGATGTAGGAGCGACAAGGAGAAGCAGAGAGGAGAAGGGGGCCCACATGAGGAGAGGCTGGCTGGAGAAGGAGCCAGGAGAAGGATGAATCAGGACGCAGCAGAGGCAAGAAGCAGGGTGGACTGGCCTGGAGAGGATGAAGAAACAGCACAGACAGTAGATGAACCGTTGAAACCTTGTGTGAGACTGATGGTGGTGCTGAGGTATGAGAGGGTTGGTATGGGATGGTAAAAGCCTTGTTGCAGCTTGATAGTTTGGTAGTGCTGCAACAATCCCCCCCCTGCCCCCACTTTTAGCCAGCCTGTCAGAAGCCCTCCTGATACCTTGAAATGTGAGACTGTGTCCCTTGATCCTACGCCATGTTAGTGTAGGATGAGCGGTGTGCTTGAATTCATGAGTATGCTAATTCTTATTATGATGTTGATCAAAACCAAGCCCAAAAGTCATATTAGATTTCCTTTTTTCAGCTGAGTTGGGAATTGTTCATCAGCTTCATCAAAACTCAGCATCAAATGTTGATCTCATCATTTTCAATTCCCCATTTCCTTCCCAGAAGGTATGCCCCGCTGGGCTCTGAACCTTCACAAGTCCCCAGGGCTTGGGAAGTCCTAGGGTACCTCTGTGAAGAGGTTGCTTCAGAAACCTTCCCTACAGCACGCTTGCATTCATGTGTGTCGTTGCCATCAGTCTGCCTGCAGAGTAAGAACGTGGCTTGCTCCCAGCAGCTTTTTCTCACACCACTTTGCAAAGTTTCTCTGTCATAACAGCAAAACCATTCGCAAACCACAAACTTAACGCAGCCATTTTTTGTTCTGGGTCTCAAACACCCAGGATTCAGAAGCAGCCCATGTCAGGAAGACACAGCAGCCGTGACAACACACACTCACAAGTCAAGGTCTTTCAAACAGATCCTGAGGCTGTTTGCCTCCGTTACCGGGCTATCCAAAGCCAAACCACTGCACAGAAGCTAACTGGCTCACAGATTGTAAGATTACACTAAAATTTGCTATGGCAGAGCTTATATGAGTAATTAAAACATACACCACTGACAAAGCTCGAGGCCTGGTGTGCTTCTTTACGAGTGTTTTCATCCCTGAGGTTGCAGAATGCCCATCTTGATCCCCATTTTCATCCAGCTAAAGCTTACAGAAATTCAAAAGAGCAGACACAAGACTGCTGTTCGTGCAAAGGGTTCAGATCCAGCCAAAGCTGATGCCATGCATTAATCCACATGAATTAGAAATGGACATACAGACTGTTACTCAAAAGTAAAAAAAAAAAATTTATTAGTAGCCTGAGTTCATTGAGATTCACAGATTGAATGTATATTCACCATCTGTCTCCCCGCTTTCCTGTAGTTTGATACGTCTTAGAATGGTAGAATAATTTAGATTAGAAGTGATGTTAGAAGGTCATCTAATCCAGCTCCCTGCTGAAAGCACAGCTAAGCTAACATCAGTTGGATCTTCTCAAGTTGCAGGCCGAGGAACTGCAGGTGCAGCCGTGTGCTTGTGTGCCTGTGCCTCTGTTTTAAGCAGGCCAGAAGCTGGTATCTGTGTGGGTGACATGATACTTCGCTGTTAGGGCAGGAAGGTACCTAGCGGATGGACAGAGGTCATTGTCACCAAAGTCAGAGCAGATTTCTGGCCTGGGCCTCTTAAAATGTATCTCCTAGAGAAAGGTCTCTGTTTTCATAAAGAGAAGGATGGCGGGGGGAGAAGCAAGCCAAGTTAGTTTTGCATCTAACTCAGTCACCTCCTAATGTCCACATTTTTTTCCTGGAAAAAAGTAGAGTCAACCCTCCCAACCTAGCTACTGATGGTATTCCAGAGGACACTGCAAGCTGGCACACACTAGCGACGTCCTGTTCGTAATCAAGTGCCACATAACGACAGATAATGAGCTGCTTACTCTGTCTGTCACTGAATCTGTGCTGGGTTTGGCTGGGGTAGAGTTAATTTTCTTCATAGTAGCTATGTCTGGATTTGAGCTGGAAGCAGCGCTGATAACACAGGGATGTTTTAGCTGTTGCTGAGCAGCACTTACACAGAGCCAAGGGCTCCTCTGCCCCTCACCCACCCCACCGCGAGCAGCTGGGGGGCACCGGGCGCTGGGAGGGGGCACGGCCGGGACAGCTGCCCCCCCTGACCGAGGGGTGTCCCAGACCATAGGGCGTCATGCTCAGCATGTGCAGCTGGGGAAGAAGGAGGAAGGGGGGACGCGGGGAGTGATGGCGTTTGCCTTCCCAAGCCCCGTCAGGCGTGCTGGAGCCCGGCTGTCCTGGGATGGCTGAGCCCCTCCTGCCCCCGTGGGCAGTGGGCAATGGGTGCCTCCTGCTGCTGTGCTTGCGTGTGTGGCTTTTGCTCTACCTATTACACTGTTTTTATCGCAACCCATGAGTTTTCCTGCTTGTACCCTTCCCATCCTCTCCCCCATCCCACTGTGGAGGGAGTGAGCGAGTGGCTGCATGGGGCTGAGTTGCTGGCTGGGGTTAAAGCACAACAAAGTGATTTAGCAAACTTCATTTTCCTGAAAGCACTACAGGAAAAATAAACCTTGGTTTTATTCAGTGTCAGTAAAACCATCCTTACTTTTTATTTATTCTGGTCCAGATTCACCAGTATCTGTCTGCCAAATGTATATCCTGCTGTGGAGTAATGTGCTTTGGTTAACTAGAAATTTATTTGGGTTTGGTTTTTTTTGTAAAAAATGTGCATAAAATCCAAGGTCTTCAATTAAAAATATTCTGCAGTATTATTACAAGTTCTACAAACTGTAAGCCTTAGAACTTAGGACAGAAACAACATTAGTGTTTGTGCGTGAATGGGTACTCACTTCAGGACCTGGTTCACCAGGAGCTCCATCCTCCCCAGGGGAGCCAGGAGATCCTACCCCTGCATCAGGTGCTGGCTTTCCCGGAAGACCAGGCAGTCCTGGGGGGCCTGGTGGCCCAGGAAGACCCTGGATAAATCAGCAGTATTGTTAGAAATGGCCCAAGCCAGGTTCATTTACATATGCATGGAACCAAAAAAGCTCACACAGACTGTTCAGGTTCAGAAAACTCTCAGCTTGGGTTACCGTGCCCATTCTGCTGCATTAAGGACCAGTTTCACTTTCACAGATACACTCCTTACACAGGGTCACTCTGACCCCCTCCGTCCCTGCTCTCTGAACTGTGCCACCTCACGGCCCGCAACAGCAAGCGGGAAGCTCAAAAACAAAAGAATTCCATCAGCACTCTTTGAGATACTCCAATGACTGACCTGACGTTAGGAAGCTTAACCAAGACGAAATCAAGGGACCACTGAACAGAGGCAAGCGGTTAGTGTTTTCTCTATTAATTTCAAAGGGTGTCTCCATGCTGTTGCTGGAGCACTGAGAATCTGTACTCATGGTCAAGACCTGACTGTGTTTGGTGCTGTACAAATGACCTCTGCTCCAAAGATCTATCTTGCATGGACATGAGCAGATCTATTTAAATTGAACAAAATGAATGAAGAATGTTACTTTAGGAGAAATAGTAAGTTTGCAAACATTCTCTCATATGCAAGTCCATCCTTGTTACTGATCGGCAAATATGGGCAGCTTGAGATTTTGGGGCATGGCACTGTAAGGCAAGAACTCTTTAATTCTAGCTTAGGACCATCTACGGGATTCTGTTAGGAAGATGGTCATCCTGGATTTTCAGTACAGTCAACAGAGCCTTCTGCAGGGAGCCTTTCCAAGCATCTCATTAACTGCATAGGGCATCTAAAGAGGCTAGTCTCCTAAAGTAGGTGAGATAATTAATGTTCAGCACATAGCAATTGCCTTCTGAAGAGCCTTAGTAATAAGGTATTCAGCACTTTGGAGGAAAAAAAGAAACAGAAAAGAAGTCTTGAGGCAGAAATCAGTCTGAGAGAATGAAAAATATCGTTAGACATGTTGCAAAACTATGGCCTCAGAACGCTGTTGCATTCTGGAGTGCACAGGAGGCAGGCAGCCAGGGAGTTCATTCCTCAGGAAGTTGCAGTATTATTGATGGATGAAAACAGCTTCTAATTTAAGGGTGGAAATGCTCCATCCCAAAGACTGCATAAAAGATTGTCTCTCACTCCATCTAGATGGATCAGTAAAAGTCTTCTCATTTATGTCCCTTCCTCTTCAGCCACTTCACTTCGCATTTCCCTAGCATTTGCCTCTAACTGTGGATGGAAAACCATATTATTTGCAATTGTAATATATATTTTATAGATTGCTACTTGGATTTTCAACAGGAACATGGTAAAAGTAGATCTGTCTGACTGTCTAGAGATAGCGGGTGAGGAAGTGGCTCAAGAACAAAACAAAACATACAAAATAATTCCAGATCTGGCAGCAGGTTGTACTTCGTAGATACTATTTTTCCCCAAAAAAGGCACACTGTTTTGTGCAGCATGTACAGGAAAGATAGCCTCTCTCCTGAAAAGAAGAGTCCAGCAAAGAAGAAGTAGAAAAAAAAACCATGCCAAATGTTTCATCTGCCACTCAGCAACTCAGAAGCAGAGCAAGAAAAACAAGGCAGATGTCCCATGCTTAACGCAGAGCCGTGCTCGTCTGAGTACTGTCTCTCAAAATATGCCAGTTCTGTGAAGGGAAAGCATGAGAGCAACACATCAATTCAATCCTTAAAACAAAGCTCACTTGAGGCCGTTGATACCTAATGCTGAATGGCAGAGTAAGCAAAAAAGTGCAACCAGTGCTCACTGTCCCACTTGCGCTGCTTGTGCAGCCTGCTGAGCCCCAGCACAGCCGAAAGCTCAGGAACCAGCTGCATCCCACAGCACAGCTGCCGCAGCCTCTGGCATGAACTGACACTGATGCTGACCCTCCTGATCATTATGTCTGCAAAATTTATTAGTTTTATAGATTCTCTAGCCACATAAGCTCTTCTGAAGCTGAGACAGACACCTCCCAGAAAAGGATGAGGTCAACATCTAAGGCAGCAACTGCTTTGGCTGTCCCCGTTTAACCGATGGCCAAGGATGTGTTAACAGCCCAAGGCTCAGGGTTACCTGGCATGAATGCTCCTTCGAACAATGAAAGTCTGGTCTCATGTCACGCAGCGCAGAGAACCTCACTCAGGAGCACGTGCATCAAAATCTTATAACCTCCGCTAAGCCAAAGCACCTCTCCCTGCCAGCCAGCCTTGACGCGACAGTGCTACAATGCTGCGCAAAGGCAAGGATACAGGGAAATTCAAATGACCACCAAAATGGCCCGACAGTGGGAGCTGCAGTGTAAAGTATTTCATACAGACATACTTATTTTTTAGAACATGTACTCCAAATTAAAGAAGCATAGAACAGTATCATTCCCATCTCTCTCCTCTTTACTGTCTCCTCAGAATCAGATTAACACCATTTTTCTCATTTTAAAAAGTCCTCTTGCCGTTATTTCCTTGCTGTCCTCTTTCTTTGTCACACTTCTTCCCTGATCACATACACTCAGGCTTTTTCAGATCTTGACATGAAATGAAACTCTACAAAGCATTTCTGGGTGCTGTGAATTAAGCATGTACCAATTCGCATTGTGAAATGGACCTTCTACAATCTGGATGAGTAAAGTAAAGCTCTTTCTTATGCTAATGAGAGATAAACATCAATATATACTTACTCTTAAAATCTCGGTCGCTCTGTCAATGTCTCCAGAACCTGATTCTTCAGGTTCCAGTCTATTCTGAAATTAGAGGAATTATGTTTTAAAGTATTGCTTCTAAAGATGACAAATGAAAATATAACTTGCCAATTACTGCAAACACACTTATAGTCAACATCCTTGCAGCAGACCGTCACTGGTGAAATAAACTATAATACAACAAAAACCACTTCAGTCATGTTTCTGATGTTCAATATCACCTTCTTTTGTAGACAGTCAGCTCTATATTTACCTGCAGATGCTCTATGCGTACAGTGATAACAGTCCTGCAGGACACACACTACGTGACTGTTTCAGTGAACTGAAAATGAAGCAATATCTCAGACAAATTTTAACTTTGGAAAGATACCTGTCAACGTGAAGAATATCCTAAAATGCATACCTAACAAGAAGCCACTATTTCCTAGAATGTGCCTCTTAATTCAAAATCCAGATTCTGAGATTCCTACAACTGGAATCCAAAAAGTCATTTTATAAAGGGGAATTAAGATACTAAAGCATTTTCTAAAATATGTTGTTAGAAAACCAGTTTGGTTTTAGTATCGCAACCTAGTTGTACTCATCTATAAGACAATTTCAGAGATTCAAGCTTCTTCAGCTTCAAACTATCTTCCTATCTTATGGAACCCATACTGCAAACTACCGTCAGCATACATATTGTCAAAGAATTTTTTTAAAACCTCTAAAGAAAAAAAAAGCATTTTTCCTGGAAAATTTGCCATGATTTGTCTGCATAGTATATACCGCAAAGTGAAGTGAAGTCCAGTTACCCATTTTAAAAATTATAGAACTTGCTAGGGGAGTTTTATGGAACTCACAATCTTAAAAATTGAAGAGAATAAACCGAGATGTGCAACAAACAAACTTGGCAGTTGAAATGTGACTTTTCTACGTGTGAGTTCCACCACATTTAAAATGAAATAATGTCAACTCATATAAAAGCAAATTAACTACAGATTCCCATTGCACGTCCTTGATGAGTTTCATAGCAGTGTATGCTTTGCAAACTACAGCCCAAAGTGCACAGAGACCCAGAACCGGAACCAGCCGTGACAGCACTGCAGCTGATGTGTCAAAAGCCCAGGAGTCAGGGATGCGCTCCCTGGCTGCACGGAGACTGCTTTCACTTCACTCCAGAATAAAAAGCCTTGAAACCTGCTGTCACAGCCAAGAAGAAAGGAAAGGCAGTGCAGGACCTGGTGTCCACGGCTGCATTTAGAGAAGTGGCCTCTGGGTGAGGAAAGCTGCTGGAGCGGAGCAGCTTGTCCCAGCGATCGGAGCTGCCGCGGTCAGCACCGGCGTGGCTGAGGAGCACAGCCCTTCGCAGCGCGCTGGGTTTGTGCTGCGGAAACAGACTGGTATCATTTAGCAGACCCTAGATCAGGGGCGCATATAACCCACCTCGGTCACTGGAATATGTTGCAAACTATCTTGTTAACTACTCAAAATACTCAGTGTGACAGGTAGCGTTGTTTAAAAGCCCACCACAGCACTTGCACTGGTGTCAGTGGCATGCTGTGTCTGCATGTAAAGTCAGCTCCCACACCACGAATCGAAAATTCAGGCCGGAGTCGTCCTTCAGCCGCATACACATGTACCCTCATGGCAACAGTGGGAAAGGTCCAAGTACAGAAGAGAGATGAATCTGAAACGTGCTCTTTAACATTGCCTGAGCACTGAGCATTCAAAACACGAACACTGTCACCACGCTGCTCCATGTTGTAGTATATAATGACAGCAAACGTAAGTGACTGCCAAACCATTTCTGTGTTCAGTAGCAGGAAGAAATAAATAATTCAGGTTTGTAATGCCTTTTTGAGGAAATTTTTGTCTCTTGTTCTCCTATATATTATTGCTTTTGCAGGGGACAGCACACACATTGACTGGCTTTTTAAAAGGTGAATACTGGATGTTTGTGTAGATTACAGTACTCACACCCTTTAGCCAGACATTTATTTGCATTTCTGCATGCGTGTTTTAGAAAACATGGTTATCTCTGTGGCAGCCAGGCTACTTTCCCAGAGAAAACCTCCCATTTAGCTCTGGGCTCCTCGATGGCAAGCCCAGCTCAGTGACAGAGAACCCCACTCACTAATCCTCCGGAAGGAGCGGATGGTCCTGCGGGTCCCGGGAGTCCAGGGGGTCCTGGCAACCCCTCACCAGGATCACCCTAAAACAGGAACGAATATAAATCAGCAAGGATTTAATCATAGCAATGCAGAGCAGGGTTTTTCAGCACTAGCTACAATCCATGTGGATTTCTCGTCACAAGAAACCACCAGCGTGCCTGCTTAGATGCTACGAGCAGAGCTGAGCTTTGTGCGTTACTGAGACAAGCTCCCAAGAAACATGATCTCTGCGTTGGCAAAGGAAGAAAGGACTTTCCTTTCTGACTTCTGCAATGAATTTGCAAATGTACAAGCAGCATTAACAGCGTTAGTGTATATTTCTTATCAGACTAACGTTTTACTGCGGATCTTCCATTTCTAGGGTACATTATATGCCCCACTCCCCCCATAAATAAATATGTAGAAAGTGGGGTCACACCATTGTACTCAATAAGTGAATTTCATCATTTTATTGCTGCAATCTGTAATGCTTTTTCCAATACATGTCATGATTATTCTTCTCTGTGCTGACCTTTATCTACTGCCAACACAATGAAAGGGCCTCTTCAGAACTGTGTCATTTTCTCTTATAATTACTACCATCTCTTCTTCTTTGGCTTTCTTACATCATCTCTGACATTTTGCTGAGGTTAGTTTTGAGTGCTTCTGCTTAAGAAGTTTACGACTTTTATTAAATTTTCTGCTCGATTCCAGCATTTTTCACTAAAGTCAACAGTAGAGGTTCTGCCTCAACTTCTCTAATCTAAGTTGGAAGTCTTTATAACGAATCTTTTCATTCTCAACTATCTATGTGCCTTTTTCTGGAGAATTCACTACATGGGATTTGGCCTTTTTGTTTTAAACTCTTTTGGGAGAAGGATGTGCCTCCACATCCCCTAAAATGGGGCCGATAGGGTCATAAATAACCAGCAGACCAAAACACTGTGATTGCTTAGTACGCATGTTGTTTTCATCAAATGATTGGCACTCATTTCATTTTTTTGAAGTCTTGTATACCTCTAGAAATGATTGAGCCCACTTACATTTTACCCCATACCCCTGACAGAGGGAACGCTAGGAGGAAATACCGTGCCCCCTCCCTCTCCCCGGCTGTCTCACGTCTCTGGCCCCCGGCACGCCACAGGGGCAGCCCGCCGCCCCGCTGCGCGCCGAGTGCGCGTTTGGAGCCTTCTTCCTACACGGTGGTCCTGGTTTCGGGACAGATGTACGTTTAGAGGGGAAGCAAAAGCCGTGTCACCGCTCACACCCCAGCGCTTCTCCCACCACCGGCAG
>JAVJGI010000040.1:102089335-102100363 GCA_035590275.1 Ibycter americanus
AGGCATCGGCACAGGCTGCCCGGGGAGGGGGGTCACCCTCCCTGGGGGCGTTTGAGACGTGGATGTGGCACCTGAGGGACAGGGTTTAGTGGTGGCCTTGGCAGTGCTGGGTTAACAGTTGGGCTCAATGGTCTTAAAAGTCTTTTCCAATCTAAATGATTCCATGATAATGAGTATGTAGGGAGCCATATTCATCTTCAATGTGGACAAACTCAGAAGCCAATTCCCCCAAATCGGGTGAAGAGTCTGCCTTCTTGCTAAGCTGTGTCTGGTTTATTGTTTCCATATCCTCCCAGTCTCGTTTTCCATTTTTAAATCCACGTACTGGTTGCACCCCATCTGTTCTGTATTGTATAAGCCTCATGGGCTGGTGCTCTCCTCCCCTCCTCAAGTTTGCACAGTGCCTGGTGGGGACTCATAACTGGGAGTCCAGGTTCTACTGTAGCAAGTACAAGAGTAACCTAGACCTCCTGAACCTTTCTGTCCAGAGCGTTAGCTGTAATGCCACCAAATGTGTGGTCAATTGCATGTGTAAGCTTTACTACTAAAATAATTGCGTGCATTGTAAAATATAACGTCACACTAAGAAGTGGGAATTGCTTTGGTCCTAGGCAGCAATGTCAGGTTCCAGCACATCTCCGACTGGAAATGGCTGAGGGCTGCAGAGTGGATTCGCTGACTCAACTCTTGCTGGACTTGACAGAAAACATCTTGTGGTCAACCTAATCTATCTTTCATGTCTGTGGCTTGAAATTATGACACAATAACCAGTTCTCTGTCAAAGTGTGTTTCATTTCACAAAGAAAATCTTAAAACATTAATTACTAAAAAGTCTCATGGCTTCCTGTTGCTGCCGTGGTATAAGTGTAAACCTTCAGTACTTTGTATCTTACAGGAGCGGTTAGAAAGAGGCTGTTCACAAAATCACGGAGCGGTTCAGGTACGAAGGGACCTCCAAAGTTCATCTGCTTTAACCCCCACTGCTCAAAGCAGCATCAGCTAGAGCAAGTTATTCAGGCCTGTGTTGGGTTTTGAATAATCCCAGGGATGGAGATGACCTCTCTTGGCATCCCGTTCCAGTGTTGGACTACCCTCATAGTACCAGTTTCTTCTGTGCAACTGCGCACAGACCTCAGAATTCTTCCCCTTTGCTCCCCTGACTGCCTGCATTAGTGTGTGGGCACTTTAGAGGCACCTAGTCGTGATGCTTTCCCAGTGAAGGTATGAGCGCCCTGCCCGTGACGCTTTCCTGTAGGTGCACCCTCATTTATGTGCAGATATTTGATGCAGTCACTCTTCAGCCCTCTACTGCTCACGGGGTCTCTCCTGGCCCTGTGACCCCCCGCCCTGTGCTCCACTGCTTCCTCCCCATCGTCATGATTTCCGAGCTCTCCTCACCAGGCTGGCCAGCCTGTTGGCAGGGGTGCTTTTGCCACATTTTTCATTCTTGCTCAAGGCAACTTGAGACCAGTGGAGCCATATGCAAAGCCACGTAGGACTTAGATGCCATCGCTACTGGTAAAACAGGGGGATGAGGAATGTTTGTGTGAAGAATGGTGATGGGAGCAGGCAAGGTGAAAAGACAGTAAGGAAGGAAATAGCCCTCTCTCTGTTGAGAAAATAATGCTACAAAAAGGACAATGTGAAGCAGCTGTATGCTTCTGACATTTATTTAATCTGTAAAATCTTTGGTGAGAAATACCTGCATTTTAAAGATCTCAACTTTCTGCTGTTGACAGAATTTGGCTGAACTTGTGTGTAGATGTAGATGCACACATACACATACATAGATGGCCAAAGAAAGTATTTTTTTGTGAATAAAAATTGTGTGACTCTACTTAAAAAAAGAAAAGAATCCACGATATGTATGACCCACCCTGCGTATGATCATCATACTGAAACATTTATGCAGCATTTCTCCCACAGTTTAAAATGATGAACAAAAACAGAGTCAAATTTTGTCCTGTGTCCCTGCAATGGGCAGCTTATTGCAGACTGTGTTTTAATAGCCTTTCTTGCACGCATGTGTCAGATTAAATGGTAGAAATGCCAACTGGATGATAATGTAGCATCATTTCTGGAAGTATTGGCTTTTAAAATTAATCTTCAATGGGATGCTTTACATGTGCATACATTAGATAACCTTGGCATGCAGAGAGTATTTTAAGACCCGCATAATTTTGAAACATCCTTTAATGTTCAGTGGAGGTCATGATACATTCCATGCACATAAGATCAGAAACAGACCTTCCAGGCTTATTTTACTTCCCAGGATAGATGCCAAACCAGGAGCTCACAGCAATGTATTCTGGTTTTCTGTAGGACAGTTAAAGTGGCACAGCAGGCTTTTCCATGCTGTTCCACTGGCGTCTGCGCCCTGGTCTGGGGCAACAACCTCACAGAGGTGCCAAGGAAAATAATATGTATGGCTCTCTTCACGTGCTGCTTTTTTTTTTTTTTTTTTTTTCCTGATATTTCCAAAACAAATACTGCCAGCTGGTAATGTATACTATTATAGATTCTGGGATCTTGAAGTGTGAGGTCAGAAAATTCACTTTATTAACTAAACTCCAACATCTAATGCTACCAGTAGTGTCCAGAATCAAACTGCTGAACCACAGGCGATACCATCTATAGCTACTTCTGTTATCACTTTCTATTTAACCGCTGATGATACAAAAAAAAAAAAAAAAAAATTAATAGCTGCTTGCTTAAACTTTACATTTAGTCAACGTCATTTTGTATCCACAAAATAGAAGGCTAACCCTCTGTAACTCAGACATTTTGTCATGAACAACATGCTTACAGATTTTCACATTGAGGTAGCTGCTGCTTAGAAGAAGGAAGAAGCACATGTAGGATCAGATTCAAAATAATTCTGTGGAATGATCTGGCCCCCTTATGCAACAACCCTACATGGGGGAGAGGAGAAAAGCAAATCCTGGCCTTGATGTCAAAACAATGTAAACTACTTGTATGTTGACTTGTATAACAAGTGAGGCATGAAAATAAAAGCGCAGTGCCCTGAGTGGTGGCAGTCAATATTTTATTTTACCAACAAAAAGCAACAAGAGACTAAATCCTTAAAGCATCGGCCATGCTGACGGTGCGCTCTCCTTGTGACACTGATGGTATCTGCAGTCCCAGCACCACTCAAGCGCCCGTTTCTCAGGACACGTGGTGCTGCCTCTTGTCCTTTCCTGGCCCTTAGCCAGGCGAAGGAGCTTTTCTCTTGTTTGTGTTGCCCCGTATAAATGGATGTTTAAACAATTTTTTGCCCAAGGTGAAATTGCAGAGATTGTGACATCATTAGTTCTTTGGAAATTTTCACAGTGCTGAAAAGTATCTTTAGGTGTTTTTTTGTATGTAAACCAGCCTTTCTCCGACTCTTACAAATACCCAGCATAAATGCCTTTCTAAAATTCAGTGCCTGGATCCTCACAGAAATGTTGAAGCAGGAGTGCCGCCGCCATCGCTGTGATTTGGTTGTTCGAGTGTGGTTGGCAAGAATTTTGAGAGAGTGGTCAGGGCTGTGAGTAGCAAGCATTTGCTGCTTTCTGGACTAAGAGGACTGAGTTAAGAGTCAGTGAGTTGGTTACGGATAAAGGAAGCTGCTGCTCTGAGGTTGTGTTTGAATGCATGTGCTCTCCGGTTTTCCCTAGCACCGCCTTGTTCGCCGTTCCCTCCAGGCTGAAGGCACGCGGTTCAGAGGAAACTGGAGCACGTTGCTTACAAGTTAGGGAGTTACTGCCTCATGGTTACTGTCCTGCCATCATAGCGTCAGACCGTCTTTCGCAGCTCAGCTTTTTCTGCTGTCCTTTGTCAACTTGTAAGGTTTCTACATGCCCTGCTTCAGGTTGTTCCCCATCACTGCACCCGTTCTCAGTCCAGGTCTTCTCTGCGGAGTCCCAGCCGTCCTACGCCAGTTTCTTGTTTCGTGCTCTATGTTTGAGCAGTTCAGGAAGTGCTGGGTGATTCACTGGTGCGGTTACATACTGAGCATTCCAAGACATCCTAGTACTGCTTTGGAGAGACAGCTTTGGAGAACCTGGTGGTGAGCTCCAGAGAAAGTGAGGAAGCAGTGTGGCAGGTGAAGAGATGTGTTCAGGAGATCTGTGGATTGTGGTGTGGTAAAGGAGGAGTAAGCAGAAGGCACAAATTAAATCCTGGAATTACGCATAATGCACATAATTCCTGCTAAATGTGACCGGTTGGGTTGTGCATCATCCAGAAGAGCAGCCAGCGGGTCACTTCCAGCTCTGCTTCATTCTTGGGTTCAGTGTCCCATTGCTGAGCTGCTGCCGGGCCCCCTGCCCACCTCCCCCAGCCAAACCCGCCACAGAGCCTCCAGCAGCCCCGGGGTGCCGGGCGAGCTCTGGTCCCCACTGCGAGCCAGGCTGCTTGCCACCCTGCAGGAGATGCCACCAGCATCACCAGCAGCAGGCACCCCAGCACGAGAACTTCTACCTTTTAGAAATGGGGTTGTCCAAGCAGGTGTGCCTAATACAGCTTTAATCCCGCTAGTTGGGATACCAGTGGCAAGTGGATCTGTAGCACATTGTGCTCGAGCACCCAAACCACTTGGCTGCAGGCTAGGTTCTCAGCTCCCACGTTGTCATTGCTCTTGGTACCTGAGCTTGGGTTTAGATTGGGAATTACCAGCATTTCTGCAATCACATTTCTGACTGTACTATAGGTAACCATTTCATCCTCGCACTATAGGCATTTTGTAATAGAAACATTATGTAGATGGGCCAAAATAAACAAAAACTCATTTGCAACTAAGTTTCTTTGTTAAGTTGCTAAAGTATAAATTGCCATTATCCAAAAGACCCATTTTCCTTTCCAGTATCCACTGATGCCCAGCATATAGCTTGAACCTCTAGAAAGGAAATTTCTGAAAATGATAATGCACTGGTTTTGTTTCCGTTCATTCACTGACTAAACCCTCTAGAAGTATCAACATGGCTTCTGACCTTATCGCAGTTTAAATTCTTTCCCCAAGCAACGGTCAAGCAAAGATAGTCCTAAAATAATAAAGGAAGAAATAATGTCATGGAGAAAAGTTACCTGGGATTGAGAGGATAGGATTGTTTTTCAGCTAGCAACGCCCTGATTCTATTGTAATTTTAAAACTCTGTTTTGTAGATTGACTCTCCGCTCAACCTCCAGATGCATTTGTTTGAGTAGCCTTGACCTCCTTATGGACTCAACAGATGTATCACGAGATGGCATTGCTCACTGGGAATGCAGATCCTGAGTTCAGCTACTCCTTCAATAACTTGGAAAACCTGTGTGAAGTGCAAACCAAGAAAGGATTCTTCTACAAAAATGCCAAACTTCTGCACCCTGGGGAAGACTTGTGCTGCTTAGCCCACCTGGATGACCGGACCAGGTTTGTGATCATCAACGTAGGTGGTATTAAGTACAAAGTTCCATGGACCACCTTGGAGAACTGCCCCTTGACCAGGCTTGGGAAGCTGAAGTCTTGCAACAATTATGACGAGATCATGAACATCTGCGATGACTATGACGTTAGCTGCAATGAATTTTTTTTTGACCGTAATCCTAGTGCCTTCAGGACGATCATGACTTTCCTGACAGCTGGGAAGCTGAGGCTTCTCAGGGAGATGTGTGCTCTTTCTTTTCAGGAGGAGCTTGTGTACTGGGGGATAGAAGAGGACCACCTGGAGTGGTGCTGTAAAAAGAGATTGCGACAGAAAGAGGAGGAGGCAGCTGAGGCCAGGCTGTACGAGGGGGAGATGGTATTTAGTGAAACCACGCAATGTGCCTTCCAGGACAATAGCCGACTGAGTTTGTGCATGCGAAAGCTCAGGGATATGGTGGAGAACCCCCACTCAGGGATCCCAGGAAAGATCTTTGCTTGTATTTCCATCTCTTTTGTTGCCATCACTGCAGTCAGCCTGTGCATCAGCACCATGCCAGATGTCAGAGAAGAGGAAGATCGGGTGAGTGCAGCTTTCCTCAGAGTGAAGCGTGTTTTGCATTGTTGCCTCCTCTGGGGAGGTGATGGGCAAAGCCGCTCCAGCAGGTATCGCGTTCGGTGCTGGTGGTGTGGAGGGCTGGCGGGGGGAGCGCAGAAGCTTGTGTCACTGAATAGTGAGGGAAGATGGGGCCAAGCTCTGCCTTGCCGGCGCAGCTTTGCAGGGTCACGCCAGCAGACAGCCTTGCCCAGGAGGTTTGCTTTCTGGCATCTCTGACCGGATGACAAACTAGCTGTTGTGGGTGTAAAAATCAGCCTTGCTCGAGGCTTAATGTTTTGAACTTATGTCAAGAGCTAACAGATCAGTTTTCCTTAAAGGTCCTTTACCATACCACTTCCAATGGACTCTCTGTACCCCGCTGTAAAAGCCACGTCTGAAATCTTTTGATGCTGTAGGTGAGGTAAAGGGCAAGGACGCTGAGGCAGCAATTTAACAGCAGAAACAAAGCAAATGTCCCAATTTTCAGACATGCTTAATATTCTCAAGTGTAAACTGTGGATGCTTCATGCCCTTGAAAATCAAGTCCTATGGATATTTTGTTTATTCTTTAGTTCAACAAATTTCCTAAGGGTTTAGCCCCTTATTTCACAGAGTAGTTTGGTTTCCTAGCATTAGCTGTATGTAGGCCAGTGAGAGCTCCTCTGAAGCTCAATATTCAGGAGAATATTCACATTTTCATTCAATATGTGCTGAAATGCAACCTAGGGGGTTTGGGTGGCGGGGACTTTTCATGCCCTCCTTAGTTTTACTCAAACCCAACCTCAACACTAAATGTTTGGGCTTATTTCCAAGCCCCCGTGGCCATGAAACGTGATTGTGAAGTTCAGCTGCCAGGACAGTGCTCCAGCCCACCAGGTTCTGCCCCCCGGCTGGAGGCTGAGCCCCCCGACCCCAGCACCCTCCTGCTGCGAGGCCGCGCTCCCTGCCGCCCGCAGAGGGAGGGGGCTGTTACCTGGCGGGGGGCACCCGCTGGCTTGTAGCCCTGCGAGTAAGAAGCGTGCTGGTGGAAAATGGGTGCAGCAGCTCCGGAGAGAGCCCTGCGTCTGCCCGAGCACCTTGCGGGCGGTCCAGCCGCCCTCGCTGGCGGGGTGCGCTCGGCTTAGGGATTGACTGAGTTGTCCGGGTTGGAATCGGGCAGGTTCAGCAGCAGCCAGGGAGAAAAAGAGACATTTGGTGTGTTGTTTGATCTGTGATTTATTATCTTTGTTTTAAAGGCTTTTTATGGTCTAAAATTTGAGGATGGTAGTACTGGGTACTAGTTAAAACTATACTGTCCTAATGATTTTGAAAAAATACTATTTCCAAAACACATGCCTTTTACTGTAGTTAACCAACAGTGCGTCAATATGCTGGCATTTGAAGCGTAAGGGATATCTTACAGCTGAAAACTGAGATGTACTTAGTGCTCAGATGTTCCCGGGTTTAAGCGAGAGCTGAGCAGTTGCTTTCAGAATTACCAGAGTTCAGGCACCTGGTATTTTTCTAATGAACTGACCATAAATAGGGACTCATAGTACCAGGCTAATAATATGTTGGGTGGATCAGGGTAATAATGAGGATAGAGCAAGCCTGTGAGGGAAGCCTGGATTTCTTGGTAAGCTGGGGCCATTAAAAGGAGCACATTTTCATAGTCAAATGCAAGATTGTACAATGAAGATGAATGCAGACTTGCTCTTGCAAAAGCAGAGTCTCATTCCCCAAATGAGACTCTAAATGGGATTTAGGGTATAAGCAACTGAATGTAAGTTCCGATTTGCAGCGTAAAGTCAGAAGGGTTAATGTGCTCCTTGAATATCTGAGCTGGGGAGTAGTGATTAGAAGCTGGAAGATGAGTTTGTGCCAGTATGCAGCGTCGGTGAGACTGACACTTAGAATACTGCATTCAGTTCTCACGTTCATATTTTTAAATGGTGCTTTGAAATAATTGGAGAGGGTGAAAAAACCTATAAATATTAGACACCTGGAGAAAACTCCATACAATAAGAAACTTGAACATTTTGGTTTATTTAGATTATCGAAAGGAAGGTGAATGAGTTAAGCAAATAAGTGGTTTTTATGGGGGAGGAGAACTGTATCATCTAAAAGACCTTTAAATTAAGCAGGGAGAGGATGCATGGTTAAAAGCTGAATCCTGATAAATTCGTATGGGAAACTAGGTGCCAATATTTAATACCATGGTGATTAATTACTGGGGCAGACTAGGAAGAGTGGATTTTGTATTTTTTATGTTTTCAGTTCAAAGCTCGCTGCCCTTCTGGAAGGTAGCCTTTAGCTAAACACACTCTGCTTCAATCAAAAGTAAATTACTGGTTTCAGTTCAAGTTACAAAGGTGAAATACTTGCAATACAGAGGAGATCAGAAGAAACTATCTGCTGTTTTTCGGTGCCCTTAAATTCTAAAAGCACAGAGCTCCTGCAAATAGGCTTTTTTCTGCCCTTTGCACAGGGAAGGTCTGTGGACAGAGTGGGAACAGCTGTTTTGCTGGAGACAGAGACGGTTCTGTAGCGCAGGGGACAGGTGAAGCATCACTCCTTGCATCGCTTAGTGCATCCCCAGCGTTCCTCGCCTGCTCCTGAATCAGTGAAGGTCAGGGCTCTGTTGCAGCTGTAATTAGTCATGCAGGAGTCACACAGAGTGACTGATTTTGGTCCTGCACAAATGGATGTCAATACCCGTGTAGGTCTTTCCAGCCTCAGTAAGGCTGGGCAAGGAATCAGGTGTCTGCCCACGTGGAGTCGCTTGTAGGATCAGAGGCCTGGGCTGCAGACTCCTTGCGTGTCATCTAAGCGTGGTTCAGCGAGCCCGTGCAGCTCATCAGATAACGGGTGCGGAGAGAAGAGAGCTTGCGTGGATTCAGAGTCGTGTTAATCACCCTGAGCTGTATCCCTGGTACCTAGTTTAAAATTCGTGCCCAGGGATAGCTCTTTGGTCTGGTTTTTCAGTCTCCTAACAAGCGGAAAATGCATGTGCATGCCTCCTGGCTAGGGAACAAACAGCCAGTGTTATTTCAAGGACAAGCTGTAGCCGGTGTGCACGTTTTCCAGGCTCCCGGGCTGGCATTGCTGTTGCTGGGGTTCCATGCCGAGCTGTGGCGGATGCTCTGGCTGACAGGCAGTGGGCTTTTCCTGGAGCCGGTGTTTGGTGTTTTCCAGAAAATAAAAGCTTTGTGTGCCACCTATCTGTCCTGTTACTGCTTCAGGGAAAGGGCGAGGAACCAACCATGGAAAACCCATGCTGGAGAGCAGGGTTCATACCCGCTCCTGTAATGCCCCCGGAGCGGGCCAGCTGTTACACCCGCTGATGTCCTGCAGAGGTGTCCGGGACCTACACAGATGCAGGCTTGGGACCTCAGAAGTTAAAAGAGATTACCAAGGGGTGAGGAAATTATTTTAGGTGCCTGCCTGTCTCTTTTAAATACAGAAGACTCAGTCATACGTTTTGTCAACTTTATGAACGGCTCCAGATGTTGCAGATGACAGTGGCAATCCCTGGAGCTTCAGCAGGAGCGGGAATGATCGTGTCCCGTGTACCGTAGCTGTCTTACTCTTACTAATGGTCACCCTGATTTACCTGGAGCGTTACTCCCTTTTGGAAGTAGTACCATGTATTTCAGATGCTGCGCAATTATCAATAAAGCTAACAGAATCAGATCCTAAACTACTTTTTACTTACCAAACTAGGTCATGTATTTTATCTTGTCAATTTTTTTCTCACTTAGTTTTTATTTACTGATTAAATTAAATAAAAACCACCAATCCAGTAACGCATGTAATAGCTGCTTCTGGAAATCTCAGGAAAGGGACCCTTCAAATGTATAAAGAAAATGAGCCTGTGAAGAGAGTCAGGTTCTTCCATGTAAAGTAACAAAGCAATAATTAATTTTTAATTTCAGAATTTTCAGAGTGGGAGATTTCTATGCAAGATCTAGATTCAACAGTGAAAAGTCCCCTTTAAAGGCAGAATACTGCTGAGACAAAATCACAGCAGGAGCCCTCAGGCACTGAGTTCTTTCAAAACCACCACAAAACCAATCTCCAAGTCTAAATACAGCCAGAGGCATAGAGTATTCTTAAGGCATTTTAGGCACATGATACCTTTAAGTGGGCTTCTCAGCTCTCTAGCATGGCAGGCACTGGGTGACTCAAGGAAGGCAGCTAATACATCACAGGAGCCGTAAACCAGTTGGGGACACATTACAGCAAACGCTTTAGCAACACTAGGAGCTGAGCAATCAAAAGGCATTGAGAGATGCAACTGAAAGCCAGGTGGTCATCGTACTAGACCCCTCCTTTTTCCTTGGTGAAAACAGAAATGTCAACCATTTCTATATGAAGAAGAAAGCTTCTTTCTTTTCTTAGATGGTCTTCCTCATCACAGAAGAAAGGTGGTGGACTCAGAGATTAGCATCAAGCATTTTGTCCTGATTCACAAGAGCATTTATAGGCCTGAGCCAGGCTGAGCTCACGCATTTGTAGCACTGCAGTGTAAAACAGAAGAGCAGAGAGTACCGCCTTCTGCACCACGCTTTCCAACGCACGGGGAAAAGCTCGTCTAATTAAAGATGCTGTGATAGGAAGTTACAGTTCAATAACCTTCAGCTGAAGAACGTTACAACAAAGAGAGAGACTCATAAATAATGAAGTTAATAATAGCTCATAAAGAAGCCTGAAACTATTTAACCTTCTAAACTTAATTTACACACTGTGCTTCAACTTTCATATTGGTGAGGACGGGGAATAGATAAATTGTGAATGTGCGTTTTAAACAATCTTGCGGCTGAAGATTTCATTTCACAAAGGTACACACAGAAGTAATTTCCGACAAGGTTAAGGGAGTGTCGTATCACGATTCTCAACAACCTTCCGTGGCAAGCTGTTGATGCAGGGGCTGGATGAGCAGCGAGGTGGGCTGGGCACGGGCCGGATGGCCGGGCCCTGGCAGTGCTCGCCAGCGGCACGGAGCCCAGCCGGAGGCCGGTGGCCAGCGGCGCACCCCAGGGCTCCGTGCTGGGTCCCCTCCTGT
>JAVJGI010000040.1:102100963-102120250 GCA_035590275.1 Ibycter americanus
GAGGGTGCAAAGGGGACGGAGCCAGGCTCTTCTCAGGGGAGCCCGGTGACAGGACCAGCAGCAGTGGGCACAGACACAGGGGTGTCCCTCTGAGCATCGGGGAGCACTTTTCCCTTGTGAGGGTGACGGAGCCCTGGCACAGGCTGCCCAGGGGTGGTGGCATCTCCATCCCTGGAGATACTGAAAAGCCGGGGCAGGGTGCCGGGCGGCACGGGGCCCTGTTTGGGCAGGTGGGGGGGGCAGGACTGGATGACCTCTAGAGGTCCCATCGTCAAATCTTCTGTGATTCTGTGGTTATAACTATGGATTTGTTTAGGTTTGCAATCTAAATAGGTAGCTAAATAGGAAGAAATACAAGCGTTCGGGGCCTCGGTGTGTCAGAAATGGCATACGTTTTATTGAATGAATGGTGTCAGCTTGTCCCAAAACTCTTGCAGTTTGAGGTACTTCTGCAGGGGTAAAACAGCCATTTTTACATTAAATCTTCTATGTATTTCAGTGAGAAGTACTGTAAAGGAGTAAGACAGTTGTTATTGTTGGTGCTGCCTATCCTAAGATGGCACTCTGCCTGAGATTCTGAAATGAAGCTTTTCATTACTGGAGAGCTCGTTTTTAGCACTTTCTCTCTTTCATGAGTGTTCACTGTTTTTCTGCATGTGGTGCTGAGACCTTCTTGATTTTAACTCAGAGCCACATGTTTATGTGATGCATAGATGGTTTGTTTTCATGAATGAAAGTCAGTAAAATTGCAGCTTGTGTCTTTCCTTTCTTTGTGGAATAAACTGTTCTAGAAATTACAGCACAGTCCACATAAAACATGTATTTAAAAAAAATCTCCCTGCTGGTATTACGGATAACTATTTATAGTATATAGACACCGAGGGTGACTTTTTATAACAAGAATCTTGGGGAATTGGACTAGCTGATTTCCCCGGGGATCATCTGTGAATTCGTTACACCGTTCTCTCAGCTCTGCTGTTTAAATGGGAAAGCCATGAGCTGTAACAGTAGCACCATTGATGGTGTTGGAACTGATGTACCCACGTACTGGTGCCCTGTGTGGCTAGTTTGCATCCTGGGTCGGCTCGGGGCAGTTCAGGCCACAGCTGGCCGGAGGCCAGGGGAAGACCAAAGGACTCGGTAACAATTGTCACCTGCCTTTGCTACGACATCGTGCACAAGGAAGCTCCTGTAGATGAATGAGAGTTGTGTTCACTGTCACATTCACCTCCCCTGGCTGGAGGGATGTGGGACTCGCAGCACTGCAGAGCTGTATTTTAACTAAAAGTCAGGTGTTTCTTATTTTTTTCTTTCATAAGCTTAAAGGAGGCTTTCTGTTCAGATGGTACAAAACTCAAAGTGGTAACACACAGTCCAGCTCACGAGGTTGGAGAGCGTCCCTTACCCACAGCCTTAGTCATCGGCAATAAGCAAAGGTTTGCTTTGTTGTTGATGTGCTCAGTCTGGCTCATGTAGTTTCATCACCTGTCCAGTGTGGTCCTGCTCTTGGGTTGTGAATGCTTTGGGACACAATGTCTTAAACACAATGGCTGTGACTATCATCATAACAGAAATAAAAATTCCGTCTATGCTGTTCAGGTACATGGGCATGTTCCTCGTGCCTTGGGCTGCGAGCTAGGTTTCTAAGCAAGGAAATTTTTTTCTTTTCCAGAGACCAGCTTAGTTCATGCAAGATGCAGTTACTGTGTGATACCCTTAGTGTGCAAACCTGAGGAGTAACTGCAAAGTTCTGCAGTGCAAGTCTGAGTCATCATAGCATGGTCTCCCAGCTCCTGTCTGACGGTCAGAGAAATTTGCTGTGCGTGTTGCCTTTCAGACAGCTCGCATTTGCTTGAAAGCAGTTGAAGTGATGAGGCTTGAAAGATAAAAATGGTGTTGCTTCTGTGGGACACACAGAGTGCTTTAAAATCAAGGAGTCGAGAACCTCTGCACTGCTCTGTCTAAACCTTAAATGTTGAGTTGTGTGGTTTTTTGAGTGGTGTGCATCTTTTATCTGACTCCCATGGAATTTGCAAATATAAGACTAATGGCAAAACGTTCTTTGGAAATATCAGGAAGTGGTGATTATGTCCCTTGATCATTTTACTGGGAACTGCGCTTGTCTATGAATCATCTGAATGATACAGCCCTTAATGTAAAAGAAGTACATGTATTAATCTTTCCTTTGTGGGTCTGAATCTAAACCTTTACTTTACTGGTCGTCCAAACCCAGCTGTTAGAGCATATCTCTGTCTCGGTTTATCTTACTGAGTTCAGGGTTGTTGTGTTCTCACACCAGGAAAACACATTTGGTGCTGGGAGCCCTCAGCACCACTGTGGCACAACACGCTCCCCACTGCGCCGGCTCTGCCCGCCCTTGCCAGGGCTCCAGCTGCCTGGGTCCCCCTGGTCAAACAGCACACCACGCACCAGGTTGGCCAGCTCTTTTCAGAGACAGTCTTTCCCCTTTGCAAGGCTACCTCAAGCTGCTAATGAGTAGAGAATGTCTGAAGGAGTGGTTGGTCATGCTTGGTATTGGTTGCATGGACAGAGTGCTGGATAACAACTAGTATTTAGTCATGACTGCGGTTGGAGATCTCTCGCCATTTCTTCTCCTCAGCTTGCTTGCTCCTTTTGGGGAAAAAAAAAAATAAGTTTTACTTTGTGCAGTCCTTCCTCCCCTGGAGAAAAAAAAATAATCCAGCCCTCCTGCTTGACTGAAGCTATTTAAACTTTAGCAGACGTATCTAGTTCTGTCGTGGCAGCTCCTTCAAGAAAAGGTAAAGGAAACATGGTCCCAGCAAGAAAATCTTTCTCTGTTGTATCGGGGGGGTTAGGAGGAATGTTGTATTGTCTTTCAGTAAGAGTTGCCTTTAGTCTGGGGGGTGGGGACCTGGCACGGTGGAACAGGTTCGCCCAGAGCCCCACAGTGAGCCTGTAGACCCGCTGCTCAAAATTCCCCGCCTCGGCAGAGTTCGTGCCCGGCTCTCGCCAGCTTTGGGTCTCACTGCAGCAGCATCTTCTGCCAAGTGGCTTTTTCCAAGTAAAGAGAGAAATCCTTATGGGACAAGGAGCTGCCCCAGAGGGTTTTGAGGGCAGCAGGTTGCAATACAGACTTTGGGAACCACCCCAGACTCTCTGCAGTGTTTCAGGCTTAGCAGGCAAAAAATGGAGAGTATTTCTCTGCACTGTTAGCTTGCGGATGAGGCAAGCATTGTATAAGGTAAAATTCCTGTTGCCTGGTTAATAACTTTCTGTTGTGCTAGTGAACTCTTTCAGCCCACAGGATATCTTCTCAT
Source organism: Ibycter americanus (assembly GCA_035590275.1). Lineage (NCBI taxonomy): Eukaryota > Metazoa > Chordata > Aves > Falconiformes > Falconidae > Ibycter > Ibycter americanus. Next base: position 102,104,263 of record JAVJGI010000040.1, read on the forward strand.
GAATAAATAGCAGGCTCAGGGCTTCTTTTAAATATTGTATAAATATGCTGCAACATAACATTAGTGATAAATAATTAAATGCTGTTAAGACTCTGCCATAAAAGCATTGGTAACTTTGTCATGCTGTTACTGGTTTATGTTTGGTGGGTCACCCAGCAAAATATGCTCCATATTTAATTTCTTTTAATATTAATCTGGTTCCACCACCATAACTATCTGTACCTACCAGTGGGTTTATTCTCCTGACTTCCAGGTAAATCACCCAGGGAGTCTCTGAAGCAACCTCAGACAGTACCTGCGTGGCTTCCACTCATGTTTGTAAAATTGCTACAGCTACTCAGTATAGCCTGCTCTGTGATACCCTGAGGGTACAGCGTCGCAGCTTTACGCCAAAGGTTGCTCCACCGCCTTTTGCAAGAGAGCTTGTGCTCTGTGGGCTTATTGAGTACTGGCCTGGTGTTCTGAAAGAGACATCTTTCATTTCTTTGTAATAAAAGTATCATCTGGAAATTTCATCTCAGAGCTCCAGGGTACGTTGCTATCAATTCTGGAGGTTTGGAATGAAAGTAAGTGACCAGATTTACGTTTGGCTAGACCTCCTGTAGCTAGGCTGAGGTAATGAGCTGATTCATGTGTACAGCACTTAGAAAAATTGCGTTAAATCATTTAACATTATAAATGCTTACATTTTCATTGCTTAAAATGTGGTGATTTAGATGAAATATAGAAGTTTTTGAAATTGGGGACTTTTTGCGGTATCCATGGAGACATTAGATTCCAGACAAATTAAATTACGAGTGATATACAAATGGAGAAAAAGAAAAAAAAAGTTAAAACATTTTTTGCAATAGGTTTTTAACAAACGCTTAAGAAAAGACCAGGAGAAAACTATAAGGTTGTTGGATTTTCTAAAGGTAAGCATGATGTTTGTTCCAAGTAAACCATGAAAAAGATGGCACTGAGTACAATCGGCAGCATTTTTGAGGACAACAGCATAGTTAATTCTAGTCTATGTAGAACACCACACTCATTAGTCAAACTTAGTGTAATTTTTATGAAGTTTTAAAGTTTTCTGAAAAAAAACCCAACTTATGATGTAGGTACTTATACTTCTGTGAGATGTTTGAATTAGTGCCACACAACATCATTCCTTAATAAAAATGGCATTTTTCAAAAACTTACCTCCCTTAATAAATGTTCAAAAATTTTCTCTTAGATCTCAAAGTAGCAGAAAACTAACGTGAGAAATCATCATCCAGTGGCAGTGCACGCAGGCATGCAGGTGTCTGGCATTGGCCCAGACCTACTTGGTGTTTTGCTGATGATTTGGGAGTAAATATAAAACAATTGCAAATTAAATTTGCAGGTAGCACAGAAATGACACACTAGTCAGGGACTGGAGGTATCTGGCACGGTTAGCTGAACTGATGTGAACATGAGGAGGTAACTGTGTGTGCATCGGCGCAGAGTGCGACCTGTAAGGGTAGTGAGCATGGAGAGCCCAGGGCGAAAGGCTCGTTTGGGCAGCGGGCACTCAGAAGGGATGTCGAGACCCTGGTGGCCCACTGCCCGTACGCAATTGCCCATCCGACCTGCTAGTCAGGAGGGAGAGCATGAGGCTTGACATACTGTGTCTGGTACCCATTAAGCAGGTAAGTTGCAAAAAAAATTAACTATTTAAAATCTGAAAATTCTCTTTATAGTGAGACAGTAGAAGACTTTTTCACGCGGTAAAGAGCAGAATAAAAGAATGTCTGTGGACAACAGTGAACAATAACTGAATCCTGCAGCTCAACAAACTCATGCTCTAAATAAAGGGTATTACAGTGTGGGGAATTAACAATGGAAGCCATTTATCTAGAGATGCTTGAGTACATCTCATGTAGTTGTTAAATGCATTCTGTCAGTTCTCCTAAACATGTCCCAGCTCAGTGGGAACCATGTGTGTGGTTCATGAGCCACTTGGTGAGATGCTCTGCTCCACGGGGGGTGAGCTCAGGAGCCCCTTCCTGGCCGCAGGGGTGGGCGAGCCATCGCCGTCCTGTCCCCGACACCTTGTGCAGGAGCGCTGATCCCCTGGGCAAAGTGCCAGCACGGATGCTGCACGTCTGGGGCTTCCTTGGCCCTCCTCTATGGTCAGACCTGAAGTCATCAATAAGATGAAATGAGCAGTGGCAGTTCCTAATTGTGATTAAAGCCAGTCGCCAGAAAACCTGGAAGCTTTCTGAAGAGGAGTGGCATGGCATGAGTCCGGCCCCGTGAAGGCAGCATCCTAACCAAGGTACCTGGTCCAGCACTGGCTGTGTTTGCGGGGGGTGCTGCAGGGGCTGGGACACGTCACTGGTGGGGCTCGGTCCCAGCATTAGCCGCTGCTCAGACTTGAGCTAGTGGGTCACTCACAAGGTGGGTGCCTCAGCCAGGAGGGGCTGTTCCCCAGGGCACGTGCCAGCCCAGCCCTCTGGCCGCTGACTGCCCCGGACCCCGGACCCCACTTCCCCACGCAGGCACACGCACGCGCTCCCTTTCCCTCTGTTCCAGCTCATTTTCTGAGCCTGGATACGAGTAGGAAATGGAGAGAACAGTGTGAAGCCATCCAATACATCCTGAGCTGTGCTGGAAATTTGGCACATGCTGCTCTGGGTAATGATGGTGACAGAACAGAAATTGCAGCACCCTCCTGAAAGGTCCATGCACCGTCTGTGGGTATATTCCCCCAGTCCACAGCTAGTTGCCTTCGTACGCAGTAGAAATATTAGCTGATTGAAGGCAAGTCATGCAGTTCTTGCATTCAGCACTGCTGTTACTGTTGCTTCAAGCAGAAAGAGAGGATGTGGGAGAGTGCAGGGGTTTGCCAGGGTCAGATCCACCTTGCAAAAATCCATCCACTTTGCAAGCGCAGGGGTAGCGCTTACGGCACTTCAGTGCAAGGGCGGTGCGGTAGCAGGCTGCCAGCTGCGGCTGAGCCACGACCAGCAGGAGAGCAAATCTGCCCACAGGCAGCATAAGCAAATCCTTCACTGCCTTTCAGATAATAGGATAAAGGGAAAGAGGCGGGGGGTGGGGGGAAATAGGTTTGGAAAAAAATGTAGGAGGAAAAGAGTGAGCTTGACTCTGTCCTCCTTTCCTCCAAGAGAAAAACCAGACACCCCCAACTTTTCTAGCAGGTTACAGGGTTGCAGGAACCAGTGGAACTAATGTGGGTCAGTAAAATAGAACCAGCAATGAGTGGGAGGCAGGAGGAGGAAAAGAGCTTCTAAAGCAGGGATTGAAAGAAGGGGAGAACTGGGGGAAATAAGAGGGAAAATACACTTTAAAATTCTGTTAAGAATCAGTTGATCTTAATACAACTAGTAAGTGAGAGAGAGGGAGCAAGGCTGAGATTCTCTTTTAGTGTGAGACAAGCTTGAGGAGAAGAAGAAGAAGAAAAGAGGATGCTGGGTTTGGGAAGACCACAGTTCTAGACACTGCATGTGTCCATGGGCACAGCCAGCTGCCACCACAGGCCACACCTGGTCTTTTCCCAGGCGTCGGGTAGGTGTGAAGGCGTTGGGAATGCCGCCGCTTTGTAACACTGGGAATGACACCACTTTGGTAACACTGAGAATGCTGCCGCTTTGGTAACACTGGGAATGTCGCCGCTTTGTAACACTGGGAATGCTGCTGCGTTGGTAACACTGGGAATGTCACCGCTTTGTAACGCTGGGAATGCTGCCACTTTGGTAACGCTGGGAATGCTGCTGCTTTGGTAACACTGGGAACGCTGCCGCTTTGGTAACGCTGGGAATGCTGCTGCTTTGGTAACGCTGGGAATGCCACCAGTTTGTGCCACTGGGAATGCTGCTGCTTTGGTAACACAGCCCTGTCTCTCCGGGGCTGGTCCTTTCAGAGGAAGGCGCTGGGTCTCGGTGCTGTCACTCCCTGGAGAGACTGATGGACCTGCACTGCCCTTGGTGCAGGCTCGGCCCCGCTCTGGTCCCGCGGTGCTTTGATTGATGCTGGCCCTTAGAGGAGGTAACCCCCACCTTTGTCTGTGCAGTCCTGCCATGTTTATGAGGAGCAGGTGTGCTGCAAGGGCCAAGTGCTGTTGCTTAAGCATTTTCAAGCAAGAACTGGGTCTGTCTTGCTTTCAGAGCACTAGGATGGAAAATACAAGCTAGGATTATTCTCCAGAAATCAGGAGATTTGCTAGTTTGCAAGGTAACTGGGTTTCTTCATGTAAAAACTCAGGATCAAGCATTTGCTTAGGTTTGCAGAGAATGGATTTTTACAAGAAGCATTGTCGGGGGATACGGTGCCTCTATCAGACCTAGAAAAGAGAGTGGGCTGAGGAGGAAGATTTCTAGTTCATGTGAAATCAGGAGGAGAGGGAGACATTTGTCAGCAGGGAGGCTCCTGGTGCTTCATTATTCTCTTGTGGGGTTTCTTTCTTTCAATTTCAGTGGATAAGTGGGCCAAAAACCAAGAAAAACTTTATGGAAATGGAAAATTCCAAGGGATTTTTTACTCCAAAATGCCAAGAACATCAGTGTTTCTAAAGCGAAGCTGTTCTTCGCAGGACGTGGTTGCTTGGTGAAATCCTCATTCCCCTCTCTGCGCAGCCGCCCTGCCCGCGGCAGTGACTGCGGTAGCCGAGCCCCATGCACCGAGCAGCCCGCGGGGGCCGTGGTGCACCTTGTGCCCCCCCAAGCACAGGGGCTGCGCGGGGCCATGGCCACAGCTGCACAGCTGTGCCACATCTGGGCGTTCCCTACGGAGGGGGTCTGCCACAGGGCAGAGCTGCCAGAAGGCAAGCGATCCAGGCAGTGGCCCATGGCACCCTGCCTCAAATGCCCAGGCAGTTGTTGAGTTTCTAGTACAGTCCCTTGTTCTCATGGACCCATGCTGTCTTCTGTAGCCATTTGTCTTCAGGCAATTTCCAAATGAGACTGAGAGGTGGTAAAATTACCAAAGCAGACCCCAGGTACAAACCCAGTCTTTTGACTCCGAGTATTTGTTTAAACAAATGGCAGCAAACCTATTCTTGTATGTATAGATTGTAATTCTCTAAATATAATTAATAGCCCACTTGTGTCTTGCACACACGCACAGACATGGACAAGCCAGGCAGGGCTCTCAGGCCCCCCGAGGCGCAGCTCCAGCAGCATCAAGCGCATCGTTTCCTTTGCTCGCTGAACGGTGAGGGCAGGTAGGACTTGGAGGGATCCTCTGAGGCGAGTGTGGTCCCCTGGTCTCATGGGTACCACATCACACCACCATTCCCACAAACGTGAGAAGCTTCATCTTAAAAGGGCTCTGGCCTTCCCTGTCCTTGCAGAGGGGCTCTTTTGGAGCCTCGTGTGCCTGCTAGAGTCCACATTCCGAAAACTGCTGTAGCTGTTTCTTCTCCTGCCAACACGGTCCTTTCAGTTAGCGATGGGTTCTCCTTGCAAACAGCCAGTGCAGACTGAGCCTGTTCGGGTCCCTCTCCTTCCCCTCCTGCCTCACTGCTGGTTGCCGTTGCTGAGCTGATGGCGTTGCCCTTCGCCGCTGCTCCTGAACAAAACGCCAGGGTGACTTTGCACTGGGGAAGGTTCAGGAGTGATCACACGTCCCATTCTGTGGGCTGAGCTGCGGATTGTAAACAGGCAGGTCATAGGTGGCAACGGCAGTGCTTGCGGCAGGGCAGGGCAGACCTGCACGAGAACAGCTGACCACGCCGTTGAACAGTGCCTCTCTTCACCCCCTTGGTATATTTGTAGACAGCAAACATGTCTCTTCTCAGCCTTCATTTGGTGATGGTAAAGTAAATGCATTTAAATGTCTGTTTTTAAGATAGGTTTCCCATTCCACTAGCCATCCAAGTAACCTTGGGTTGCTCTCCCAGCTTATTCCAGTTTGAATCGTCCTTGTTGAACATGAGGGTTCCTGAACAAATCGAATCCTTCACTTACATACAGGGACCTACCAGTGAGCTCCGAATAACGAGCGATGGTTGGTTTGCGTGCATGTATTTGGTGAGCAAGAAAGACTTGGTGTCAAGGCTGGTTCCAGGGGTGAAGAGCGCAGGTTGTGAGACGCTGCATGTCCACATTGTAGCGAAGCAGATTACAAACAGGAGAAACCCAAAGAAATACAAAGTGAAGGGAATACTAGTGCATGAGGGGGTCACTAGGGGTGAGCATGGAGCAGAGTCTTAAGAGGTAGCCTCAAAGAAACGTTACCCAGGGTGTGTTGCTCCTCCCTAAGTTGGAGTGTAGGCCCTCTCCCAGTGCGTGGTGTGCTCACACTGGGAGGCGGCAGCTCACTGCTGGAGCGTATACTGGTCCCTCAGGCTGCTCCCAGCTGCAGTCACAGTCTGAGGAGTTTTAAGATGTTCGATGTCTTTACACCCCCCCACCCCCCAGGCTCTGCAGGTGAGGTGCTGTGCTGGTCCTGATAGGCATCTCAAAGTCAGGCAGTTGATGGTGTTCTGCTTCGTTGGCACTTAGGGTCTGTTTTATTCTTTGTATGTTTCTTGCTCCTTGCAGATTTTAGTTTTTGGTTGCTTTGCATAAAGTACAGCCAGGTAACGTTTGTTTCGCTCTAACAAACACTGTTGCTTTTGAAGAGGTGTGTCCTAGAAGTAGATGCAGGTGTGAGAAAAGCTTGTTGAGAAGAAATTAATGAGGGGGCATTTTGTGCATCTGTAGTACTACTTGTGTGCTTTCCATGCTTCCCAGCAGCTCTACTGGGGCAAAGAGAAGCAGGACAGTGGACTGAAGAATTTATCTCTGTGTGGCAGGGACTTAAGTGAAGGAGGCAGGGAAATGGAGCACAACAACAGTCTGGCCTGGTAGATGGGTGATCGAATCCCCCGTGTCGGTGTCTTTCTCCACAACTCAGATGTATATGCCACATCCATGCAGCCAGAGTACAGCTGTTAAGACATCTACAGCATTTGCAGGGGAAAAGGTGACAGTTGAACAGGTCTCAAGGCTCGACATTTAAGGCTTAGAAACCCTGGTCCTACCTACAGCATCTAATTCTGGTGGTGCAGGTTGGGGCTGAGGTGGCCCAAAGCAGCGGGCTGCCGGTGGCTTGGGCAGCCCGAGGAACACAGCTGGTTGCCCTGTGGCCACCTGCGTACACGTGCCGCCCGCCGCCCCTGCCCCCTGCCCGCAGCGCTGGGCACCGGCCACCCGGCGTGGGTCAACTCCTCACACACGTGGTCTTCTCTCCCCTCGCGCTCTCTGCCAGCCCCTTCCAGAGCTTTCCGTGAGCGCAGCAGCCGTTTGGCTCCGTGGCTGCGTGTCAGAAGTGCAGTGTGAGACCCGAAGGCGGGGTGTGTGCAGGTGTCACTGCCTCCCTAAGCCCCTGGCTGCACAACTGCCACTGCACGGCACAGCCTCCGGTCTGACATGCTGATCGGGTCCGCTGTGGGGTTCAGCGCACCCCAAAGTTACCTTCTAGCAGCTGCCATAGTCGGTTGGCATCTCCCTTGCTCCTGCTGCTGTTCCGTGTGGATTTGCAGCTTTGCTGGCAGAATGAAAGGGACAAGCTGAGAGGTTCTGAGAAGTGGTGATGTGGGGCTGTGCTGTCTCAGCATCAAAGGGAATCCAGAGAGGTGAGGCTAAAGCAGGTATAGCTCCTGCCCACCTCCTTGCCCTTTCTCATCAACAAAGCCAGGCTGCACAGGAGCGATTGCACAGGAGCTACCTTTTCTCCACGATATGACTGCGAGCCATTAGCGGGAGCCCGCCCTGCTGAAGGCAATGCTCTGGCGGCTTTTCTAGCAGCTGAGCTGAAGATGAAGCACAAACTAAGCTCTAGCTACAGATCAAAGTGTGTACAGCAAGAAGCAGAGGGCTCTTTCATGGCCCCTTGGTGACTTTCAGAACAGGAACTGTTCCTTTGAATTCACAGCCAGCCAGCTTTGAGGACAGACTGTGCAGCAGCTGAATCATCTTTGCTGAGGAGCACAAGGAACGCTGAGAGCGGGCTGGCTGCGAGTTCAGCCTGACCCCGGCTGCAGTGGCAGATGGGCTGAACGGCGCTCGCCAAGCCCGTGGGTGGTCCGTGGCGAGGGGAGCATGGTCTGTGCCGAGGGGAGCGTGGTCCGTGCTGAGGGGAGCGTGGTCCGTGCCGAGGGGAATGTGGTCCGTGCCGAGGGGAGCTTGCCTGCACCCGAGGGCAGGGCGCGATGCTGCCCTTCCCACAGCAGGTCACGTCACAGGAGTCACGCAGTCATCCTTACTGTGAAAATTAGCTGGATGCTTTCATCAGAAAATCACTTTTCATCAGAAAATTGCTTTCCATCAGAAAGTGCCAGTGTGAGCACAATCATTGGGTTTTGTTGGGGAGGCAGATTTTGGGGAATATTGCCATTTTACTGGAATTTTTCTCAGGGCAGGCTCCTTCATTTCGCAGCGGTGGCTGGGACAGGCTGTGCGCCGGTGCTGGGCGCCCCAGGCTGGGGCAGAGCCAGGTGCCGGCTTCCACCAGCCGCTCCGCAGCAGGGGCTGCGCCTCTGCCAAGCCGGGCAAGTGCTGCAGGTGCTGAGTGCTGAGTAACTGGGAGCGGAGGGTCTGTCCTCTGCATCCCTGCGGAGCCCCGCTGGGGGGTGGCTGAGCATCGCGCCCACCCCCACAGGGGTCACCCGTAGCCACTGGCTGAAACTGGCTGGCTCTGGCAGTGCTGTGTCCGGGCGGGGGCAGGCCTTGTGCAGCAGCCTCAGGGGCTTTGGGGGTCCCTTCACGCCGATCCCCCGTGCTGAGACCTCCCTTACAGCAGAATTTCAAGTTCCACATTGTTGTTAAAAAACAGAGAATGGTGCGCAGAGAAACACTGGAAATACATCACCCAAAAGCCTCAAGTAACGAGGGGCAAGTGGAAGAGAACAACAATATCATTTTAGAAATGTCGCAGTTTTAAAGCTTCTGTAAGTATTTTTGTATGCAATGCCTCTCGTGCCGGGGGCGGGGGAGTCTTAGCATACACGTTTGACAGGGAGGGAAATCTTCAGTACAGGGGGCAAGTGGGCAGCGCTGAAACCTCTTCCCTGAAGGGACTGCGGAGCTGCTGCGGGTACCGAAATGTGTGTGCAAAGCACCACGAGAACGGGGGCGGTTAGAGGTGATCTGGCTTTTGACACCTTCTAATGCCGGCGGGGGAGATGGTGTCAAAGCCCGCCCGAATCTGCAGGAGAGGCAGAATTTCTTCTCAGGAGACGGGCGGACAAAGGCAGGGTCACGACGGTGCCCGATGCGCAGTGGAGAGCTTCGCTGAGGCGCAGCCCAGGGAGGTGCCCGCGGAAGGGACCCGCAAGCCCAGCCAAAGCGTTCCTGAAAGATGCCTGCGAATTTTAGACAGACCATGCAGAGCAACGAGTGCAGCTGGATTTTAACTCCAGTGACACCAGCTTTCCTTTTTGTAATTTTCCTTTTGCCGAAGGAGCCTTTGGCAATGGAAATGTTTCTCCAGAAGAAAGATACTGTGGTTGGCTTTTTGACAGCAAATTTCTGTAGATCCTACTGAAGGAGACTCACTTTAATTTGACTGCACAGAATTACTCACTGAGACCTTCTTTTCTTTTCTTGTGCCCTGAGATGACATTAGTACATGGCCCCAAAATCCTGTGCAACTGCAGGTATTTCTCCATACCCAAGTAATTTCTGCACAGGGGAAAAAAAAAATATTTACTTGCTGTTTGAAAAAAAACACATGTACGCACATAAACAAACACACATCTTGTAAAGAACAACTATTTCCATATATTTTTATTATACCACTGCTTTTTGTAATCAAAAGCCTAAGATATTGCTTCTTTAATGGCACAGTTATATGCATATTAAAAAATAAAGAATGTTAGTCTTTTAGTACTAGAAAAGTGCAAGGGGGGGTGTCCTTTATGATTGCCATTCTTGCTGGTTTTTGTTTAGACCTCTGAAAGACAAAAAGAAATCAAATTGTTATGAAAACTAAACAAAGGTTTTCCTCTGGCCCAGTTTCATAAAGCTATATATGAGAATGTAATTATAAAAATGTATCCATTAGATTACAAGATGAAGAAATCTGGTTAGTTAGTATGAGAGCTAGCTATTTTGCTTACAAAAAGTAAAAAGGCAGTATGTAGTTGTTAATGTACATGTTTGTGGCCAGGAGTTGGTATAGCTTGATCTTTTTTGAGAACACACAGATTTGCTACAGCTCTGGTTTTGGCAGGATGCTATCCTATTCTGTTAGGACTTGTTTTTCTCATATTCCAATGGCTGATTAATTCTTGATTGCTTTTTTCCATCTCTGTGTGTGTGTCTTTCTGCATGTTTTTGTTTTGTTTTCTTGAATGGAAAAGAATCTCAAAACCCTAAGCAGAGTTACACCATCTGGTTGGACTCCAATACACAGTTAAAAGTTTTAGAAAGAGAAAAAATGCCCTTTTTTTTTTTTTTTTTTTTTTTACACAATGCTGTAGTCAAGGGGCAAAAAAAACAAGGAAAAGCAGCTGCAGCTGAAAAGCAAAGCACAAAGAGCATGAAACACGTTTTTGCTCTTACTGTTTTTGATTTCATGTGAGGATAATAATAGCTTGTACCTACACGATATTGAAACATGGTCCAGGGGACAGGAAGACCTTTAATTAGCAAGAAAAAGGCCTCTGGCAGGTTAATTGACACACAGGGCTGTTTTCTAAAAGCCTGTTCAGACCCTCTCACTCTCAGGACAGCCTTTGGACAGAGCCTGGCTTGTTCAGATTGCAGTAGGTTAATAACGATACTGAGAAAGACGAGCACTTTGCTGAAGATAATTATGCATTAGCTAAAAAAGGGGATTGTTTCATCCCATTAAAATGAACTCGCTGTAGCAGAGCGTCATTGCTCCGCTATACTGACCGTAAACATCTCGGCTTGCGCAGCGCTAGCTGCCGGCGGTGGGTGGTGGGAAGCGGGCGAAGCCAGAGCCCGAGGCCAGCCCCGGCCGGAGCAGGTGGGACCCCCCTTGCACGCGGGGCAGGGGGGCCAGGTGGGTGCCCCCAGCCCTGGGGCCCAGCCCGGCGGCTCCTGCGCTGGTGGGCTTGGTGTCGTGCTGCGGGAGGATCGGAGACATAAATAGCGAAGCTGTGCGTTTGTGAACCTACACAGGACAAACATGTCAGCGTGTGGGAGGGCAGATAGAGTCTTCCGAAAATCATCTCCACTGGTAGTCTGTTAATGAGGAGTGATTTTCACTCCGCTTTGCTCCCACACCAAAGCTCATGCACAGAAGGACTTTGGAGAGTTGCCTTCCCTTATGCACCAACAGTGCTGGGGGAATCGGGTGCCAAATCAGCCACTAAATGCCTTCTTGCCTTTGTAGGTCTGCTCCAGGGCTAAATTCTCCATAGGCTTCACTGACTTTCCTTAAACTTCTAGTGGCATGAAAATTATACACATGCACATCGGAATCCAGAATGCTTCCCGCCGGCTAGGTCTCCTAAGGCAGGCTACAGCTCCGTGTCCATCCATGGTGGTCCAAGCAGGGATGGACCTTTCAGAGAAAGCAAGTGTGCACATCGGGGTTTTTTCCTTCTTGCCACTGCTGCCGCTTTGCTCAAGCCACAGCTGTTCCTCTGTGGGTCGTCTTCCTTCTCAGCCTGACCCTTTTGTGCATGTGCAAGGACGGCAGCAGGAGCTGCGAATGGCCTGCAACCACTGCCCTGAGGCGTGAGATCGAGCATATCCTGATGTGAGATTCCCGGGCAGCGGGGCTCTGGGACGGAGTCGGGCAGACGGCTGGTGTGGAGGCACCTTGGCTCTGCATCCGATGGCAGAGCCTGACGGCTCAGTCGTGCTGTGGTGGGAGCGAAGCCCCTAAAAACAGAATGTTTTGTCCTGTGTGTATGATTGTGACAAAAATGCTTATTTATGGCCAAACTAGTTTGGTGAGGCAGATGATGCAAATTAGGCTCCTTCGAGTCTTCACACCTATCAAAACTAGGAAGTTAAAGACAGGCTATCTGAGCTACTACACAGGTAAAACAAGGTTATCCTTCCTCCCTGCAATATGCTTCAAATCTTGACAGCAATTTCCATGGGACAAGTAATTTTTCTCTCCATATCAGCATGACCCCCTGGGAAACAGTGGAAGATACATCATCTCCCAGCTGAAAGTGGAATAAAAAAAATAAAATATCTATGAATACAAGGCACTACAACCTTTCATTGTGTTAATACAAAGACCACAGATCCTGACTGAGCATTTTCACATTCTGTTTTCCTGCTGACATCTCCTTAGTCATTGTCTCAGTCTCTTCTTAAGCGTGGTGGGGAGGGTGCCTTGGCCCTCTGGTCATTGTAGCGCGGTAACTCCAGGCTTCGTACTCAGTGCGATGACTCTGCTCTGGCTGCCGGCGGTGCAGCAGCCCTTGAAACGTCCGGTGTCGTGTTGAGCCTGACGAGTGGCGGGGCGGGCGGGGGGACAGCCCTCCCGCCGAGTCACCAGTTCGGGAGGGACCCCCTTGCTTTCCAAACTCGCTGTCGGAGAGGAGTCTGGGTGCAGCTGGATCCACTCCTGGCCCCAGACCTGGTCAATGGTTTCAGGTCTAAAGGTTTCTATGTCCCACCACGCATCAGAGCTAACGTTTTCCTGCCAGAGCCTTGTTTAAGGACTTTCACTGAAAGAGTTTCACAAAACTGAAAAGAAAATAGATGCTTTGTTGAGACGACATAGCAAGTTCAGAATTGCCACTGCAATATAGTCTTATATAAAGTCTTACTATATAAAATAATAGTCTTACTGTAAAAAATCAAGCTCGAGCTAAGAGTACAGTGCTTTTGTTAGTAATATTGTCCTGGGTAACAATCCAACATAGTCAGAGGCACAAATCTTACCGAAGAGGCATCCCTGCTTCGAGAGGAGAGAGGTCCAAGACCATCAACCCATCCCATGGGGAGAGTTCTCATCCTCAAAGAAAAAGAAAGATTCTAACATGCCAGATTTTATACTCGTGGCAAGGTGGGGCTAAGTCACTTACTGTGTGTGGATCGGCCCCGAATGAGGTGTGGGCTCGGGAGGGTCAGCGCGGAGCAGGGGGCTGCGGCGCAGGCACAGTCACGGTTGCAGACACGCGGGGGTCTGCCTGCCTTCACCGCAGCAACACAGGCTGGGACCCGCCCTCACCCCGGGCGGCACTCTGCTTGCTTGTTAGACCGCATCCCTTACCTGCTTTACGAGTCGGCATGCTGCTCAAAAGTCGCTCCCCAATCCACTCTGAGCTGGACCCAGTCGCTGGCTCAGGTGAGGATGGGGCGAGCACAGCGGCACAGCCCAGCCACTGCCCCGGCGGCCTGGGGGAGGCTGTAGGTAGCCCAGAGGGCAGAAGTTTCCCCACTCCTCTGCTGTTTGCTCTCACAGCAAGGAAAACCTGTGCACGGGCGCTTGGAGAGGGGTGAAGTTAGGATGCGGTGCTGTGCAGCGAAAATTTCCTCATCTCCGCCTAGCAAAAGGCACCTGCGGTGAGCGTGTGGGCAGAGCTGTGTATGGATGTGCGAGGTGCTCAGCTTCCCCAGTGGGGAAAGGGCAGCCAGCTCGGCACAGCCTCGCCGCTTTTGAGTGATATTTTATTGATGTAATTTAGCATAGGCGAGCAAAATGAGGTTTTACATTGGTACCTTTTGGGACCAGTGGGAGTCACACACCCCACTAGTACGGATGGACTCCTACATCCTTACAAGAGTTTTCATGAGTTGTTCAGTTCAAACTGGCTTACCAAATAAACATACACTTAAATAAATACACACTTGCCTTCTGCTCAGAGCCCCCAGAGCATTAACACTTCTACATGAGCATTCACAGAGGAAACAGCACTAGCCCTATAATTGTCCACATCAAAATCTGTTTATTTAGGGAAGCTGATGATTATTCAGCTGGAGCTCCTAACAGTGATGTAGCGGAGAATTGCCATAGTATTTGTGCTGTTGAATTAACAGCCAAGGAGCAGCCGTCACCAGCGTTACTGTTCGTTGCCGTTCCCACGTGCCGGGGCTGGCTTGTTTGCAGGCAGCACAACGAAAGAGCCGGGGTTCTCCCTCTTCATTTTCCAGCAAGTGAGCCTGCAGGGAAGAGCACCTCTTCCAGCATCTCAGAAAGCCTGGGGAGGGCATTGGGGTCATTAGTTCTTACAGGTGAGGTAATTAAAAATGTTTATCTCTCCAGGCCCTCCCTCTATTCTTGTGGTACCGTTTTCTTTTAAAAATACCCACATTTATCAGTACTCTATATAAGGTTTTGGCTGTAGGGCTAGTGCATCAATAAACGTTCACTGGAACATAAAATATATTCAGTGTTCTGTGAATAATAGATTATAGATGACTCCGAGTACATCACATAAAATGCCGTAGGTGTTTATGAGCCATTTATAAGCAATTTATGATTGATCGGGAAGGGAGGGAGGGATCACTCATTTATTAAAAATCCATATATCCTGCACTGATGCTCCCTAAAGGGTGTTAAAGGCTTGGTTAGAACTGAGGTGTGAGCCCGGGCCCTTCAGCAGTGGGCTGGCTGGCAGCAGATACCACCACACCACGTTCTCGGCAGCCTCGGGATACTCCTGGGGGTCTGTCACCTGTCCTGCAGCAAACACGTCACTAGTAGCTCTGGGTTTAGTTACGTGCCCCAGCTGCTCGCCACAGCCCTGGTTTCACTTTGGTGCCTCGCAACGTGTGGCGGTTTCACATGGGGCTTTCCTGTAAGAACCTTGATTCTGTTCCTTTGGTTCGCTCCCTGGCTAAATCTTTCTCTTCCCCCTTTTCTGTGTTTCCCGCTCCTCCTCCGCAGGGCGAGTGCTCGCGGAAGTGTTACGACATCTTCGTGCTGGAGACGGTGTGCGTGGCGTGGTTTTCCTTTGAGTTCCTGCTGCGATCCATCCAGGCAGAGAACAAGTGCGCTTTCCTGAAAACCCCGCTCAACATCATCGACATCCTGGCCATCCTGCCTTTCTATATCTCTCTCATTGTGGGTATGGTCTCCACGAAAAACAGCAGCAAGCCCGGCGGGGGAGCTGGGAACAAGTACCTGGAGCGAGTGGGGCTGGTGCTGCGGTTCCTGCGGGCTCTGCGCATCCTGTACGTGATGAGGCTGGCGCGGCACTCGCTGGGGCTGCAGACGCTGGGGCTCACCGTGCGCCGGTGCACCAGGGAGTTCGGGCTCCTCCTGCTCTTCCTTTGCGTCGCCATGGCCCTCTTCTCCCCGCTGGTGTACTTGGCTGAGAGCGAACTGGGAGCCAAGCAAGAATTCACAAGCGTCCCCACCAGTTACTGGTGGGCTGTGATCTCCATGACAACTGTTGGCTACGGGGACATGGTGCCTCGTAGCATCCCCGGACAGGTGGTGGCCCTGAGCAGTATCTTGAGCGGGATTTTGCTGATGGCTTTCCCGGTCACGTCCATCTTTCATACCTTTTCCCGCTCCTACAGCGAGCTGAAGGAGCAGCAGCAGCGAGCAGCGAGCAGGCAGCTGCGCCAGCTAGAAGAGAGCGCCGAGCTCGCGGGCAGCGGCAGTGCGCAGGGGCTCGGTGCCACGTCCCCGCCAGGTGCTGCTGGGCAGGAGGGTCGGCCCGCGGCCGAGCAGGGGGCTGAGAGAAGCTGGTGACTCTGAGCAGCTGAAGACGCGCGTTGGCAGCACAGCAGCGGTGGAGGAGGGGGCCAGTTCTGCGAGGAGAACCTCCCGGACTGCAGCAGCGCGGGGAGGCGCACGCAGGGTTGTCTCTAAGGACCAACTTCTGACCTGAAGGGCCCTCCGAAGAGTGCCCCTGGAAACGACCGGGCGCAGCTCCGCGCCGTTGCCTTTCGTAGGGCTTTTCTTTTCTATTGGACAAGTATTTCTGCAAGCCCCAAGGAGCAGCCGTTGAATGTAGCCCGCCCGGAGAGCGGGGGGACGCGCGGGGAGCGTTGGGCAGAGCAGCCGGCGTGCCCCCTCCTCCCGGCCCGTGACACCCCCGTGCCAGGGCCCAGCGACCCAGCCAGGGGCTCCCCGGCCGCGACGCCCCACGCCG
>JAVJGI010000040.1:102120306-102140313 GCA_035590275.1 Ibycter americanus
TCAGGGAGGCCGGGGGCGAGGGCGGGAGGGCAGAGCCGGGGGGCCGGGGTCTGCCTGTGGCACAGCCCGGGCAGCGCAGCGGGGGCTGCCGGCTCTGGACCCTGCTGGCGCCGTCTGCATTAGTCAGCAAATACGCGTATTTACCGCCCTGGGCTTTGTGTCCTAGCCCCATGACAGAAATAGACAATCTTCCTGGCTATGGTACTGAATGTTAACTTGGTTTTTTTCCTTTGCTAACAGTTGAATATAACAAATGTCTTTACAAATCATGCCATTTCTCCATTTTCCGGTAACTATTTCCATCTCTCATGTATCAAAAACAAAAAAAAAAAAAACAAAAACGTGTTTAACAGACAACTAAACCTGCATGCTCGCAGCGGGGAAGGGGAGGGTGGCGTTAAACCAGCAGCAGCTCCCGGCTCTGCAGCCCCTTCCCCAGCGGCCGCGCTGGCTGCGCCCACGTGCGAGCAGGTGCCGCCGAGCCCCCACCGCCGGCGGGCTCTGGCCCCCGCGCTCCACCTGACCCGCAGTGCTTTGTTCTTTTTCCTGCTAAGAAAAAGACAATCTTGTCATCTAAAAATTACAATCATTGTTCTGGCTCTTCTTCCTAATTCTCAAAAAGACTTAATTTAAAGGGAAAGTAAATCCTATGGTGGAATCTGCGTCCTTGTCTACTGGTGGGACCCCGTGAGCGCCAGCCCCGTCCCCGGCGGAGCGGTGCAGCTGGCCCGGGCCAGCACGCGCGGGGTCCCTCAGCGCTCCTGCGGGTGGGATCCCATCAGGGGATGGAGGGAAGCGGAACACGACCAGCTCCGGTCCCCACGCCCCGCTGGCAGTAAAGCCAGGCAGTGTCACCCTCCGCATTCTCCGCCTGCCGGTGAGGGAACACAAGCTGATGGACTGAAGACGGGATTTGGCTGGTTTGGGGTTTTTTGCCTCGGCATCTGCTGGTAACACCAAGCCTACGTTAGCAAAGTCCTGTGCTAAGCCGTTCCTTATAGGAATGGAGCAAGGGAAAATAAAAGGTTACATTTTATTTTAATAAAAACGAGAAGCTTTGTTGCTGAACGCTCGCCGCTGGTGGTCGGGGTGCCGGGGGGACGCAGGGTGCCACGGTGCTGACGGGAGGCCGTGGGTGCGGGGGCTGCAGCCAGGGCCCCACGCCGCGGGGTGCCCCACTGCCGCACCGCGATAGCACCCCCGCCCCACGGCTCGGCGCCGCAGCTGCGTTACACACACAGCCCGCAGCCGAGTGCCGCGGGAGGTGGAAGCAGCAAATCTGCCCCCGACCCTGGGTGCCCAGAGCCCCAGCCGCATGGAACCGAATGCAGCCGCGCTCGCCCGGGCGCTGCCGGTCGGTCCCAGCCCCACCGGCGGGACGGCAGCCCTTGTGCTGGGCGCTGGCGCCTGGGCTGACTCAGGCTCCTGGCAGAGCGACACCAGCACTGGGCTGCTGTGACTCATGAGAGATTTTCATTTTATTATTTTTTTTTAAGCTGGTTTCTTGCATTAAGGCTTATTAAGGTTTGGCTCCAGGGGTGCAGCTTTGCAGCCGGCCAAATGTAAACCAGCAGCAAGCAGTGGGGGGAGGGCAAAGTGTGGCATGGTGCCGGGGGGCAGAGGGGCATTTATGGTGGCGTTTGGGTGCTCGGTCTGCAGGTGTGACCCAACAGATTCACCAGGGGAGCCCATAAGTTCACCTTCTGTGGTACCTTGGTTCATGTGCAGCAGGTGCTGGCTGATGCTCCATCTCGGGTGTGAATGCAGTGACCACGGCTGGTGTGCACGGAGGGAGCAGAATACATCTCCTCCAGGCAGCGAGGCCCACGAGTGACCAGCGGCATGAAGTTTACTCTTAGCAGAACCATGCTGGAGCAGAATGAAGAGTTTGACGCTTGTGGTGCTAGCAAACAACCGTGAATGAATGCTGCTTTTGACCCCGCAGCATGGAACAAACCAGCACCAGGACAGCTAACTGCAGCTCAGCAGCTGTGTAGAAGAACCGACTGATGACACACACCATGCTATTGCTGTGCTCCATCAAGTTGCTGTTGTCCTGCAATAGCGAGTTCTTTCTATTTTTCCAAAGGCACATAATTAATGCCAACACACACAGGGTTTTAATACAGTGACAAAAACCCCTCGTTATGTCTGTTAGTCAAGGCCTGGCTTTTAATAAAGTTTCATTTTATCTGTTGAGACGACAGATGAGGAAACAAAGATAAACCAGGAACCTTTTAAACAAATTATTTTTGGAAGCTGTATGAAGTTGCGATGCACGCATTGCCAGGCATGAGCGATCCCCAGAGAGCGAGTCGCACCCGGCGCAGCTGTTGTTGCGGGTGATGCTTGTTGCTTTGGATCAGCCGCTGGAGAGCTGTCGGGTTTGTTGTGTGTGGTGGTGGTTGGGTTTTTTTCTTTGACACAGCACACACATGATTTAAGGCCATTTATCTCTAACGATAATAAATGCCAGACTGCTGCCTGCATGCGTGCCGGCGCCAGCAGGTAGTTATATGCATTACTTTGACACACAGTCTGATGCTTCATGACTGCAGCACACTGCTTTTGCCCCAAGGAAAAAACAATTCCTCTCTCCTATGGGACAGACTCACAGCGATGTGAGCAAAGCCGCCTCCTCTACACGGCCATCTCAGTGGCAGCACGTGGGGGCCTGCGCATACAAATTCCGGCAGCTGGCAACAATAATAATCTGAAGACTGTAACCGCATTTGAGAGCTAAGGGCACGGTAACTGGTAAAGGGGAGGGAATGGCACAAAAGCCACACGGCTCCTCCTGCTCACACAGCACGTGCACAGCCATCACCTTCCACCTCACAGCAACCCCAGTTAAGGAAATGCAATAATCGTAAGAACTGTGATGCTGGTACCACCGCCTGAGCAGCAGCGCAGGCAGAGGCTGCTGCCTGGCGCCGACGGGGCCCCAGCAGGCACAGTCTGCAGCAGCCTCGCAGGTGCTTCGCGGGGGCGAAGCATCCTTGGCTCTCGCAGGGCCTGGCGCCCGCCAGCTACAGCGTGAGAAGAGCATGCAGCCTTGGGGTGGAAGAGGAGAGACACGGATGGAGGGTCTCAGGGGTAGAGAAATCCAGCACGGTTCTGGTGGCCCACCTGAGGCTGAGCAAAGCCCCTCTGTCTCCCAGCACAGCTAAGCCAGCACCAGCCAGCTCCACGCAAAGAGGGACGCAGAAGGGGCAGGATGGGGGTCTGAGGTCCTAAGTCTGCGTTTGCTGTCGGGGCGTTTCCAGATGCTGACGTCCACTTGGGACCTGGCCGCGTTACAAGGCTGCTGGCAGCAGACCTGCCCCGCTGCGGGGTGTGCCTCACGTTTGGTTCTAGTCCCCCTCTCATTTACTGCTGCTGGCACAGGCACCCAGGCAGCGTGTTTATTTCTTGGCGCATCAATAACTTACACGTTAACATCGTCTTTCTGTTGCAGAAAGCCACCAGCAAAGCCACAGCTGTCAGTCAGGTCCCTGCAGCCTTCCTGGCACTCAAGCCTGTGTTAAGGATCACAACCAAATTTAACAAACAGCATCTGTGGCCAAACTTTTCCTCTACTACCCAGTGCTGAACTGGAACTTTGCCTTTCATCTTAAAACGTTATTAATTGCAACGACATACGTGGTACAGGCACCCGACCACCCAGCCGTGGGACCCTGTGCCACGGAGCTGCCTGCCCGGCACGGCCGAGGGAGGCTCTGCCCACGCCGGGGGCCAGCGCTGCCCCAGCCACGGCACACGGGCCCTGCGGCAGCGTCCAGAGGTGGCTGCTGGTGCACCTGTGTCTGGAAGGGGCTCCCTGTTTTTTCATTTAGGGCCAGTCCTACCATTAGCTTCCCCTAGGTGAGGGCCAGAGCAGCGGCCAGTGCGATGTGGTGCAGCCCCTGTGGGTCCAGGAACCGCTGGGGCCATTGCCCTCCGTGCTCTCCATTGCCCACAGGCTGTGAGAGCAGGCGGGTTTACACCCCGCCCTCATCCTCCTCCTCCTTTACTCACGCTTCACCGATTTACCTACCTTTGTCCTTCCAGGTCTTGTTTTTCCTTCCTTGCCTGCCCCGCAGGAGTCTCTCCCTTCAGCCCCTTGTTTGAGCAAGGTCAGTCTCTCCCACATCTCTCCCCGACCCTCTCTCCTGTGCCTGCAGCCCCCTCCTCACCAACTCCCCTCCTCCAGCTTCCACAGCCACCGCACAGCAGCACCAAGCCATCTCCCCACAGCAGCAACAGCAGCCCGGCAGGGCCCGGGAGCCACACTGGCCGCGGGGCTGCTCTGACCTCTCCCGGCTTCTTCCCATGTCCTGGATCACAGGGAGGAAGGTGAAGGCTCCTCCTGGCCCAGTGGTTGGCCATGAGATGACACAGTTTCCTCATCCTCTGTGCAGAAGCTGCAGAGCATGCCCCTCAGCTGTGTCCAGTCTTTGACCTCATTATGCAGTTTGCATGATACAGGGTTTTTTTTAAAGCTACACAATAATAATAATAAATCTACATCATCATCATCATCATAATATATAATAATTTGTTTTC
Organism: Ibycter americanus; assembly: GCA_035590275.1. Lineage (NCBI taxonomy): Eukaryota > Metazoa > Chordata > Aves > Falconiformes > Falconidae > Ibycter > Ibycter americanus. Next base: position 102,124,852 of record JAVJGI010000040.1, read on the forward strand.
ACTGTGAGCATCACAAGCATGGAAGGTTAAATGGTCATGAGGGTAAGTTTACCCCAGGATAGGTGCAAAAGCAGGGGAAAGAAATCTAGAATCGTGCATCACGATCTTAGGACAATTTACGCCTTGTGCTTACCCCCCCATCAGGAGGAAAAAGCACGCTAATTATTCCTACAGACAGCGCTCCAGACAAGGTGAGTTACAGTACGAGTTAAGCAGCTCACAACTCTAATCTGAACAAAACAAAGCCACACTGCAATTTATATATAATAGGTAATTTTTATTTAAAAAAACATTGCAACTGACAGAAAATAAACTCCATGAAATGTGCTATACATTCAAAGACACATTTAAAGTAATTGATTTCTTATTCTCTGAGGTGATCATTGATACAGATACTTCAATGAAAGAACAAAAACAAAGTTCTGTAATATTCTGTCCCTAAAGTATCTTGCAAGATGAAGTTCAAGAGTTCCTGGCCAAGAGCCCTACCTTGCTAAATGCCACATACAGAAGATGACCTGGACATGGTTTCACTGGCTTCTCTTCCAGCATTTGCAGCTCTGGTGTGAATGAGACTGGTCTGCAGAGCTCACTGGTTGGGTACTGGTGACAGACTCGGGAATCTGCCCAGGGAAGAGTCCCAAAAGGAAAAAACAACAGTTGTTTTATCCTCAGTAATACCTGTAGTTCAAAGCCAAAGAGGTGGCCAAAACTGTGCACTCCCCGGTGAAGCTGTAACATACAGAAGTATATTTCTTAAGAGCCATTTATTTATTATATCCCCGTTTCATAGAAAAAGACCACCATATACAAAAATCTTATCATTACAAGTTATTAAAAAAAACCCCTTCAGACCATTAAAACACACAAGAAAGTGTTTGTTTGCATACAGTAGAAATACAATCCTCATTAAAGCAGCATACCGGAGAAGCCAGTTGTTAAGTAAGTTTTCAATTAAAAAAGACAAAAGCCCAGATGTTCCTGTAACACAACCAGGACACTGGAGAAAAGAGAGGAACAAAACATTCATAGTCTGCCATGCCAGGTACATCGTCTTTGTAAGGTCACTTCAGGCCTGAAAGAGTACGGTATCGAACAGAGGGACTTCCCGAGGATGCCCTTCCCTCCACCTCCAGCACTGCCCCCGCCAAAGGGCTTGGCCACAGGGCAGGACTTCTGCCTGCACGTTTGGGGCAGCCCCCCACCACCACAGGGTCCTCCAGAACCAAGCGGCACGTGCAGCGGGAGCCCCGACGTTGGCCTGGGGCGACCTGGGGAGCGAGGGGGGCACGAGCACAGGGACAGCCCGCTCTTCCCCATCGTGACAGACATCCCCAGCCCAGTGTCACGCAACTACTGCTTCAGCCTTGCTGACACCTCCCCTCCAGAGGACACTTTGCCACCAACGAGGACAGTCCAGACTCAAATCATGAGGTTCCCAAAAAAAACTGGGCAGGGGAAGTACCTAACTTACACACTGAAGTTATTAAACCTCAGACTTGCTGCCATCGGTACAAAACCATAAGCTTTTGGGCTAATCCTGGAGGAAAAATGACTCTCGAAAACCTGTGACAGCTCTGACACCTTGCCCGTGTCCGGCAGGACTCACCCGGCAGCAGGGAGGGAGCCTCACAAAGAAGCGAGGGGCGCAGGCGCAGCGGTGCCTGGGACTCGGCGTCTTGCCGCGGCTGCCTCACACCAACCAGGCGGCTTCTGACGGCACCTGGCAGAAGCCCAGGGGCTTCACCGCAGCCCCCTGCGGGTCCGTACCACCTGCAGCCGCTAGACACATGCAGTTCTCAGAAAGGGCATGGTGACCTACGCTGGCAAACAGCCATTACAGACAACATCTATGTTTATAAATAAACTCTCTGCTCTTGCAGCTTTCTCAGTCTAAGTAACGGGCTGCTGATTCTTCTAAGGGCCTAGAAGATCTTAAGCAACAGGAAAAAAAGAAAAACGTGGACTCCTTCCTTGTCGAGTCAGTGCAAGAAATACCCCAAAACGTAAACTGGCTCTTGTCCGGCATTAAATAACATGAACATGAATCTCAGCCTCAACAAATGGAGCTGTCAGATGCTAGTCCTGCTCCATGGGATACGGCTTTTTCTGCGTCAAGCTTTTTCACTTCCCCTTCTGAGGCAAGGGAAGTGGAGTGGCTTTTACCTTTGTGGCTCAATTGCCATCTAGAAATACTTGCCTGGCAATACTGGCAACACGCATCTGCTGGCCCTTGGTTTGTGAGAGACTCCTGCAGCCCAGCTCTGTGCTGCGCACAGCCGGAGGAGCAGAGCTGCCCTGAGCACAGGGCAGGCTGTTCCCAAACCCCGTCGTTTCACTGCATGACTACCAAAGTTACCTGCAGTCTCCTGTTAGCTCCTCCTTTGGCTGACCCCTTGACTGGCTGTGCCTGCTCTAAGCACAGCTCCAGCATCGTCCATGCTCAGACCCCCTTCATCACCTCCTCGACGTGTCTGCCCGCCGCGCTGATCCACTGCGGGGGTGAACACCTGCCAGTCGCGCCTTAGCGCACCGATGCTTTACACTGCGCCTGGCGCGTTCACTTCTGGCTGCTCACCTCTTCGTGGGGCCCCTGCCCTGACCTTCTCTGCTCAGCAGACACCCTTCTTCAAGGCAAGAGAAAGCTCCTGCACTTGCTCTTCAATGCTTCTTCCTACATCACGGAGATACTGAACGCTAGCATATGCCATGGACTTCCTGCTAACATACAGACTTTATATTATATAAATAGGTAAAAGTTTCAGACAAAATATCCTATTATTTCTGTGGTGTAACATTTTTAAATAGCATTAAAAACACAAACCATCCAGCCCTTGTGATTAAATATACAAACATTTGTGAATTGATAAGGCTCATAGGTACATATGCAAAAATAAAGTGCCCCTCCCCCCACCAAGAAACAGTTTTGTACAGCTAAGTCTGAAAACAGAGAGAGCAAGTTATTTAAAATAAAACCTCCCGAGCTGGAAGTGCAGCCAGATTTTCAATCCTTGTTCTCATTTCTGCTTTCACCTCGGCAACACAGGAGTATTTACAAGCGGAAGAGGAGCTGCCACGGCTGGCTCCGCCGCGCCGCCGACCCGCAGCCTGTCCAGCCAAGCCCCTCACAGGGCCTTGGTGCTGGCTGGGTGCGCAGTGTGGGACGTGGGCTTCTGAGGGTACTGGCTGTACAAGTAAACCTGCAAGAGGATAGCGATGTCCACAAAAACCTGCAGGAGTCCGCAGATGGAGAACTGGAAGGGGGCCTGATTCAAGATGAAGTAAACAGTCTTGAATGTGTCCCCACTGGTCCACATCAGCACCATCTTGACACTGAAAGACAGAAAAGAGTATTTACTGAGAAGAACTTGGCTGGTAATTAGACCTGCGGTGCCAGAGGATCCCCCCCGCCTCAGCCAGGGTTTGTACCCAGCAGCGGGCTGGGACTCCCCTCACCAAGGGCAGACAGCGTGCCGAGCCAAGGGTGCCGCGCTGGACTGGGGAGGATCAGGTTCTCTGCCCCACCAACTGCAGCACTCTTATCTCAGCAATTACAGCTCCAAATGCCTGCGGCTACGAAGGTATCCAACATTTTAAAACATCCAGTTAGGACAGGACGCAGCGGTGCTCTGTAAACAGAACTGCCACATGCTGACAGCACTGACCATAAACCACAGCAACCCAGCGCACGGAGGGCCAAGGCGGCCCCCCGACGCCCGTGCAGGCTGTTCTGTGCTCCCACAAGGTGAATGACACACGGACTGCGCCCTCATGCACGCGTACCTTGTTAGCATCTGCTGAAACAAATGCTTCTGATACATACCAGAAATCACTGCAGAAAACACAAAACCAAAAAACCAGAAAGGCAGGTTGTCCAGTACTACAGGGAGAGGGGAAGCAACACGCCTGCAGCTGTGACTATCACCAGGGATTTTTATCAAGGACACAGATCAAGAGCAATGCTCAGGCTTCCTTTTAATAGCCATCCTTGCTTTCATCTCGCCGTACTGCTGAGCCATCTCCTGTTCTTGCAGTCCAGCTCCGGCTCCCCCCCACCAGGAGAAACTCTGGGGAATAGGAGCAAGTTCTTCAAACAGACCAAATTTTTTTTTTCAGTGCTCTCAACAAAATGTGAACAACAAGATCCTGAAGGCTGTTTCCCAGTTTCGTACACTTTAACAGGAGAGCTTTTTAAGCAGCTGGATAAGCCATAGTGGACAAAAGCTTTGTAGTTCACATTATGAGCATTACGCATGATTTGTCATAATTATAAGCAATTACATTTTGCCAGCACTGACTCCAACTCATCAAATGCAGCCAGGCCCATGCAGCGGGGTAGGACTTAATGTTCATTTCTCCAACATTCAGGCAGAGAGCTAGCACAATTTGTATTTTGGACGCAAGTACACAACGCTGTCGCAAGCCAAATGCTGCAGTCCACTCTCCCCCTGTACAGGAAGGGTGGCCAAGAGCATCAGCTCGTACTGCCCCGCCACACCACGGGAACACCGGGAGCCTTTCGGTAACCCGGGTCCGTGACAGCGTGGAACAGGTCTGCAGTCCTGGGGACCTTCCACACAGGGGGTCTGCATGGAAGTACAAGCAAGGACATGGGGTGGAGCGAGCAGTCATTCCCCACCCAAGGTCATTCTAAAAACGTAAATAAATCGTCAGAGAAGGAAAATGACTGCTGAGCCCACAGTGTGATTTGTGCTCAGTGCACACAGCCTGCACAACCTGCCTTGTGCGCGTTCCCAGCCACACCGACTCACCTCACATCATACCTACCGGAGGTTTACAGACGCAGGTGATGGTGGGGATTGTTTGGGATTTTAATCGGGAAGGGCAATAAACTCTGAAGGTAATAAAACTGGCACCTTGCTTGCTGGCAGCCAACATTCCTCATCCTCTGATTTTAAGCTTATCAGTGTGTGCTGGGCAACTGATCACAATTTAGTTGTGAATCTGTCCTGGCATGGTGGGGGACCCTCACTAGAAGCACCTGCTAAACGTGTCAGGTCAAACTAACTGCTGACTGTTGACAGAAAGGCAATTCAGGGATGCCACAAAATATTGGAATAGGAATTTTACGTGTGAAGGATATTTGTCACATATTCCCCATGGAGAAAGCTAGCTGGGTTTTAAAAGTGACCCCACAGAGCAGTGAAGATGTGGAGGAGAAGGTACATGCTGTCAGAAGATGTACAGCCTACAAAAAGAGTTTACTCCCACAAAGGAAGAATAATCCCTGGGGGAAGCCGTACGGACTCGTGCGGCTCAGCAGTGCCGCAGGAGCCAAGCACTAGAAGCACACTGCTACGTGTGTCACGTGCTGTGCGGAGTTTCCCAAAGCAATTATGGGTTTAGCTAGGAAGCCACCTGTGAACTCCACAGCCTGCAACACCGAGTAGGTACTGGTGCACCCTCCCGTAGCCTTTGCGTGTTCCAGAGCCCTGCTCTTCAGCTCGTACACTAGGCGTGCAAGGAAAGCAGCATCACACCTGGGGTTCTCACTGGGACATGACAATGCTCTACACATAGGAAAAACTCAACTTGTCCTTCACAAAAATGATTTTAAAAAATGTAACGGATAGCTGAAAGAGCTAACACCACTGGTCTGTCACCAAATAAAAAAATACACATGCTTCTCTGTCCAGCAGCTTGGACAAAACAGCATAAAAAACCTGCAAATCACCAAGGTACTATAAAAATGCAAAATAAAAATATAAAAAACACTCGATGTTCCACAAAACCTTAGGACTGCAGCTGCACCGAGGTTCTCAGAGCCCAGGGTTAACGCAAAGCGGTGGCTGTGGGAGTGCTGACTGCTCTGCAGAGAGCCTGGGACCAGACAGAGGGAGCATGCCCAGCACAGACTAAGGTGTGTGGGGTAACCAAGAACAGCTTGGCAAGGAAACGGGGAACAGTGTCATGCAAGAAGTGAGAAGAGGCAATGACAAGCCGCAGAGGAAAGCAGAGGAGACATCAGAGGAGCAGAGGCTGGTCAGGTGAGAAGGGGGTAGGAAAACGAGGGTGAGGCAGGACAGGGAATGACAGGAACAGAAGAGAACTGGGAACTCAAGACACAAGTCCTTGGAAACTATCTGAATTTGGGGTGGACAGATGGAGGAGTACAGCCTGGGACAAGGGCGTTCAGGGTTGTATGGGGTTTGCGTGGCAAGGTTTTGGTAGCAGGGGGCTACAGCAGCAGCTTCTGTGAGAAGATGCCAGAAGCCGCTCCCATGTCTGATGGAGCCCATGCCAGCGGCTCCAAGATGGACCTGCTGCTGGCCAAGGCTGAGCCCATCAGCAACTGTGCAACTGCCTTGTCCTTGCTGCATACACAGATGCCATTCGCAATAATGCAACAGTGCGTGCATGACTATGCGTGACCATCACTGCTCTCATACTCGCAGCTATTGTTGTCACTTCAGGATGCCACACAGGATAGAAAAGCCAGTTTTTGTCCGCAGCTTCTCAACTTCACCCACTCACTTGGGGAAGAGGAGTAACTCTTGTAATTAGTCTTACTTTTTAGGGTAGAAAAGAAAGAAACCAAACTATCTTGGGCAGACAGCTGCCTCTTACCTGCCCCGCAGCAGAAAAGAGCAGTGTCTGTGCAAAAAGGGAGTCTTGCTGCCCAAAAGAAATTGAGTTTTTCAGTTGGTTGTGGGGAAGGAAGAGGAAAAAGGGGAAAGCACACCGAGTCCTTCTTCCACTGCTCTGCTGTAACCTCCATTTGCGGAATGAAGCTGCAGTCCCTTCCTGTAAGATGTGCAAGGCTGATTTTTAAAAAAGCTACCAATACATCACAGGGGGCATCCCTCCAGTCTCAGCTTTCTTCCCCTGCAGGACTCTGCATGCCAGGTGACAGAAAATCTGTGGGATCACAGCAACAGCATGAGTGTCCCCGAGAGCCACACAACGCAGCAGCAGCTCCAATGCAGGCTGCCAATGGTGGCGAACAAGCCCTCCCTGTGGCTCTGCTCCTTTGCAATGCCATGTGCCATCAGCTGGCAGATCACAGCCCATGGGCGTACGTCTGGCCCTTGGCCTCACAGTGCAAGAGAAAATGCTGCGCTATTAACATACGTGAGGCTTTGCTGCAAGAGGCGGTCACAGCCTACTATCAACACTGCCCGAGACTGGACAGCACCGCACAGCAGCAAAAATCTTCCAACCTATCTCACAAGGATCAACTTCACGCTGTATCTTCCCAACATCTGCAAAGCCACGTGAGTGAAGCTGTTCTGCACAGCACTGGCTACACAGCAAAGCAGGCTTTTGGAGTAAAGAAACTGGTGTCTTTCCCGAAACAGCCCAAAGCTAAGCTGGGGAGACGTGGAAGGCAGGAACTGCTCACCTGGTTGATACGGAGGATACAGTCTAGCAGGCCAGCACAAATGAGCGAGCAGGTCAGAGGTGAGCAGTGCCACAGAGCAATATGGGGAGGCAGAAATAAACAAATGGCAGCATCTGGTTGTGTGACAACAGAGATGCCAACTGGAGGGGCAGGAGGCAGGGACTGTGCTGAAATAGCTGGTATTGCCAGAGGCTGGAGCAGACTTGCAGTAAAAATAGCACTTCCCAGTAATGTAAATCAGTACTGCAGTATCCAATGACAACAAACCTAAAAGCAAGCACCTTCCTCACAGTTGAGCTTGTTACAAGGAGTTGCTAATGTACTAACAGTCAGTGTCAAGTCTGCGTAAACTGCAGGTGACCACAAAGAGGAAAAAAGCTGGTATTTTTCAACTACTCTTAGAATCTGAAAGAGCACTTATTTATTCTGCTGCTGGAATTAATTCTCAGAAAGACACCATCACTTCTGATCAGACACCAGACTAGGGGTGGGTTGCTAAATGCTGGGTTTTAATATGGTAATATAAGAATACCCTACAGCACTGCCATTCTCTACCACTGATGGTAGATTTCAGAAAGACACAGTACAAATCTTGATTTGCTAAATAAATAAGTGGCATGCTGCAAAACAGCATTCCCTTTTCTCAAGGAACAATTTTCTTTATTCGGTTTCCTTGTATATTTTGTATTAATTCTGAAGTAACAGCAACTAGAGGTAAAAAAAACCTATTAGTACACCGTATCTGCAGACTTACAACAAACCGTAATTTTTATGGAACACTCCTGAAATTATTCAGAGGTAGAAAGAGCTTGTAAAGTGCAGTCAAAAGAAAAAAAAAAAAATCTTTCTGTTGCTTTTCTTTGAGAAACTGTACTAGAGGCTGAGTAATTTACAAAACAATGGGATTAGCCAGATATGTAGGCTCAATCCCCTTTATCCAGGACTAATGCTACTCGAATCAAAGCTTTTTAGCATCTTCATCCTTCTGCTCAAAACCTGGCTGCGACAGTCTCAAGTCTCCGATATTCCACTGGAGTCTTTGCTCTACTGGAGTCTTTGCACACTCTGCTCCACGTTAGTCACTTCTTGGTCATTACACCTTTCTTCTTCCTTCATCTGAAAGGGCAAAAACTACCAAAAAATGGATCTTGTAAAAAACTTTATGAGATGCAAAGCCCCCTCTTCTTCCTCCCTGGTAAAACAGTCTGTCTTAAGACTAGTTGCAACCATCCATGAAAGCCCCTCACAAACACAGCACGTTTGCAGAGCTGCAGAGCAGCAGTCTGCAGAACACGGGCTGGTCCTTAGCACAAAACCGACACGAGAAGACAGACACAGCAGTACTCGCTTCCCGTTTGCACTGTTGATTTTCTCACATCGATGTTATGACTCTGCATGTTTGTAGCTTAACACACAAACCAAAAATACCCTGCAAGCTGGAAGACACAAAGAGAATCAGACGTTAGACAGTGACTTCCGCTGAGAAATTCTGTAGTGGTTTGACCAGACATTTCAGCACAAATAGCAACAGGAGGTACGTGTTGCCCTGATGTAATTACATCCTGCTACAGTCACAAACTTGGTGCTAATTGTGCTCAGACAGCCACTGAACTCAAAAATCCTAAGTTATTTTCAATAACAGAAAAATTAGTATAATTTATTGACCTTTATCTACTTTGAAAGTTGCGTGCTTTTTTTTTTTCTTTCTGTGCCAGGCAACCGAAACTAAAGAGAGGATAATTAGCCTGCACTCTTTTTGTTTAAAAATCAGTGGAAGTTGGCCACAACTTCCCCACATCAAGATCAAGTGCTAGACCAAGACCCAAGGGGATGTCGGATTCAAAAATGTGAGTTTTTCAATTGCCACAGTGTCAGACATTTCTTCATATATTAGCACCTGACTTTCATATATGTTAAACAATGGTGACAGTTCTTTAACTGACTGGGCATATAAAAGCAGAATAAAATCATTTAAGAGCTGACAAGTTAGTATTTCCTTCAGGAATAAGGTCCACATCGCAACAGCCTGTCAATGAGTATTTTGAACACTGCATTTGGTTTTGGGAAGCGAGGAAGAGGGTACAGAAGGTATCTCTCCTGCAACCTTTTAAGCTGTTACCTCCCACAAGCCATTTGCATGGGAATGTCTGGAAGAGAAAGCAGATTCAGTTATAACATCCTGACTCTGGAAAACTTTCAGCTCCCATTTGCAGCTCCAAAATAGTCTACTTAGAGAAGACAGCAAGCATCCGTAACACTGCACTTCAATCAGAGGCTGGCCTGCCTTCAACAGTGAATCACAGATCAGAAAACATGAAACCCGAATGCCATGGTATTTTTAACACTGCACAAAACAAACAAAAATTAATAAATAGAGCATTTGCTCCTAACAAAAAGCCATATGGCTTAACAGAAAAGGAGCTCTCCTGATGCTAACCAAATTGTTTAGCCTGCCAAAAATTATTAAAAGTCAAAAAAAACCAAAAAAAACAAAAAACCACTGGGATCAGATATTCAAAGTGTCTGTAAATTTGAAAATCTGGAACTAAACGTGCATACCCTGAGACAGGTCACTCTGTGTAAGCAAGCATAGACCTCGTTTTTAAAAACTGCACAGCCAGCTGAGAATCCAAGCATGAAACTCCACCAGCCCCACGTGCTCTGCCGCGGAGAGAGCACCTTACCTCACTCCTCAGCAATCCCTCTGAGCCGGGGCAGCACTGACCATCTCCAGAGGGAGCCATCTGTGCAGTCCCGCAATGCTAGAGGGAGTCAAGAGAGGCATGCAGCAAGAGAAATCCAGCATTTATTTTGGATCTCTGGAACCGAGCTAAAGCAGTTGAGTTAAAGCCGCATCCATGAGCACTGGAAACCACAGCGGGCTGCAATACAAGAGCAAGCTATCGGAAAGCTCATGTGATTTTCAAGGACCATACATGTCACTGAGGAAAGATGAAATGGAGGATTTCCCTCTGGAACACCATCATGCAAACAAACCCAAAAAGATGCAGCCTCAAGTGATTGTTGATGGCTTCTTTTTTATTACATGCATTATATGCAGACTTGCAAATAAACAATGAAGTTTTATGGAAAAATAGGGTAAACGAGTATTTGTCAATTATTTTTCCTCATGAACATCTGCTTTCTGAACTCCCAAGAGCAGCAGGGTGTCAGGCATTTTGATGCTGCTCGGCACACCCACCCAAAAGCCAGTATTTGTCAGAACATGTCTGCCAAGGGGAAACTACAGGACACGCAACGCGGGGCTGGTGGATAGTCCAGGATCACTGGTACAGCCTCTGGCTATTCCAAGCAGCTATGCCTAAAGTTTAGTCTGTACAGGTCCAGAAACCAGTAACCCTTAACAGCTACAGAATACTTCTAGTACTCTACAATTTGTGCTGCAGAAAGAAGGGCAGCAGGTCTTAACAGCCTCAAACCCCCTACGCCTGCGCATCTGGTGCAAAAATGCATCTTCTGTGGGTCAGAGGAAAGACCTGAACCCCTCCAGTGCCCTTCCCGCCCGCAGACACAAACGGCTGCTGGCCAGGTCACAAAGCTCAGGTCTGCTCAGACACGTGCTACGAACACGTATGAGACGGGCTCTGCTTCTGGCAGACCTGGAAGCTTCAAGACCTGCTGCCACGGCAGCGAGCGGCTTTCCTCAGGTGCCGGGGCAGCAAGTCGTGCCCTGCACTGCTCGCGGTAATACAGTCAGCTGCCAACGCGCGCCGTAGTGTCAGCTTCATGTAAATGGTGCAGAGCACACCTAAATTACATCACCCTTCAGCATCTCACTCATGAAGTTGTTCCTGAGCATCTGTCCTTCCTCCTCTGTTTCTCACCTCCCACTCAAGGCTTTAAATCAATGGAGCTGTAGGCACAGCTGCTGGTTAATGCTGCCCATCTACTCTCCAGCCACTCGGCCCAGCTAGCTGAACCAGTCACCTTGCCTCCCTGGGGCCCCACAGCACCCACTGAAAGGCAGCCCCCACCCAGCAGCAAACCCCAGGAAGCAGCACCCTTCCCCATGGCTCGCCTCCCTGCAGGGCGAACCGGCCCCGGAGCCGCACCACTGCTGTGCCCTGCAGGGCCCCTGCCAAGGGACGGCAAAACAATGTCCCTGTGTAACACCACTCGGTGTACTCCCTTCTCTGGTTCTAAGTAACTTGGGATACATTCAATTTGAAAGGTAATAAAAAAACGGGAGGGAACAGTGCCTTGCTTCAGCACAGCTGTGTATCCCAAGGCTCAAACCATAACACTTTTAATTCTTCCTTTTTTCCTGCCTAGACAACAAAGAAATCATCAGACTCTTCATCCAATTTAACCTGAGGTCATTTGAGCACATTTTTCCCTTCACCCTCCTGTGGTAACCAGTACGCAGCCCGAGCGCACTTTCAGTATCCCAGCTCAGTAACTGCAGTGGTCACTTCAGTCGCGTACCGGAGGAAACAGCCCCAGCTCTGGCACTGACCGTGTTCGACAGGACTGGCGTTCCGTGGTGGTCTCCAAAGCCAATGCCCCCGAGGACAAAATCTAATAATATAACAGTCATTACTTTTCATGAATTAATCACATCCTTCAGCTAGTAAAATGCTTCTCACATTCTAAAAAAAAACACTGGAGAAATGACAACCCCAAACACACCAGTGTGTAAATAAGAGTGATCACTCAGGGACAAAGTCCTACCTTCCAGTCAGCTTATAGCCTGGAAATAAGATTTTTGCAGGAAACAAAGCTCGCATTCTTCTCAAACGCACTTTGCTGCTGTAAGGAAATAACCCCTCGCAAGCTCTGTGTGAAGGTATGTCAGCACATGTCTTCGTATGAAATGCCAGGTTCTCCCCTCTTCTTCCACATGCATGTGCGTGCACACAGGCACGGGTGTGAAGTTCCTGGCGACAGCGATGCACCACGCTCCCGTGTGCTGCTTCTCAAAGCAAAGCCCCGCAGGAAGGCTGGGCTTTGCCAGAAGGTGCCACCACAAACCTACGCCTTGTGAGCCACTTCCCACCGGCGGCATTACCGACCCGCAGCGGCTGCAGAGCGGCGCTGTAAAGCCCGGCTGCGGGCAGAGCTGAATGCTGTGGGGTGGAAACAGAAGTGTCACAATCACAGCCCATACACGGCAGTATGACACGAATCTTAAAATTTCAGCCCAAGTAGGGTCTTTGCAGCTCCAAAAGGACAGACATCCCCCAGCCGATCTTCATTCCCAAACTCCTGCCATCTGCCCCTTTGCACACTATGAATTTCGTTTTAGGAAATTCTCTAATACAAGATTTAGTATCTGAAGGGACGGGACTTCCATCACTACGCTGAAAGCTTACCTGGCAATGCCAGGACATCTTACTTGGCATATAATCCCATTACCTTATGTAGACATAAATCATTCCCAGCCATCCTCCCTAGAATAAATTACAATCCTACCTTTGAGACTCGTTGAAACAGCTTTTTCTGACACCAGGTTTAGTTTCTTCCTACATCCCACTCAAAGAATGCTACAAGCACTTCCTCCCATCTCAGTTTTCGGGCAGATCATCCAACATGTCAGTCACCGCACTTCCCACTCTTCTGCCTGCTTGCCCCTCCGTGTCTGAGGAGCAGGGGACCAAATGCACCATTGCAGGTCGGCTTGTAACAGAAAACCTCTCGTCTTTCTTTCCTGACCATCCTGCAAAGTCACTTCCCAGCCTAAGCTCCGCCAACCTGTTTTCCTGCTGTTCTACCTCATCTATTAACCACCTAAATTACTCACCCTCCGGCTCACTTTACAGATCTTCATCACAGTCAGTATTATCATTACAGATATTCACATCCTTGCATCTCAGCCTACATTTCTCCAAACCCAAATCTCATTTTACTTCCATTCTGTATTTCTAATCCCACTTAGCCCTACTGCACTGAGGGAAGCAATTCTGCAACCGCATAAGTGGATAACTTATGCCACTTACACAATTGGCTGTGGTGAACTCTGGCAAAACAACACAGGTGCTGGAATTTCAAGAACTGAGGCACTTTTGTTCTCAAATTTGTTAGGTAACAGAGGAAAAAGACATTTTTAGAAAACTTTCATCTCTCAGCTGCCTTCTTGATAAACTCAATTCTGACTTTTTGTGACTTAGCAAGACCTGACCTTAACTATGCAAAACACCTTGCATGACACTTTCCTGCCAGCAGAAAATGGAGTGCCCAAATTTAATGGAATGTTTTTGTAACAGATGTACAATAAATTTTCTTATATTCCTAATTTTCAGGGCACAGAGAAAAGCACCAGCTGAGGAGAGCACTGATTAGACATGCCAGCAGTGCTTTATTCCCAGCACTGTAAAGAAGCCTTGAACTATTTGTAAAAGATGAATGCTTTTGGTTTGAAATATTTGCTTTGAATTTACTTTTTGAACTGATGGGATGAGGTCCCAGGGGAAGAAAAATGAGAAAGTGGTTCAATACATGCAAGGGCTTTAGCTGTCCACACTGTGCTACAATCTGGGTGATGCTGGAGAGAAGATACTGCTGCTCACTGTCAGAAGTGCTGGGAGGGTGAGGGAAGGAAGGTCTCCCACTCCCTCCTGGGTTTTTTCACCTGCCTCTTCCTTCAGTTCCTGAAATTCTCAGATGTGTTGAGTGCACAGAACACAAAGAACTGTCTTTGGAGCCTCATATTGTCCTGCTGGAGGCCTTGAAAGAACAACTCTAGGGAGACACAGCAGGCAAGCACAGAGGTGAATGCGGTGCTGGCCACATGTCCACAGACTCAAAGCAGAAAGTGCAGGTCCTTGAACCTGGCGCACGGATCACAGGTCTGCTGTAACTGAAAAGAGGGTGTGGAGGAAACAATCGATTTGCTTCCTGGGATCAAAACAAAAGGGTTTCATTCTGTCTGTTCACATGCTGACGGGACTCTGCCCTCATCCTGAGGGCACTAAAGAGAGACCAAGACTGTTTACTTTCCTGATGTATTAACACTTCAAAGGGAAAAGAAACCAAAAATTCTTTGAAGACTAGAGACTACTTTTTTCAACCTCTCAACTTTAAAACAGCCAGATTCAGGAAGGGAATCTGATGTTCCTGGTATCTATTAGAACCACAAATGAAAAGGAGAAGAGAGAAGTGAAGCTGTAAGTGGTGAGCCTTACAGTTGTACAAAAATCCAGTCTATCCAGTCACGAGAATTGTGTCCTGACCACTCTCCAAACTCCTGCAAACCTGGATGTGTATGCAAAGTCCAAAAATGAGAAACGCCAGGCTACTTTATATAAGGGCCACCACAAAGGACAACAGTAACCAGCTGATCAGTGCCACAGTAGTGAAACAAGAAATGTCACCAAAGCAAAACAATGAAACAAGTAAAACTTCCCCAGAAAATGATATGAATGCTGGCTGGAGCCCCAGAAGCAATGACAACGACTTTTGCAGACCCACAGAGAAAACTAAAGATCTGAGTAGAAAGAAATGGCACTTAGGAAGATGAATAATACAATCACAGAACTACAGTAAATGGTAAGAATAGTTTAAAATATGCAATTTGTAAGCACACTGATAGACAGTTTTGATTAACTTAGTACAATATGAAAGGCAGTGAAACTGAGAAAAGGCCTATAAAACACTAAGTATAAGTACAAACCACTTTTGAGTAGTGTAATAATTTTGCATTTACCCAATGTATTTCTGGCTCACACTTAATACCTTGATTTCTCCATTTGCCAGGGTCCCAGATTTACGTTTTAGTTCCTGATTATTCTCTTGAAAACTGCTTTCTCTTTCATAACTTAGTCCCTTATGATTGTCCATACAATGCTTCCTGTAATGAAAACCTGCTTCTCAGTTGGGTCAGATGACATGAATCCACAAAGCCATTCTGCTTTTTATCATTTTTTTCTTTTTTTTTTAAACTAAATGTCCCCCACTTCCACCTTCTCTGTTTTGACTGTTTGATATATAAAGCAGCTGCTATTTTAAGAATAACAGCAGACACTGTTATACCAGCATCTGGAGGCTACAGTTCCAAAGCCTCAGGGAAACAGTTCTCTCTCTTCAGCAGCTTCCTTGTGTTAGTCCTGGACAGACACAATGAACTGCTAACTCAGGTCACC
>JAVJGI010000040.1:102140347-102160356 GCA_035590275.1 Ibycter americanus
CATACTCAGAAAAGGAAATCTCTCATGTAGTCAGCCATTATCCCTGCTCCTAGTTCTTTCATTTTGCTCTTATCCATGTAATTTCTGTCAGGGAGAAACGGGAGCTCAGGAAAAAAAAAAAAAAAAATAATCAATACTGCCATTGCCTGCATCATCCTCTTTTAACTTTCCTTCTTTTTAGCACTTTTTAAGTCCTTTTCCAGTTAATTTCTCTTACTTCTTTACTGAACCTCCCCAAAGAAGCACAGATACGTAACAAAGTTGCTGTAACAGATGTTGATTGCATCTAACATCTCTTTTCAATGGAACTATATTTATTCTGCAGTTAAGCAGCTAATGCATAGTTGGTGCCTGAGCAGAAACATCCACAGCTTTTGCTACTTCTCCCTAGCTTAGGTTTTGTTTTCTTTTAAACAGCAGGACTCCAAAGTAACGCACTCACTGGAGCTGTTTTACCTATTTGCTATTCAGAAATTCCCTCAGGCTAAAAAAAAACCCAAGAAACCACAGCAGTGGCATTTTTAGAGCACTTGCCCAATCTCCTTAAACCTAAAATCTCACTAGAGGAGGTGGCCAGACATCGGCTAGCCCGTCCTGAATAACCCCTTCTACATCTGTTCATCACAGTACCTGGCTAATCCAATACAGGCAGAAAAATCTAGCAGCTTGCATTAATCTTCACAGAGTTTGAATAAACCCAGGATTTGTCTGTGGGACACACACTGTTGTCAGAAGTCAAAAGCTTCTCTTAAAAAAACGATATAAAGAGCTGCATGCGTCATAAAGGAAAAAGCCACGGAGCGGTACCAAATAAATAAAAGCACCCCACGACAAAATATTATCTCCCTAAGAAATACTGTCTTCTAGTAATTTTAATATTATGTGTAGGGAAAAAGAGGAAATAATATCTCAGGACATACATTTTATACAATTTCTTTCTTTCCTACCTCTTTACACTGCACTTATTTCAGTGGATATGCTTCAGATAAACACCTGCTCGTAACTAGCTCACAGCTGCAGCGCACCTCATAAAACGCTTCTGAATGGAAAAACATTCTTAAAACGTGCATCTCTGCTCCAGCAGCTTCTGAGACAGTAAACGACAATTGTTTCTCCTTCAGTGACTTGTGGCTTTTAAAACAGGATGATCACCATGACCGACCCAGTACTGCCACAGGAGGGACTAAATTAGTATTTTCTTGATTTCATGGCACAATAATCTGACTGAATGCAATACTGAGATTTTCCTCATTCAGCCTTTGCAGGCCAGATGTCTCCAAGACGGGCTCACATCAACACATCAGCGGAGTAACTGATTGTGCCGGCTGCCTCTGGGTGGCAAAGTTCTGAGCCTTTGACCCAATGTCAGCCAAACGTGACAGTCAAAGATGTGCAGAAAGGACGTTCCTTTCAAGCAGACTGAAAACCAGCCCCAAGCTAGCAGGGAGACTCGGGAGAGAGCTCGCAGAGGGACAGCACAGCCCCTCCCGGGCTCTGTCCCCCCCAACGCTGCAGCCGCACACAGCCCCGAGCCAGGCATCACACGTGCTGCCTCGCACCCTGCGCGCAGCCGGCAAGAGGCAACCGGGCGCTCCACAGCTGCTGCAAGACCACCTTGCTCAGGGGACCCACGTGCTTCCACGCCAATCACCGATGGGCACATTTGGGTATCACCTGGACGGTGGCTTCTGAGACTTCAAGATACGCAGCCCAGCTCAGTCCTACCACCAGATCCCTCTCTTCGACCTCGGAAGATTCTGCCATCCAGCAGCTCTGGGCTCCAAGCACTGACTGAAAAGAAACCATTGCTCCACAGGTGTTTGGAGCAGCAGCTCACAGTCAAAAAGGGTCACCACCAGGTCATCTTTATGAGCTTTTGCGAAAAACTTTCAAGGAAGGGCAGACAGGAAGGCAATACAACAGAGTGCCCTGGAGCAAATGCACCCTTGTGCAGCTCCAGGGTTAACACAGCCTTGGGCAGGACAGCACACCTACAGCTTTGCACAGACGTGCAGAGGAACACCCTCCTCCTCTGGCGGAGGGAGCTCTGGCGGCATTACAGTGAGTGCGTACCACCACCAGTGCCTGCACGAGCCCATGCCTCCCAGAGACGAGGTTCTCCCAACCCCTGCACAAAAGCACACGCTCCCCCGCTGCAGGAGCCCTACAGAAGCCGTTGTCCCCACAAGGATGCGATTCTCCCAACGCACTGACCAGCAGATCCCTACCTCGCGCTGAATGCTACCTCGTCTCGTGACTGCAGGTTATTAGAAGGGGAAAGTGGCTGGGAGACAAGTATCTTAGAAGGAGCAGGGACACAAAGAAAAATGACAGAGGAAGTTCTTGCCCGTATGGTTTTTGTCACAAAGGAAAAGCAGTTAGTAACACAAGCAGCATCAGCTCCCAACTGCAGCAGTCAGCATCTCCGCCTCCTGGAAGATGGGAGAGGGGGGTTGTATCTGCTGTCATGATCTTGAAATATTTTACCACATAATATAGAAAAAAAAAACCCAGCTACAAGTGATGAGCAGTCTTTTAACCTCACAACGCCTTTTTTTCCCCCAGTAACAGTATGCCTCCTGTATTCCAAAGCTGTCAAGTTTTGTTGTTGCTTTCCTCCTTTTTCTAACCAATGCAAACATAATCATACCCATGATTCTAATCTATCCCAACAATAATTAATGCAATTACTCTTTTACTAGGTGACTGAACAGAACTAGTTTAGTTCTTGAACTGAATGGAGATTAAATTAAAGTGAGTATTTCCTTGATAGGTATTAATACAATTCATTCAAAAAGCACTTCTGTCAAGGTTAGTACCATAATTAATAGAACTATGGCTGTACTATTTAAGTACTTTTGAATAGTTGCAAACTTGAATGCTTGAATAGAGCTCTAAGTTTCTACAAAGTACTGATTCCAAAAGTAATCCAGTGAACTGTCAAAAAGAACACCATGAAAATTTCTGTCCTTTGACTGGCTTAGTTCTGTTTACTTAATCATGGGGAAATTTCCACCCTTCAGTCCCCAGCCCATCAGGACGTACTACACCACCTTCCCACCACAAAAGCTGTTACTCAGCGCGCATCTCCTTCCTGCTTTTATTATTTGCATCTCTTACCAACTTCTCCATTGGTCTCTGCCCTCTGAGAACAGAGGAGGAAACTACAGGACCTAATAGTGGTATTGCTACAAAAAGAAGGAAGACGAGAGAAGTAGGGAGAAATGAAGACCTAACAAAGATAAGAAGTGAGGAGCTGTATCCAGCAGAACAGAGATACCAAAGAACTGGAAGACTTATTCTCAGGAGCACTACAATGCACGTAACTGCAATTCCGTCACTCCAGCCATGCCCTGCTACAATAAACATAACTGACTCAGCTGCAGATGTCCTCCGGGCTTTACCTCAGACACTGAGCACGTTTGCAGCAGGGGACTTCTCAGGCAGTAGCAGACTGAAATACAGAGGCAAGGTGACAGGACCCCTTTCACTGCAGACTCCCAAAGGGTCCCCTGCCTGCCACCACAGCCACCTGCCCACTTACCTCCCTCACAGCCTCTGGTCTCCAAGTTTGCTCATCAGGACATCATCAGGACTGTTGTATCAAACATGGGATGCCCTCAGTTTCTCTCATTCAAACAGAAAGGGGTGATGGGGGGGGATGTCTGCAGGGTTATTTGATGCCTTTTTTCAGAAACAATACGATGTCTGAGGAGTCTGGCAGGATATCCTGATCAGGTGTGGCCACGTACTATAACCTTATTCTCCATTCTATTTTGTCAGTTTACATTTAGGAAAGGAATTATTTTCTGAAGTAAAAATAGCCAACATATCGGCTGCTGTGTCCCGTTCTGCCCCAACTCACACGACAGATGCATGTTGCTGCTTTTGTCAGCCAAGCCATGAGGACCTCCGAACAACCCCTCCTCTGGCAGTAGTAAAGGCTGTGATGTTTTTCAGGGACACGGGCTCCACTCACACACCACAGGTGACAGAACTACTGTGGTTTAAGAAGTTACCACCTCCAGAATGTGATAATTGTCCAAAAGATCAGTAAATAGAACAGCTTAGTACTCGCTGCTCTCCCCATTAAGCTTAAAGCCACAGAGACATTTGAACCTGTCTATTTGATTTTGCCTCTGAGGTCTGCTAAGAGCACGCCTGGCAGCCAGCCATTATGGCCCAGCTGATGGGCAGGGGGTCACTGCTGCAACTGCTGCTGACCGGGTAACCGTTCACATGCACGTTATTCTGCACCCAGCAGTAAGTAACGGCACAGAGCAGCGGGCACCAACCAGCCCCCACCTGGGAACACCCATGCAAGTGCAGAAACTCAGTCCTATCAGTAGCCTGGCTGGGCCGTTAGGTGCTCCCTTCAGTGCCCCAGCACGGGGGTCTCTCCTCTGACATGCTTTTAGACACAGAAGCCAGCACAGGAAGGGAAGTTCAGAGGAAACATCCCCAACAGCTCCTTCAACAGAAGGTAACACACTAGCAGAATCTCTCACAGTAGGAACAGCCCAGTAACACTTAGAGCCCATCAAGTCAACGCAGGATTGCACGGTGCTAGAAAGGATACGTGGTACCTGCAACATACATAAAACTGCAATATAACCTGAGAAAAGAAAGAGTATTAACATGTGCATTTGCATGAACATACTCCAGCTGCAGTGAAGCAGCATAAGCTGTATACTGTCTCATCCGTCCCCAGAGCCATTGGTGTCCAATGCCAAGCAAAGTGCTGCTTCAAGAGCAGAATCAGAGCAGGGAACGCATTCTGAAAATGTGCAGGCACAACTGATAAGAAAGGTGGCTATTGCTGGACCTGGTTCTGCTTGATGGCAAGGAAATGAGAGGGTTTATGCTATTTTCTCTTGACTAAACACAGCACACTCTTGCCAAGCAGTCTTGAGAATTCTGCAATTCTGTGCTTAATGCTCTACAAAGAAACTGTTGTTGTGAAGAACAAAGGGTTTTTTTTCCTCCTTTTGCTAAATAGCTTATACAGGAAATTGGAAAACTGAAACTCAGGTCCCCAGAGAGGTGCTAAGGAAAGGCAAAACACTATCTGGCAGCAGCTATCATAATATGGCATTACGGCATTATGATTCACAGATAAAAAACATCAAGGGGAAAGTCAAACGAGAGCAAAAAGAAGTCTACTAAATAAACTGCGTTCTGGATACCACAGCTACAGAATTTTCCAAGGCAGCGTGCACATGAAAAATACTCCAGTATTTTGAAGTAAATTTGTACTAAAGGGGCTCCCAATCAGAAAATGCCTTAAGCATCAAAGCAAATTTCTGAACATTCCCTCATCATTTCAAGCTTATAAAGAACTTAAAGCAGCTAGTGTTAGTGTCCAAACCAAACAAGTAAAGGGCACAACATCAACAGACAAAGGACGGAATTGCTTTGGTTTGGGGGCAGTGGGGAGTGGTTATTTGTTTTGACCAAAGCAAAAACTATCCCAGCAAGTTTAAAAGCCATGAAAGAGAAGTAATTTCAAAACAATAAAAGAGAAGACAGTTAGGGTCACAAATGATCCCAGCACTCCATGAACTGAATTTGCTGCTGTACTGTTTCTACAGACCAGTGCACCGATGCATCACAGTGGACGTTTTCTCTCTTAAAAAGCTTCGCTTTACAAGTTGCCTCTGAGATTTGGAAATCTTCGTGTTATCACTGAGATATCCAGTAAACAGTATGAGAAGATAACCTCGTTTAACACCCCACCCCAACAGTGGGCACAAGATTAAAGCTTTCTGTCCCACACTTGTTTACAGAGGGTTTCCTAGTCATGACTATAAACATCTCATTGGAGCTTTTTTAAATGTCAGTTACAAGCTTTGAAACAAAAAATAAATACTGATGTCATTTGCTACATACATAATAATGTATGACGAAAAAGTGATGAGTAGGTATGTGAGAAAAAGTGATGAGCTAATATGCAAGCTACACTGACAGAGTTATTCACTGCAAGCTCAGGCTCAAAATATTTTCTTCCTCTTTATTACTTTTGATATGCAAGATCTCTTTAGTCCATTTCCAATTACCAGTGCAGCACAGTTTGAGTTGAACTGCAATACGTTACTAATGGCAACAGCAGTAGTTTTACATGTTGATTTCACTAAAACTGTTTCACCTTGGAACGGTGCAGCTGGACTCGGACAATGGGCCAGCCCTCGGAGGTGTGACAGGGCTGCCGCTGCCGTCAGCAGTGCTGCACCGGCTCCTACTGACAGAGAACCGACTCCGACAGCTGCTGTGTTTTCAAGTAAAATTTAGAAAGATGACATTGCCCTTCCCAGAAAAGTATTCCCACACTACACAAAGACGAACCTACATGCACACACTCACTTGTTTTATGTAAGACAAACCATACCTCATTCCTTCTGTAGATCTGTTCTGGTAGTTACGGTAGAGCTGCGGAACGCCTAACATAGCCTCGGTGAACACTGCAAGGAAGCCCAGCGTTTCCACAAAGAGAGATGAGTCAAGCCAGAGGTAAGTGATGTAACCGGTCACACCAGTGAAGGTCAGGACACACTGCACGTAGTCTGTAAACTTGCTCCAATGCCAAAAATAGTTCAAGTCAAAATCTGCAACAGAATAGGAGAAGAATAAAATATGTTTTCCCAACTGGACTCAAAGTTAATCATGGTGCAACTGAGAACTGGGAAGCACGAGGGAGCCACTGTCAGTCTTTGGAGGTAGGGGAATGTAGAAGATGAGGGAAAAGATTAAAAAAATAAAAACAAAACAAAGAAACAAAGCAACCCCCCAAAAAACCCCATTAAACTCAAAACCAACAAGAAAAATACAAAATAGGAGTCTTGATTTGGAAAACATTTTTTGGGTGGTATACAATAAAGAAACAGTAAAACAAAGACTTGCAAGCTACCAAAATATTTACAAAGATGACTTTCAAAGAGAGAGCATTGACCTTCAGGTATCAAACATGACGAACTCTGGATATGACTAGCAGAGCTGGCACAGGAAGTGTTTCACAAAAATCTTCACAATACCAAGTACCAGCCCCAAGCACACGAATGCAAGCGCTCACTCTCTTCGCTCATTCCCTCTTCCTTCAAACTGCCTCAATCCAAGCTGCTCAGAAGGTGGCCTAAGTCCACAGCTCCGTTCCCTGGTGCGGTGCAGTGCCTGCGGCGAAGGGCAAGCTGCCATGTGCAGCTGGTAGAGCTTTACTGAGATAGGTGCAAGACCGCAACAAGAATCCCCGCTGGAACAAGACCTCCCACACATCACCGCTTCCCACTGCAAGCACAAAACGCGCTTCGCTGTTGCCTTTGCCAGTACCCATGAGCGCGGGGTGCACACACCCAATTCTACATCCATCAGAACAAAACACTACACCACAAAACACTATATCCTCTCTTGAGAGAAGGAGGGAAAGAACAAACCAACCATGGCATTTGCTTGGCATATTAACAGCATACTGCTGGAAGATATGTAGCTATCTTATTTATGAATAATAAAATATGCATACCCATTACCATTGACTGTATAGCAAAAATAACAACATAATTTTCAGTAAGAACTCTGAAATAACTGTTCATTAGCAGGTGCTGTTCATGTCTTCCTTTCCTAAAAGCACCTGAAGTTGAAAATACCTACCTCAGACCAACTGGATTCTGTTAATTATCAAGACAATGAGCCATTGTCCTAACAGGGTTATTACAACCAGCCCAAAAATGTGCAACACTGCCATATCACTCGATTTCTGTTGCTGCCTCCTCAGCAGAAGTACAGAACGCCACAAAAAAGTCCTACTGTTAACTCAGGCGAGGAAGACATTGACCTCTGCTAAGACTAACAACAAATTGAGTGAAACGGGACTACTGGCACTTAGCTGCCTAAGGCTACATATACATGCCAAATAATAGTTACATTTTCTGCATCTTTTCATACTTTCATATTACCAGCCTGGCCCTCAGACACTCTTCATTAACTAGTCTCCCCTTTTTAGTACCTGGCACAGCTGTGCCTCAAGACAACTACTGACTGCATCCAGCTGAACCACTGTCCTTTGCCACACAAAGAGGAAGGGAAGACGGGCCAGGAGCCATGCCCAACCTGTACCATTGCCAGTCACCACCCAGAACCAAATTAAATAATCTGTGGCAAAGCCACTGTCAATGTCATGTTGACGTCAGTGCTTTATGGCAGTGGCTCCTCAGCCTCAGAATTCAGGGACACAAGACTAAATAAAAGGTAGACCCAGTGCTGGCAGAGCCCATGCAGCGCATGAGCATCATGCATTTCTGGAGGTTTGTGAAGGCTTTCCTTTTTGGAGATGAAGGAAAAACAAAACAGAATGAAGCAGAAAAAGGACAACAACAAGACAACCACAAAAGCTGGAAAAAAATGATCCATTTTAATTTATCTCTATTGCATTTTCTGGAGAGGAGCAGAGTCAGTGAGAACCTCTGACAAAGTAGAAGGAATAAAAGACACCTAAAACTCCCATTCCTTTCACTTTGCCTGACCTACACCTGCATAACATAAAACAGTGAGAGGCATAACAGAGTAAATTCACACTAACTTTGTGAGCCTCAGGAGCAACACAAAGCAAACAGCCTGACCCAACACAGCAAATCTGACACTACACAACTGCCACATTCACAAGAGACGCTCTCTGGGACAGAGGCATTTGGGCATACAACAGGGACAGAACAACGAACAGCAGAAGAAAAGGGGATAAAGACAAAGATACAAGTTGGTGAGGTTTCAGGCCGTTCAAAGAAAAAGCAACCTAAAGCACTGGCTTTTAATCCTCAAAATGGCAAGCGTCTCATTTTAAGTTTGAGCTCTTGCATTCAAACACGCTGGGTGGAAAACTTGTGTTTACTTTCCAACAGGGGTCATTCAACTTTGATAGCATTCAGCAGGTACTGTCTCAGACCAACACTTACAACTAGCAGCTGCTGGCAGCTGCAGGCAAGAACACATGATGCACACAGCCAGTTTCAGCCGTAGAAGAGACCATCTTGGCCCTTAAGACGGCTATATAATCATGACACCTCAAATCCTGGACTCAGCAGCGTTCCTTCGGGTCTGGTCTCTGTGCTGCCTTGGGCATGTGGGACCCTTGGCCCCTCACTCCTTAAAGCCTCCCACCAGCTGTCAGGACTGCCCTGCACACACTGTGTTTCTCCTCCCACGTTCTCCACATGCTCAAGGATCGCTTTTAAAATACCCATCCCTGTAAACCAAATCCTTATTTCCCCAAGTTCATTTTCATAATAGAAACGAAAGAACTATACCTACATGGGGGTGCAGAAGTTTCAGAAGTTCACTGAACAAAAAAGCCAACGTTTGTACAGCTACCTTGAGGCCAGCTACAGAATCCACGGATGCAAACACTCAAACACGCAGTCGCCTCCTGCCACGCCAGCTGTTCACATGCGTATTCGGTACTGCTGCCCCGAGGTCCATTTCCATTCACCTAAGTACTAACGCCCGGGAACTTAGCATTAGGCAGCCAAGAAATCCGGTAATGATGATAATTTACTCATCATCTTTTGTCTGAAAATCTTCAGTATTATTTCTATTATAATAACACACATGCATAGATGAGAAAACTTGTGTGAAAAAGGACTTCAGGTGAAGCAGGAGAGTTAACTACTAGCACAGGAAAAGAGACCGAGATTCTCTTTTGCTCAAAACTATCATGTGCTACATAGTCTCCATTTCACTATGCTAGGTTATGAGTAAATTCTAGTTTCTGCTATAAATTTTGCTTGGTAATGTCTTCCTGAAAGACATACAGACAAAATAAGGTAAGAACAATCATAACCTGGGTAATAGTCTTACAGAAAAACACCTTAATTAGCTTAAAAACAAACCAATATATAACCACTAATTGCTCAACTTAACAGATGTATTTTCCAAATGCAAAAGTCTATTTTAGGACACTACACATCACCAAGTTGCATTACCAACTCCTTCCAGGAAGAAGTGAAAGAATGACTGAACTTAAAAAAAAAAAAAAGTAAAAAAATTTTTTTTAAAAAAAGGTAGAGAACAGCATACCTGACCTTTCATACAGGTCATAGTTTCTCTGGCCCTTACTTGAACTGCTCAACTGTTTTGCCACATGATTGCTTCTTTTTAACCAAGGCTGAAGCTCATCCTCACTGACAAATGGTTTCAAAAATTCAGAGGGGAATAAGAATAACATACCCATCACTTCAAGGTTTGGAAATAAACTGTGACTCATTTTTCCAAGTGGCTCACTTCTCAAGGGGGCCCGAACACATTAGTTCTGTAATAGGAGCTATATACTTTCAAAGAAAAAAATGCTGGCTGCGCTGAGTACTGTGGCAGGTATATACAAAAAAGGCTTTTAGATGCTTAAAAACAAAAGGGAAGTCTCCCTTAAAAAAAGAAGTTTTAAATATAGAATGAAATCCATGTGTCCATGCAGACCAGTCCAGTCCCCATTTATACAGAGCAATCCACAGCAGAGGGGAGAGGCAGATGTAGCCACAAACATCTCAAGAAGATAGCCGGAGGACACCAAGCAGTGCCTTGGGCCATGGCATCTGAGGCGCAGATCTGAACAAAGTTATAAATATTATTGCAAACATCATTCACACTTGAAGAGAATTATGAATAATAAAGATGATACTGGAATTTTTTTGCCCCTCTCCCCCAGCAAACCATTCCTTTTTTTTAAAGGGACAAAACAAGAAGTCTCACTGCACCACAATTTATTTCTATCAAATGTCTTAAAATCTGTCCAAGTAAAATCTGAATGTGTATCTTTCTATTCCTTGAAATGGGAAGGCACTGCCTGCACAGCTCACTAGCTTGCACATTTGCTAGCTCCCCATCCTACCCAGAGAGAAATTCACGACACGAGTTTGTAACCATACTCTGTTGATGCAATTCAACTAGTAACTCCCAGTCACTAACGTCCTGGATTGATCTGAATTAGCATTACTGCACTGGAAGGTACTATATATTACTACCCATGCCTGAGCTCTTTAATCCACTCAGTGAGTTGCATTTTAAACATGTTAATCCATTGATAGATGAGAGATTTATGTTGGAAAATCCTATTGATGCTGGGGGAAGGCACAGCTCAGTAGGTTCTTTGCGCGCTGACTGGAAAAGAGTCTACACAGCTCAAGGGTGAAGAAAGATGAGATTAAAAGACCTCCTCTGGGAGGCACGTGCAATGTAAAGCAGGCAGAGATAGCATTGCAAATAACCATGGTTAGCACTAGTCACGCCAAAATGCAAGTCGTAAATTCAAGATTCTGGTGTGGGATAGATGCAAGTGACACAAAGAAGAGTCCACGGTATCAACTTTCACTTGAGGATGACACAGAGGTCCAAACAGTAACATTATTTTTAGTCAAGAAGCATTTTATACCAAGTCAGCTACCATGCTAGTTCCTTTTGGGAAAGTGAAGCAAAGACTTTGACATCCTAAAAATTATTTACTGTAGCTCTCAATTTCTCTTGCTAGCTGCATCTTATTTTGTGCCTTGACCTTTCTAATTCTGTACCCACATCCTGCACTACTTTCAGTTATACTCGTCTTTAGTTATTTGACCCAGTTCCCACTTTTTGTTTGGTTCCTTCTTGCATTTGATGTCAATTAAAAGCCTGCAATTTACATTCCGTCTTTGCAAGGTGGGAGAGTGTGCATTTGAGCCCTTTGTATAGCTGCACCAAGGAACCTAACACCTTCCTTCTTATGAAAGCTACTGGTTTTATTTTACTGTGCTCCCTCCCACTTCTTATAAACACCATCAATTCACAGCCATGCACCCAAATTCCCTCCCATAATCAAACCCTTGACCTCCTGTATGAAAAACACTGCTCACTAACTCATTCTAAGAGCATGTTGGACAGTCTCTGCTCCTGAGTGCCTTTCTAAGCAGATGCCTGGGCAGTGAATCCTCCCTCCCCTGGCTTACAGCAGTCTTGTGCTTTGGGAGACTGCAGTGCTGTTCAGAGAACCTGCACTTTCCATCTAACTCTGCACCACAGTGCCTGCCCACCTGACCTGACTGCTCCCGTCACAGCCTACTTCTGCACACGATCAAAGGAGTCCAGCCCGAGCCGTCAGATGTCCAACGCCTCCCTTCGCAGCACTGGAATCCAAAACCTGAGGGTTTAGATGCTGTGAAAGAGGCTGATAACGGTAACTCAGCCAACCTGGAACAGTTACAAAACAGAGTCACGGCTGGGAATTATTTCAGGTTATTATCCATAGTCTGTTTACTGTAAAATGTACAGACAGTGCAAGGATGCAGGAGCTGGAACCTACAACTCTGCGCTGCCCGTGGGCCCCAGCCACTGAGCTACGGTGCGACAGGCTCCCCCTCCCCTGCTCTTTTGCTTGTCTCAAGAAGCCCGTGGTCTCCACTGTGAAAGGGGTCAGCTCTGAGCAGCAGGCCAGGGCAATGCCCCTCCTCATCCCAGCCTGGCAACAGGGGCTTTGCACAGCTGGAAGAAACAGACTTGCATCCCCAGGCTGACAAGAGAAATTAACTCAGAGCTCTCACACCTTGAGTGAGTGCTCTAAGCTACACACAGACACTGCACTCAGCAGTTATGTCTTAAAATAAGTAAGTTTGGCACATCCTCTGAAGAGGACTCGGGAGGCACCTGCCACAAGAGGTGGGGCCGGGCAGTGGGTTCTGAGAAGGGGGCTCTTACACTTGCAGTCCTCCAGCTGCGGCACCAGGCACTTCCTTCGGGCGTTATCTGTCTCCCTGGCAATCCTGATTTCAGATGCCTCATCTCAAAATAGCAGCAGGATTGCTGAGAAGCACGCTGGCTAGCACTTGAGCACCTTGCTCATTCCGAGCAGCCGCCAGCCAGCGGGTAGGTTTCTCCAGTCCTCTGTTCTGAAATTCCTGCGTACCCCACAGGGCACCCAGGAAATAACAGGTGACAAGAGAAGGAAGGCTCTGCATGACTGCTGCCGGGTGATCCATAACTTCTCTCACACTCATCAACTAGACATCCAGCTAGGCACTTTCTTCTTTCCTTCCAGAAAGGAGGAAGCAAGCAGCATTACAGACAGACAGTGAGAACTGATACATTTAGATTTTCTTTCTTCCTTTTTTAAGAAGTGATAGAAACCTGCAAAATGCTGTCTGAAGCCAGCACTTCTTTTACAGTCACCGGGACTGAAAAGGGACTTGTTATGTTTCACTCATGCTACAAAATAGAAGAAATGAGAGCTTAGCACCAAAAACTTCTAGCTCTGATCCAAACCACTATCCTTTTGGAAAAAAAATTAAGGAATCCACCACCTTGCATTGTCTGTATGAAGATGCTAATATCACCATTCTCTGCTCCATTCCTTCAGGCCTGTGACCCAGGAATTTCTGCATCTCTGCGTATCTGCAGAGCCCTGTCACCACAGTACCCAGGCATCTCTCAGTGTGCCTTTACCTTACAACATTCCAGTCCACAGGCTACTGTCACCTGGCCTTCACACCAGGTAGTACCCAAGCACTGTCACTTCGTTCTCTCTAGCACATCTAAGATGAGAGCAAAGTATTCCAGAGGGTTTGAACCTTCTGAAAATACCGCCCCAGCCTATACCAAACAAATTACTGTCATATAATGAAATCCATTTTTCACATCCTTCGGCCCATACAGTGCCTTTCCTTGGCCACATCTAGACTGATGTCAGAGTTTCAACAGAGCCAATTCTCTTAGTATTTGACTCTCCTTAAAGCCCCAGCACAAAGTCCTTGAGTCAACAAAAAATGGAACCAGTAGATATTCATGTCAGTGGGGTAAAATATCAAATCTTAATTGCAGCGAAGAAGGGTAAAAGCCTGACCCAAATAAAACCTTGAAGATTCATACAAAGAACTCATGTTTTAAAAAGCTCACTGGCAGTTTTGCTGCTTGGTGGAGGACTGCTGAACACCTGAGATTAGAAGCTCAAGTCTGATGAAACTTCCTCTACATCAACATTATTGCTGTCTCCCTCAGTCTTCTCTAGTGTGAAAGCAAGTACTTGCCTTGGTGTTCTTTGTCTCATTTCATGTGGTGTCACCAGCTTCTAAAATCTCCTATGCTGGGTCTCTGTTTCGTCACATCAGGTTCACGTTTTTTCCCCACCATCAGGGTTATTACTCACTCTTCTTCCTCTTTCTCAGAGAAGTTATATGTAAGAGGGATGAAATTTTTCCAGCACTGTCCTCCCCTCAGGGTTTCTCACTCATCTTCCATACTGTCCCCCAGCACAACACACCTCCCAAGCATCAGCAACTGCTCTGCCTTCCCTCTTCAGGTCCTATGAGGTCCACTCTACCTCCTCACCAAAGGGAATTAGTAATTGCAAGGTTAACAGATACATGTTAGTTACAACTACTTTAAAAAAAAAAACAACAGCCACACAAACGCACTGGTACATATAAAAAAGTCAAGCAATCCAAACTATTTCATAATACCCTGCCTTTCCCATTAATTTGCTACTTTCCTGATTTTATGGCCTTTGGTTTAAGGGAAACCTTTGAATATCACTGAGCACAGTGGTCTGAGCAGAGATAATTAGCAATAACAGCTACATTGACCATTTGTGAACCTTAAAGAACAGCAATTAAAAAGTTACACTTAGTCTGAAAGTTTTACCCCTGCTGCTACCAACACAAAGGACAAGTAAGAATGAAAACCTAAAACAAAATATTCATACCCTGGGTACTTCCTGTGGAGCTGATACCCTTTGCTGTGCTATCCACAGTGTAATTTATTTTCTACACAGCTTCAGTTCATGGGAGTCTCACAGTAAAGAGAAAAAAAAAACATTTTAGAGAAAAATGCAGTTATATAAACCCACAAAATTAGGTTGACCTTTAACTCGTCTTTCACATTTTCCATTGTCTTACAAAAGGATGCGGAATTGTTTACATCCCTTGTGCTGCACTGTTACCAGCTCTGTCAAAATTTTGTGTGTGTTTATATATACACCTAAAAATGCTTGCATACACACACATACCTCTTCCTCACAGTATAACTGCTAACATTATAAGCATTAAAAAGAAAGTAAAACTATAAAAGTTTTTTTGGTTCTAATATAGAGGAAGTTTTAGCAAGTATGGTATCTGTGAACAAGGCTCCAACTGTTGGGCTCAGAGGCTGCTGGTGAGTGCCAGCTGCCTGGGAAATCCACATGGAGCGGCACAGCTCAGCCCTGCCATCCTGCACGCTACTGCAGAACGGGCACAACCAGCAAACTCCTGCCTGCTCCCCTCCCAAAAAGCTTGCAGAAGTGTACTCTGGACTGGTCTCTTCCAAAGCAAGGACATTCCTTGGAGTTCTCTTGGAGTTCTGCAGATGCTGTCAAGGCAACCTTGCAGGGGGTACACTTGCAACGCCTTGTTGCTGATCTACCTTGTGCAACATAAGCCATCCAAACTCTGTTTTCTTCCCAAGCCATTCTGAGAGCAAACACCGGGTCTGTACGCCCAGAGCAGGCCAGTAAGATTAGGAGAAGAAAAAAAGACAGACAACCAGCACCACAGATACATACCAATAGTGCTACTGGGGCAAGGCACTTAAGCCTAGACATATCTAAATCAATGTAGTTGTAGGGCTGATTTCCTCAGTGAAGACTGGCCTCCTCAGCAACATCGCTGCTGAAAACACCTACCGTGTTACTGCTACTTTGGCCTGTTCAGTGCAGAACAACTCTCTCCTCTTTCTATCCCAATGTACTGACCGTGCTTAGTCACTGTCTCCATGAGACTGCCCTGACAGCCGGCAAAAGCAGCTACTAGCTGGCTTACAAGATGACCGACGAAGAACAGCCTAATAACTAGGCAGATCTGGGGCTAGGAAAGCCACTGGCATGAGGCAGCTGTGGCCCAAAGGAATTAGTGCTATAGAAAATAAGTTATGTATTTGAAAGGTGGAGTGAAAGCAGTATGAACAGCTTTAGAAACCACATGAGACAGAGAGAGCACGGACTTTGGGAGGAAGCCCTCCTCTCCAGATCAGGGCAGGAGTGAAATGGGAAGCCCAGGGAGCACCACGGCAGAGTTCTGGTGACTCCGGGCAGCCAATGCCTTCACTACAAACACTCCTGGTTCTGCTCATCTCCTATGCCAAGAGCATCAAAAATCCCAGAGCAGGTCAAGCTAAAGGAACAAATCCCCCAGCCCTTACCTGCAGGCACAGCTCTGAAGTAAGGCCGTTGCTCCCAGGTGCGCTAACGATGGAGGCGGCAGGTTAGAGCCCAGCTCGCTCTTCTTTTGGCTAGATACGCCTTCCCATGCTAACTATAGAAAGAGACTTCTTTTTCTGACAGCAAGCTAAGCAAGGGTGATGAGAATGTCACGGCAAGAAGAACGTGTAGTACCAAGTTACTATTTTTACAATCATTTTAACAATATTTTACTCTATCCTCAGCATGGTTTATCGAAGCTAGCACCCCCAGCCCTACCAGGCAGTACACAAAGGCCTCCAGACAAAAGACTGAAAGGGAGTAAGTTAAGCACTGCAGAGCAGGCAGCCTTGGCTCCAAATTCTTGGGAGTTATAAACTCTCTATGAAAACAGTTTATTTAGAATAGTACTGAAACTTATTCTTTGAAGCTAAAGTCTCAGAAGATATCAAGAGTACTATATTAGAAACAATATGCACTTATCATACTCCTCCTCATTCAAAGACTGCAATTAAAGAGACAAATAAAAGTTCTTTGAAATATTACAAAACCAAGCTGTGCATTAGCCCAGATGCAGGCTGCCTCCGATACCGTCATGCCAGGGATCACAGTGCCAGGCTGCGTGTATAACACAGCAAGTTACTCCCAGAAATGCTGGAGGTAGCTCTCAGGTGACGCTTCACCCCCCTTTGAACCACACATCTCTGGGCAAAATGCTGAATAGCCAGTAACTTGCCTAAAGAGAAATGATCTCTCTCTTTTTCAGCCCTCTCTGAGCTTGACATACCTGAGACCCTACCTCCTCTATTGTGAGGACACCACGACAAGAAAGCATTTATGTGATTTTTTTCTCTTCAGATACTGAGGTCAGGCACACATACATGCACATCTAAGTATGTATACAACACAAAGCTAAACACTTCCTAAAAATATAAACTCCTCTCCTCATTTAGGATTTTTTGTGCAAAGTTTAATCCTTGTTTCCTAGGTAACCCACCACCACTCCAGACAAATTCTAGCCCCCGAACTGGCCCTGCTAATTTAGCATCCAAACAGAGTAATGCCTGTGCAACTGCCTCTTTTGCCAAAATAATGTCATGTGGCCTACTAAACATCTCTGGGCAATTGCCTCAGTTAACTACAGAATGACCCATTTTAGTATTGATAGTTGAATGCTTCAAAATCATCACAAGCCCACAGAAAATGGTAGGAAGCTTTCTGCTCTTTTTTTCCACTTGCCTTGCTCCTCTGCCCAGTCCCTGCTACACACACGGAAATGTCAGACTTTTTTTTTAATTATCTGAACTGTGTTACAAATTTGCTAATATCTCAGAATGAGTGCACAATCTACTCCATTCATCAGGCTTTCTTTCAAATATCTATTGTAGTTAAGAATAACAGGGCAGGCTGGCAAACAAGAATCCCATTTTGAAAAAAAGAAGTTGTTATTTCTGGATTTTTGCTCTATACTGGAACAAAAGCAAGACTTTGGAAAACCTGGGGGACAATGAAGAGAAAGGGAAACATACAGCTGGGATTTGGGAAGTAAGTTCAAGATTTTAATGTCTCTGATTTGAATTAAGGACTTTCTGCCTAGGTCTTTCCATGTCCTAAGGGAGCCTCCAGTCATGAGGCTATTGCCCAGTCAGGTCAGGAAGCATCTCCTCTCAGCATAAATTCTGCCCTTTCCAGACAAACAATTTTACCAGGCAAATTCATTGACACGATTTATGTGTGCGTTTGTGAAGATGTGACTATTCACCAATGACAACCCTTAAGCCCAACAATCAATTAGCAAATTTCTGGCCAGTAGTAGCAGAAAAATCTCAACTTACAATTTCTCATTTGCTACCATAAACATCATTTAAGCATACTGACATTTGTAAATTTGACTATGGAATTTCATCCACTTTTTTAAAAAAACGTAGGTAGATGAATCTGGGAATAATTTCAATCTCCATATGACTTTCTAGGGAAAGGGGGAGGAAAAAAGAAAGGACTTCTAGTAGCAGACGGCTTTCCAGAACCTACATGCCTGCAGTGTTCTCTCACAACCTTTAAACCAAAACTCACGCTGTTCACAAGTCTGCACAGATCTAAATTACTGTATACTGCGATCAAACAGGAGGAATTTCCATACAAATGACTTCACTTGCATTAGCAGGAGGAATTTGTAGGGAGGGAGACCAGTACAGAGTTTCACTCGAGTGCCTGCAGGCTGCCTTACTGATTACGGCACTTGTAACTGGAGGAGCCGAGCCAGACAGAGCTACCCTGAAACAGAATTTCCCCTTCGACTTCCCAGCTGTTTAGTTTGAACACAGGTCAATCCCACTTTGACACGAGCCGTGGTTGTTACACAAGGTGCACTTCGGAACACCACCGCTGGTGAACACCTTGTGCCTGCAGTTTAATGCTCCACAGTCCATGTATCCCCAAGATCTGGAAAAAGAGGTATTAGGGTTATTAAGCAAGTTGATCTGTCATGAAGAGTTTGGTGGTGACACAGGTGTGCATTTACAAATTGTTCACATTTCCCAGCAGAAGTTTAAGCCCCTCTCATCCCCCTCAAGCTACAGCAGGACAGTTGTTTAGCTCCCTGAAGTGTTTCTCATTAAAGCCACAAAACATGGGGGTTTTTTGTTTGGTTTGGGGTTTTTTTAAAGATTTTACACACAAAAAAGAACAAGCCTGCATTTTAAGCCAGATCTGTGCTCTTATTTGGTTCAAAACAATCCCACAAACCATTCTGTCAGTACAACTGAGGGGGCAAGAATGAGTGGGGGTAAAAAAGAACAAGAGGACCAGGAATATCTCAGGCTGCCATCGCTGCCAAACATCGCAGCACTCAGCTGCTGCTGGAGGCAAAAGACTTTGGCTGTTATGCGCCCTTTATATATATAACTAGTTTTAAAAAGCACAACAAAGAAAACTCCACACCAAAACAGGCAGAAGACAGCACACCGGCAGCATTCACCAGTGAGGTGACTCTGCCACCACAGGGTACGGTCCCTCTCTTCCTGGCCAAGTGATAGGGGTCCGGGGACTTGCCCTCCACTGCCGCATCCCTTACACATCCCATGCTCCGGAGTGCTGGGGACACAGAGAAAGATGACAGGTCAGCCATCAGCAATGAGCTGCCAAACAATAGTCCTGTCCACAAATTCCTCATTACCTTCTGTGCTCTTCTGTGCAGAAATAGTAAATTTCTTCAAAGACTGAGCAGTTCTTTGACATCTACTGTACGTAATAATTTAAGAAATTTAATGAGCCATTTCAGTATTAAGTTTGCTGTATTCCCTGAGTGCACAGTTTCTTGTTCTACTACAACCCAATCCCAACAGGGGGTGAGGAAAGGCACAAGGGAGTAAATAGTGTCTCTGAAGAGACAGTAAAAAAAATTTAAGGCAAATGACATTTTCTGAAATAACTGCTCCTGATTTTTACATGCCAAGGGGTGCAAAGACAAGAAAGGGCAGCAGTGTAAAACCTCAACACAAGCAAGGAGTCATTCCAAGTTTTTGGTTTGTGTAAGCGGACAAAAAAACGGGGGTGAGAGGAAGCAGAGAATTCCAAGACCAGCAACCATTTCTTTTCAAAGGCTATAAAAACTGGAGATAAGGAGGGGGGAAAAAATATACCTAGCAACAACTGCACAGTTTGTGACATTTAGAAAGAACCTATTAAAAAGTCACTTTAAATAAGGAGGAGTTGGCAAAATTTTCATTACCATGACTATAAGATACACTTCAAATTTTAAAGATAACTGTGCACACATAAAATGCAGCAAGCTTGCAAAGGCTACTGAAGTGTGTATAAAAGCCAAAGTAGTCTTTGTATT
>JAVJGI010000040.1:102169514-102189832 GCA_035590275.1 Ibycter americanus
TTCTTTTTGCTTTGGACTCAGGGGGACCACGTGGTGCTCAGCACAGGGACTGGCGAACACCATTCTGTTTGTGCCCCGGGGGGCTGAGTTGTACAACTGGGTCTTGTGGGCTAAAACCAATTTTCCTGTGTATCAGTGTATCTATTGTAATCTTTTTTATTATTATTAAATTGTAGTTCTGACTTCTCAACTCTTTTGAGTTGGGTTCATTTCTCCTGCCGGTTTACTTTTAAACCAGCACATACCCCCAGATGAACATCTTGCTGAAACCATTCTGACTCAGCAGAGATTTTACAAGCCTCTGGCTGGCTGTTCTCCCTACTGCCTGTAAGCTGAAAACTTAAAAAGGGAGCTAAACAGTAATTCCGAAGTGTGGTAGCCCCAAAAACAGAACACTGCCCTCCAGGTTCCCTGCCCTGATCATCAGTGAGCATAGGTAACACCTTCTCCTCAGCTCCCTGTTTTAGGAATACAGAAGATGTCTGTTGTTTGATTTCATGCCTATGCCGGCTCACACATTCATCAAGTGATCACAAAAAGTGTGAGCAGCACGCTCAGGAGGAGGAAGGGGGATGTTTAGAGTCATGGAGTTTGTCTTCCCAAGCAACTGCTACCCGTGACGGAGCCCTGCTTTCCTGGAAATGGCTGAACGTTTGCTTACTGATGGGAGGTAACGCACCCCTCATTTTGCTTTGCCTGTACACGCAGCTTTTGCTTTACCTATTAAACTGTCTCTTTCAACCCATGAGTTTTCTCACTTTTACCCTTCTGATTCTCCCCCCGTCCCACTTCAGGGGAGTGAGCGAGCGGCTGCATGGGCTGAGCTGCCCACCAGGGCAAGCCCGCAACACAGCAGCAGGTGTGTTCCTCCCTGTGGCTTTACTACAGCTACTGATTTTATGTCTGCAGTTCACGAACAGAGCAACACATGTGAAATCAGCTTAAGACTTGGAAGCTGTTGCCTCATACTTTATGTATCACTCACGCAGGTATTGTCAGCTCCCTCCCCTTCTATTGCCAAGTTCATCCATGCCTTCCATGAAAAGAAACCGCTGGTGATCACCTTTACTCCCATGCATCTCGTCACTTGCCTCTCATATCTAAACCTGCTACACACCGTGCATTTCCAGAGCGACTTGCCCACCTGGGTCCCTCATCACAGCCTCCAAGTCTGTGGACAGATTTACTGCAAGTTTCCCTCTCCCCTCCTTGCTCCACCTCACCGCCACGTGGCACAGCTGCCTCCGGCACAGGGCAATCGGGGAATGAAAGCCAACATCGCACTGTGGCCAGGAATGCACTTTCACAGAGCTCTATGTTCTACCCTGTAACAAGCGCACATGCAGCAAATGTACTGGCCTCACCCACCGCCTCACCGGGGGCGGGGGGCACACGGGCATTTCTGGGGGTCTCATGTTAAGGAAACTGCAACCTACCAGACACAGGGATCACAGCTGCAGAGAGACCTCAGCAATCCTAACCTAGTATTTGGGTTCCTCCCTTCCCAGCTGTCTTTTCTAAAAGGAAAACGTCCCTCTGGAATATAGAATTTAAGTAGATAAACTTTTTCTTTCCTTTTATAACTTCTGAATAACACCAGATAAGCCTGCAAAAAGGTATGCCCGCCTACTGGGTAACGTCCAACACTTCAACAGGACAGAACAGGCCACAGCACAACTTCTCACTCAAGGACTATTAGCCTGAGGAGCTGAAGAAAGATTTACACTAAATGGAATGGAACTTCTAATCTTGAGAGTACATACTGAGGAACATAACACTGGCCCCAGAAAACAGACCGACCCAAATCCATTTTTCTCAAGCTTTCTGAAAGAAAAGTATTTTAGTGTTGGTTTTGCAATGGTTCAGGAAACATGAATTCCCCATGAAAATAAAACAACAACCTTTTTAATGAAACTATTCCCTCGATCTGCCTGCATCTGTAGTTTTAAAAAAAAAGTTATCTGTTCAGGATGCAAAAGATTTTTAAGGTCCTTTAAAAAAAAAAATCAGTAAATGTTCTATTTGGACTGAATTATTCTGAAATGCCTGAATAGTAACTTAGATCTCCAGCACAGACCCATACCTGGATAGACAGATTATTTTCCAGACTTCCATTTGTTTCATCTGCAACATCAACTAAGAACACCACAAAATTAGGTATTCAAAAATACCCAGAGATTCTACAGTTTTCCCTATAACAAACTGAAAATTGCTACTTCATCCTTAGAATTTCCATTTTCTTTTGTGTCCTGGAAAGGTCTAAATATTGACACAGAGAACGATGAGGGGACATAACTGTTCCCACCATACACAGAACTACAACCAAAGTGCCAATGCAGCCAGGTGCCATTTCCTCAAGCAATGTAGACCTGAATTCCTCAACAACTAGAACCCCATTAATAAACAAAAAACTAAATCCTTTTGGCATCCTAATTTCACACTGGGATGCTGTTATAACCCCTCTCCTGCACGCCCTCCCCAGAAGATCAACAAAAGCACTCCAAAATTAGTCTAACAAGCATACATCTAATCCTGGCGAGGAGGGGTCTAAACCCCTTCACACCCATGTGCAATTACACACAGAGGTGGTGGCAGCTGCATCCCAGCAACAGCTGTGCTTTCCTTAGGTGTTTAACTGCACAGCAGCTGTACAGAGAATTTGGCTACTGGACAGCATGGTGTAGAAGTCACACACTTCCAATGAAACCCAGGTGCTGCCCACAACCGCCCAAGGGAAACCGTCCCTTGGCTCCATCCTCGGCTCTGCGCAGGATGCCGACGCCTGGACAGAGGAGCGCACCGTGCATGTTACTTCCAGAGCACCCATGGAAAATCACGGCGCACGCCTGCACGCCAGGCACCCCTGCTCACCCAAGCAGACCGAACACTGAACAGAGGGAGCCGGAGAGACGATTAAATCGTTTACGTCCTCCATGGCACATGTAATGTATTACTGCTGTTCTAGAGTATGCCGACACTTAATTTATCACGAGCCAGTGGATGCCCTGAGTTAAGTAAAGAGTGCAGACAAAAAAAGAGGTGAAAGTGCAAGTTATTTACCCGACTCTCAGGCTGCCAGTGGAAACCATGTAGCAGATGACTGCACCTGCCTAATCCACTTCACTACTCTCTCTTCATTATCATGCAGATACTAACTGTGAAGCTAACCACACAGACATTTTACACTTTTTCCCACCTATAAAAAAAAACACAAACTAGTTGTAAATATTTTTGCAACAGGCATTTGGTGAATCTAAGTTTTTGTCATTTTATTACTACTGTTTTAAAACTTAATGTTACCTGGATAACTTTTTGTTTGAGCTAAAAGCAAGGTTCAGTAATATGGCAAGTTTTAAAAGCAACAGAGGAGGTTTGAAACCTTCAGAGAAGGAAGGAAAACCCTTGTGATCCATCAGAGTTGTCCTTCAAAAATGTTTAAACATCTACTTGGAAAAAATCAAACAAGCCGCATCCAGTTTGAGACTTGCCCGCCACACCAATGAGACCACTGGAAACAACTGGAAATAGCCTCTTTGGAGCAATGCCTCCTTTAGTGTTCTGTTACTTCTGCCCCAACAATCTCCACCACTCACAGGGCTCAATATATATATATAGAGAGAGAGGAAACTTCTCTTCTAGTGTAACAGATTTAGACATTTATCTACATCTGTTCCAAAACACATCATCAAGAAAACCAAAACAAAACAACAAACATCACTCAACTGCGGCTTTGCTCAGCCTCAGCGGTAGCCATCAAATGCTAGCAGGCACGAGGTACAACTAGACACTTGCATTAGAAAACAAAGGGAATAAAGCATTATTCCTTCAGAACTGGAGCTACTTAATCCTTTTTAGTCCTTCCTTTGCCTAGAAAAAGAGGGAAATAATTTTATTTCTGTATGAACTTAAGAAACTCTACACTCTGAGGCCCACCATACCGTAAATAATATTTATTTTACTTAGGGCACTGGAGCCACAGCAACCTTCCCCCACACCCGCAACTCCCCTCAGCACTGACTGCTAGAAAGGCAGAGTCACATGCCAGATAAAGGCTTTTTCAGATAATGTGTGGAAAAACAATGGCATTAAGTGGTTTGTTGGATCACTGACAATAAAATATACCTAAAAGCAACCCCAGGGAGCACAGCGGGAGCTCGGTTCCTATTCAAAGGCAGGCACCAAACAAATGCCTTGGTATTTATCTACCAAGTTCACCTGAAATTCATTGGTAGGCCAGTACATTTTCAGATTAACAGTTCAACAGTTCCACAATAAAATAGTGTTCATGGGTAGTCAATCTTCAATTACGAACGCAATATACAGAGCGCTTACTATGTAACCAGAAAAAGAAAGTAATATAAATGGTTCCTGAAGCCTAAAATTATATTGAAGAACATTTTTTACACCACTAAAATAAACAAGGGAAATGAAAAAGCCAATTTGTTCTTCTTGAACAAAAGCTTAATCAAAACTTATTAAAAAGACATTGTGAGAATGCACTGACACATAAAAGCATGGCAAATACTCCCCTTACCTAACTTTAAGCCAGCTTCCCCAGCGCTGCAGCAAAACACAGCACTGCAGGACACAGCTCAGTTAAGTCCTCCGCAAATTGAAGTATCAGTTATGCTGTGACATAAAGTACCATGTAGCCCACTCTTTAAACCACCAGGACATACTTCCATACGAACATTATACACAAACACCTCAAAACATTTCTAGTGTGTTTACACCAGTACAAATTATCACATTTCAACAGACTCGCCCACCCCAGTCTTTAAACTTCTGAGCAGTAGCATAAGACTATCCTGTTCCTTAGTGGCAATTTGATTCATCGCATTTTGCTAAGCAATTCCAAAATAAACTTCAAGTAACATTTATTCACCAAAAGTTTCAGACTTAAATCAGTTGGATTAAGAGTTACGGTGCTTTTTTCTACAAACCATATTTTTAAGCTATGAAACTTATCAAGCAAATTCCTTTTTAACCAAAAAAAGACAAGAAAAAGAAAAAAACCTCAAATGAGTAGAAGGTCACATTAAGCTACTTATTTCTGTTTAACTTTAACCACCTGAAGCATTTTTAAATAATCCACTCATAACTAGGAGCACAGACAGCTGTTTCTAGCTCTGACACTGTAAATAAAGCATTGGTGAATACTACTAAAAGACAACAAGAACACAGGCACAAGGAAGACAGCACTGCTTTAAAGCTTCTTTCCATAACAACAAATTCCATTGGTTAGTGTTGCAAGCCAGTGAGGATGACTACAAACTAGAATTAAAGACAAACAGGAAACCAAAACAGTTTGATACCAAGTCCAGAAAAAAATGCTTTGAAAACACAAAAGGAAAAGGTGCTTTACAAAATACTGGTATCAGATCAAAAACAGGTAAATTTCTCAGAGCATGCATTTTGCCCCTAAATCTGGACAGGGAGACGCAGAAGATGAATCATTAAAAAAGAGTCTATTTAACCTTAGCAGGAATGGTCTTACGGCTTCAAGAAAGCACTCAGGTTAATATTAACTCTTTGGTAGCGTTTCTCAGAGCTAACTCCAGTTTAATTAACTGTGTGTGTTAACAAATACTCTGTTTCTGCACCAGCAATATTATTCTTTACCTTGTATTTTTTCAGTTGACCCCTTACTAACTCAAGAATTGCAAGACAGCATAGCTAGTATCAATGTGAGATTCCAAATCAGTTCAATTAAAAACAGCCTAAAAGTTGATTTTGGGGAACTTCTGTATCTCTAGTCAATATAACGTCCTTAATGCAATGCCCCAACTACTTCAAAACAGAACTGCCATTACTTGACTAAAACTGTCTTTGCAAACTACTAGGAGTTTAAAATACTGCAAAGCTGGTTTGCACCTAGTGTTTCCTCTTTCTTAGGCAAGTTAAAGAACATAGACTCCAACTCTGAAACTGAAGATTGGAAGCTCTCACCTTAAATGTTACTAATGCCCAAGTAACAATTTTGAGGCTGTTCTAATGAAAGATAGGAACCAAGGCAGAAAATTTCGTAAGGATGCAAGCATTTTGCTTGAGTACCAAGTGTTGCAGGAAATTTCTTATCTAGCATTCTGAACACAATGCTGAAAGATACTCCTGTATTTTTCATAGATTCCTGCAGAATCACAGTCGGAAGAGGAGGACTATGAGTCTGAAGAGATGGATCCCTGTATCACGTAATATTTCGCTTGTCTAGCTTGGGGAAAGAAAAAGGAAGATATCACTGAGACGCCAATGCGGTGAATTCAAACTGTCTTCAGAAAACTGGTTTCTGAAATAGAGCTGAAAGCATCTTTTCCTCTATGAAAGTTAAAACTGGGGAGGGGAAAATTAAGAGAGAAAAAAATCACGCACCAGGTTTTAGTATGTAAGGCAATGCAAACATTCTGTATAGAAATGACCATGCAATCATTTCTAAAAATGGTTACAAAAGGTAGCAAAGCACAAAATACATAGTTGAGAGGACAACTTCATGCAGAATGGGTTTGTATAGTACATACCCAGATAGGATCTCTTGGGAGGTGCTTTGATTTCTTCATCCTTACTATCTGCAGCTACACAAAAAACAGTTGAGGGGAGGAAAAAAGGAAAGACAAACAGACTTGTATGATTAAATGCAACAGTGGGTCTTTTAGTTACAGTTTAGTCAGTTAGTATATTTTGCTTATGAAAAAATAATAGCCAAAACAAAACATGCCAGAAATTTTAGTCTCCATGCTTTCTGTAAGGCTCCCACCCCAGGACGTGAAGATAGGGCCGAGCAGTAGGAAGGCCCAGAACAGTCCCAATGCACAACCCAACAGCAATGTACATAGCGGGGGAAAATGAAGGCTTCAGAACAGTGAAACAGACAGCTTAACTCTTACTTACATACTCTTCATGATCAGAGAAACAAGCTGTTACCTCAGCAACACTGACCGTGCGGGTATGTACATATAATCAGCTAAGACAACAGTTGCCTTGCCTCCTGTGGAAAATGCTGTTCTAAAAAAAGTTTCAAAAAGCCTGAGCTTAAGCCAATCGTACCAGGGATGGAGTAGACCCCATCTACAACCATTCTGCACGCTAAATTTTTTCCCTCTAGCCCTCCTCTGCCAGTTGAAAACCATATATTACACAAGAGTGCATTCCGGTGCCAAAACCAGAGCTCTTCAAAGGATCAGACTGCTATAATAAGATACACGTTACAAAGCAGGTTAAGGCAACTGGCAGCTGGAAGGAAGAGAAGTCTGGATGAATGACCAGAGGAAATCATCTTCACATAAAAATACAAGAGCCCATGTTCTACCTAAAGAGCCTGGTCTGTACTATAATAAGAGATATCTAAGAGTGTGTTTTTAACAAACACCGTGCACTGGTTTTTGGAATAGTTCATCCATTCAGGGTGCTTGAAGTCTGTCACAATGTCTTCAGCATAACTGAAACTGAATCTTTGTTGGAGAGAGGTGGAAGGCTTATTTGGAGAAAGAAAAAGAGGGTTCTTCATAGAGTGTCTGTCTCCCCAAGAATATGAAGAGACTGCTCTGGCCTGCCGACGTTTTCAAGAGTGACCAGATCTTTTTAGCTGCTCTATCTGAGAGCGCGGCACTGCAGCCTCCTCTTTGGTTCTCAAGCCAATACATGGCACGTGCCCATTGTGCTTGTCAACACTCGGCTCTAGCCTGGCAGCACCGTCGTG
This sequence comes from Ibycter americanus, assembly GCA_035590275.1. Lineage (NCBI taxonomy): Eukaryota > Metazoa > Chordata > Aves > Falconiformes > Falconidae > Ibycter > Ibycter americanus. The sequence continues at coordinate 102,177,208 of JAVJGI010000040.1, forward strand.
CCCAGACACAGCACAACCCTTCCAACAACAAAAGAAACTACCACTGAGCCTCCAGCCTTTCTGTACCGAGCCAACCACACAGCGCACACAGGGCTGTGGAGACACCAATTTAAAAGTGGGCTAAGAGTGAGGAGAGCTGTTATTACCACAACAATGGTAACAGGAGATCTGCATTAAAGCAGCCAGGATGCAATCACAGTGGTGTTAAATAAAGGATAAAAGGAGGTATTGTTCAAGCCTGCTGATTTCATCTGAAGACTCCTTCACATAGCTTTCAAAGTATTCATACACAGGGGAGAAAACTGTCCTACCATTGGAGGTTTTAAAATAAAGTTGGATTTTAATGTTGTTTTCTTGTTTTGGGGTTGGTTGGGGTTTTTTTCCAATTCAGAACAGTTAAAAACAGGCTACCCAGTCAAAGTTTAAAAATAATAAAACAGCTGGATATTCAAAGAGGACTTACCCTGTCTCCAATCAGTACATGTAGTTGAAAGATGAAGTTTATGTATCCAGAACAAAGTCAGAGAAGGCAGCAGCAGCAGCCAAAGATGGGCTTTGCCACTTTCAACTTACTTTCACTTCGCAAGACTTAAAAAGGGCAGGGGGGAAGAAATCCCATAACTGAGAAGTAACTGAGAGAAAAAAGTCAGCTTATTGGAGTTTTCCTAGTAAGTTCTTTACATAGAGCCTACCAGAAATAATCAAGCATTACTGGAAAGAGTCTGGCGAGACTGTGTATTTTCATGCTATGATAGTTACCCTATAAATGAAAGTACAAGATCTCGACTGAACAGCTTTATGACTATGTTCTGAATTACTACTGGTATGTATTTTAACCCAGTAACACCACAAAACAGGCTAGAGAATACAGAACAAGCTTGTCAGGATGAGAGACTGCTCCTTAATTCTTGAGGATGTTTTAAAGTAGATTCCTTCTGAACTAGTTATTACTTAAGGGACCTTATGCATGAGAATAACAAAAACAAAAGAAAAAAAAGCAACCCCAACATAATTCAAAACGCACTGGTAAACATATACTAACGTGACTGGGGGAGAAATACCGCATTTAACAGTAACACAAGAGCAACCTCCCTTCCACTGAAATATTCTATTCTATTCACTTTCTAACTATTTTGCATTATTTTGCAGAAACATTCAGAGGGAGGATAGAAATTAAAGAAGAAAAAGGTTTAAACTGAAGACCAGCCATGTGAGAAATAATAAATTATATTATCATACAGAAAATTTGCACCTTCCCCTCAGGATACTACAAGGTTAATGAAGAACACTGACTTCAAACCTAGCCTCTCACTGCCCTGTAAGCTATGAGGAAAGAAAGTAAGTACACAGATTTATCAGCTTGCCTAGATCACCATAAAACTTAAGAGATAAGATTAGGTGTAGGATTAGAAACACAGATCTCACTCCTACTCATACCGTGCTTGAAATACAAACCCACCCTTCTGCCTCTCTTGAAAGGAGCTTTGTACGCATTTACATGTTTATTCTGAGCCATCACATTATAGTTGGCCTTACTAAAAATCAGTCACAGGTAAGAAAAAGATTTTAGCTGTGCTCAAAGGTTGTGGGAGGATGCAAGCCTTTCGATGAAAATAAATAAATAAGGTCCATAAGTAGGCAAAATCAGTCTCCCTAGTTAATTGAACACATGACAAGCGGAGTTTCAGGAAAAAGGATCAAATGACACAATGTGACCTTGAGAAGTTTCTGTTACCTGCTAAGGGAAAGACTGATTACCCTTCAGGAGACTGCATGTCTTTCGGGGAGAGTTGTTTCAAGAGGGCTATATACCGAACTGAATAGCCTCTCTTTTTGCCCAAAGGTTACCAAAGGAGCCTGCAAGAGCGTATGTGTCAATGTGCACAAGGGCAATCTCCCTTCAGAAAGGGCAAACAGAGAAACCTTTCTGCCACTTCAGGAAATGCCAGCACAGAGAACAAAGGAGGGAGAAAGCATCTGTGTCCCTCCCAAATGCTTCCTAGATTTTACCTGCTGCTACACCTGGCTGAAAGTAGTTTTTAAGTCGTTCATCCTGCCAGACTAACACCCTTGTGAACACAGCAGCTTGTATTTGGGAGCTGGAGTGCAGCTCCCCTTCCACATGGATTCGCTTACCTGAACAGTCTCACACTACACTCCACAGTGAGCAGGAATTGAAGTAGCTTCCTTAGCTATTAGATAAGTTACCCTACTGCACAGCCAGTAGCTGCTGCCGTCTAATGATGGCTGGGAATATCTGGAACTGAATCAGACCCTCAATTATAAGGGAGTGAGGGAAGAGAACAGATGGAGAGAATAAATTATACGTCCATATTGGCAAAACAACTGACAAAAAGCTGACAGCATTAATTCTGTTATTGTTGGTGATAAGCTGCAACATAAAATGTTTTAAGTCAAAGCCAACACAAAAACTACCCCTCTCATTTTTTCTGGGAAAAAAAGCAGGGACTTTCCACTAAGCTTGAACATTTCATTAAACAAACAATAATACTCTGGCCCTAATTGAAATTATCAATGCCTAAAAATTAACAAATAACCAAAATAAAATATGTGAAAACTCCCATAAATCCCAACTAAACCCACACTAAAGCCTAAGGAAATGGTATACAAAAAGACATTGTTTTGTAGCTATGATATGACAGCACCTCCTATTTTGACAGCCAGTAACTCAGTAAGTAGAAAATACATTATGTACAAAAGCAAGTGTTTGCAATTGCAAAATAAAATTTCAGATAATAGCATATGGTCATAGCTAAGAACTTCGTAGAAAGTATAGCTAAAGAAAATAAATTCCTATTCTGGCCAAGATCTAAAAAAAACCCCACAGGCTAGCGCAATGGCATCACAGCCAGCTCTATACTGAGGGCATGGTGTAAAATATTGGTGTAAGGCATGGTGTAAGGAGAACTCTGATTTCTAGACTGAACCAAGACCCGTCTGAAATAAAATTAAAGCTTTACATATTTACCTGTAAAAAAAGCAGTTTCAAAAAAGAAGTTCAGGAAGTGCTACAGTGAATTACATACTGATTGCAATTCAGACAGAACTTTTGTCCAAAATACAGTGCGCCATGCTTTCAAAAAGATTTATCCTGCAAAAGCCACTTGCGTCACTAACCTGCAAAAGAGCGGCGTTTTATGTTTAGCTCGTTGGACACACGTACTTCAGTGCACAGTTTCAGCATCAGTAACATAGTAATGATCATGATAATGCTTTGCCACAAAAGAGGGGATTCAAAACGCCTTCCAAACCTAAAAAAAAAAAGATAAAAGAAAATATATAAAACATCTCAAAGATGACAAGTGTTGTACTCTGTTTCATTCTTTGATCCTATCTAAGCACCTGAAAAAAGAAATCCTGACAGGAACAGGTATGAAAGGCTGAGTTAGACAAAGTCACCAGCCAGACCTACATGCACATACAGTAGCTCAAGAGTCACAATCGCCTTGCAGGAGTATCAGAGAACCTTATTACAACCTCCCTGTGGATTGATCCTAGAAATTCTGAAACCAGAAGCTGAAGTCTGTTTCTGAAGCCAGCAGCAAACATTATTTTGAAAAGAGAAGCAGATTCACTGAGCAGTGAAGGCAGTACAGAGAAACCACAGAGTTATGCTGCATTAATACCAGTTATGCGTCCTTGCCACATACACACTCGGTAGATTTCACAAGGACTTCTGTGCAAAACTTACCTTTTTCAGGTTTTCATTTTTAAGGTGAAGTCATAAAAACAATAGTGCTTGGCCTATAAAGAAATAAATACCCAGACCTATTAGCTTGCTAGGTTTAATATAACATCTTCCTGGGGGTGAGAAGTATGATACTTTGCCTCTAGACATCTGAGTGGAAAGACCAGGTCTGCAGAACACGCCAATCAATTAATCAATTTGTGTCTAATTCGGACCAAGGCTGGGGGAAGTAAGCAAGCCCAAAAGATGTGGGAACCAAACATACATAATTTGTCCTCTCCTGCCCTCTGCCCTTCCCGCAGTTTAATTTCTGCTTGCTCACAGATGATGCTTGGTGGGGACTACTGAGCCCTCCCTGCACGTAACACAGAGGGGTGAACGTGGACTGCAGCCAGTCTTGACCGAAGAGCTTATTCTTATGTGATTGCACAAGATTCTGCCAGAGGAAAATGAGACCCTTCAGCAAAGGCCAGCGATGCTCCACACTCCTCTGCCTGAATTACTCGATGAAAGCTCAGCAGTCCGCACCAGACACACCCAGTAAATGCATTAGGGCTACAGGGTGGAAGCTGTTCATAGGCAGCCCTCAAAGCATATTAGATTTACAATAGGAAGGCTGCACATGCATCACTGAGCTGCTTCTCTGTGCTCAGCTCTGCCAGGTTTTATGCCCTGAAGACAGAGGTGTGAGGAAGGGATTTGGTGAAAACAGATTGCTATGTTCCCCGTGTCCTTCAGCCCACACCGTGAGGCACGCAGGCTTTCTACATTTCCTTCCAGCATAGTTACTTAAGGCCATTCTCTAAGCACATGATGCTGCTGCCTGAGACCCCAGCCTCACGGGCACAGCAACCATTGCCCTCTTCTTGACAGCTCCTGTTCTATAGCACCCTGGCAAAACATGATTTCTTACACCTGGGCTACTGTCACAGCAGAGCTTCATGTTAGTAAAAACCAACTAGGTTCACCACCACGCTCTCTCACACAATACTGCATTTCCACTACAGCCATTTCACCAGAGAGACATTTTTTTGTTATGAGTCAACTAATGAGGAACAGGAGAGAGACTGGAAAGTCCTTGACTAGCTTCCTTGGAAATCCTCCCGTGCAGAACAGCCAAGTAGCCTACACCAATGCAAATGGCTAAGTATTTCCTGCCTAATGGCATACAGCTCTGGAAAAGTACGACAACGCTTGAGCCTCCACACCACTGCCAAAGACACCACCAGCAGCTACTGGAAGAACAGTATTTCCACATACCTTAGTCCCCTCCCCTTCTTTCTGCCGCCAATGCTAACAAATTTGGAGGATGCTACGAGGAAGGAAAAAAGAACATGACTGATGCACATAATCATAGGCAGAGCATGCTCTGGATAAGGCTTTCCCTGCACTAGGAAAAATGCACAGAAGAACAAGAGTTTGGCCCAGCCTATGCACCGTGCCCATGATCCCAAAGCTCACTCAGCCCCTGCTGCTGACTGTGGCCAAGTTCCCTCCAGTTACTGGAACTCACTACGGTTATACATCTCTTACTCAGGGAATGAGGAAAAAAAGTGGGAAAGACTTACTCAGAATTACAGAGCAGTTAGAGCTGTTTACATCAGGTTTAGAAAAAAATCTCCAATTACAAATGCATTTGCATGCAAAAATATAGTAATGCCTTTAATAGGGGCTGAGCTAGCAGCAAATAAGCTGGAAGTTGTTATGACGGTAAAGCCAGCCTCGGGTCCCTGCAAGGTTAGCTTCTCCCCACTGATGAGATTCTTGGCCCTTCGGTAATGGGTGCCTCACAAAGGTATTGCTTGCACTATAAACATCCACCCACTGCCAACACACATAAGCATGGCCACCTGCTATCTGATCATAACAATTTGCCATCACCACAGCCTTACTGGAAATGAGACCAGAAGTACTGCTGCAGATCCTCTACCCCTTAGAAATTGAAAAAAAAAAAATTTAAACAAAAGTCACAATGCGCAAGAGAGGCAAACTGAAAATTTGAAAATTCTTACAGAGACTTCAAACAACACACAACACCTGTAGATATTTTTTTATATAACTCTTCAGCCAAAGACGATAAGGGTTACAGAACAAAACATACCCACGTGAAATACATCCCCGCAGACACCAAGCCCCAGATGAAGCCGTGCCCGGAGACCATGGGGCAGCACAGTGGGGCACAACCCACACCACACTGCCTGGACAACAGGACCGAAGGCGTACCAGTGTCAAGGAGCACTGCTGGGTTCTTGAAGCTTTAAAAGTACAGCCAAAACAACCATTTTGCTCAGGATCATGGAAACAAACACCACTCCAAGCCGCTTACTCTGCTCCAGGTTGATCTTGGGGCCTGCCAAAGCAACACTAATCCAGTTTAAGACTCCTCACGCCAGCCTGAGCTAGGAGCGCTGCAAGCCCCGAGGGGAGAGCGTGCTGTTCCACCGCGTTCTGCTCACCTTCTGCCCCGCAGACACTATTCCTGTCTTTGCCTAAGCAGGAGCCGGGAGGAGGGAGAGGAGGAACATTAAAGCAGATGATGAGCGAAAGATGAAGAGCCCCAGGGCACTAGAACAGGCTTGCAGAGAAGAACCACCCTGAAGTCCTGACGATGAGGGAGTCACCATCATCATTCGGCATTTTCACCCCACAGCTAGAATGTTGTGTGAGAAGGTGAACAGGGACATGTGCAGTACTCTGGGAACTCAGACCTCATATGCCAGATTGCAAAGAGCCAAAAGCTGTTTACTTAATGCTGTAAAAACAAAAGAACGCTTTTTTTCCTATACTAATCAAATGTGCAAATAAAGGGGGGGGTGGAGCTTACATTTTAATAGTATTTCAACAGCCTTAAAATGACTCATGCATGTTTAGGGCGATGAAGACAAGGGAAGTGAACTTTCAAGCCACAGCAGAGACTGACTAGTCATTGAGAAAACGACATAATCCCATCAGCACGGCTTGATCCTGTTGCAATAATCTTGCTATTCCAGTCCCGGGCCTGCTCAAAGCAGCAAACACCGATTGTGCAAAAGAAGCCCAACTAGACCAAACACAAACAGTTTGCTTCTCTTTTCCTAAGATGTTTCTGAGGAGGAACCGACTGCTGTTAGTACAACCAGATCCCCGTCACCCTGGCCGCACTGCCCCAGGCAGAGCCCCACCACCTCTGCCCGCACCCATGGCGAGTCCACTCACCCCAAGTGTGGAAAACACCAGAGTTACTACAGGCCTCACTGCTCTGGGCTGACTGCTCCAGCTCTTTGGGAAGTCACAGATTCGAGACAACGTGGAAAGCACGTGGGATACTGCACATGCCACCAGGGCCACGACAGACAGCCCAGGGCAGCAGCACGGCAGCTGTCCTAAAAGTCCAATTACAGAGTTCAACCAGCATGAAGAACAAGAAACAAACTAGTTTCACAACAGGATGTCTTGACAAAAGATTCTCCTCAACATGCGAGCTTCCAGGACTTTATGGAGACACAAAACAAGCTTCTCATTTGGGCACACAAAATCCTGCTTTACTTTTACCTTTTGTACAAAAGAGCAGCACATTTTATCCTTGCTCTCTGGCATCTATGAAGAGGAGGAGGAATTGCATAACACTTCTGCTGTCAGTATCCCAGCAAGATTCCACCAGCAGGCCATATGTAATGCAATCTTGCAAAGCTGTAGTCATTCTGTCAACTTCATTACAGCATCACTCCGCCTTCCCCACATGGTAAAAGCTGGCAAGAGTCATTTTAGTAACAGAAGTCTTAAAAGCAAACGTTCCTCCTTCCCACAGAAGTCCCACAGACAGACACCGCTGGCCCACTGAAGCCAAAGCAACACCGGACAGCACAGACCTGATCCACAAGTAGCACTGTAGGTGTTACCGCACCATGAGTACGTGTGTAGGAATCTGCCCCAGACAACAGCAAGCTGAACATGTTCCTGTACATCACCTCCAGCTGCACCAGTAAGCCTCTTCGCATAGCAGGGAGCGTATTGCACTGGCGCTGGCACAGAGCTCCCAGTTCTACTGACATTACAGTTTTCAGAACCCGCTTTGTTTCAGTGGAATGGGTAGAGGGTTACCTTTGCTCAAAAATAACACGCTCCATAGTTTTCATCTTTTCCCTGACTGCCAGAACTTGTTTCCACAGTTTGTCTTAAGGCAACTGTTTTGTGAGAACTCCTCCAAAATTGGAAGGTTTTATTTTCTGTTCTTTGAATTTCTATGGTGTTGCTGTACGGGGTTTAGGCCAGTGGCCCACAGAATTGCATCTCAAAACCTTTGGGGAGAATATTGTCTTCCTGGAAGATATACAAACCATATCATACTACCGCATAAAGCATTTTATGGACTGCAAAACTGAAAAAAAAAAAAAAAAGTCCAAAACCCTCTGGGAACTGAATGGAACATAAGTACTTTTGGCTGAACTCACTCAAGATACAAAAAAAAAACAGCCTACCACTGACTTCTAAGAAAACTGCAGTTCCCTTTCCTCCAGCTATTTATTCTGATTTTAATATTAAAAGAAACTGCAACTTCTCTCAACATGAGCTCAGTTTAAAAAAAAAAGAAAAGGGGAAGAGAGAGAGAACTCACAAGTAAGTTCTGCATCGTCCACCCCCAACCGATTACACAAGTCTCCCCCGCCTTCTTGTTCCCGTTCCGGATGACAATGCAAAGCTTGTCAGCTGGCAGCCTGCTGGCCACACCAGCCAAGGAGGTATGTCTGTCCTGGCCACAGCCGAGTTCAAGTGCCATGGAGCACCCTGAAGCCAGCCTACAACTTCAAAACAGCCTAGGACGGTTTAACCAGATGATTAATCACCTCAAAACCATCAGTAAGGCCCACGGTATCCCTTGGATATTTTAACACCAGTGTTGAACCAGAAGTCAGAGCTAACCCTAGCAAGCACAGGAAGGCATCAGCTAAAAAAAAGTGGTAATTCTTTTATTAAAAATACAGAGGGGGGGGGGGGGAATGGTAACAGATTTTTTTGGAGCATGCCACACATCTTCCTATGTACCAGAATTAGAAAGATGCTGGGTTTTGCACTGCCTCCTCCTCTTCACCCACAGCGCAGACCTCCGCCAGGCCAACCAGTCCAGAAGTTGAACTCAGCAGAGAGCAGGAAATAATGACTCACAGGCTCTGGAGAAGACGGACAGGAGCAGCAGCACTGACAGTGGCAGGAGGACCCGAACAAAGGAGCAGCTGGTACCAATCAGAAGTCATGACCAGCAGCTACATCGGCACCCCAAAATAAGCGCTGCTTTGAAGCGTTATATAAATTTGTAACAATGGATTATTACTAAAAATGAAGTTAACTTGGTATCAAGCCTAGTAACAGCACAAAATCTACTTCTCACACTGGTAAACAGAGAGCCCATTCTATGATGCTGTGAACAAAGTCTACTTTTCAAATTTATTGGGTTTTTTCCCAGAATCCTCTATAAAATAGCCAAAGACTTCACATCCTGTCAACACACTGAACAAGTTTGCAGTCAAACTTCTACTTCCTTTTCCCTAAAAAAAAAAAGCCATGTGTGCACAAACAAAGCAAAGCAGAATCATGCCCACTGCTGTCCATATACAGTTTCCATTCTTGCAGACCAGTCTCCTCCGACTGCTTCTCCACAAAGTTCTGGCATAACTTGTTGTTGGAACAGAGCAAGGCCAAACATACACAAGTGAAAGCAGAAAGGTCTCTTTAACGATGACATTTTAAGACTTAACAGATAATGTGTTACTGTCATCACTAGCAAACAAGTTCTTTGAACACACCCTGAAACTAAGGGATTCAGTGGCAGGAAGACAAGGAGGAGAGGCATCACACTGAGTCCTCTTGACTTTAAAAGATGGCTTACCATTGGAGACAGTCTAATTGGAGGAAGAGAAATTGTGAAAACAGGTAACTGGAAACAGGTTTGTTATCCCTGATCTCATTAGTACTTTGTTCATTGGCTACTGGCGTAGTGCAATACACCAGCTGCAACTCTACCCACATATAAAACGTGCCAATAAGATTAGTAAGTAAATACCCAATTTGGAGGGGAGACAAAAGGACAAACTTCACCCACTGCAAAACCAGACTTAAAAACAAACAAAGAAAAACACCACTCTGGAGATAACCAAGTACGGTCCTAGGAACATGTGGAATCTGCCAATTCACAAATAGGAAAGGAGGGACTTGCCTGCACAGCTGAGATCAACAAAGCATAGTAGAGCCAGAGGGGAAGAGTGGGACTGCATCTGTTACCAGTGACAGATACAGAAAGACCAGCACTACTCAAGAGTGAAAACACAGAGAAAACATAGCATAAAAGGCAGGAACTGTCTGTTCTGTTGCCATGCATCTGAAATACATAACATTCCACTCTGTGAGCCTCAAATTCAAGAATATATGAAATTCAGGGAAAATCTGGAAGTAACGAAAGAAAGAAACTACAGAAATGTCTTTGGAGTTTAAAAAAAAACACCACCACCACCACACCAAAACAAGTCATGAGGCATCCTGATAAGTAATTAAGGCCTGAAAAGCAACACCATTAGAACTTGAAAGTTTTTAGGGCCTACCACTTTAACCATTTATTTTTGGATCAGGGTGGAGGGGAATTCAGGAGGGATGAATCTGGCACAAATCATACTCTTAATAATCAGAGGTAATGAAGAAAAACCAAAAACAACTGAAAAAACAGCAGCTGTATGTCAGTAAAGTTCTCAGAAGAGAGGCTTGGAGTAAGGTCTGGACTGGCTTGCTAAAGGGAAGGAGGGGTAATCTTACCAACAGGTGCTTTGAAAATCAGATTGGGAAAAAATTATGCACAAAAAATTATTTGGAGGAACAGTTCTGTTCCAGCACAAGAATGGATAAATTATTTAATACATTTAAAACAAAAAAACCCAAAAACCTTCTAATTCCCTCCAATGAAAATTAAAATAATTCTTCTGTTTATGTCAAATTATCTGGAGGGCTGCGTCCCAGATAACGCATCAGCCATAGCTGACATTAAACAACTAATGCAAAAATTGAATTGCCAGCCTGCTCCATGGGTGCATTTTAAACATGTTCACAGAAATCAGAGGCTCCTGCTCTGCTATCTGCCTTTAATCACGCGTATGCCCAAGGATAACATCCACCCTCAACGCTGCTTCATGACTTACTGGTGTTTATAATGAACTACCACGGATGCCTAATCTTTATAAGTAGAGAAGCAAAATATTCTCTCTCAAGGAACACTGACTTATCATTACACAAGTCTTTTCTTTCCGTTCAACAGAACTAGAAGGGGACGACTCATTCCAAGTACAGACAGCAAGGTTTCTGCAGGCACACGCCCGCCACACTTCCCCACAGAAGCAGCTGTACCACAAGCCAGCAGCACACCTTATGCTCCCCGCACAGCCAGACACACCTATGCACGTGCTCTGTGAAGCCGTTCCATGCCATCACCGAGCTCCAAGATCACCAGAGCCTACGCAGAGCCAGTACGTGTCAGGGAGCGATACTATTACATGGCTTAAATACTCACAGTAAAAAATTACATAACCTTATCGATGTAACTGCATTCTCTCTCTTTTGAAGTGTTGACAAATCTTTTAACATTGACATAAATTATAACTTTTCATCACCCGTAGTATTTATTCTTTTGCACATCTCAACTAGATATACTTAAAATCAATTCCGATTAAAGATCTTTCCGTTCTTCCACAGCCAAAGTCTGGTTTAACAGACGTGCTCAGCCGGGTTACCCAGAAACTGCCAGCATCTCCATTCAGGTCTAAGTCATTCATATATTTCAACCACCTCCAGTGAAACAAAAAATTACACAATTTCTATTTCTCAGACTGTCAACTCAGGCTTTCCACTTCTCCCCCTGCCAGTTTCTCTGCTTCCCTTCTGCTTCGTCCAAGAGCTGCTCTGCGCGCTTCTCTCCAGCAGAACTACAGGTCCAATGCAACAAGTAGCTCTGATCTAGTGAGGACTCCTCAGTTTGACTGCCAGCCGGGGCCCCAAGGGAGGGTCCCGTTTTCTCCACTCCAGCCCAGCAATTACGTGTTGCATTTTGCTGTGTAAGAATCCAGGGAACTCCTTATACTTAAAGGGTCAGAGAAGCTTTAAAAAGAAACTGGAAACCGACAAAAGGATGTAGCACATTACCTATCAGTTCTTTCTGGACTACAAAGTGGCACTTTGTAGTCAAAGAATTTTTAGAATAACTGTTCTGAGCTGCAGTAATTTCCCAGACCATTTCATCTTTGGTTTCTCAAGCACGTTCCCAGTGCTGTAGCATCTATTTTATAAGTAGTCATGAGGAATATAAGTTAAAAAAATTCATTCATGGAAATCATGCCCTAATAACATTTCCTTTGTCCAGCAGCACAAGACCTAAATACGGAAACAGACTTGCTTTTAAATATTGAAAGTGGTGCTGAAAACATCCTGCTTTGAAAGGTAGCCCAGCTTTTGCCCGTTTATGAAAGCATGAGTATTTCGGTCTGCAATTGGGCATGGAGCTGTAGAAGCGAACCCCTCTGGAGCCAGCTGCGCCCCGGGAAACTGCAAAAACACACGGTAGGCGTCCCAGCGACGGTACCAGGTTTTTTTATAAATCGACGGTGATTTATAAAACCACCAGGTGCCAGAGCCGCCGTGCGGGACGGGGCCTGCGCTCCGGAACGCGGCTGGAGGAGCAAGGGGAAGGTAAAATGCGGTCAGCGAGAAAAAGAGATCTAACTTCGAGTAACCCCTCTGCTCTGCCAGCAAGCTACAGGGCTGCTTCTTGGAGCGGCGGCAGTCGGGGCCGGCACCACTAACAGGCGGCGCCCGGAGCCCGGAGCCCGTCCCTCAGCGCGGCCTCGCCCGGCCACGGCGGGCCGGGACCGGGACCGGGACCAGGACCGGGACCGGGACCGGGAC
>JAVJGI010000040.1:102196575-102211913 GCA_035590275.1 Ibycter americanus
CTCGGGGCACCGCAGCCTCCCGCAGGCTCCGGCTGGCGTTACACGGGAGCGGCTGCGGCGCCCGGAAGAAAGCTACAAAATTCTAGTATTCTTTTTATAAGTTATCTTTAACTTCTTCCTGGAAGAAATGGGTGAGCACATCGATGACTTTGAGAAGCGTGCTGCCGACCTGATGACAGAGGCTGGGACAGAAAACACCGATGAGGAGTTGAGAGTAAAGAAACTTAATTTTCACTGTTATTTTATACATTTAATATATATATTAGTTTTGAACTATGGGCAGCACCTAGCATGAAAATGGTTAACATGTTTATCATCCCTGCCTTTACTTGGATTTTGACGTATACTGAGATTTTTTTAAAAAAATATATTTAAAATTACCTTGGATTTCTTTTTGCCAAGAGCCGAAGAATGCTACTGCTTTTTCAAAAGAAAAAATAGTTTGCTGCACCTGCCCCAGCTTGCACCACATGCAAGGGATAGCGCAGACTAATCCTGGAAACAAACTGATGCCGTACATTCGTAATAAAATGTGTGGCTTAAAGCACGCCTGCACACCATTCCCATCTCTCCAGTGTGCCGGCCTGGCTGACCGAGGATTCTCGCTGCTGTAAATTCACGTGCATCTGCTTTTAGACCCGCTCCAGCTTCCCAACACGGCTCAGAGCACCCTGACGTACCCTGGCCCTGAGCACGGCCGCAGTTTGCCCTCGCAGCAGCGGGATGGGGCTGGCAGGAGCAAGGCGAACCGTAGCCCTGCTCTCCAACCCTCCGCGGCATGAAGTCACGCCACGGTTCAGCACCGCATGCTGGCGTTTACGTTGCTCTCTGTTGCCAACGCCAGCCCCCCTTCCCGACAGACACCTCGGTCAGGGTTCTTAGTATTTAGGAGACAGTGTTGCTTCCATGTTCTGTGGTGCGAGTGATGGCATCTTGCTGTTGTTGCACACTTTCCTGGCTCAAACCGAGACACGTCGGCTGCTCTTCTCATTTAGAGACTGCTTACCCAGCGAAAGACAGGAACGCCTGTAAATATACTGAAGCAATTTAGGCATCTATTCGTTCTGATGCCTTTTTTGTGATAAGCTGTGAAATGATCTTCACAAAGACAGGAAAGGTATTGCAATGGTCTTCATGAAATACACAAAGATGTATTTAACCGTACAGAAATCTTCCTATTTTTATGCTGAATCACATTCATGAATAATTAAACCACTGACCTACTTATTCACTGTGTCTTTGCAGCACCAAAATGAGGATGTGATCAAGAAAGAAAAAGTGAGAACAGCACCGCGCTGAATCTGGGAGCTCCCAATCAGTGTCACTAGTCACAAAAAGCATTAGTGAAAACAAACATGCTTCCATCATGTCACCACACACGATAGAATCTCAGTTGCTTTTTCTTTTTTAAACTGTTGCCCCAGGAAAAAAGTAGAAAGCTGGGTTTATTCATCTACATGGGACACTATTTCCTGTAACTGGGAAAGAACTGCTAGCTTCAGGGAAGGCAACACTGCTATTTTGGATACCAAACTATATCCTATACAGTGAGCTTCACCCAGTCACAAACTTGTTCAATGATGAAAATGTCTTTCATTGACTTTAATATTAAAATTTCCATAATATTTCTCTGTGGCCTTTTTAACTTGAGCATCCTCAGAATAACAAGATCCTTCTATGACAAAACTTTTCCATTTGCATGTGCTATTTTGATGCTTCTTTAAATGTTTTCCAATACAAAATGCACCTTATTTGATGTTACTACAAAGGTACCTTGGCAAAACCTCATAGGTCCACTGAATACAAACTCTTCTGCACCAAAAGAAGTGGCAGCATTTGCACAGATTACAGCTGTTCAGTTGTTACTCTTTTCACAAGCCCACCCGAAGCTGTGCACACTTGTGCAGGTCTCATCATCCATGTATGCACACTGTGCCAATTTCAGTTCTTCAACGTTAGCCATTTTGATAAAAGAGCCTATTCCAAAGACTTTTGAGTTAGATAAGTAATTCTAGTTATGAAACATGTCCTAAACGAGACATGGTAGAGTCTAAGAAAACAGGACATTTGCACCAACTTTTAAGGTTCTTACACACCAAAGCTCTGACACTTTTCATAGGAAAGATTCTGTTTGAAACTTAATGGGAACCTCTTAAATGCAGCAACCGAAGCATTACCGGGTAAATACCTCATCTAAGGAAGAATAAATACGCTTTTAAAAAACTTGACAGGTGCTAATACTTAGCATCTATTACCAAGTCTTCATTAATATCAATAAATCATTCTAATCAACACTTTAATCAGTGTAGATTTGCCAGCAATGTCAAACTGTGGGGAGAGGCTGATGGGCGGGCTGGAGACAACGGGCCAACAGGAAGAATGGCCCCCCTGAAGTTCAAAGGCAATGCCAAACCTCGCCTGTAAGCCAGGGTAAGCTTGTGCTGCAGGGCAGCTGCGAGGGGCTGCCAGGCATGCAGCTTTGCAGCAAGAGTGGAATCTCTGGCGGGCAAGTTGAACCTGTCAGCAGGGTGCCCTGGCAACAAGGCTGCAGCTACAGCCTGGTCCGTGTTAGCACAAGTAGAACCAGCAGGTCATTCCCCTCTATTCACCTGCTGTTCGGACAACACTGGGAATACTTGTCGATTTTGCTGCTCCCCAGTTCAAGAAATACCTTGTTACAAGGGAGGTAAAACAGAGAGCCACCAAAAGATGGTGGAGTAGAAAGCATGGGAGGGTTTGAGAGAATTCTGTTAGTTCAGCCTTAAGAAAAGACTACGGCTTCCTGCCAGCAACCACCACCCAGCCGCAGAACATGGGCAACAGTTAGGCTCTTGTGGGAGGTATTTTACACAAAAGCATTGGACACAAGCTAGCACACAGGAAATCCCAGCTAGGCACAAGGAACACTTTTTTCAATTACGAAGATGCTCACGCAGCAGAACAGGCTTTTCAGACAGGCCGAGGAATCTCCATCCTTAGAGATACTCAACACTAGACACAGTCCTGGGCAACCTGAGCAAGTGGGACCCACCTTGACTGGGAGGTTGCTGGTCCCTTCCAACATAAATGATTCCATAATTAACAACCACTGAAAACCAGATTAACTTAAGCAAAAATTGGGACCTGTGTTTTACTTCCTTGACTCATTCTAAATCCTCTAAAACACACCTAATGGCAAAAAAGCATATTCTACTTTGTCTTGTGACAAACTGGACCAAAAGTACTGGCATCTCCTTTCTGCACAGTCTGGCTTGTTTTTTCTTACTCCTTTAAATAAGCATGTAACAGTCAAAAAAAATCCCCCAAAACAAAAACAAGAAAAAAAACCAACAACAACAAAAACCCAACCACCCACACAACACCAGCTCCATTACCACAAAAGCTGTCAGAAATGCAAATGGAAACTTCAAAAAGCTATGCCACGGTGGAATTCAATCCAAGCCTCATGAGAATGCGTGCATTTTTGTATATACTGTTAGACAAACTGGAGGTCAAATGACTATGTAGCCAGCTCCAGAACTGCAATTACCCTTTGGCACTGCAGAATCTAAAGGGCTTCAAACTGCCTGCTGTATGCATCATCACCAGGAAAAAGTAGTGCATCACTGCAAGTTGATTGTGGGGGCGTGTGGGGGTGTGTAGGTGTGTGCGCAAGGTCATGGAAGATGTTTTCTCTCAGTTAAGCTAAAAACTCATTCTCTGAGTTTTGCCAGATATTAACAAATGCAACTTGAAGTTTTATTCCTATTTTTAGTGGATACAGAAGACCAAGATACTATGCAAGGAAATCCTGACAGAAGTGATAAGCCTTTACCTTCAACATTATGACTTTGCATCCAGTTATATTTGTTTTCATTCTCAAATTTAATTATCTAAAGGAAATTAAGGTAAGTGGAACTCACTTTACTCTTTTAAAAAAGTTATAGCATAGTCTTCCCAGATACTTGTGTAACAAAAGTAAACAAAAACATTTTAAATGTTTTTCTGCAAACAGGCCTTTTGTGTACAAAAATACATAATACCAAAAGGACGGAGTGAAGTCTTTAGAATACAAAAATAAAAACCCCACAGTTCAGCTACAGTGTTACTGCAATCAAGACAGTTCCAGGCTTTGTGTCTTCTACTTTTCCAAACAGAATTCAAACTTTTTAAATAATTCAAAATATGCTCAAAGTTGAAGGATTTGTAGGTTTTTTCTTTTAATACATATATATGTACACATACACAACAATAAATTTAAGTGGATGTAGGGTTAAAAAAAGAAAGGCAGCCCCAAAGAAATGTCAGTATCTGTATTTAGTGGAATAATCTTTTGGCGATACCACCAAACCCCGACCTTTGCGGGCTCCTCTATAAACAGTTTCTATAATGTCAATCATCTCTTGCTTATCTTCCATTGCCCAGTTGATCTTGTTGTTATTACCTGTACCTAAATCAATCATGATGTGTTTGTTCCTTTAAAGGGAGAGAAAAAAAACCCAGACCAGTTAATATAGCATAGTCATTCAGAAACAAAACTTTATATCCCCCACGACAATGCTTTGTAGGATGTAAAAGAAGCCCTTATAACACAAACAGCCTTGCAAAATAAGCCTCAAAGAGAGTATCCACTCCTGTCACTCGAGTTGACATTTGACTGCCTATTTCTAAAGCTAGAATAAGGACTGCAAACACGCCCCCAAGACTGCTACTCAGTGCAATTATCCTTCAGTATATTCAGCATTGTTTGTATTTCTTTCCCACTACTGTCTAACACCAGAGAGAGTTCCACACTTGTCAGCAGCACATTTTCTTCCCAATGTAAACACCATAGCTCCAAAATAATCCTTAATACTTTGGGTATATCTTTAGAGCAAGTCTGACAAGCTTGACTGCCGTATTACCGCAGTATTCTATAGAGGGAGTTTCAGATTCAAAACTAAACACAATGGATAATAAAACCAGTTTTCACTATCACTAATTTGTACTCTATTATCAAAACACTATTACTAGGCTAATTGGAAAACAAGCTGCTTTTCTATTGAATCAGCTTACTCTTTTGTAGAATAATTAAAATATAAGCATCAATATGCTAATATGCATTTACAAATGACTTACTGAGACACTGAATTTGACACACACACAAAAGAAAAAAGTAACTGAGTTACACTCTAGAACCATCATGTACCTGAAGAAAAACATGACAGTACAGGGATCGTACAACTCGTACATCTTGTTGAAGTCTGGTACTTCAGTGATATCCACAAGATAAATAACAGCAAAGTTTTTTACCTAAACAAAAGAAAACAGGAAATATAAAAGGAAATATATATTACCAAGCCTTTGATTATTTGTATTACTGATTAGAAGACATAAGCTTTCATTATTGCAACATTTATTTTCCAAAATATTGACATAAAATCACAGTAAACAGTCTTGCCGTTATTTTTAACCACAACAACCAATGAAGATGGAAAATATTTTTAAATATAGCCAGGATGCCTATTTCACATCCAGTACTAACTGGAAAGATACTATGCTACATCAGTGTCCAGAGAAACAAACGCCCTTTATATGCAGCTGGGACCTCACAGTGACATGCACAGCTCTAAACAAGTAGAGTAACTGCTCTGTGCAAGTCAAACTGACACATTTTGCCTCTGTCATCAGCTGCTTATAGACTTCAGCAAATTAACGATCTAAAAGGCCCTGGTGTCTGCCTCCAAGCATGCCCCCTCCCCCCATCTAATTTGTTTAACAAGGCTCATTAAATGAAAATAAAACTGATAATTTAATAGTAAAAACTGATAGCTTTTTTTGAGAGGCATAAAGCTAAAACAGGAGCTTAAAAATTTAATTGATAATGAAGAAAAGACCTTGACAAGAAGCTATTCTCTGGGCAATTCTGGTAGAACAGGCTTTTGTTTTACAGAGTTAACAGAGTTAAATGCAGAAGAACCCTTCCCCTCTAATGTCATAGTTAATGCCTTCATTCCTGAAAGAAAACCATGTCATATTTTTGTTTCCTAGATGTAGCATATTTGACCTTAAGTGGAATTAGGAGAAGTTTTAGTTTCTAAACTTAGCTCATACACGTACAGTAGAAATTAACACACAGACATTAAAATATGGGTCAGTAGGCATCTAGATTACACAAACCTTTAACTGTAAGGTGTCTTATCAAATACTCATGCATTATACCATGAACACACAACCTTGACCCCGATCTTGCTTACACACAAATACAATTTGGTCCTTCCTATCTGACTACACAAAATTACCAGTCTGAGGTTAACACATACGGTCTAAGATTTATGGCAAACTTACTGTTTGTCACAGAACTTCCCACTTGTTAATTCTGCTATCAAATGTGTGGAAATGCTATGAAAAGTATAATTTCTGCTTGATGTAAAGATGTTTTATTTTAGTCAACAGGACTAGATTGTACCAGAAAAACATTGTATATGGTGTAACCTGTACTTAAACATCCTAGCAAGTACTTGAATTTAGAAAGTATGGAGACATTTGTTTACAAAAAAACAGAAGCACACAGTAAATAAATTTTGATGGACTTCTGCTTCAAGTCAGTTTCTAAATTATAAAAAAAAATTAAAAATCACACTCCAAAGTTGTAAATAAGTATAATTAGCGAAGAAAGTACAATCTCTTCTGGAGTGAAACAGCACTTAAATAGTTTTTACTATGCTTTTATGAAGCCTGTTATAATCCTAGAGTCTGTCCACAATCTAATGAAAACATCCCATATTTAAACCATGTTCCAAAACAGGCAAGAGGTAAAGCCTTGAAAACCCAAGTTATGTCACAGTATCAAACTCTAACAGCCTCCAAAGTGATCATGCATATCCATTTCAATTTTATATGAAAGATTTCTAAGAAACCTAATGGGATGCTCAGAGTCAATGATTTAGCTGAAAAGTGACTGAAGTTACTTCCTGGTTAGCCTTAGGAAGCAAAAGGCAGTTGTGGTGTCTGGTTTGGGGGGTTTATTTGAGGAGTGGTGGGGGCTGGTGGTGTTTTTCTTTGTGTTTGTTTTTTTTTTAAAAAACAACACAAACAAACCCACCAAAAAACAACCACCAATAAAATCTGAAGAGACATTTTCCTTTTCTTCTATAATTTCCTCTTCCCTCCTGCTGGCATTTTTAGCATCAGCAGCACAGCTTCACCATGTGGGGAAATTCCTACAATATGTTTTGCAATTGTGACAAATTAAACGTAATCTTAGAGCAATTATTTAATTTGGATATTAGAAAATAATTTTAAGTTGAACCAAGCGTTACTACAACATTCTTAGGGCCTGCTTTGTGTGCTGAAAGACTAGTCCAAGGAGACTACAATGTTGCACCAGAAGGCTACTACAAATGCATTGCTAAACCAAAATTTTACTTCCAGGAACAGGGTACTCCACATAGTACTGGAACAACAAAACTTTTAAAATTAGTTTTACGTTATATACGTTTAATTTAGGTGAACTGTTGCAGAACCAGAAATGCTTGTCCCTAACAATGAACACCAAAAGCCTAAGATTTTAGAAAAGAGAACCAGACTATTCAGGTCTTAATTAAGTTATTACATAAATCTTCCTCAAAAGGACCAGAGGATTCAAACCACCTTTGCACAGCATATATGCAAGTTATCACCGTAACCAAAGTACCTCAGACATTAACCGCATCTTCCTTCTCTCCTACCTACTGTTACAGAAGTGAAACTGATGATAGGTACCTGCTCAAAAGCTTGCATGAAGCCTACATCAGGCCTCAAAGCCATCTACAGACTCTCAAATTTGAAGTCAGAAATTTAAAGTGGCTCTATGCTTTCCCCCTTCCTTTCTTAATTTCAAATCTGACAAGATTACCACTCCAAAACCACTCAGCTTACAAGCGCACGGAATAGGGACATGTTTGGTTGAGTTTGGACACCAGCTGCCAAGGTTGCCCGTGACAGGGGCCTTGCCATGCAACACCCCAGTACACGTAGCAGCAGGAGACTGGCAATCAGGCCTATGAAAGAACTAGATAAAAACATGGGTAAGAGGCTAAATGCGGAAAAGGTGACGTGGAAGCACTGCAGTAGCCGTAATACCTTTTAGTGGCCATGCCAGACTGGGCAGGCTTGTCCCCAAGAGGCATTTTAATTCAACACAAGACAAGCCCTGCCAAACTACTCAAATGTCTCTGCCTGGTATTGACAAATCTTACAGCCTGAAGCAGCATGTACTGCCTCAGACAGAATAGTGGAGCCAAGATACAACAGCAGAGAGCAGCCCTTGAGTCGGCTTCACACACAGCCAGCTCTTAATTCACAAGGCCTTAATTTAGGCTTCATTTTAAGCAAAAGGAATCAAAGTATTTCTGGATTCAGGCTGGTATGGATGCAGGAGTTGATCTATACTTGAGCCAGTAAGTCTGTGGAGACAAACCAAAGCTTAACCTCTCCCTATCCACTGGGACATGAATCCATTCCCCAGACAGTTCAAAACCCACATTCCTATACAGAACAAGTTTCGCTACCATTTCAAGGCAGTGGTGGCTAGGAAGTTCTCTTTCTGACTTTTGAGTTCTAACTGGGCATAGAGCACAGAGACCTCAGAACAAGAATTAAATATAACTCTGAGTAAGCAAACCACGCTAAATAAAAGCAGTTGCAGTTGTAACAATTGAGACTACACTGAGGTTGTTAATGTAAACCAAAATTTCACTGTCCAGACAGTCAAAAAAACTTGCGGTACTTTAGAAGCTGAACACAGTAACACAAGTTTATTCTGAAAGTACTTAACCTCATACTAAAAGATAGTAAATTTGTTGCAGTTTGTTAAGTCAGCTGCTTTCTGAAAAAAACAACCAAACCCAAAGCAACCAAACAAAAAAACAACCAGCTCTAGCAGTAGATCTCCTTTTGGACAGCTCCACACTTGTTCAGCACCTGAAGATAAGAACATTTTCAGCAGAAAACCAAGACAGATATTAACTTTTGAATGTATTTATTTCTGACACTGACTTCCTTTTTCCATCTTCAATTCAAAACTTGCTCTGCCCTACCAGGCCATTGTAGCTGCTGTCCATGGGGACAGGATAGAGTAGGAAACTAAAAGTCAAACAACAGCATGGATTCAAACTTTTATCAGACTTACTTTCATGGGTTGGGCTTCAATTTTGGTTGTGGGTTGGGTTTTTTTTCCTTAATTACTGTAGCTTCACAGATTGTCTACATTACCCAACACACATATACAAAGCCCAAAAGCACACTATTGCCTAGCCACAGTTACAGGCTATTTTAACACTTCACAAAACTGTAACTGCTTGGGTGGACTCCTATTAAATCTTTAAGCAGAATGGCTCAAGACTATAAAGCGCTATAAATCTACATGACTCTTAACATTAGATACAGATTCTGAATTCTATCTTGATCAAGACCACAGACTTAACTGGTAAATAGGAAACACAAACGTAGGAAAAAACGTATGCCAGATGAAATAAATCTCATTTGTCCTCTGAAGTTCTCCCTCCTGACTTTCTTCATTAACAATGTCATTCAAAAAAAAATTAATGTATTCCTACAACATGAGATTGCCACAGCAGTATGATCAATGACTAGGAAGAATGGCAACAATTGTGACATTTCTTTAAATTTCTGCTAGGGGTAAGTAACACGCACCCCACCCCACCCTCTTTTTTTTTTTTTGCTTCCCTTCAGGAAGCAAATCTCACAGCCATATGTTACTTTGTGGCCCAAAGTGCATACAGCAAATACCTAAGGAAATCTGAGACAAGATCCAAGATTCCATCGTCTCATCTTCCTAACCAGTTTCTAGACAATGTTTTTAATGCTTAGCTGTCTTTATGGACAAGGAAATCATAGGAAAAAAACATACAGGAACTGAGACTAGCTTTTGCAACAAATCTTTCAAGTTGAAGGTGGCTATCAGACTGGCATTACTGAACTGAAAGAGGCTGCAAACACAGTAAGTACAAACTTGAAAGTTAGTATTTATTTGAATTTGTTTTCTTACTAATTATGCTCTAAGTTTAGGTGGTAAGTTTCCAGGGGAAAAGAGAAAGACATTATACTGCTGAGAGCAATGCTTACAGCTAATAATTTTGAAAACTAGATACGATTAAATGGATTAGCTTTGCTCAACTTACAGCAGTAACTATAATACTAATATGTTAGGGTTTTTTATACTTCCCTCTTTCCCTGCCCTGCTTCTTTTCCTCTATCACTTTTCAAGGAACCTTAACAGAAAAGCAGAGGCACAACTAATGTTTGAGCAAAAGCCACAACTACTTACACTTCCTATTATGGTTAAATAATCGTCAGTCATTTGAGCAATCCTCCCTGAACCCACACTGACCCAATACAACCTATTTGTTAAAGTGACCTGGTTTCACAAAAGGTTATCCAATTTACAGTATTCAGTCCCAGATAAACCATGGTTTTTAAACAGTTCTTAAAAAAGGGGTATTAAAATAATTCAGCAGCCAAAGCCCAGTATTTCAGGGGATGGGTTTTTATACTTGTGAGTCTCCTTTAAAAAAAACAAATGTATTTTTAAAAAAGGTATTCCAGAGGAATTTTTTGAAACTTGGCTCTTACATGTTTGATTGAAACCCTGACAGAGCAAAAACCCAACATCTTACACTTATCATTTGTTCGAAACTCAGTGAAACTTCGCTGCTTTTCCATGCAACACTCGGGGTGGGGTCAGACAAAATCAAAACACAGTCAACTGGAAGTGGGGTACATTTCAATTAAAATAATCTGCTTTGTATTTTCATATAGTGTTCTAGTTTCTCTTCTCCCAAAAGATTCAAACTGAAAAAATCCCGTTTCCTATTATAAAGTACAGATAAATATTACTGCCACCCAAAAATACGCTGCAAACTGAAAGAATATTGCACCATGGTAACAAATGTAAAATATGGCTACATTTTCTTCAAATGTGGCCTGCAATTACAGCACGTTAACATTCTGTATTATTCTCTAGTAGTATAAACACCTGTACGATTGGAACTTTTACTCACTCTTTAAAACAGCAGAGATCCAAACATGGCTTGTAAGCAAGAGGATGAGGAAGGATCTCCCCCTTTAATTTGCCATTTCTGCAGAGGGAGATTTTTAAATAAGAAGTTATATTGTTCTTTCTTCCCCCAGTCACCCCTAACTGCCAATGTCTGCCAAATTGCCGAGCATCCTGCCAAAACCAGATACTAACAGTATCTGAGCATAAGACACTCCCACCATGTTAAACACAAAATGACTAAATTTAACCACATCACAACTTCTTACTGTATTCTATTATGCCTTAACATTTGACTATAGGTACAGATCTTTCATAGTAGGGATATTTGAGGCAGAAGTTCATTTATTTAAAAATAACATTAAAAGAGAAATGAGTACACCACAAGAACTCGGCATCAAGTTACGCAGCATGCACACAATTTTACATGAAGATAGCTGACTCCTTTTCCCACCGAAGTTAGCGCTTCTGGTTCAGATTTTTTAACTTCATTTTCTATATGGCACAGTCAAAGAAGACCTGTCAATTTTCTACATCTACCACCATGCAAAACCTTTACCATCAAAGGTAAATTACAGCTGACTGTGTATGTTAGCAGTCCAATTTTTCTTCAGTACCTATCTTAAGTGAGTCACCAGCTGTCAGCAGGCATTCAGTTTCCATCTGAAAACAGCTTCAGAGTTTGGCTCCTAAAATTTAATTCAGCCCACGCAACTCAATGGAATGCCATCTGCCTCCATCAATAATATCATCAATAGATTACTCAACACTATCCTGTACATTTTAGGATCTCACCATTTTTAAGAGTCAGAAAGAAAGTAGCTTTTCAAGTTAATCAAATGGCAATCTGAAGCTACTATACATTCTTATTGCAAAGGGACAGCGCTGCGTTACCTATAGCCATGGCAGTCCTATGGCTGAGCCCTTGCTTCTGCTTGAACTCTGACATTCATTAAATGACGGATTATTAACAGGCAACGATTTTGATTTTAGAACTTGCAACACCTTTTTCACCCCTATTTAACTACACAGGTCAGGGTAGTCGCTGACTTTAGGAGACACTCACGAAAGCAAACCAAGCGGCTTTCTCGCTGCCTCCTAAAGCTGGAATCCCTCCCCAGAAACGGGGTTACAGCCTGCCTCAGGCTTCCTGCGAGCCGCCTGAAATACAGCGCAGGAGGCCGCGGCCTCACCTCCCAGCTCGCTCACCTTCTCAGCAATGCTGTACAGCACCTCATCCATCTTCATGCAGGTCGGGTCCCAGTCGTGCCCGAAGCGGATGACCACCACCCGGTCCTCTTCCGAGAGGATGGCCTGGTCCACCTGCCAGCCGTTGTGCAGGTGCGGCAGCATGTACGACATCCTGGCGGGCGGGCGGCGGCCTGCGGGGCGACAGCAACCAGCGGGGGGCTGACGGCCCGGCCTCGGCCTCGCACCGCGCCGCCAGCCAATCACAGCGCGGCAGCGGGCGGCGGCCAATGGGCGGAGAGGACGGTGAGAATACCCCGCGCACCCGCGCCGCCAGCCAATCCCAGTGCGGCGGCGGCCGCAGCCAATGGGCGAGCAGCTTCCATGGGGCTTGAGTTATTAGACGGCGGTGTAAAAACATCCTTCAGCAGACAGCTAAGGAGAGGCCAACAGATCAGGCAGCCATTTTTCTGCAATGGAGCGAAATGGCCAACTGGGCTTTTCCTTTGTTCCAAAAGGGGGATCCGCCATGTGAATCCACACCGTCCACTTGCGGGGAGCGCTCGGGGTGGTGTTAATGTCTGGCACCATGCTTAGAGGACTCACTGAAGAAGGAAGATTTAACCCAAAAAAAAAAAAAAAATCTAAAAAAAAAAAATGCGGATTTTTTTCCCTTATGATTCGGGATCCATCTTTGTCTTGTGTAACTAGGTCATGGCACACCCTATGTCAGCAGTTAACAATTTCGAATGCCAAAAAAAAGTAAATACATTATTTTTCAATTTTTTTTTCGTTATTTTGTGGGTTTTTAAGCTTTGTACAGCTCTCTGATGACCGAACAATAAATTTTAGAGAGTATTTCCTGTATTAAACACTTGATTCCTGGCCATTTTTATTAACTCCTTTGGTGCTTATAAGGTAACGTTTTAAATAATAGGCATAGGAATAGTGAATCTGGCAAAAAGGCAATTTGATAAGCTTTTTTTTTTCCTTTCTTTCCTCTTACATTGTAAGTACCCAATCCATTCTGTCCTTGCTAAGTGTAGTTTTCATGTTAATGTTACTGAAGTGGTCCTTATTGCTAAGCCTTCATTTGCATGTCTTATGTTTTTGTCTGTTTACCTAAACCAATTTTATGCTTTTTCCAGTATTTTAATTATAAAGCAAAATATCTAGATAAGAGATGCTTGAAAGTTGTTTACAACCAGTAAATGTTAATCAGGTGTTTTCACACTAACATGTGCAGCCTAAAACTGTATGAGAGAGTATTTTTAGTGTCTGCGTGCTCTGTGGAAAAACACTGAACGTCCTTTTTATGTACAGAGTAAATCTGCCGCAGGAAGGTAGATTTAAGCCTCGAGTAGGAGTCCTTGCTGCGTACAGTCAGTTAACATAGCTGGACAACTTTTTCTATAGCTTTTTTTCTTTTTTTTTTTTTTGTTTGATGCTAGACCACTGCCATACAAAGATCCTTAAACTATCTTAACAAGATCTGCTTTGACTTGCAAACTTACGAGCGAAGTGGTGATACAGATCATATATATTTATAGCCGTTATTTTAAAAAAGCGTAACAACTTCACCTTCAGAGCTGCATTCAACTATGGTGCGCGGGTAAGTAAACCCCTTTTGCCCTTGCAGAGAAACATATAGACCAGGCCTGTGCGGCTAACGTTATTGTCCTGGGCGGAAAGATCCTAATGGTCGTCTGTGTGAGCGGTGGCGATCTCCTTCTCCTCAGATACATCTAACAGCGTCTCTGAAACGTCTATTTTCAGGGAGGGATTTCTCTTTTTCTGCATAAAGCGCTTGGTCGTCCGCAGCCCTGGTGTCTTTTTTTTTTTTTTTGCGGAGAGACGCCGTGAATCCATTGCAGGCGTTACGTGGTTGTTAAATTGAACGCACAAAAAAAAAAAATCTGCCTGCGAACAGTAAGATGTTAGTGAGGTTGATGGTAAAAAAGGCGAAAAGGCGGTGGTGGTGGGGATCCCTTACATGTTTTATCCGTCTAATTACAGAAGATCGAAAAAAAAAAAGGCAACAAAATGGGGGGTGTGTGTTTTTCGAGACGGTGAGTCTTAATGGCGGATGTTTCACTAAAAAGCACTGTAAAATCCTTCATACCGAGAGGCAGTGACTTGGAGAGAGGGGGGAAAAAGGAGGTCTGGAAGTAAATCCAAAATGAGGGAGTTTCTTTCCAAGTGAGGGACCCTTTGCAGCCTGAGTTTTACAGCTGGAGGAGCCGTGACGCAGTTGATATTCACAGCAGTTGTGCTTTAGTGCAGCCACCCAGCCCATGAAATGGCCTCCCCGCCGAAGTCTGGTGGTTTTATTATGTGAAAGCCTGCGGAAGCACCGTGTCCCGGGCGCCGGGAGGGGCGGCTGGCGGCAGGCAGGTCGCGCTCCATGTTGTGTGAGGGTAGCCGCCATCATGGCTTCTCCTTCGGCGCCGCGTTCTCCTCAGGGCTGGGGCGGCGGCGAGGCGGGCTCTCCCCCACTGCCTGGCGGCGCTTCGCGTCCCGATCACTGGAGGGAAATGGTCTTTTTTTTTTTTTTCCCTTTTTTTTTTTGTTGTCTCTCCCCCTTTCCCGCCCCCCCCTCCCCCCTTCCCCCACCGCTTTGTGAGGGGTTGTGGAAGGCGAAGCCGAGGAGGGAGCGGGGCGCTTGGGCGGCTTTTTCTCCCCGCGGCTGCCGCGCACAACATGGCCGCGCCGGGGAGCGCCCTGCAGCAGCGGGAGGCAGCACTGCGGGCGGCGGGGCTGGCGGCGCTCCAGCCCGGCCGGAGCGGGGGGGGCCTGGCCGGGCGGGCAGGACAAAGGCAGCTCGCATAATGCAGCCAAAGCCCTGGGTGCCTATAAATAACGCCGCCCGCCCCTCGCCTGCCTCCCTTCCCCCCGCCGCAGCCTCCCGCTCGCTGCCTTTTATATAAATACCGTAAGATGAAAGCAGCCTAATACAGAGGGGGGGGGGAGAAAAAATTAAGAGGAACAAACAACAGTCGTCCCCCCCCCCCCCCCCCAAAAAAAAACACCAAAAGGCAGGTCTGCGCTCGGAAGCTCTCAATGCCTAGTTTTTGGGGTTTTTTTTCCCAGAAAAGGGAGATAACACCCCATTCCTGGCTGGAAAATCACTGGA
>JAVJGI010000040.1:102212013-102223358 GCA_035590275.1 Ibycter americanus
GCGGGCGGGGGGCGCAGCGCTGGAGGGGGCCGGGCCGGGCCGCGCTGCCCTCAGGCTGCACCGGGGCTGCGGCTCTGGCGGCCGCTGCGCCGCGGTCACGCTTCTCTCTGCAGCGCGAGGGCCAGAACACTGACAAAATGTGTAGCGCTCGACTATAGGTTTGCACATACGTGGAAGCAGATAATCGTACGTAAATAGAAAACGTGAGGAGAGACAGCTTTAAGAAAGAGAGTTAGTGATGCTGCCACCGATACTGGTCCGAAACCAAAACTGGCACGTCCTCAACAGGTGTTACATTCGGCACACCGGACAAGACATCTGATAACTGAGTTATGTTAAGGAGCAAAGCATTCAGTCTGTTAAAACTGATCCCTTTGATGCCTGGCCAGTCAAATCTGGCTCATGAACTTACTCGTCCAGCTATTGCTTCTCGTGGACTGCGCTGTCACAGGGGGAGTGCAGGTTACCGACAGCAGTGCAAGACGTGCCCATGGGATGCTGCAAGACGAACAATAAGTGCTGCTCAGGCCGAGGTTGGTATCTGGAGAGCCCCCTTCCTTCTGCCAGGTTCCTTGAAGTGTTTTAGTTCACTACTATCAATATAATTTTTCGAGATTGTACCTGGTGCTTGCAGAACTGGGTTCTGGAACCAGAGCTGCAGCCTGGCACTGTTCTATTGCACGGACCCTGGTTCACACGCGCATCAAACGTGGCTGAAATTGTGGCCGACTCAGCATGCCCACGCTAATGAAAAGATGAATTACTTGCACCTAGCCTGTTTCTAGCACACCAGCTGGTGTGTTTAAAGCTAAACCAGCTCCCACCGTACTGCACTGCTTCCTCATGGATCACCTTCCTGCTTGTGAAGTTTAGGAAGTGCTTCTAAAATGCATGTAGGTCTGGCTCTGACCTTGGTGAGCGGTGTATTGTAATGGAGGAGGAAGCGGCGATAAAAGCCAGTGGTGTCATACAGTGCTACCTTACTGGCATCTGCCAGTCGGTTGGTCATATTTGGTGCTGTTTTCCATCACTTAACAACAGAAGGTTTAGTTGCCATCCAGTCTGGGTAAGTTGCTGCAGGAGAATCACGGCGTGATCATCAAGAAGATGGCCAACATCGTCATAATACATCAAGTCTTGTCTTTTATTCTATGTGTCATTCGTTCTGGAAGATGAATCTAGTTTATCTTTCTAAGGTCATGTTGTGTGATACTCTTAAGAAATATACAGACTACAGCTGGGAACTTTGCACAATTTTCACAACCATATGGGGCTGGCAGGGCTCAAAATACCTCAGTTGGCAAGAAATACCTTAGATATATTTAAGAAAGTGGTACGCCTTTGCAATATGGTTGCACTGTTCATCTCATCGCTTTGTTTGCTGCTGCTCAGAACTGGTTCGTGTTATCAGACACTGTCCGTGGTGAGCTGCAGACCTGTCCTAACACGGAGGCCCCTTCTAGCCCATGTACTGCAGCAGCGTGGAACCGAGGCAGAAATGCTGGTCAAGGCCAGGACAAAGCAGTATTACTGGTGTCAAGATTGTAAGCATTTAATAGACGCAGCTGGGATGAGCCCGAGTTTGCTCAGGACAAGGCTAAATATGGTTCGACAAAAAATTCCAACCTGCATCGACACCTTTTTGGGACAGGTTTCAATTCTGGTTACTGGCTGAAGGCTTGTGTGAGAGGACTGAAGCAGCAGGAAACTTCTGCCCAGCCCTGTGGGCCCAGAACAGATCGGCATAGTCCTGTGGGAAATTGTTCTGGTTCAGTTAGCACAACGCAGGTTTCCTGGACGCAAGTCTAGGGCACAGTACGGGATAGAGACACAGCAAACAGAGCACAGGAAACAGAACTGTAGGAAATTAGACACGACTGTTTTTAAGACAGGCAGCAAACCTTCAGCTGCCACTTTTGTCAGTAAGGACCGCCTCTGGTTAGGCGTGTGGCCCCTGCGCAGCCCCTGTCTGGCTGCAGGATACGATTTGTGTGCACGAGTGTTGTAGAGGACTGGGCTCAAAACTCTCTGGGCAGAGGAGAAGTTCCAGTGTGAAGGTCTGCGTTGTCAGTGGGACCTACGGTATCACCTCAGTGCTCTTCCCCACTGGTTCAGCATGTGGGCACGGGTGTGCTAAATCTTGCAGGAGGTAAGTTCAGGCACGGGTCTGGATGTTTGAAACACTGAAGGCAAGCAGTGTGGCAGCTGCCCAAGGATGGCCCTTCGTCGTGCAGATTCGTTAGACCTGAACCATTCCTGACAGGCGTTTGTCAGACCCTCAGTGCCTCCCTACGCTACCTGCAGCTTCTCCAGCCGTAATCAATAGGCAAGAAACTTCCAGTAACTTTCTAGCAGCCTGTGTTTCATGCCACTGCTTACAGAAATGAATTTGTGAATAAGGTTGAGAAGCTACCAGATCTGTATGAAATCAATATTGCTTCAGGACTGAAATGAAAGTATTTGAGAGCACCACCTTGTAAGACTGAATTTAGATCTACGGTGATAGATATTCCATGGTGTTACAGTCTAAATCAGGGCTCAGTGAAAATACTGGGAAGTTGTCTGATGTACCACACGAGTACCAAGTGACTGGATTTATTCTGTATCATTAAAAGCAGCACTGAGTTCCATCAGTTCCCTGTTTTACAGGTGTGACTTTAAATGACCACTACAGTATCGCTCCTTTAAGGGTGTTCTCCTACACAAAGGAGTTTTCTTCTGTTCCCCTGTTGCAGGTCATGGCAGAAGAAGACTTGCCAGGCGTTTTGATTCTGGATATAGGAGGAACTCATGGTGTGTTGGAAAACCTTGCAGCACTTTTGAAGAAACACTTTCACCTTATCACCATGAAGGAATTTCTTGAAAACAAAAAAGAAATGAGCAAAAAAATCCAATCTGTTTTCGTGTTTGAATGCAGGCCAACTATTGACCAGGAGCTCCTAGAAAGCCTGCCTAATTTAAAGGTAATTGGAAACTCTGGGGTTGGAGTTGATCACTTAGACCTGAAAATGATTTCTAAGTTTGGTGTGAAAGTGACCAACACCCCGCATGCCGTGGCGGACTCAACAGCAGACATGGGAATGGCCTTGATGCTGGCCTCTGCCAGAAGACTAGTGGAAGGTAAGGTTTTAAATTTTCCTGGCTCTTAGCTTCTTCTTTGACATATCTCACTTTTGCTACAATACAGATGATCTATCCGAATCAGTATTTGGGATGTTTATACAGGGAAAAAAATGTCTGAGGACTCCATCTTCTTCTGTGTCCCACTTCTTTTTAAGGCAATGGTGATGGGAGTAAGGGCTTTGTCTCAATTACGCATTTTAAAGTCACTTGTGACATCCTGTTTGGAATAATGTCTGGGGCTTAATTCTCCTCTGGCTGTTCACTGGGTGCGTTGTTTATAGCTATAAAAACTGAACACAAAATGCATCTAAATCAAGTGTCACCACTTCTCCATTTCCCCACGGAACAAGCATTAGGAGCTACGGGGGAGGTACAAATGGCCATGTCCCCATCTCTAAAGCAGTAATTGGTATAACTCTTCATCATTTTCCTGCTTCTATGAACAGTTTGTCTAAACCAATGGGTTGTATTTCCAGAAAAGCATCAGCATTATTATTGGAATAGCTGCTAATCCTTCTGACAAAGTTATTCCAAAGTGTACCACTGTTGGTTCGTGTCAAAGGCAGGCCCTTTCCCCCCATGCCCGTGCCGTGCGGTGCTTTGCAGGGTAAGGAAGATGTCAGTAGAGACAATCACAAGAGGTTCCCTCTGTCTTCAGGGATTCATAGTCTTTCTGCCATGGCTTCTCCACCCCTGACCATGAAATAACACCTCTTTCCCCATGATATTTTCTCACTATTACATCTTGCTGGACCTCAGGTTCTTTGTATAAAAGCTTACAGAGATCCCTGGCTGAGCTGGAATTTGCAGCCTCCACCCTCACTCAAGCAGTGGGGCTGCTTCGGGCTGTGACCCAAGAGAGAAATGGTGAGACTGACCCCAGCTAAAAAAAGCGAGGTCAGTGCCTGAGAGGCAGTAAGTGTCAGGGAAGCTATTATTTGCCTTCCAAGAAGATCCTCCAGCCACGGAAGAGCGAATTGCCTGAGGAGGCATTCCTCCCAGCACAGCACCCACCCCGGACCCTGCTGTGGCTGTTAGTGGCTCCAGCCCTGGCCGCAGGGAATGGCACCATCCAGGCCCTTCCATAAACCGGTCAGAACTGGCAAGGATGTTTTGCGAGGGGTGCTCCAGATGGAGCCCCGCTGCTGTGGTGGTGAGAAACTTCATCTTTTCCCCTAAACCTACGCGTATGGTTGGTCTGTACCCGTTTTGCATGTGTTTACATCCAGGCTGCCAGGTGGCCGTTTCTCCAGACACAAAGTGTTTTGCTGTTGACTGGCTGGGAGTGGAAGTAACCAGAGCGACGCTTGGCATCATTGGGATGGGCAGCATTGGGTACAAAGTGGCTCAGAGGGCCAGAGCCTTCGACATGAGGATCCTGTACCATAACAGGAACCAGAGGTAAAAACATCTGGTTTGTGCATGTAACTAGGGGGCAGTGAGGGAAACCACAGCTCTGCTCTGCATCCCTGGTCTTCCTAGGCACTTGTGACAGTCGTAAGCAGCATGAGGAGCACCAGCGTGCCGCCACTGCCTCGCTTTGGCTCCTCGGGAGCTCCCCCTCACCTCCTGCGCTCGCTCCGCCCTGGTTACCTACTAGCCCTTTGGAATAAGGGCCGTGTGACCTTCCTGAGGATGTTGCCCAAGCAAACCAGGCCTTGTGCCCTCATTGTGTCCCCTGTCCTGCCAGACTCTTCTTCAGGCTTCTGGCAGCATCCCTGAGCCACCCAGCTGGTCACCCCTCCCCTCAGCCCAGACAGATCGCTCATCACACCGGCACCAGGGACAAGGATCTTCACTTCTCTTAGCTTCATAGTTCCATTCCTTTCAGACTTCACTTGTCCTTCATTCCTTTTCCACTCCCAAGTCCTAAGGCACGTCAGGCAGACTCTACAGGGATTGGCATAGAGGCAGGAGAGAAGAGTGGGGTCTGACTGCATCTCCAACCTCCTAGTATCGCCTGCGTGCTTTGCTTTCACGTGTACGTCACTCCTTCAGCGTCCCGCCACCCCTCTAGCTCTTGTTCCCTCTAGCCCACATCCTTCCTGCCTCCCTCCCACCATCTGTACCTGTCAATGTCTTTTCCTTTACCTTGGCCTCAAACCTTGTGATCTCTGCGCTGTTCCAGATCTCTCTTAGAGCTCATTGATTGTTAATGCCAGTGAGAAACAGTTGTGTCAGTTTGGGTGTGCGCGCATTTTTCCTTCAGAAGCCAGGAGGAGGAAGAGGCAGTTGGTGCCCGCTACTGTGAGAAGATGGAAGACTTGCTGCAGCAAGCTGACTTTGTTATGTTGGTTGTGAACCTGACTCCTGAGACTCACAAACTGATTGGAAAAAAGGAGCTGGGGCTGATGAAACCCACAGCTACTCTTATAAACATCAGCCGAGGTAGGACGATCCAAAAGCACTGTTTATGGCTCTGCAGTTAAGGTTGTGTGTTGTCTGATTATGTTGACATTCCCCCCTCCGACCTCAGTCTGTGATGTCGGTGTGTTGTTTGCGTCATGAAGTAGCTGACAGTCTAGAAATGAATGATTTATCGAGGTCAGATGCGGTGTGTTCAAAGGTCCTATGGAATTTAGGGATGCTCAGCAGATGTTCTGTTCTCTTTAGCCTTATCCTAGAGACAGCTTTATTCAGTGGAAATAATTGAAAGGTTTGTCATCATTGATGGGGTACAGGGGAAAATGTAAGCTTCATTTGGAACAGCGATGTAGAAAATAAACTTCACATGGGATTATAGATCTGTTGGCACTGAACAAGCATATGAGAGAGATCATAGTTTCAGTAAACAAAGAAGAGATGAAAGAGTAGAAAGTTTGAAGAGATTAAATTATCTGCCTATAATAATACCGGAAATCATTGTCAAAATGAGGAAAAGACTGACACCGGACACATCCCAGGAAAAGCCTTATGCAGTGGAGCATAATCCTCCTCTAATGAAAGATGAATCAATAAAATCTCTTCTTTGTTTGGTAAATGGTTATTAGGAAGACATCCTACTTCCTAACGAGACAGAGATCCTGTTAACTGTTCTCACTAGACCCCGGAGACCTTCCCCCACTCCCAGGTGAAAATGTGTTCATTACTGGTCACCACAGCAAGTTTTCATTTCGATGCAGGTGCCGTTATTGATCAAGATGCGTTGGTGGAAGCTCTCCGGAATAAGGTTATTAGGGCGGCTGCTCTGGACGTGACATACCCCGAGCCTCTGCCAAGGTAAAGAAAAACCCCTTTTCCATTCTATTAGTCCAAAAGGGTTTAAACTGTGTGCAGAAGTGTGCTGGTAATCTTGATCTCTCCAGGGTGACTCTCCCACTGTTTAAGGGCAAACCCTCAGCCTGTCTTGCACAATCATAAATAAATGCCAAACTGTTCGCCTTTCCCACCTCTGTCCGTTCCTTGCCAGCCTAGCGGACAGGCCAGGCAGCGAGACCGGTAGAGGGGAAGAAGAAATGGGTAAGCCAGCTTCCCACAGCTCTGCTGGTTCTGTGCTTGTGGCCCTTTTATCTCAACGTGCCATGCTGTTTCCTGAGGTTCAGTTCTTAACAACTAGCATGGGATAGCTACAGAGTAAATTCCCCGTGTAATACATTCTGTTCTTTCTGTTTCTTACAGAGATCATCCTTTATTAACATTAAATAACATCATCATAACCCCTCACATTGGAACTGCAACAGTCCAAGCTATCCGTATGATGGCAGAAGAAGCAATAACAAATATGCTGGCTGTTCTCAATGGCCAGCCCATCCCAAGTGAAGTGTTTCCCAAATGATGCGTGCCAGATGGCATCACTAAATCTCTTGTGTATGGGAAGGCACTGTTTCTTACATACCACTTTTAAACTAAAAAAACACAACCTGTTCCTGCATTGCTTTTGTCATGATACTGCAAAGCTACCATCTCACTACGCTTGATCTGTATGGTTAGTTACAATTCTGAAAAATAAAGTGGAACTGATAAAAGGGATTTGTTTGAAGATTTTAAACTAAGCAGCTATGCATCTTGATCTCTTCAGTTCATTGTTTCAGTGAATACCTGCGTTCTGTTCCCAGTACTTGCGGCTACATAATGAGAAGTACACCAAGCAGTTTGTGTAACACTCTCAAATATATTAAAGGTGAATTGAGTTTAATTCCCCACAGAAATTTGACTGTATCCCGAAACACTTTTCAGCCAATACTGCAATGTTCTATTTTTACAGCAAAACACTGAAGAAGGCAGACTCCTTTGAAATTATTGTAGGCCTCAGGTCTTCCCATGTAAGAAGAGCTCTGCTTCACCTACGTGTTAAATCAAAGCAAACCCAATCATTGCCAAAGTATCTTTGATTTTCCTAAGGGGATCCTTTGAAAACCACAGTAAATCCCAAGAGATTTAGTTCCTCCATGCAGACAAAAGTGATACTTTTATCTTGACTGGCCATGAAACAATAGTGGATCTACCGCTATAATTGCATGGGTGAGGGAACAGCCTAAAGCAAAATTAGTGATCAGTCCTAACTTGCAGCCCAGGGCCAAGCTTTTTCTTACATTCTCTTTCCTCTGAGCAAGCAACAAAGTTGGAAAATTCAGTAAAATGTTTGTCACCTCCAAAAGATCAGGCACCCTTTCCATTATTTTGCAGTGTGGTCAGGCTTCTGGAAGGGATGGTAAAACAAAGTTTTAGCACTGAAAGTGTAGACAGGGCAAGAGTTAGACATTCAGATGCAAATAGTGAAATACTACTAACAAGACAACAGCAAGTATTGCTATAGGGGATTCCAAAATTTCAACCCTTGAACAACTCTCCCCGCAGCTCTTCTCAAAGTTCCTACGGAAAATCAATGGTAGCTGTAAATAGTGTATTTAAAAAAAAAACAACCACAAAACAAACAACCCCACTGTCAATTCACAGACCCTCGGGGAACCACAAACAGTTGACCTATGATTCCTGAAAAAAAACCCCACATTTTGAGTGCATAAGTCCTTGGGAAACACTTGCCTAAGCATCTGTTATTTGAATAACTCATGCTAACCTCAGAAGAAGGCACGGCTGTTCAGAAGACACCAGTGTCTCTTCAGGACAGGAGGCTGCAAAAATATCTGCAATGAAGCATTTAAAAATTAACCTGCTAATTCAAAGTCCATGGTGAAGCAGTGCAATTCATTTCCCCGAACTATGTTTGGTCCAATGTTTTCCTAAACTGCTTAGACTTGGTAATTTGTGACTTCAGGGTAAAGAAGGAGGTATGTTGCACCAGACAATCGATGGTCTGAAACCAGGTAATTAATGAGAAATACTTGTGTGTTATGAGCCTGACGGCAGTGATATGAAACCTTACAGACCATGGGGGACAGAATTCCAGACTTCCACAGTTTCCTGGACATATGAACAGAAAATGGAAAATCACGCTATACCTTTTTTATTCTTATCATATCTCACTGTGGTGTCACATAACTCTACCTTTTGTTTATTTTTTCCCCATATTTTGAAGTTCAGGAGTGATCTTGTTGAAACTGAATGACTGGAGAACCAGGGAACGTGTGCTTGGCACAATATGAAAGCTGATTAACCTGAGGGCTGTTCTTCAGAAAACCTTGGTTTTTTCAACCCAGTAGGAATTTTGCCAAGTATTTAGCTGGATTTCACCCTTTATTCCTAGCCATTCCTAAGTTACGTATCTGGGAATCTGACCCTTGTTAGAGATGCAGCACAGGGGCTCCTCAGTGCCAGGGTGAGCCAGACCGCCGGGCACAACTCGCGGCCGTTGCAGTCGGGCGGGTTGCAGCCGACGGGCAGAGCAGGGGTTTGCTGCTATGGACCACGACCTCCCCACCAGGGCTTGGCCCCCCCGACGGAAGGGAGAAGCTGCAGTGACGGTACATGTGGACTTCAGTGATTTTCTCCATACGCAGACTGTGGAGGGAGGGTCGCTGCTCTAGCTAGTCCTAACCAAATCACAAGGGTGGATGAGGCCAGAAATTTCTAGCCTTGCTTGGCATTCCTATTACTGCAGAAATTGTAAAAACAGCTGAGCAAACTCATGTTAAAAAAAAAGTACTAGTGAACATCCTCCTTAAGATCTTTCAGAATTTCTTCATCAGGCACAAAAAAAGAGAAAATAAGGCACAAATACTTATTTTTCTTATTTTCTTGTCATCACTAAGTCCCTCTGTAATATTTTCCAATCTTTACAGTAACATTTATGTAAGTGCTGTGATGAATAATCAATGCATAGTGCAGCAGAAATGAGAAGCCTGCTCATCTTAAAGCACATTTACACTTCAAGCTTATGTGCTAAAGTGAGACGCACTCTGCATGCTGTAGTTCCAGTCTGTTCTTTACCCACTTAATCTCTAGTTGTTGACCTGGACACTGGAAGAAAACAATGAAACACATTCATTAGGAGACGCATGGTCCAAAGTCACACTGAAGATATTTTCTTAGTGTGACTTCCTTCTTTATTTCTAGATCAGGGAGCAGAAGACTGTACACACAATCTCTTATTATTGCTTCTGTAGTTCCCAAAGTTCAGGCAGCTAAATTTACAAAGAAAAGCTTTTTTTATTGTGAAAAGTTTAAATTAAATATCTTTCTCTACTTAGGTAACTTTTTGTGTTGAACCCTTCATTTTGGGAATTCCCTGGGGCAGCCAGGAGCCTGCCAAAGAGCCCCTTGCTGATTGCACTCATCAGAAAATGACGGGCTCACTGGAGGATGCCAGCAGGATGAGGACCACCAGCCCCCCCCGAGCTCACATGGATGAGTTCTGGTGACCACCACCACTCTGGGTTGAGCAATTACTGCATCCCGTGGGGTGTGCCTTCCCCACAGGGCGCCCAAAAGGATGGACCCTGTGCTGCCATCTGTGCCAGTGCTTAGCCTCAGTCCACTTGCAGACTTTAAAAGAAGCCCCAGGACCCGGCACTGCAGCGGCTGAGAGTCAGGCATGCAATCCATCCCCTTCTGTAGGGCTTGAAGCCTTCCAGAAAGTCCTAAACAGCCAGTGGAGACTGAATTCACCTTTGGTTGCCACCTGTTTGCTACATGAATGTGATAGTCAGATCCTTTAGTTTGTGTACCAGTGACATCACTGAAGAAAATATTTCATGACCGATGCCATGAAATAACAGTGTGGTCCTTCCTTTCCCCACCAGGGAAGAGCAAGAGGAGCAAGCTGTCAGTGCCGCTTGCAGGGAGAAGATAGACAACTTGCTCCAGCAGGCAGGTCGTGGGGGTGGTGGTGAGCCTGGGGCCTCCAACACACGAGCTGACTGGGAAAAGAGAGACGGAGGTGGTGAAACCCCAGCTACTGTCACTGGCATCAGCCGAGGCACCCCAGAACCGCTGGCTGGCCTGATGGGACGGTGTGAGCCAGCGCCCGTCCCGTCACACGCAGCACCACGCTGCACCGCCACGCACCGGGGTGCGGACACCTGGAGAGGTCAGGCATCGCACACATTCCTCTCTCTCCCCTTTGTTCTCTTCTCACTCTGGGGCTGCTACCTGCAAAGGGCACCCAGGGACACCCGCATTCCAAACCGGGCGCTGCCGGTGCCAGCGCTGTGGGCTGGTCCCATCAGGGCCACGGCTTTGGGTGTCACCCACCCAGGACCGCTGCCCAGGTGGCCACCTCTGCTCATTTCTCCACAGGATGGGTGAGCCCTGCAGCAGGCAGGAGGCAGCCCTGCAGCAGGCAGGGGTCTGGCAGAGGCAGCCCCCAACCCCCCTGGGCTGGAGGTTGGGGTGGAAGTGCCATGAATACTAATGGATGCAGCCCAGATGTTGGGTCTGATAACAGGTCAAAGGGAAGCCTGGGCACCAGGCAGCAGCAGGAGGGGGCTTGTGTGGTGAGAGGAGCATTAAACACACACACACCGGAATCAACATATGGAGCTGCAGCAGTGCTTCGCTTACAAATTGCTGTATCTGAAGGTACAACTTACCACGAACGAGTGGGAGATGCTGGAGCCGCTCCTCACACCTGCTGCATCACCCGAGTTTTGCCTCCCCCCAGGATTGTTCACAACAGAGGGCTCAGGCACTGCAGACCTCCCGGGCTGGAGGCTACCAGACTGCTGCAAGAAAACACCTCTACCAGCACCCATCCCAAAACACCTCTACCAGCACCCATCCCAAAACACCTCTACCAGCACCCATCCTAAAACACCTCTACCAGCACCCATCCCAAAACACCTCTACCAGCACCCATCCCAAAACACCTCTACCAGCACCCATCC
>JAVJGI010000040.1:102236644-102246704 GCA_035590275.1 Ibycter americanus
CGGGGCTGTGCCCCCCC
Organism: Ibycter americanus; assembly: GCA_035590275.1. Classification (NCBI taxonomy): domain Eukaryota; kingdom Metazoa; phylum Chordata; class Aves; order Falconiformes; family Falconidae; genus Ibycter; species Ibycter americanus. The sequence continues at coordinate 102,236,662 of JAVJGI010000040.1, forward strand.
CGGTGCAGCTCCAGCCGCGGGCGGGGGGCGCTGCCGCGGTAGCCCCCGGGGGGGCGGGGAGGCCGCCTGGGGACGGGGGAGCCTGGGGGCACCGGGCACCTTCAGGCGGGTGGCGTTTGTTGCGTGGGGAGCGCGCTGGTTCTCTGAGCTGCTGGAAGCTAAAGCCGATTCCCTTTCCTTTTTCCAAAAGAAAGAAGTTCTGGTACAATAGCCCTACGCTGGGGTCGAAAATGGTAAGTGTGAGCGTTTAAGGTGCTGCGCTTGTCTGTGCCGCGAGGAACAAGCTTGTGCTTCTGCCGTCGTGTCTCACTTTGGGAAGAGCATTTTGTGGTGGAGCTGTAGCAGAACGTTGTGGATGAGCACTAGGGCTCCGGTTCCGCTGTGGCGTGCCAGGGTGATGTGCCAGGGTTGCTGCTGAGAGAAGCCGTTCAGCTCCCCGTGGCTCTTTCCTCTTCTGTGTTGGTCTTCCATCTGTGCCAGCACCAACACTCTTGCACGCTCCTGAGCCCGTAGCAGAGAAGTGATCCAGATTAAACCTTCTCTATACCAGCTTAGAGTCACTTTTACAGAAAACAAGTTTTTAGGTTTGTTTTTCAAACGAGCGATACATTTCAGTTCATACGTGCTGTATCTTAGAAAACAGATTTATTGAGCTGTACCACTTCCTGCAAAATAATAAAGAAACTAAGAAACCTTGACTGTAATACATGAAGGTCAAAGATACTGTGAACAGAAATATTCTGTGTTGAAACACCTGATACATAGAACCTGTATAAAGCCATCACAGCTGCAGTAATGGCATTGTGAGAGCATACTTAGCGTGCGCAGAACTGTGTGTAATTGCGTAGTACGAGTTTGTAACTACTGATTAATGTGTTTTGTTTTGTTTTTTTAAAGATGTATAAACCAACCCAGTTGGCCTCTGTAATGACAGACAACCAGATAAAAACTAGGAAAGAAGATAACATACGCTGCAGAGTCTTGAATAGTCTTATTCATAAAGCTGTGGTAGAGATGATGACTACCTCTGAGGTTAATCAAGAACTTTATGATCTCAAGCTGGAAATCTGCAAGGCAAGTGCCAAGGCTACAGCTTGCGTTGAGCCGCTTTTGATGACACCTTGAGGTCGGTGTGGTGCCCCAGAGGAGCTCCCCTGGGTGTTGTGATGCGTGCAGGAGGAGTTTTACTGCATTGTTTCTAATGTGGCAGAGCACAGCAAGATGAGACTCTGGATTCACCTCGCCTACTAGGAGAACTTTGCCGCTGTTGTACCTGGCTTAGTAGACCTTTGCCACTATAATGCAAATGCAACTTAGGCCAACTAAATTGTGATTCTCCTGGTATGACTCTTTTTTCTGTTACTCAGACATGTACTATTTGCCTTGCTCTTTCAGGAGGAACAACCTGGTTTTACCAACATAAGTGTATCTTTCCAAGGGTCTTTTCTTTGTGCAGCTGTGTGAGAGTGGATACCTCCTTGTGTCCCTCACCAGCATCGTTACACAGGCAGAAGACCTAAGTGGGGCATGAGCTTAATTCAAACTAAAAGGCAAGCCTAAGAGAATGGCATTGGCAAGCAAGGTTCCAGAAAGAATTGGAATTTGTACTTAATTGTAGCTAGTGTTGTCGTAATTCATGGGTTTGAAAGCGATGTTAAAGCTCTGATTCAGGAAGTCAGTCTCCAAGTTCTTGTTTGTTGTCTGTAGGTTTTTTCTTCTACATTTACTGTTTTGTTAAGATTAAATGATACCTGTGTTGGCTTAAAAGCTTGATGGGCTCAGCTTTGTTAGAGGTATGGGATAAAAATTGCACCTCATAGCTGCATCTGTGACAAAGGGTTTGTCGTTTTTGATTGAAATAGATGTTTTTGGCAGCTGAATTCATTCTGTCATCAGACAAGTGATGAAAATTGCATGGGCAAGATGAATCTTTCGGCTCTATACGTGCAGTATCCTTCATACAGTATTTCTCTCTCTCTAGGGTTTTGAGGATTGCTTGTCTTGACTCAGATGGCCTGTCTGCATAAAAGTACTGGCTGGTGCAGGCAAGCCACAGCACTTCCAGGAGGCATAGCTGTTAATGAAACAAGTTACAACATGAGAGAGGGAAAGAAACAGCCTTCTTCCAGATATAGTACAGATTTTATCACAACTGTGTAGTGCTTGGTGTTCATGCTGCACTGGGACATGGCTGAGACTCGGTCCTGATTTACTCGTGAGCTGTTTCTGGTCTGGTATTGTTACTTCTGTTATCAAAAGAAATCTTCAGTAGGCTTTCTGCAATCTGTCAGAATTTGTTTTTTTTGGTATCAAAAGTTACAGTTACATAATAGTAATACAGATAAGAATCATGCTTCAGGCCTGGTACATCAAACTTTTATCCACTGGATAGCATTACTTGTGTGATGATGCAGAAATGGCTTGTGTTAGATAGGGTTGTTTATGTGCTTACATTAAACTCGGTGTGGTAGATGGGGAGGGTTGATCCTGCAGTAGAAACAGCAGTTAGTGATCACAGTGGGTTTTTCAAAAGAGTGGTGGATTTCCTGAGGGAGGAGTTACTTGGTGGTGGAAAAAATTAGTATCTGCCTTGGTTTTTAGGGACAGTCCTTCCTGCCCTGGGAAAGAGTAGCAGTGTCAACAGTGGACTGTGATACAGTGATTTCACTTCTGGAAGTACTCTGGTGTTGTCTTTTCCTGCTGATGTATGTAGACCCCTATCTGTTTGAATTGGTTTCTGGACTCCTCTGAACTGTGCTTTCCAATAGGTAGTTTATGCTTTCTCCTCCCTCTTGCTCAGCTTCTTCCTTCGGTTGAGCCAGATGGGTTATTAGAATCTTGCTGAGTGTACTTTCCTAGCGAGAGTCTGTTCTGTAAGATGCTGCTAGATGCAGTGAGTGACAGTTACAGAAATCTTTCAGAATCCCATTTGTATTTCAGAAGTTTATTGTTCAGGGAGATTGTCAGTCCCTCTCATGTGTACTTTGGCCCCTGCACTCCATGCGTTTCCAATTGCATGCATGACTGCTATGAATGCTCTCTGAGAGTGAGCTAGAGCTTCAGGCACTGGAGGTTCCCAGCAGGTTTTAGAACTGGAGAGACTCTTGCATTACAGTGGCATGCAGGACATCCTCTTTTCTGTCAATATCAAAACCAAACTCTGGGTGACAACAAGCTGGGCAGCATCACAGGTTTTTCTTTTGCAGAAACTTAACACTTTCAACTGTATTCCAAACCAGCATGCCATAAATTGTTTTTCTGGACTATTTACAATGGTAGCACTGTTGTGTTGACTAAATGTAGTGCTGTCAGTAACATACAGGTGTTGGCAGACTTCTCCATTTAGTTTCAGTTGAAGGAGAGATTAGACAGCAACTTGCCTAATAAAAAAGTCCTTTCAGGTACTGAATGTAAATCTTAATTGGTGTTAAAGCTCTGCCTCTATAAAGGCAGCATGTAATTATGGTTCTTAAGAGCAGAGATGGAAGAAGAGATTCTCCTAAGAATTTACATATTCAGTTTGGGTCACTGTATGCTTATTCATGAACTAGAGACTTTGTTGCATATGAAGTGTGTGTAGATACATAATTCTAAAGAAACATTGGTCTTTTTGCAGGTGTCCCTGTCGTCAAACTTCTCAGCATGTCGCGTGTACTGGAATACTGCTGCTACTATGGAGAAAGATAGTTACGTTGGAAGGGTACTGCAGAAAAGTGCTCCGCGTATACGGTACTGCTGTGGGATAAACAGTTAGACCACTTCATAAATTCATAGCCATGTACTAACACCATTTCTTAAGTATTTCTAACAATCTATATCTGACCAGTTAGGATGCTTTAGGTTTTTAGATGTTTGGAGTCAGAGCATCTCCTGTGATGAGCCTCACAGGGAAGGATGGCTGTGTCAGGCCAGCTGTGTGTTCTCCTGCTGGGGCACAGCAGGCTTGTTTGGCTTCTGTGCTTTCCTAGGATTGAACTGGGCTGAGCAGAAGAAAGAGGTGTCTGGATGAAGTTTCACTTCATTGTACTAGCGATGGAGGGCTGGGCATGCTGTGCACGACAGTAGGCCAGAACATGATGCTGCACAGGAGGACTGGCAATTACAAGTATTTCCTTACAGATTCACTGGGCAATTCTGATTACTGGGGACAATTTGGATCCCTCCAGAAGGGATGAGTGATATTACAAAAATTCTTCACAATACTGATACCAAAAAATAAATGTTGGAATGCTACTGTGTATTGTGATGCTTTTATGCATTTTTGGCAGAGGGTGCAGTGAGTTTTCAGGATATCAGAGAGATTTTTCTCTCCCTCTTTCCTTGGCTTACCCACTCCTATCCAGCCAGTCTGTTGGAGGATCAGGAATTCACCCCATGGGGAGAGTGGCATTGAAGCATACCTGTAGAGCCATTCCGTTTTCCTGTTTCCCTAGGCTGTGTAACTTCTGCTCCAGCACCATGCTCTCTTCTCCCAACAGCTTCCACTCTTTGAGAAGGAATGTTGCTGGCTGGGAAGAAGACGAGGAGAGCCCCGTCAGTCTTTCCTGCAGCAGCACATAGGACTAATTGTCTTGCCCTGCTGTGAGGGCTCTGTCCCGCACTGCTCTCACCCCTGCAGTGGGGATAAGGAAGCCAAATGAAGTGGGGAAGGACCCGCGCCAGCCTGTGCATATAGGAGGCAAATCTGTTATCGTCAGTACTCAGTGGGATCTGCAGCTAGTAGTTTTTGTATGTTACGCATTCAGAGTTGGGGTTTGTGAATGGGTACTGTAAGTTTTGCAAACCATATCCTTAAATTTGCAGTACTGCTGGAATTAATTTAACATATTTTATTTGTCCTGGAGGTGCTATACTATTACTCATACCAGTGGATGCTATATTTTTGCCAGGTATCTTCTGATGAGTCGACAGATTCTAGGAAATGTACCCCCAATAGTGTTTGTAAAAGACAAAGAAGCTGCAGCTGTAAAAGAGGTAATTGTAATCTTTGGCTCAATGTACAAATATAATCATATGCAAACACGGTGACTTAGTATATCATAATGCTTAGGAATATGGAGAGAGCTGATCATTCAACTGCTCTACCAATCTATATTAAAAATTAGTCTTTGTCTATACCCTTTCCTCTTCATGTTCCAAAGCATTTTAGCAGAGAATCTTGAGTAAGGCTGATGCTTATATACAGTGTAAAAGAGTCCTTGTAGCTATTGCCTCGTGAACTTTTTTTGATGTTACTATCAAAATTTCTGAAGTGAAGTTTTCAGAGAAGTCTGTTGGCCAGATCATTAGGCCAATAAAGAAATCCTAAAAAATGAAATTATAATTTTAAAGAATAATACAGGGTAGGCAGTTGTCTGTTGCCTGGTATACATGATTACAGGAGTGAGGTCTGATGAGCTGTCTTCCACATTGTTAGTGTTATGTGTCTTTAAAACTGCATTTAATCTAATTGGTGATTTTAATATTTTTTTTTTACCCCAACCTTTTTCCATCTATGAATTGTTAAAAAGTTTCTAGGGAAGTGCAGATCTTTGCATAGAGGATGTAAGCTCACTGATGCTACTTCTTTTTTCACTTTTAAAATTACCTTTACTACTTCACATTTTCTGTCAAGGTGTTGATAGTTTTAACTAGTTAAAATATTGCTAGAATAATGATGTTTTCTGGGAATTTGCTGTCATTAGGAGTGTAAAGTACGGCCTCTTAAATAGCGAGAGCGAGGTTTCCAGAAGAGAAAGTGACTCCAGTGAGTAGAATTTCATGAAAAATGTCTCCTCAAGCTGTTGATGTGAATGGAAAGAACATTAGTTGAAAAGAGCATGTTCACACGCCTGTGCCCTGAAGTGCCCTACTCTCAGATGTGTTACTATTACAGCTAATTACTGTTAGTGGGTTGCGGGCTCACGCGGTGGGTATTTGCGGAGCTGGAGGGGGTAACGAGAACTTCAGACTCTCTAGAAATGCAGTGAACTGCTTGAACTTTCTGTGGTCAGAACCATTCCGAGTTTCAGGCCAGTATACTGACGCGCAGTGCAAATGTTTTTACTTGCGTTGGTATCAACAAAAAGCACAAGAATAGAAATTAATTAAACACTTCTGAAAGCTGTTTATATTTATTATTACGCTCCCCCTAGTCAATGCAAGAAATTTTACGCAACCAGTAACAAGTGATTATGGAAGCACTTTGTCATTACTATTACTCTGTAATTAGTATACCTAGATGGAGCTACAAGAATCTACTCCTGCAGGTCCTGCCTTTCAGGTCTGTAACTGCAGAACCTGTTCCCTTAATCACTGTTTCTCAAACTTTATTAAATGACCGCTTACTCTTTTTGAAGAAGAAAACCCCTGGACTACCTTACGTTCAGGTTCAGTGCATAGGCACCAAGAAAGTTAACCACGCAAGACAAGTAAAAACCTTCCTTGTGTAGCTTCTGTCAGTGAGTGGCACTGGGAAGCACTTAGATGGATCATCTTTTCACACTTTGCAGATCATCGGGTTGATGTAATCCACAGGTTTGAATAACAGGCCTTGAAATAATGTAGCTGAAGCTGATTTTTAAGTATTGGAAGACAGGGAAGAACCATCCAATTCAGCTCCTAGAATAACACACTGAATTAGAAGGGAAACAATGTAAAGAAAAGTAGGAATAAAAATTTCAAATGAGATAAAATTTTCACAACTGGGCACTGTCTGTAAGCACTGAATATACTAGATTTATAGCATTTACTGATTAGGTGCCATGTTAAAAGGGAGTTGGGAATTCAGTATTTATATGTAGTTGAATTGCAAACTCACAGGAAGGGGGAAGAAGTGAAAAAAATCCTAGTGTGAGGATGTTATTAAAAAGGATTTGCAAGACTGAAGTAAGACCAAATAAAACAAAAATCATATATGTCACACAATCACTAGCCAATTATTAAGAATGTGTGTAAGGCCAAAATACTTTGTAGGAATCCCTGCATCAGTTACGCTGTTTGACACAATTCCCAGGCAAGAGGTAGAAGCAATTCCTTGTAAATGGAGGAGAAGGCTATTTTGGAATGGTTTTGCTAAATATTCCAAACACTTAGAAAATAAAATATTTGCTGTTAGATACTTGTCTGTTTCTTGTGTAGGTGTGGACAAAGTAAATTTCATACAAGACTTTTAATATGCATTGTCTTCGTGTGTTTACAGGTTGAGGAATTACTGTCAATTGCTGATTTTGGACCTCCAGAAGAAGAAGAAACGTTATCTCAAAATAATTCTAGGTGGGTTTTTTGAATCTGAATTGTACAAGTGTCCATTTTCATCTCTGTTAGCCAACTTAAATCGGGTATTATTTGACATGACAGAAAGTATATTTTATTTAGATGTGCACACTGTTGTCACCTCAGAGTTCAGCAAATGGTGTTAGGAAGAAGTAGAAAGTAGAAGAGAGAGACTTTTTGAAAGACTTTATGGAAAAGGCATCTCAGCTTTTTAAAGAGTTCAGTTGGGCCCTTTTATTAACAGAGTAGGCTACAGAATAGTTTAGGACAAAACTAACATGTAATCATCCCAGAAATTAAATGTAGAGGATGGCATTTTATTTTGTGACTTAAGCTTTCTTTACCAAAGTTACATCCATTTATGAAAATCAAGGGAAAATATTTCTTATTATGTATGCTCTGGTTTACGTTAATATTTTAGTGCAGACATGTTTTCATAGGCTATTTTGTTGTTTGTTCTTGTGCACAGGTACCTTGCTGCAGCCCACAGGTTTGCAAATATGGAAAGGGGAAGTATTTTTTATATATGAAGTGGACCTCTGTTAAGTTGTGGAGAATGACTGAGCTGTCCCATGTAACAGCATAACGTACATGCTTTCAGAGGCTGCTAGCCCATGAGGTGGTACCAGATCGCAGTCTTAGAAATTAGCAGTGTTTGATGTCCGTACTCAGTGATGTAGTCATCAGACTTGTTGCAGACCCAGTACTTGTTCTGGTATTAGTAGCTTTACATTTACAAGGGAAATATTTTTAGAATTTCTAAGAATTCAAGACCCAATGTGTTTGTGATAATTAAATTTTAAAAAAATGCTTTGCAGCAGTAATATTTGTTTCTTGCTGGTAATTTTCTCACAAGAATAGAAGCTCTACGTTTACCAGTACTCCTCTGCTTGGCTACTCTTTTTCTGGTATAAGTTTGGTTTGTTATGCATGAGTTACAAGTTTAGTGACAAATCTCCTTAAGTTAATAAAAAATAAGTTAATTTAGCATTCTTCTGTGAGGGATTTTGGTACTGAGGGCTGAACAATCTATTGGAATAATGATTCTGTGGACTGGATGCTCTCAAAGCCAACAGCCTGGCACTTGTGTGCTGCAGTCTTGGTAGAAATGCTCTTTGTGCCTTAACATCTCACAGGACGGTTCCTCAGGTGCAAATCAGAAAGAGCTTCCTGGGGGAAATCATTGTTGTGACAGACTTTCCCACAGGTTGCCTAACTCTCTGCATCTTGTGGAAATACTTAAGTCCAGCTGAAGGTGCTGTGTGCTGTCATTCATACGTCTGCCTGTGTTTTGGGCACATGTTGTTGCTTCTCACTTCTTGGAAGAGCTGGTCTTAACTTCCTTGGGACTTCCAGGTCCAGTGCTCACTCTGTCGCCTATGTACACTTTTTCCCGGAAACAAGCAGTTTCCTCTGGAATGCAATTGCTTTATTGGCTTCCTCCCAGTAAATCTGTTGACACGCTGACAGGCTTATACACAGCCTGTCCCTGGACACATAGCGTGGTGGCATCTCTTCCTTCTTAACGTAGGGAGCACAGTGCTCAACACAGCACATTAATAAAGGCAAACTGAAAACTGCAGTTTATTTCTGTGTTACTCAAGTTGTCACAATTAGCATTGCCCTTTAAAATTTACACAGGGAAAAAACCCCACAACGTTTGTTTTCTTTTCCACAGTAAAGTGTCCTCTTCAGCAACCCAATCTTCAGATTCACCTGTGCGGTCTAATCTTTTTGGTATTGATCATGAACTGCTGAATAAGCAGATAATGGACTACAAAAGACTGAAAGTGGCAAGACATACAGAAGGCATTGCCTGGACAGAAGAGCAGAACCAGCAGCTTTCTAAGATTCAAAAGAAAAGGAAAAAGAAAAAACCAAGGAATCCTCCTGATGATGACATTACACCAGAGAAGTACTTACTGGACAGATATGAAGCTGATTACTGGGATGATAACACCGAGTCGGTCTCGGACTATGAACTGGAGGGTGAATTACAGGAAGAGGCAAATGAATTGGAGGCGGATGATGGCAAAACTGTAAGTCAGCCTGCTGATAAACTGCAGTGAAGCGACAAAGCCAATCCCTTTAAAGTGAAGACTGCCAACAGCAAAAAACCAGACTGCCATAGATACTGAAAGATTAGTTTTGTACAGCCTGTTCACCACTTCCTCTTTCAAACTGGCAGGTTTGCCACACGTGGGGAGGTTTGCTAGCACAAGGGATGTAAGAAAAACAAAAATGCTATTTGTGACGTCCTGTTAAGCAGCTTTCAAGCTGCTGCAGTTGTGGGACTTTCAGCCAGAGAGCAGCAGTTTTGTAGTAATGAAAGGATGTAGTGCAGCACTGGGTTAAAACTTCTTGCAGTTCTGATGATTGTTTCCAATAAAATTATGATTTCTGTGCTGAAATAAAATGTCTTCTTTTTTTTCTTTTTTTTTTTTTTTTGTGTGTGTGAGTGATCTGGATAAAAATAATCACAAAGTGATGTTGTCTGTTGTTTGAAGATCAGGAAGGAAGAGGGAAGCAAATGACGACAGTGGCATTCAAAGGGCGGCCTTCGGTGCACAAAGACCAGGACAGGGTATTCTCTAGAGGACCTTGTCTAATGGGGGAACTCTTCCCACAAGAAAGCGAAACTCATTGAAATTATGGCCAATAAGTTACAACCCTAAAATAAAAGAATATTTATTTTAATGTTGTCCTGGTTTTAGCTGGGATAGAGTTAATTTTCTTCTTAGTAGTTAGTACAGTGCTGTGTTTTGGCTGTGATGTGAGAGCAATGTTGA
>JAVJGI010000040.1:102272034-102282750 GCA_035590275.1 Ibycter americanus
TGGGGCCGCTCCTCGACGGCCGCTTAGGGCCCCCCGGGCGTTCTGCCGCCCTCGGCTCTGCTGGCAGCGGAGCAGCAGAGCATCTCAGGGACCGACCTAACGGGCGGGCTCCGCGTAGGTGGGGGCACGGCCCTAACTGCTTCTAGACAGCACGGGTCTTTCGGACAGTTCATGGAAAACTGATGTGCCCGGGCATACTGTGCCTGGAAAATTAGAACTAAAATGTGAATGGATGCAAAATTACATTTGGTGTGGTTGTGGTACTTCAGCAACGCGTGATTTTTTTTGAAAAAATAGAAAAAGTTTTTGAATAACGTAAACAAACATAACCCGTACCATGCAAATCATTAAGACCATTTGAGTATGTTTGCCTTGCACTTAGAGCAAGTAGCAGAAAGTTGGTTTTGCCCCGATTTGTACATGGAATAAAAGATAAGTATTTCACTTTTGCTGCAACGGCTCATAGTTCTGTACTGTCGGTGTTACAAACGACTCCCTTTGAACTGATGAATAAGTTCTGGCAGGTAAACATTTCGGGGAGAGCGCTGGTCATTTTCTTTAACAGTTTTCTATCATCAGAAATATGTCTTTGAACGCCTAAAAGTTTAAAAGTGTTCCATTACAAGTCTTTAAAAGACTCGCTCTGGGGATCCCCACTCCAGTCTATATTCTAGAAATCTTAGCGCTCTTTTTAATAAACTTTCAGTTTAATTTTGAACAAGAAAAGAGGACTTCTTTAGAACAATATTTAGACGAACTGTGCATAATAAATATGCTATATTATAAGCTGAAATAAAACCTGTAATTCTAACAGTTCACTTCATGAAAACTTTGTAAAATACCCAACAACAAAACCCCCCAAATCGTAACAAATCTTCAGACACAATGAAGAGCACACGAACACAGTTTTACAGCGCCTTATGTTTTACTGCTGGGAACTCACTGATTTGGGTGAAGTCTTGTTGAACACTGGTAAAGTTGGTTTGTGTTTAAACACTCTGGTCCTGCTGCTGAAACCTGTAGCACAGCCTTATTATTTTACTTCTCGGTTCTGTTCCCTTGCTGAATTACTCAGGTTGTGAGTTATCGGTGCTGGGGACTGTTCTGTGTACCTGTGTGAAATGTCTTTTGAGTCATACCAGTTTGACTAGTGCCATACAGATGCAGTTGTACTTCTTCCTAGAGTAGCTGGGCTTGGTGTGTGACTCTTTTGCTCACTTACGTGTGGGGCTGATGAGTCCTGTGGGATTTGAGTAGGCTCCACGTAGCTCCTCAGGTCTTCTAGAATGGGCTTGGGTTCTGTTAGGTTCAGTTTCTGGCTGATGCTGACCCCCAGGTGAGTCAATCTCTGTGCTGTAGGAAGGCTCCGTGAATTGAATGGCGTAGTGCCGCCTTCTCTTCTAACTAGTCTTGGATAACAGACTTGATTATGTGATAATGAAACATTGCAATAGTTGTTTAAACCATAGTAGCTAAAGTTAGTGATCTAAATTCATTTTGGTTTGACTTTTCATGTAAGATGTGGGTTGAGGTGCTATGTCTTTGTCTATGTACTCACATACCTTAATCCTTTTTACTGTGTTAGCAACTATTGAATGATGGCTCGCTTTATGTTGGATTAGATAACTTGTTTTAACAGGTATGTGATTTATAGCCAAGAAAAGAGTGAGATTATTGTGACTGTAAGAGATCTATAATTCCAGACCCCTAAAGGTTTCTGACAGTTGCAGAAACAAAAGTTTTAATTTATTTTTTTTGTGTGAGGTTTCTATCAAGTTGCACTTGGATAGCAATTGGAATTTAAGAAGATAAGGTAGCATTATTTTGTTGACCAGAACTGCTTTTAGTAAGTTTTGTTAATCTATTTTAGTTTACAACGAATGAAATAATAACCAATAATAATATCCATCTAATCAATTGACTGTTTTTCTTTCCAGGAATCAAATCTTTCAAAGCCGTTAAAACACCTAGAGATGTTGATAGGAAGCTATATGCATTTCTTCCCTCTCCCTCCAAAGACTGGATAAGCTTTCATGGTGCCAACGTACTTGTAAATCCGGTTAGGTGTCTCTCAGAAGGCACAGATAAAGAGTCCAGGGACTGGAACCATCCATGTAATAATGCGGTTAGCAGATATCCAGGTATGACTTCTTGGAGGACTTGTAAGCTTGTCGAAAACAAAACAAAATTCATGAGAGTAAAATCAGCATGGCCAAGCTGAACTCACATTCTTCTAGGCAGTTTCTCAGCGTGCTTGTCCTTCTAGCTGCTGTCTTTGCCATCCAGTGTTTTTGTTCTTTAGATTCTCAGGATTAGTAGATCACATGCTCTTGTTTCATTTTCAGGAATGGAGCAGTTATTACTGTTTTCTCAACTAATACTGATTTATCAACTTCTAATGAGTCAGTTCTGGTATAACTGCTGAAATATAAGCTGGTAAACAAACCTTTAAAAATACTTCCCACATAAATGTTCTAAAACCTGAAAGTCTTCATAAAAATCTCCTTTGTGGTTACTGTTGACAGTTTACAAGATAAAAAGGTATCAAAACTCAGAATGGCTGAATTTCCAGAGCAGTTGATGTGAAAGGACAAAATGCATAAGCCTTTCATAATTTCCCTACTGTAAGCAGTTCTATGAGCAACAGACTAATGAAGGCCAGCTTCCTAGGAACGCACCTGGAGGTCTGACTTATGTGTAGGTTATCTGGTGTCTAATAAGGGTTATGTTGCAGCATTTTTCTCTGTGGATCTTCTGATAGCGTTTCTCTTTAGCTGCCTGTTTTCATGAAATCTCTAGAAATGCCTGATCATCTACTTTACTGTTGGGTTTTGCTGGATGTATTTGCATGTGCGTGGAAGGCACGTTTCTGCATCTTCCTTGCTCCAGCTCCATACCAGTGTCATATTTAATTTGATTGCATATGCCTGGTTTCCTTAGGAACACGAACTAAAATGGTGCTGATTTGATGTAAGGAAAAAACCCCTTCCACTGAGCGCAGTCAGTCACTGGAAGAGGTTACCCAGAGAGGCTGTCAAACCTCTGTCTACAGAGGTTTCCAGGCCCTGACTGGCCGAGATGCAGAGTGCCGAGTTCGTTGTTGAGCCTGCTTTGAATAGGAGGCTGGACTGGGTGTCCTGTTGAGGTTCCTTCCAAGGCAAGTGAGTATTGCTGCAAGTAGTAAGCTGAAAGGAAGGCAAAACAGGAGCTTTCCATTTTGTAGTGACCTCTCAGTTTGAAGAGGTGAAATGTTAGTATTTTTGCTTTTCTTTAATGCAGAGAAATTATAGTCGAGCATAGTTACTCAACAAATTAGTAGTATTTGTCTTTGGCTAGTAAGGTACTGTCCAGACCATTATTTTGTGTTTAGACTAGTATTGAAATACTGCAGTACTACTGGAAGGGGAAGAGTTGCATTTGTGATCTTTGTTGAAAAGCTGAACGTAGTTGGATGTTATAATACATGATTACAAACGTTAGAGAAATGCAGGGAACCTTTAGTGTTGCATGAAACTCCAGTTTGCTGTATCGTTACGGAGGTGTTACCTACATGAACAGTGAATGCAGGAATAGATTGACGGATAAAATGCCTGAGCAAGGGTTGAGTGATCTTTTTAGAACTGAGTGTGGGACATGATCTGCTTTTTTGTTTTGCTATTAAATTACCTTGGTTCTGTTTATGAAAAGGTACTGTCTGTGAAAACTCGATGGATTTTTTTTTTTTTTTTTTTTTTTTTTAAACTATGAAACTACAGTTAAAAGCAGTTAAAAGTAGTTTAACTTTAGGTCTTTAGGTAGCCAACGTGGTAAAAGGACCAAGACTTTTGGGCTAGGGTAACTCGGGTTTAATTTTATTTTAGTGCTTTCATATTGAATTTGCTGGCTAAGAATGGGTTGCATACCAGCAAAAGATTGCCTGTAGTTATGCATGGAAACAAAGCGCAAGCTAAGGCTTGAAGAATGTCCAAAATACAAGATAAATTGGTAGTAAAAGAATATGGATAATGAAGTGTATAGCAACCAGGGAATTCAACGGAGAGCTTGAGGGAATAAGCTTAAAGGTTGAAATTTTGTGATCTTTATGATGGAGCATTACTGATCTAATGGATACAGAGAATGTTAGATGAGTGTAACTTAAGAGTCTTACTCTCAAGCAGTTGGTTTAAATAGCAGATGAATAGCCTTGCATGTGATTCAGAAACGTACATCTTGGATTGAAGACCAGCTACTTGAAAATTGGAAAATAAGTAATTTATGTTGATGCCTGTCCCTCCTGTTCTTGTCTCTGTCTGTCTCCTGGATTAATGACTTCTAAGTATCTCAAGAGTTTTCTTACCCAGTAACCTTTCTGAAATGGAAGTTACATGCTACACCACCTTTGTAGACCAATGTTTCTTTTTTGTAAGGTAGACATGCCTCAAGAAATGTCTGCTTCACCTTCAGTAGCGTCAGCGTATCAGTTAATGGACTGAGATGGAGAAGCTGTTCCCAGTGGAGCCTAATGTATTGAACCGCATATCCTGGCTGATCTGAGCATGGTGGCATCCTGTCAGCTCTGTTGTTACCCGCAGTGGACCATGGGGTTGGTGCATATAACCTGCTGTCATAGAGGGACTGATCATAAAGCTTTAACCAGACTATACAAATTACTGTTTGACTTCACGTTAAAAAGAGGATTTTATGTCTTAATTTTACTCCTTGGATTTTGATAGAGTGCCAGACTAGTCACTCTGATTTATTCCATTCTGTATAGGTTCCTGTTCCACACCCAACCCAATGGTATCAGAATGTCTTCCAGACTTCTTACGGATAAAAAAGATTAGAAAACAAGACTAGCATCTGTCAAATGGGGCTCCCTCTCCATTTCTCTCTACACACCTTTCCTTTGGGGGGAGAAGAAGAGGAGAATAGCATGTGAGTTGTTTGAATTTCAATTCTAAAAAAATCTCAATTGTACGTTTTGTACGTAAATTAAGGTTGGTTTTGTTGTCTTGAGTAATGACATACAAAGTAGAAAAAGGTTTTTTGTGGTTTTTTTTTTTAGTTTGGTGAGGCTTAGCTTGTAGCTTCTATCTTATGTTTGAGGAGTTTTTGCAGCTGTTTACAGGCAAGTCTTTCCTTTCAAGGCAAAGATTTCATATTGAGAGTGATCTTGCTTTTTTTTTTTGAGAAGTTCAGCTTTTCAAGGCATTCAGGGCCGTCAAGGTTGAAGTGCTGTTTGGGAATTTTCTTTATTTTTTTCTTTTTCTTCTTAGAACTTGTCCTGGGTAGATACATTTTCTAGCAATAGGAACTGGGATCTTTTAAACTGACAGCTATTTAAGAACAGAGAAATACCTGTGAAGCTCGCAGTGTCCTTTTTCAGTGCAGGGTAGTTCTGTTGCATTCTGTGCCCATTTCAGTTGCTTAAATTTCAGTCTAAATTGCATTTCGCTGTCATCTAGGGAGGAGGTGATAAAGGCACATACTTCTAAAGCTAAGTGCATGGGGATACCTTACGGTGGACTGGGAGCTGAAGACAAGCAACTGGTGTGTCCATAGCCCAGCTCCTTAGGCAGTGATAAAAGCCTAGCTGTTGGGGAAGTGCTAGAGCCTTCCTGGGGGTATGTTCTAGACAGGTGGGCAACCATGCTGCGCAGTAGTCCTTCAAACATGACCAGCAGCAGATAATCTGTCTTTCTATGGTCTTGCTTTTGTTGTCGTCATCCTCTGTATGTTGGATTCTAGCTGTTGCAGCTTGCTGGAGGGAGCAGGGTAGGGTATGAATCCAAATTCTGGAATAGGGGAAGGCAATAGAGCTATTATACACTTCTTCAGAGGAGGAGACCTGAAAGCATATGGGTATTAAAAAAATTTGTCCCACTTCTAGCTGTCAGTGCCATACTTTAATTACATTTATTTTCTGCTGCATTAATACTGTAGTAGCTTGTTTTATGCCAAGGTCCATATCAGCTTACAGCAGCAGAAACTTGTGCAGGAAATTTAGATTTTTACTACAACCAGGTTTTAAGCATGTGCTTACATGACAACAAACCAGATAATCAAAGAGGCTTCTCATCTTGACACTTAACATTCAAGGTGAAAGTTGTTGAATTCCTCTTCCTAAATGAGATGATAGGAATTTTCTGAATAGACCTTAGTAAAATTCTGGTGTTCATGTTCTCTTACCAAAAAAGTGCAAAACACAATATAGCTGCCATATAGACACAGAGAGATCTGAAAGAAAAACCTGGAATTTTGTTTAGATATGAGAGAAAAAATGTGAAGGATTCCTGCCTCCCCACCAACCCCCAAACAGTTTTGCTTTCCTTCAAGAGGAAGCAAGTCATCTACTGGGAAATGTTAATGAGACGGGTTCTTTGGCTTAAGGCTTTTGGATTTTCATATTTAAGAATGTGTTTTTCAGACTTTAGTTTTTGTTCTAATACTGTTAAATGCAAGTGCCTGTGTTGAAGTGTTCCATCGCTTTTTTGTTTTTTTTTTTTTTTCAGGAAAAGTGCAAAATGTTTCAAATTCCTGTTCAAAATCTTGATAATATCAGGAAGGCTCGAAAAAAGGTGAAGGGCATTCTTGTGGATCTTGGGCTCGACAGCTGCAGGGAATTGTTGAAGGTAAAGCATTTGAAATAATGTAAACCAATCTGAAACATAAACACTTTTAGTGTATGTGATGCTGCTCTGCCACAGATCTTTATGGTGCGGCCTTTACTTGAAGTATTACTCATGACTGACTACTCATATGCCAGGGTGGAATTCAGTGTTTTAGTACGTAACATTGAAAGAAACTAATTTCTCAACAAGATGTGTTAAGATGGTGCTGCATATTCTCTGCTAGTAATATTTCAACAGCAGGAACCAGTACAGTTTTAGGAAGACTACCACAGACTAATGAAATGTGTACCACACTGCAGCTTTTTGTCAGGTCTTTTAAAATCACAAGCAGATGAAGACTTGAGTCTACTCAAAGGCATCCTGTCACATACCAAGGGCAAGCCTTTGCAGGATATACGGATTGTCACTATTTCTGAAAACTGTCAAGCAGTTAGATCCAGCGACCTTGTTGTAGGCCTCTAAACTTTGTGCCCAGGGAAAAATACCAGACTTGCCTTACTGAGCTGTAGTTCAGTTCTGCATCTGAAATAGTATATGCATGTGTACTGGGGCGATCAAGATGAACCTAGTACCGTTGTTGCTACTTCAGGGAGAAAGTGTTGTGCAACAAGTAGGAGGAATTCACACCATCAGTTTGGTAAGCCTGATACCAGAAAAAGTGCAAACAAGTATTGTGCTCAGTAGTGCAACTAAACAGTAGTGTATTTTAGCCAGCTGGTACACAGGCTTTTCTGGCTGTTCGGTATGTTCATGACTTCAAGTTGACTGTAGTTCAAGAGTTTGAATTAATTCTGTATGATGGTACTAAAGTAAGTTAACTATCTGTAGGTGTGGTACTGTATTTTTTGTGGTGTTCTGAAGCTGAATAAGTAAACAGCTGGGAAAAAAATGCTGAAGAACTACATACAGAACTAATTCTGGAACATTCTTGGTTATTGCAGTTGAACAATGTTTGATATATCTAAATATCGTAAGAGCTCAGGGAAAATGTCTAGTAATTTCCATTTTCTTACTGTTGTTCGTGTTGTATATTGTTTTGTGATTAAACTCTGAGTCAGAAGCTGTTGTGTCTTGACCCTTTGAAGTAGAAATGTTTTGATGATGCCAGTGTTTTTGCTATGAAATTGATGGCAGTCGAACTTCTTGATTGCAGTATGGGTTTTAGTGGTGAATGAGGAATAAGATGTGTTGTTTGGTTGGTTGTTTGGGGTAGGAGTGGTGTGTGTTTGTGTGTGTGCGGTTTTGTTTCACTTTTAATAAATGATGGTGGTGGCAAACCCAGCAAACATTTCCATTCTGGAAAAAGCAGTGTGAGATGTGGGCCAAAAAATTACCATTTTAGTGGTTTTTTTTGTGTTCCCCCCACCCCACCCCCCAATAATTCTCCCTCAGCCAAGTTTATAACTTCTGTTTGGTTTTGCCAGGTAATCTGGGGCTGGTTTTGGTATGACTTTAGCAGCTAGAAGAATGGTTTTTAGAACTTGATTTGTACTTGGCTCATAGAATGATGGTTTTTCTTTTTGGTAGAATAGGTTGTGTGATGACTTAATAGGTGGGGAAGTAGCTTCAGTCGTCTTTTTCTCCAATATTAAGATTGATTTCTGAACATTGTCCTTGTGAGGAGGCTGGACAACTTAGGAAATGGTATAAATGATATGGTGCAAGCTTGACCTGCCATCTGGTCTCAAAATTGGTCTTAAACTGTTCTAATAAGACATGATAATGGACAGTAGTTCGTGAGGAAGGTGAAGGAATTTCACGTACAGCTAATATCTCTTTGTAGCTTGGAGACCAAATGGATTAGTTTTTAGGCTAAAAGTTCTTAATTGATCTCTGCTAGGAAGAAAGGCTTTTGTGCTAGATTACTAGTTTGACTCTCAAAGTAGTACTCTTAAGTACACTGTAATGTCAGAGGCTTTCCTTTAGTAAACTCTTAGCTTTAACATAGTTATCTTTAAGTCTTCATTTAAACTCTGAAAATTTTTAGACTAGTAGCTGGCTTTGCCTAGAGGAACATAAACTGGTTCAATGGGATTGATAAGAAGAATGCTATAGGGAAAGTTTACCCTGGCATGGTTGTTCCAGATGTGATAATATTGTTGCTTTCACAGCTTGAGGAAGAATACTGCTGCTCTTTGAAATAAGGTTCTGGGAATGTCTTTGTTTTTCCAAGTTAAAAGCATAGCAATGCTATGAAGATTTAATACTAAAACCTGTTGCAAAGTAAACTGTAGTGGTAAGTTAATAAATGGAAGTAAATGGTGAAATATTACAGATTTAGGAGGAGGAAGGTAGAGGAAGAAAATGCCTTTCAGTATTCACTGTGAACTTGGCTAGAAGCAATGGAAATAACGCATAAATATTTTCACTCCTGTATTATTTTCAGTAACTATGAAGTGTTCAGAATTATGGCTTTATTACGAGGCAGTCATATGAACAAGTATTTGAGGTAAAATAAATCAAAGAGGGGTCAAAGAAGTAATTTCTTTGAATTTTGAGACCTGTATCTGAATACTGTATGGACTTCCCATTCATCCTGTGCGTGGTTTTTCCTTTTTTCTTTTTCCTTGGTCTGTATTGAGACTATTTTTGTATTCAGAACAGACTGCCAAAGCAGATTATTTCTTGTTTTCTTTTTTCTTTTAGAATCTTAAAAGTTTTGACCCAGGTGAAAAACACTTCTGCAACACTTCATGGAGTGATGTCTCTCCTTGGGAGTCTGTGGGAAAGAGGAAGGTATGTATATATAAATTCTGGTTAGACATGCATGGGGAGTCACTGAATTTCATGACTCTCAGAAATCATGGAAAAGTTAAAATACACCTTTTTAATGGTTTAAAAAAAAAAGGCTTTAACATCCTGTTTTCTAAGTATTATTAGTCAGGGAATAATCTTTCATCTCCTCTGTTCTTCCCTGCAATGCAGCTGATTGAGGACTATGTATGCTGTTTGCTGTCTTTAAGGATACAACCCTGAACATCAGTATTTAAGATGTCATACTACTGTTCTGCCTTTTTAGCCTAGTCTGATGTGTGGTCCTAACAGGCTGTTATGTACAACACACTTGTTTCATTGGAAGGGTGAAAATGTGATTGCATAGATGTGAGTGGATTAAACTGAAGTTATCATTAGCGGTTTGGGATAGGATTGCAGTGGAAGATGTATTAATCTAAATTGGTGTGTGTGAAACAGCTTTCGGTTCTGTGTAGCTGGAATCTTCTGTGAAACTAGAACCTATTAAGAAAGGTAGGGTTGAGATGAACAAACCAGTGGAGCCTCCTGGCTCCAGTCAGCATGTTATCTGAGCTCTCTAGCCCTGCTGGTTTTGTCTTTTTTGTCTTTTCCTCCATGTTTTGACAGAAGAATAAAATTCAGTGTTGGGAGATCTGTGTTAGATGAGCAGGGGAGGTTCCCCCTCCTCCCCAGACATGAAACGGGGAAGAGGAAGATGAAGGCAGAGCAAGTGAAGCTTCCTGTCAAAAACTTAGGATGAAGGAGGGTTTTTTTTCAGTCTTCTCACAGTTATTTAGGAAAAATGATAAGCCATTTCAGTGAAAGAGGAAAAGAGCTAAAAGTTGTGCACTAGAGAGGGAATCTTATTTCATCTCTGTTGTCTGGAGGGAGGCCAGGCAGTCCCCCGATCCCTTACCGGGAGGAAGAAATACAGATCCTGACTCAGCCAGTCAGCATGTCTGAAAAACAAGACTGGAATCTGGTCTGATGAGCTTCAGTGTAGACTTTGCAGTGTGTTGCAGTGGAACAGATTTGCCAAGCTGTGTCTTTTGGGTACTAAACTTACTTCTTATCAGTTTTCTTTAAACAGCCAAATGTTGTTTATCATTCACATGTCTTGGCATCATGCTGTCTAGATTTGGGAAAAATAAGTTGGTCTTTCAGGATGTTCTACTCCAAAGCTGTTTCCATAAGGGGAAAATAAGTTGTTTGAGCTACATCGGAAACTAGTAGGCTAGAGATGTCTATTTATATGTGTTGGTGGTTGTGCCGGTTTAAAAGTAAACCGGCAGGAAAAATGAACCCAACTCAAAAGAGTTTAGAAGTCAGAACTACAATTTAATAAAAAAGATTACAATAGATACACTGATAC
>JAVJGI010000040.1:102282850-102294617 GCA_035590275.1 Ibycter americanus
AGGGGTGTCCTGGGCAGCTGCTGCAAACAGTGCATCGGTAGCAGTTCACGATGGATGGCAGAGAGGGTATAGAATACACAGTTCCAGTTACACCCGCACAGTGATAAACTGGTCCCAGCCACTGTAACTAGGACAGTGGTTTCTACCATTAGTACTGTTTTCAGGGAGACATTAATAATTCTGGAAGAACTTTGATTTTTGGAAGCTATTGTGTCTTTCTGCTTGTCTCTAGGTTGTGGGGAATGTGAGACTACACAATGGAAAGCGTTACTGTGTTCTGGGGTACGTTCTCTGGAGTGGGACTAATTTGAGTTTTCCTAAATGCCTCTGATAAGCTTTTTTGGATTCCATCTGTACAGTTTAGGGTTGTGTTGGTCAATCTCAAAGGTGCTTCACTTTTCCTAAGCAGCTTAGAACTCTTTATTTTTTCAAATTTTCTGTAAAACTGAGATGCTGTTAGTAAACTGTAGTTAACACTTAGGAACATAAGAAGCAGCTTAGATGTGTATGCAAGGAGAACATGCTAACAAAATGATTTTCTAAGGTCTCTGTGGGGAAGAGCTCTATTTCATTCAGAAAACATCAAAGTAGCAGACTTCCACATGCTTCTGTTTTGCTGAAGCAGATTTTTGGGGGATTTTTTTGTTGTTGTTGGTTTGGGTTGTTTTGGAGCCTAAGTAGTGGATCTTTTGGGTTCATCCTAATTTGAGAGAACTTGAGGTACAGAACTTCATTTGCTGAAGTCTCGTAATTTTTACCTCCATCAAAACCCAAATGATCTAAGAAAGCATACATTATTTCCCCCAGACTTACTGGTATGCAGGTACTGGGGCAGTTTCTTAGTGGTATACTGCAATGCTTGTTTATAGAGGAAGTAAAACCATTGTTACGACAGAATAGTAAATTAATTCATGACTTGGACCACTTGTAGTGTTCTCACTGCACCTAATGACAATTGTTCAGACTTGGCAGCAAGGAAATATTGATGGTGTATTACACTATGGTATAAGTTTGTGGGGACAGAAAAACCCAAACCAGAAATGGGGTGGGAGGGGGAAAGTAAGGGGTATGTGGGCCCAGTATTTAAAAGCATATAAGCTTTTCTAAGCCTCAGACAACCAATTAAAATGAGCAGTCGCCTCTGTCACCTGATTTCTTGAGAAGTAAGGCTAGTGAGGTGCACCTATTCATAATGCTCTGTATGCTCCATTAGTTCAGTAGTGTCAGTGTCCTTTCTCTACTCAGTATGCTTCAAAAGTAAGGTTGAAGCTTCTAATTTGCTGTGGTGCTGTTTACTAGCAGCTGACACAAAACACCTAGAGTGGAAGTAGAGGGTAATCCACTGATACTTTCGTAGTGTACCCTTCAGCAGCCTTAGCCAGCCAGTGGCTTTATCTGACGCAGTCTTTTGAATTTGGAGGTTAGATTTTCGTTATCATCAGGAGACTCTTCTAGTACTGCTAGTAGATGACACCTTCATGGCTATATAAGATGGGAAAAAAAAATTTGCACAGATTTTTGTTACATGTCACAAACGTTATCAAGAACTGTATGTGGGTCATCTAGGTAGACTGGATGCTGTAGTGGTGGAACAGCTTGTTCTTTTTGGATGGTGTTTTATCAGGGACAGAAGTGAGTGAGGTGAAAAACACATCCGAGGGAACAGACAAGTTCCACTAGATGTTTGAGAGTGCAGATCTGTCACCTGGATGCTGGTTGTGACTGATGTTGTAGCTTTTGGTAGGAGCCAGGGTCAACTTCCTAGGAAGTTGATGAAAAATGGTTGACAGGACTACTGTTTTTTTCAGGAACAGCAAATACCATTCATATAGATTCGAAAAGCAATGCTGTCAAGTGACCTGTAATTGAGGGAGCAAACCACTGTTTAGTGGAAGATATTTAACTTTGTTTTTATACAGTTATACATTCTTTTCAGAAAGATACTCTGTGCTCTATAATGAATGTGCTAGAGGAAATTTCTTAAAGAAATTGCTGTGATGGAGTGTTCGCTATGTTGGGATAATACGAAGAGGTCATTGCTGCTTTATCATAAAAGGGAGTTTTATTCCTTTCTCTTTCTACTGTTAGTCTGGCTTCAAAATAATGTTCTCTAAAAAATCAGTGTTTCATGGCTTTGATGGGAGAGAGACTTCTGGAGAGCTTTCAGTGAAGGGTAAGGTATTGAACTACACAAAAACACCCCCACCCCTTCTTTTTTCTCTTTTTTTTTTTTCTTCTTTTCCTCCAGTAGATGGGAGATGGCCCTGAACTAAACAAAGCTTTAAGTGTCACATTAAAAGGGCTGGTATTCCTAATTGCTAAGGTTTCACCTCCTATGTACAGTGGCATACAAATTCTTCTTAGCTTGTTTTGTGATTCCTATCTTTAAAAATGGGCTTCAGAATTATTCTTGTGGAGTAGAAATGAACTCGCTTAAGGCTTTTTAATAAATTATAAAGAAGCAAAAAGGGCACAAATGTTTCTCCCTTTAAGTATGTCATCTTTAATTCTGCTTTTCAAAAACAGAAGAAACTTGAGAAGATACATGCTATACATCCGGTGAAGGCATTTTTGACAGGTGATAGTGCAGACTTTCAAACAGATAACACGGATTTAGGAACTGGCAGATTCTAAGTGGATGTTTTTGTTTTGTTTGCAGAGATACAGAACAAAGCCGTACTGCTGTAGCTTATGCAAGTTCTCATCAAAATTGCTTACTTCATTCAAGAATCACTTGCACCGTTACCATGAGGATGAAATGGACCAAGAGCTGGTGGTTCCTTGCCCAAAATGTGCATTTGCTTCTGATCCCAAAATAGTGGGAAAACATATCCGAATGTTTCATTCATCTAATAAAAGAATACAGAACTATACAGTCAGCATTTTGGATGGCATGAAACAATTCAGAAGTGACATCATAAACTTTTCATGTCTAAAATGTCACTTCACAGACACATTGTATTACAATATGAAGAAACATGTGCTGATGTACCATTTTCAGAACTTAGTAAGTACATATTTTGGCCAGAAGTCTGATGAAAGTAAAGAGAATTCTGTTGAGCACTACTGTAAAAAATGTAATGCTTCTGCAAACAGCCAAGATTCTTTAATGTATCATGTCCTGACAGCTGAAACGCACCGAGACCTGGAGAACAAACTTCGGTCTGTGATTTCAGAACATATTAAGAAACCAGGACTTGTGAAACAAATGCAAATTGCTCCAAAGCCTGTTCAAGGTGTGACAGCGGCTGCTCCATCTGCAGGGCCTGCCACTGCCCCAGCAAGTTCTGTCACAGCTCTGTCTTGCGTCCAGCTTGCATTTCCACAGAATAATCAAAGCCAGAGTGTGGTGCAACCAAAAGCAGTTCAAAACACAGTCAGATCACTGGCTGTTCCAAGTGCCTCTGGTGGCGTTCCACAAACAACTTCTGCTCCAGTTGTTAGCCCATCACATGTTACTCTTGTATCCAGTAATATTCCTGTGGGTCAGAATAATGTTAATATTCAGCCATCACCTTCCCAGCCTATCATTGTTTCCCATAGGCTCCCCCTTAATCAGCCTGTGAGTGCTGGAGCTGTTCCTCTTAATCATTCCGTTGGGACTGTAAATAGACCTGTGGCCCCTGCAGTTCTTCCTCTTAATCAGCCTGTCAGGCCTGGGCTCTTTCCTATTAATCAACCCATTGGTACTATAAATGGTCCAGTTGCAGCTGGAACGCTACCTGTTATTCAGCCTGTCAGCCCTGGGAATCAACCAGTTGCACCAGGAGTTCTCTCTGTCAACCAGTCGCTTGGGAATGTGAATAGACCCATGGGTCCCAGGGTCCTTCCTGTGGTGCAGACAGTTGGGTCGGGTGTTCTCCAGCTTAACCAGCCTGTTGTATCTGGGGTTGTTCCTGTCAGGCAGCCTGTCAGACCTGGGTTTCTTCAGCTTAATCAACCTGTTGCATCAGCAGTTATCCCAGTAAACCAGCCAGTTCAACCTGCAGTTTCTCAAAACACAGCTTTTTTGACTGCAGGTTCTATACTTCGGCAGTTGATTCCAACTGGTAAGCAGGTTAATGGGATACCTACATACACACTTGCCCCAGTTTCGGTTACTTTGCCTGTACCTCCTGGTGGTGGAGTAGCCACTGTTACACCACCGCAAGTGCCCATCCAGCTAATGCAGTCTGGGACAGTAACTCAGTTGTCCCAGTCACCAGCTAGTGCACCTTCTCCTCCAGTGGTTTTAATGTCTCAGAATATATCGTTACAAGCCTCCCCGCCTGATCCTGAAACAAGTCAGGCTATCAGACAGGCTAAGCAGTGGAAGACTTGCCCTGTTTGCAATGAGCTTTTCCCGTCAAATGTCTACCAGGTGCATGTGGAGGTTGCCCACAGACATGGTGAAGTAAAAATGGAGGAAACCCCAGAACCTGACAAACTTGCAGCTTGTGCACCCTTCCTAAGGTGGATGACAGAAAAGACAGTCCGATGTTTCTCTTGTAAATGTTTTCTCTGTGAGGAAGAGCTCATGAAACATCTCTTGATGCATGGCTTAGCTTGCTTGTTTTGCACAGTTACTTTCCATGACTTAAAAAGCCTTGTGGAACACAATAAAACCATACACAATGGGAAAAAGCAGTTACATGCAGATTATAGCAACAGAGGATTTCAATTAGGTAATGATGCTCAGGGTGACCTTGTGTTTCCACACTTTGATTTCAGTACAGTGTTACCAGAGGAAGACATCGGTGAAAAAGAAGTACATTTGGCAGTGCTTGCTGGACTAAATTCAAGGACACTTGTCCCTGTTTACATCAAAGTGAAACCTCAGACAGCAGAAGTGAATAATAGATGCAACAAAAAAGTGTTGACCTGTCCCTTTTGCTTTGGTACGTTTGTTAGTAAAGAAACCTATGAAATGCATTTGAAAGAGCGGCATCACATAATGCCAACTGTACATAGAATTTTAAAATCTCCTGCTTTCAAGTGCATCCACTGTTGTGGTGTGTACACTGGAAATATGACTCTAACAGCTATTGCTGTACATTTGCTCCGTTGTAGAAGTGCTCCCAAAGACAGCAACTCAAGTATGAAGATGCAGCTTGAGCGTAGTGAGAAGAAAGAGCTACTGTTTGTGAAGAGTGAAAAGCACGATTCGGTGGTACTGAAAAGAAAGCAATCGGATTCCTGCTCTGTTGCAGAAGACCAAAGGAATAAGGAGCAGCAGCCTCTGAGCTTAAGTACTGGCATAGTTCTATCTCCAGAAAGAGAAGTGAATTCAGGGGTAGTGCCTTTCAAACGACAGAAGATTCATACTAGGACTGAGATGAGGAAGCTTCCTTCTACTGAGGATCTTCGCTTTCTAGCAGTAGATCCTAAACAGTATGATCACAATTCATATGAGGCTCAAAAACAGTTTTTGACAGACTACTTTCACAAGAGGCCATATCCTTCTAAAAAAGAGATAGAATTACTTTCTTTGCTGCTATACGCGTGGAAAATTGACGTTGCATCCTTCTTTGGAAAAAGAAGGAATATATGTTTAAAGGCGATAAATAATCACAAACCATCTGTGCTGCTGGGTTTCAGTATGTCTGAACTGAAAAATATTAAGCACAGTTTGAATATAAAAGATAAACCATTAGATGCGTAAACAAGCTTTTTATAACAGCTAAAAGCAATCCATAATTGCATACTCATTGATTTAGCAGTTTATTGTATTATTTGTTTTAACTTGCAGACTGGCCTGTTGAAGGGTACAGTAGTACAAAAAGTCTCATTCAGTTGTGGCTGTTATGGTGAAAGGCACACATAGTTGTGTATTTCAAAAAGCTAAAACCTTCAGACTTACACATCTGGAATTTGTTTTAGCTTCTTGCTTTGTCTGGAGTAGTGTTTTTTGGGGGTTTTTTTTTGGTTCCATTTCCCTTGGTTCCCTTTCAGGCTCCCATTACACTTTTTATACCACCATGTAAAACATTTGTCCTGTTAACAAATTTTATTTTATTTTTCTGCAATGTTGTCATCTTTTCTAAACAATAAAATGTATAATGTTGGTTAAAATACTGAGGTAAACTATGTGAAAAACATCTATTTGGTTATTTGTGGGTTTAAGTCCTAATTTTTTTAACATGTTTTTGTTCTATCTACTGAAGTGACTGTAGCCTTTACATCAGTTGCCCCTTCAAATTCCCAGTGCACTGGTAGCAATAAAATACATGGCAGATTATTTTATTTTTATTTTTTTTCCTCCTCAGTCAAAATGCCTGTGCCAGTTAAGTCTGGCGACTTGTAGTACCTAACTAGTATTAACGTGGTGGGGATTGAGGGGCTTGGGGGTGCCTATTGAAGTGCTATAATTAATTAACTCACTTGAAATGGTTGTGGTGTTATCTGTTAAGTAGATCTTGCTAACCAGAAGTGTTTATGCTTTTTGTTGGTTTTGAAGCCTGGTTGCTTAAATACCTATTGTTCAAAGGCTGGTAGCAGCATTTGGTTCCTTTTTCAAAATGCAGAACTGCTTTGGAGAGTGTCAGATTGCTTTGATGTGTGGCATGTATGACTTCTATGCATATCACTTACCTGTAGAAGCCCTATCCGAATATCACTGAAATTTGGTGGAAAATCTTATTTTTATTTTAAATTGGTGTTGCATGAGGTAGTAACTGAGTAGTGCCTCCTCCCCAGCAAATCAGATACGTGGCTTGAAGTCCTTTGAGTCAGAAATTGTACAAATTGAAACTGGATGAATTGGTAGTCTCAAGACCTTAAACCATTGAGTACCTGAATTGTACAGTTAGTATTGTTGAATACTCACATAATGATTATTTTTTTATTGTCCTATAGAAAGCAATAAGAATAGTATAAAACCCAAACAGGCTGTCTTGGTCAATACGAACTAGCATCCCTGTTGCAGATTATGGGAAAGCTGTTGGGAAGGTTCACTTGAGTTGAAGAGCAAACTGTAGTACTGCTCGGTTTCATCTGGCTTGTCCCGACGGTGCCTCCTATATTGGTTAATAGTCAGTTATATAACAAGTAACCTATAATATGCATTATTTTTTCTTCCTCCTCATCGTGACCCTCTCCTCACTTTTATTTCCCAGAAGAAGAAAAAAGAGCAGGCTCTTCTGTCACTTCACTTGTGCCAATGTTACAAGGAAAGGGTGATATGCCCAAGCTTATTTCTATTTTTTTAAGTAGTAAGCATACTTATGCCCTGTGCAGTAGTTTTTAAAGCAAATAGAGAATGTTTTTGTGCCATTTCTAAAAGAGCATGACATTTTTAGCAGAATTTGGTGACTGTCCACCTGAGGTTCTAGATACTGTTTGAAATTCTATTTTTTGGATACAGTCTTAATATTTTCATATTGATCACTTCAAAGAATGTTAATGTATATGTAACAGAAAGTTACGTAAACTGAGAGAATCTGCTGTTTGGAAAAACCTAGTTGTTTAATAGCAGTGTTGAACAAACATGAGCACCATTTACGGGGTTGTCTGCATGCCCCACCCCAGAGAGTGACAGTGAGTAAGAAGCAGTGGGTTCTTATAGCCTAATAATAGCTCATTAAAAATAAAAAAAAAGATATTTGGTCATAGCACAGTTCATGAGCTGGTTTGCAGGGCTTTGAGTGAGGAAGAGGGATGCTCTGTAGGAGTTCTGAAATCTAGACACTCATTTTCGCTCTCAAACCCTCCATACTGTGAGCCCTGTCATCCTTGGGGTGGTTGTGCAGGAATTGATGAAACTGGGCAGGGAGGGGTTTGGCAGCACGCGTCTGGGAAGGCTTGCTGTTAGCGGTTAGAGGTTGGTCTTGAGGTAACAGTGTGGCTTGGAGTGCGGAGCTGGGAAGGCATTTCAGGGTTCACCCATGCCTGGGGCACCAAGGGAACGGTCCAGTCTTAGCAGAATTTTCCTACACAGTGTCCAGTGGTGATGTTAAGCATTTTATTTATTGGACTTGGATTTCACAGTGTCAAATAAACCAGCTTTCTAACTTTGTTGTAGGTGTGTGTGCAAATGATTACCTACCCCGCCCCCCCTTTTTTTAAAATGTAGTCAGGGAACTTGATCTGGAAGTTTCTTTTTGTGCAAAATAGCTGTTAAAAGACACAAAAGGAAAGTAAGACCTAGAACTTAGATCCAGATGCTTTAGGTAGGCCTTAGTGCATTATAGTGACACCTTTTATTATCCCACATACTGACAGCTGCGTATTTTCCTAGAGACCGATGCTCTTAAATCTTGGTACTAATTTGCTATCACTAAAAGCTCCTGCTCTTGTTAAATGAGGACTGTAGAAACAAACAAAAATAACCCCAAATTTTGAAATGTGAAAGTAGGAACTGAGACGCAGTGCGGTCATGGTTTTCAGAAAAGCCAAGGAGCCTGAAAACAGCCAAGTTAAATCAGTGGCTTTAACTAAATCAGTCTCTTGCTGTAGGCTTCTCATGTGTGAAGTTGTTTGGTTAGAATGTGTTAGTCTGGAAAGATACTGGTGCCCCAGTCTAGGGCTCCCTGTGGGCAGTGTGGTGGATGCCCCTCTGGCACAGAGCCTGAGGCTGCTGGTACCTGCTGTTGGGGAGCACAGACTACCAAAGGAGCTACCCTCTGCAGCAGGCTTTCCGAGCACAAGTCCCTAAAGCACGTGGATGAAGCTCTGGTCCGCTGTAGAAGAAGTCCAGTTGGGAAGAATATTGGTTGATTTGCAGGATGCTTGTAGCAAGTTACTCGTTCCTTATGGAAGTAAAAAAAATAGCTGCACAGACTCTGTTTCTGAAATGCATTGGTCTGGAGAAGTCTTTGTGTTAGAGAGTTGCGGTGTCTTGAGTTTTTGAGCAGAAAAATTATGCTTGTGAAATAGTGTGATAACTTACTTGAATATGTAGTAGGAAGGATTATTATAATGTGGCTTGGTCATGCTTCTTCTGTATATGTTCATGTTGGGGGAGTTAAGTTAATATTGTTTGGTAAACTGATGTTTTGGAAGGGGTCAAAAACCAAAACAGCCTTGTGATTGGTTTTCAGTACTGTACTCTTGTGTAGGATGCTACAGTTCACCATCGCATCAAACTTCTTTTTCCCTTCACTGTTTAAAGTTGTTCAGGAAAGCTTAGGGGCTTATTTAAGTAGCTGTTAAATATAATTTTGGGTGTGCAATTCCCAACAAATATCCCTAAAATACAGTTCTACTGCAGCTGGCTGTGCCATTTTCAAACATACATTTGTCAAACTTAACTGTGGGCACGTTTTTCTAGGAAAGATACTTGAGGCTAAGTAGCAAAGTATGGAGATGTGGAGAAAAAAGCTGCAGTCTAGTAGCAAGGGCGGGGGAAAAGACCAAAAAAACTTGAGAAAACGTGCCTGGCTTGTTTGAAAGGCCAGAAGAATTTTAACTCCTTCTTCTGCAAAGTGCATGTGAAAAGGACAAATTGAGGGTATTCATGAATCAATTTTGTGATGCTGCATCTAAAGTCTTTAATGCCTTGCATTATTAGTGCCTGCCTATCTCAGCTGCTCTGACTTGACAGGCAAGCCACAGGTGTGACCGTTTCTCTTTTTGCTTGGGTACCAGATCCCCAAACATGATGGCATAGCTCTTTTTGCTTTGCATTTGTCTGAGTTCAGCATACGGAGCTAGAGGGGGTGTATGCGGTGTGTGCTTACAGTGCTGCCCTGCCTGTTTGCAAAGGACGTATGTCTGCAGATAACAGGAGCGCGAGCGTGGGCTGGGGGCACGCCTCTGATTCCACATAAACTGCTATTGATTGACACAGTATTTTACCTAGTAGTATGTTGAAGAGCACCTTATAATAAAATCAGGGGAAAGCAGAGCCCTCAAATATCTCTGCAAGTATTTTTATCTGATTTTATCTTATTTTGGCTGCTTGTCCATTAAATGGGAGTAATGACAATTCTTGCCATCCTAGCATATAATGTGGGTGAGTATCTTAAAGACTATGAGAGTGGCGGGTTTTTTATGCGTTGAGCTGCACTAGATAAGCCAAGTATGGAGCAGCTGACAGTGCGTATGATGGAAAGCCGTTGGGCACAGACATTTCTGGAGAAAGATTGGATTAATTGGGTTGTCAGAGCCAGTGTCATTGTGGCTAACAGTCTGTTTGGAAATGAAAAAGATAGTGGATGTTGAAGAAAGGGAGAGGTCCGAGGCAGTGTTGCTAGCCACGTGCTGCACGGGCGTGAGGCAGTCGGGCTGAGGAAGGCATGGGTGGCTTTCGGTCAGCCGGCGCCCGCGGTGCGGCGCGCTGCGGCGCTCTGTAGGCAGCAGAAGGGCTGCGGCGAGACTCAGGGTGCGGCAGCGTCCCTGCTGCGATTGCTGCCGGCCTTGCCGGCTGCTCCGGGGCTGGCCTGCGGCTGGTGGGCGGATAACTGAAGAGGAATGCGCAGTTACGGCTGGGTGGGTAAATGCCAAGACTCAGGTGCAGGGAGGTATTAATAAATGCGTAGCAGAAGAGGGGTTACAGAGAAGCACTGTAGGCTCTTTGTGGTTCTTTGCAGAAAGCCAGTGAAAGGTGTGAGAAGTTTCCCTGGCGGTTCCCGGTCTCTGCTGGGATGTGGAAGGCTGTCTCTCGCGGACTGGGCTCGATCGCTGCGCGCTCACACGTGGTGTGCCGGCAGTGTCACCTGTTGGAAACGATGATGCAGAAAGGATGCTGTTGCGTCTCCGAACGCTGTCTGGGCACGTAAAGACCTAGTTCTGGGACATGCATTGTGAAATCGTTTCTAGGTCATGAAGGAGAAGTGCCCTGAACAACTTCATTTATTAAATTGTCTTGGCATAGCAAATACATGCGGCCGTCTGGCGCAGGACTGGCACCGTGCCGCGCTGGGGGCCGAGGGCTGGGAGACAGGCTCCTCAGGGCTCTCCGAAAGGCTCCTCTCCAGATCTGGGCAGAGAGTTAGGGCAAGGCCGTTGCTTCCCCCGAACGGGTAGTTACCTGTGAAAGCGTCGGTGGTCTGCTGGACGTGTGGCCACGCGTGTGACCAAGTTCTGCCTGGTGAGTGCTACAGCGGCTGCCCGCGGTGCTCAGCAGGGCTGAGGGTGCTGGGTGGGCCGGCGAGCGGCGGTGCTGCTGCGTGTAGCACCACGCGTGGAAGGCAGAGCGTGAGCGGTACCGCCCGATCGACTCCGTCTTGGCTTATTCTGGAATAAGGGCTTGTTTGAAGGTTGTCGTTGGGACTGATCTTACTAATGTTATTGGTGATGTGAAAAGTGCAGGTCTGTTAACCAAACTTGTTAATGGAAGATACAGGGCAGCATTGGTGTAGAGAAGAGTGAGTATCGTATTCGAAGAACTTGAGTGCTGGGATTTAGTGTGTTGACAACATCACAATTTACAAACACCTGTGCATGAAGGTTAGCCAGCAGAGATTCACCTGTGGTGGCCTGTGGCAACCTTGGCAGAAGGTGAGGTTGCAATGTGGCCACCACGCGCTCAGCATGGGCTAGCACGTGACTGGCGCTTGGGCCATGAGATGCGGCAGCAGGGGGTGCCTTGTGTGCGGAGAGCTGGGCCGGGGTGAGCGGGAGCCCTTCGGCTGAGGGGAGGTGCCGCGGTGGCTGCCGGGGCTCGGGACCTGCTTGCCCACGCCTTGGTGGCTGCGGGTTCCCGCAGCGGGGCCGGCGGAGCCCTCCTCGAGCCCTTCCAGCCCCGGCAGCCGTCCGCTCCATCCGGCATCTCCGGAGGGCTGCTACCGGCCTGAGCGGCCGTGCCACCCGTCGGGGCTTGGCTGTTGTGTCTGGGTGCTGGTGTGCG
>JAVJGI010000040.1:102305273-102339110 GCA_035590275.1 Ibycter americanus
GGGGGCAGCAGCGGCGGGGCAGCAGGCTGTGGCCCTTGGCCACCGCAGGGCTGAGCCCCCGGCCACGCATCCCAGCGGGTGCTGCCGCAGCCCCTGCGCCCTGCCCTGCTGACAGCAGCCAAACAAACCGAAGCAGAAGGGGAACATCCTCTGGAGCCAGTTACTGACATTACCTCTGGTTTTCAGCAGGCAAGAAAATGATGTTTTGTAAACGTTTCAGCTGCGTCCTGTTACAAAAGCAACAACCAGGCTGGTGCGGCTTTGCAGTGCCCTTGTGCCGCCGCCGTTCTGCTTAAGTGGCCCCGGATTTCCACACAGATGGGACAGGACGTGATTAGCACTTCGAGGGAAAACTTGTCTGGAACCTGCATCAAATCTGTCCCCATTAGGTTCAAATTTCCTGACTTGCAAGTAACTCCGGGCTTGGTTTCTTCCATCTTTTCTCCTAGTTCCATTGGATTCAAAACCTGTAAGTAAATAGTTTGTTTCTTCATTCCCTTGAGGCAGTCCGAGGTCTTGAGAAAAACCTAGAAAATATTATTTTGTCCATCCAGCAAGAAGAACCTAAGCCCAGTACACTGCGGATGCTGGACTTATGTTCAGGAATTTAGGATTATATGAAAATAATACATAAAAAATAATCAGCTGCTGTCTAATAATTCATAAAGTAAAATAATTAAATATGGCTCTGCCAAAATGGAAACACCCAATGGCTCCCCCATAATCAACAACATTAAACTTCTGTTGCATCAAGGCATCACCAAATATTTAACATAACCACTCAAAATCTCCATTCTTTTCTAGCAAGTACTGGACACTCACATGTGAATTCAAAAATCTCTGGGCTTAAATTGTGGTTTTTTCCAGATTCATCATGCAAATCGAGGTAACTTTTTTGGTATTACCTTCCATTTGAGAACATTTTCACAGGTGTGAAAAAAAAAATACCACTAATAATTTTTCCAGTGTGGTATACATCTTATTTTCTTAAGACATTCATAATTCTGTTCATTTTAGTAGGCAGTGGCTTGCTTCAGCCAAATGCTAAGCAAGCTAACAGGCTACATGTTGAAGAGATACTTGCTAATGATATGGAAAAAACAAGGAATTCACTAAACCATCTGAATTGCCTGCAGTTTCTGGGGAGATCATCTAAGCCATTTCAGTTCAAAAAGCTTTTCAAATGCATTCATTGTACTTGTGTCCAACTTTCTAAAGAATCCACAGAAGAAACTTCAGAAACAGATGGGCAAGTTTTGTTGTATCCAGACTTTGATGAGTATGTACGTGAGTCTTCCTGATGTTATTTGGAAAAAACACTTCGAAGGATGATCTGCGTTTGTACTCGTCTAGCAGAAGTGCTCAGAACTCCGTGCACAGCACAACTGCACTTAAAGTACAGAAGTGCTCTTCACTCACAAAGAGACAACAAACACAACAGGGACGTGCTTAGAAAAGCAGTGATGGAGGTTTCAGAGAAACTCACTCTGTGGGCTTGCGAGCACACGCATCCAGTCATGCAGTGTGCTCTGGAGGAGGTCAAGCCTTAAAGTCCAAGTACAAATTATTATATTTCTATTATATATAATTATATAATATATATTATGTTATGTTATATATTGTATTATTATAATTCTGTCCTTAATATTCGTGCAGGTTTCACAGCTGTAGGTGAGAGATGTCTCTTCTAAATCAAACTTGAGGATACCTATAACCTTACCCAGGAGGGTCCCACAAAGACGTCTGCATTCTTCTACCGCTCACTGAGTCTGACACTCATAACATAGATTTACGTGCATGTGACACAGATTTGGTAAAGAACCCCACAACCCACCCCCTGGACCCTCTCGAAATGTACTTCATTTGGAAACACTAAACTGCGCGAGTCATGAATGTGTGTAATTGCAGCTAGTTCTGTATTGATTTGAGAAAGAAAAATACATGCTGTATTGCAGAATTCTATAAAATTACATGCATTCATGTACAAAGACACATGACAAAGTGTTTTATTAAAATAAAAAGCTTTAATACTTTTGCATTTAAAAGATTTAGCAGAAAATAATCGCTACAAACATGCTACAACAACATACATGTTCAAAAAGTTTTCAGTGCTTTCTTTCAAAGTTCAGCATTTTGGCAAAAATAAGTTTTTTCTGTATATACTTCAAAAGTTGGCTATCATAATACTGATATAAAATACTTCATGTGGACTAAGGTCAGGTGCATAAAATACAATAAGTAATAAAACATACTGTTTGTATAAACATTTAAAGTATAAATTTCATTAGATAACATGCAAATACTGCAATATTTTAAATGGCACTTAAATATAGATACTGAGATTCTTTATAATTTTGCATCCAATATGAGATTCTGAAATGTACAAAACTATAAAAAGAACATATTTCTTCATTGAAGTCAGGTACTAGTATAGAGCTTGATTGTCATTTTACACGCACTGAGCCCAGTGTCCTGCCAGTCTTCACTAGTCCAAGTAAAGATGTCTACAGAAACAGGCCCAGGGCTAGTTAGTTTTCTTCATAATAAAATATGAAAGCATATTTACATGAGAATAGACTCTTAAATTTTTGGTAAGGTAATTAAGTAGCAGCAATTTTTTTCTTCCAAACATGATGTTTAAAATAGCTTTTTGTTGTCACTGATACGCATCTGAACAATATAAAGTTAACATTCTTCAATAAACTCTAAAAACTATTTTGTTCATTGCAGAAAAAAACCCTATAAGATCTCTTCTTGCAAAAATCATAAATCCATGTCAGCACCTTCCAGAGTATTTTGATGTGTCCAAGATCAATAGAAAACCACCTAATTGTGCTGAAACTGTCATCTGACTAGTAATGAATAAAAGAATCATCTTTTCACATTATTCCAAATACTTTCAGTTCTTCATTGAAAAAAAAAAATACTAGTTCATCAAATCTACAATTTTTGTTTTCTGTTTCAGTGATCAACAATTCTGAATGTCCTTCACAATATAAAACACTGCAATACTCATGCATATTTTCTTAGCAGTTTATATATAATATATTAATGCTGACAAGGTGAATAAAAGGCTTACGAACAGGGAGTGCAGAACAGGCACCACTTTAACAGAAGGTGAAGAAATGCTCAACGAAACTTGTACTTGAGATGCAATTAGAGCTGACAGTGGCACATGTGATGCTAACGTTGGACTGTCTGAATTTATCAGTGACTCTATCTTTTCTGCTTCTTTATTGCAGGCTTCAATCTAAGGAAAAAAAAGTTATTATTTCTCCTCTTGCCACGTAAAATGCCAATGCAAAAGTGTTGCTAGATAGCAAAATTCAGGAAAGGAAATCAGAGTTATTCCCATCAGCATGTAAGATTTATACAACTTTTGGGAGTATTTCTTAGAAAACATATTGGAGCTCTTACCATAGACTTTGGTACTATGAAAACTGCTGCGGAAGCCCCAGGTAGCAGCAAAAGGGAAGGAAGGAAGCTACGTACACGTTATCGCGGGTGATGTTTTGAATGCCAATGCCAAAAAGCTCACAGTAATGTATAACTGAAGTCAGTATCTCTGAAACTGAGGGCTGACTTCCTCATTAACCAGGATACTGCCTTGAAGTCTGCAACAGTGGAAGAATCAGGATTTTCATCTTACTGTGATTTTTCTTCTAAATCAGGGCAAACTGATTTCTTTTATGAGCAGGGAAGAGAAGAATGGAAATAATGGGAAAACCTGAGAAACCCCAAGTTTCCAGGTTTCCATTCCCCCACTGACATGACGATAATCAGAAATCTATGTTAGAAAATCCGTTTTTTCCAACTCTACCTTCTACTGCGACCCAGGAATCAATTTAGTACTAACAGCTTTGGAAGCTGCCTCCGCTGAAGTTTTAACTTGACAAACTTCACACCTGGAGGCCCAAAGCTTTGGAAGCTGAGGAACCTGCACATCAGCAACCAGTGTCACCAGTGGGAGAGCAGCTCCTCCCTGGTTCCGGTGGGCTCTCTGAGTTCAGAGTCCTCCTCTGCCCAGGAGTCCGACAGCACCTGCTGCAGGTGGAGCGAGAGCTGACCAGGCTGGCAGGGCTCAGACCTTGTTTCCTAAGTCCTGGTTACATTTTGGGTTATTTCTATTAAAGAAGGAGACACAAGTGGGAGCTGAGTTGGACGTAACAGGGTTGCTCCAGTAGCATGGGCAAGCGAAATACACACAATATATCTGCCTGGGAAAAAAACTGCCCGGTTAGATAGTGCAGTTAGATAGTGCAGCTTGCGGAGTTTGTGGCAGTGATGTGACCCCTCGCACTGTAACTTCAGCTCGTCCCAGAAGCAATACCGAGCATGCAAAACTAGATTGTAGAAATAAAATGGAAATGGGAACAGCCATCAATATAAAATAAACAACAAGGAAATGAACCTGCCTGAATTCTGTTTGTATTGTAAAAGACAAGAGAAAGATTGTGGCGAGGTTTTCTCTCCCCTTCCTTTTGAAAGCTAAGTCCTTCATTTTACACCAGTACGCGCCGACGTGCCAGGGAACGGAACGAAGCAGTCAGAGCACCTGATCTGCAAAGCCACTTCACTATGAAGTGCTCTCAGCAGGGCCGGGCAAGACTATTAGAAACAACTATAAAATGGCAAGGAATTATGTTCCTTTTCATAGGAAGAAGATGCCCTCACTGGTCTTGCACAGGTTAACAAGCAGGAAGTAAAAACAAAGCAACAGCTCCAAGACAGTAACAATGCAATATGTAGCGAAGCCTTGCTTCTGCTGCCTGAAGTATGCCAAAGAAAACACTGTAAGAACTCTGAGCTGCATTTGTTGGTTTCCCTTTAGAGTTTCATGCTGTGAACGTTAGGTTCTTGTTTGCTACACGAAGTAGCTGTGACACAGCGAGCTGGGCAGCTTATTGGAATGTTACTTCCTTTTTAAGGGCATAATAGCATTTTGGGATCTCCCAGCACTGTTTACCATAAAGTGGAAAGGAGTATCAAACCCAGGATGGTCTTAGAATAGTATCAACAGATCCTCTTTGGTATGAGCGACTCCTTAATATCAAGATGCGCACAGTGTATTAATATGATACCAATACACATGATGTGCCTCAGCCTAATATCACATATTCAATCTACTCTTAACCCTGACACCAGAGACAAAGGAGTACCGTTTCATATGCAGCTATGCATTTAATATAGACTGTATTAATTAATACAGACTGTATAAATAATAATTTAAGAGGTCATTCAGTAATTAATTTTCTGTTATTTTAGTCATAGGAAATTGAGAGTTCTGCATTTATTAATTTTAAAACAAAAATCGTACTGCTCTATCCTTGGCCTTCCTTCACCTCCCCCCTCTAACTACCCACACTTAAAAGCCTCTTACCAGAAAAGCAGGATTCTCAAGACACATTTTACCATCCATAACCCTGGCTATTCAGATTTGGGTCGCTACAGAAATCCCCATGTATACGGTACACAGGAGAATGCACAATTTTAAAACTGCTGTATCGAAAATAGTAAAGTGTACACATATAAAAAGGAAGTAAATCCACTGGTCTACCTGCAATGGTTTGGGGTTCTGATCCACAGGAATGATGAGGATCACAATTTCAGATTCTATGCTTAAGTATCCGAACACGTCACACTGTGGCACTGAGACATGCAGGCGGATTTTTTCAAGTACGTCAAGTACGGTTATAGGCTTTTTATTTGTCACCTGGAAGAAAACAAAGAACTTTGTGGATGAAGTGATATTATGCAAAATTACATTTCTCCTCTTCAGTTTCAATAACTTGAAGTCATGTCAGAAAATCTGTTTCAGCCATTAAACTATTCAGTTCTAATCGCTAGCAAAAAACTGAAATGATTCAATGATTCTAAAACATCATTCAAAAAAATGATTCTATGATTCTCAAAAAAACCCATACCCAAACCCCCCAAACCCATAAAAAAAGTGAAGGGAAGAGGGGAAAAAATTATTTACTGCTTAAATTAACCACGCTTTTGATACATGTTATTCTCCAGCTTCATAGTTCACATGCATGTGTACCATGTTCCTCCAAGTAACGTAAATGGTTATGTTACAGCGGTTTGTACTCCCATGCTGGGAAACAAGAGGCAGAGCCGCCCGGCAGCCAGCACTCCTTCACCGGCACAGAACCTGTTCCAAGAGCCACCAGAAATGCAGAGCTATGGCTTTGCAAGGAGAGATATATGTCTGTACACATGAGAGCACATGACATTTCAGCATCACTACGTAACTACCAGGTAAATGTGTTTTTCTCTTAAAATTCTTGTCTCTGTTCTGCTTGCTGCCTGTATCTGACAAACAGTAATTTGATTGTAGATGCTCAGTGGGTTCAAGGACCGCCACACCTTACAGGTTTTTCATCTTTTCTCCAGGTCACTTCTGGATGTGCTGAACAGTATAGACACCAACTCAAATACTTCACTTGTGACTTCTGGTCAATCTGCTTTGTTCTGTTTTCCAGCTTTAGCTGCAGCAAATCCATTCTTCTTATCCTACTATAGCTTCGTTTCTTTTAAGACCACTGGTACAGGACCTTAACAAATGGAAATCTGGGAAATCGAAGTAGACTACATGAACCAAACTTGCAAGGTGTCGCACCACGCTTCTTTTACCAGATCTTTGAGGGATTTCCCTGTCACAGCCCCACTCAAATGTAGTCTGACATGCTGACTGACCAGCAAACCCTGTTCAAACAGTCTTAAAACAGAAGCACATGGATACTGTAAGGATGACGGATAGTGTCAAACTTGGATTTTCATGTCTTAGATTAGAAATCTAGTAGACTAGATTAGAACTTTAGCAGATCTCTAATGTTTCTTTGCTCTGCGTAGATGCTGACTTTTGTTTTTTTCCTGCTGTCTTTACAAAAAAAGGCCAGAGGGCTGGGGGGAGAAACACAAAGTCAGTTACAGAACTCTTCAGTAACTGAGGCAGTTTTTTCTCAAATTAACCACCTGTCTGAACTAAAACAGGCACACATTACTACTCCTTGCCCTCTTGGACTGGTTAAAGTGTACGCTAGCATTTGTAGCAATGATTCTGTGTATCTGAGCCTTAACCATCTCCAGCACAATGGATGTATGCACTGTATGTATATGCATACTGTCAAAAGCAAGAGCTGCACACCAATCCTATAGTATTGATGGAATCAGAGGAGATCAATGTTATTAACATTAATTTCATATAGATGACAAAAGTATCAAATTACCCAAATACACAGCTGGGCATTTTCTGTGGTATTACTATGAGATGCTGGCTGGCCTCTGACTGCCAGTGGAGTCAGGAAGGCACAGAGCTCCTCACGCTGTGCTCAGGGCAGCGTCACAGCCTGCGCAGTCTGCAGGCGGCTGCGACCACTCAGAGATCATCTCTGGGGGCTTAGTACCCCCCAGGAAAGTTTCCAAAGGAGAGCGCTTCAGTCAACTTTCTGTAGTTTCTAGTACGTGCTAAGAGAATGCTGGCTTGAATGTTTGAGAGATAACATATTTTAAATTTAAAGAGAGAGATCTATATTGTTTACATATATATATTTTTTTTTATATATATATATATATATATATGAGTTTTGAAAACTTTGAAGACTGTGTATTGTGGTGTTAGGTGAACAAGAGAAGAGAAAGTCAGGAAGACTGTCCTGACAAAAAGAGAGAGGGGGAAAAAGAAAAGCAACTACCAAGTACCCTAATCCACCTCTCACCTACTAAGTAGCTGGATTAGGGTACTTACTGGGTGAAAGGAGAGTACTTATCACCAACTACTTGAATAACTACTTAAGTAAATCCAATGAATTCCTTTAGCTAGAAAGCCCTTCTAACTAAAACTAAAAATTCTTCTTCACAGCCACATGTTGTAACGTATGAACGGAGAAGTGGCAGTGGTCACCGTGTCCCTGCTACCATTAGAAATGACAACTGGAAGACATTCCAGGGTGCAGTCACGACCCATCAGACACTGCTACTCAGCAAATCCAGCCAACACAACACAAACGCAAAATCTCAAAGGGGAAATCAGCAGAACGCCAGTCAGCAGCACACCCTTGAGACGAAGGCCAACCACACGCTGGGCTGCAACAGCAAGAACAGAGCCAGCAGAAGTCATCGTCCCTCTTTATTTATACCCTGCGATGTATTTATGCCCTGCCCCGTCGCCAGGCCACACTGAGGAGCTGGAGGGAGTCCAGCAGCATGCAGCTTGTGGAATCTCCACTCCTGGAGGTGTTAAAGCTCAGCTGGCCAAGCTGGTCCAACCTGGAGTTAACCTTGCTTTGCTTTGAGCAAGGGGCTGG
This sequence comes from Ibycter americanus, assembly GCA_035590275.1. Lineage (NCBI taxonomy): Eukaryota > Metazoa > Chordata > Aves > Falconiformes > Falconidae > Ibycter > Ibycter americanus. Next base: position 102,313,586 of record JAVJGI010000040.1, read on the forward strand.
GACTAGACCATCTCCAGGGGTCACATTCAAGCTAAATTTTTCTGTGTTTTTACAGTAATAGCTGATTATCTCTACTTCTAAACATATAATCAGGTCAACGTAATTTTATACTGTTTTGGTGAAATTCTTTCTTCTTGATACTTAAGCAAACAACACTCGTGCAGATGCAAACATGAACTGTTTGCTTCACCAGGCATGATTGTCATATTACTCTATTTTGTTGTGGTGTCATGCCAAAAATCAAGTGTTCTGCTCTGTTCCGTATACTGAAGCATAAAAGCAGGGGTCAATAAAGTGCAATCCTTTTATACACCCCTTGGGGAGTCTGGGCCTAGTAATGTTGCATTCAGCAGCAGACATCAGCAGAAGATCCATCTTACACTGGAGGTTTTCAAAGAGCAGCAATGCAGGATGCTGGTGTCTAACTTACGGAGATGTAAAATCCAACATTTTAGCTGAAGAGCAACAAAATCAGTGACAATTATCTAAATAACCCAAAGTGTAAAACAATCCAATTTAAACATAAGATAATGCCAGAGCTAAGTTACCCACATTAGGAAATAGTGAGCTAGCAGAATAACCTTAACAAAAAGGCCATAAATAATAAATATACAGTGTATTACTATCATGAGATAGATGCAGTTCCCATATCATTTGTCCTACTATTACGTGTCATTTAAAACGCAAACCTGAATGTGCTTGTTTGTGCCTACTCTAATTGTGTTTTGCTTTGCATTGTAATTCAATTTCTATACTTGATATTAAGAAATAAAGTATAAACAGTATAAAGAAAAAAAACCAAATCACACGGTACCTACTGAAAAATTATTGGGTTTATGTGTTAACTTTTCAGGAGAGAGTATACAGTAATTTGACTTTTTCGTGTACCATTTAACATAAGGCATGATTTTACCCTTGCAAAAGTATCCAGCTTGTCTTTGTCATACAAGATTCTCAGCATTCCAGCACATAGTGGACAGCAGGCTCCTATGTGAATAAAAGAAATATCTCAGAAATAAAAGCAAATAGTCTTTTCACTTTTAAGTAAGCAGAGGTCAAAAGTTGAATGTTAACTGAGAACGAAAACAGCAAGACTACCAAAGGAAAGTAAATGTTTCGGATTGATAGCAGAACTCCTAATATTTTTTTAATGTTGAAGACATTTATAATGCAAAAGCAGTCATCTTTCAACACACATTTACTCCCATCAACACGGAGCAACAAGATGAATTTTCACTTGTTTCAAGATGATACATTATTGTAAGCTAAAACCCACAGGCACCCTGTGTACCACAAGCCAAGGTTCTGGATGGATGGATGCACGTGCCGCGACAGAAATGATGAATTTCAAGCACTGAAACAGCTAGGGCGTGACGGGAGCAGTTACACACATTGCGAACATTAATCTATGCAGTTATACCATGTTGGAGCCTAGAATCTTTATATAATGGGGGCAGGGGGGGAAGGACCTGTCTGACAGATGTGTTTAACACAGAAATAGGTCATATTTCTTGTACTGTTTTTTTCTGACCATCTCAGAAACCAAAGGGCTAATATTTCAACTTTCTACCCATGACTGTGTATTTAATTCACCCCCCAACCTATTACGCACAATTCACATTCACAGAGTGACTTTTACAATATTAAATGTAATAAAGCACAAAGACCCTTCTTCAAACCCATGAATGAGAAAAATGGATAAAATTGTTTCCTTTCAAAAAGTGAGCTTTCCTTGCTCTATGTATTACCTGCAATTAGCTACTGTTTCTTATAGGACGCATTTGTGAAAACAATAAAAAACCAGTTCAAACAGCACAACTGCAAAACTGTTCCTACTGCCCTCCTCTTTCACAGGGCTGAAAATACACACGGTATCTTACTCTCTTCTAATTAAATGTCATCTTTGTTCTTCTGGGAACTCCAGCTCTGATGGCCGTTTGGCATTCCAGTGTGGCATCTGTGCTGCCACTTCCAAAAGATCACTCGCCCAGCTGCGGGTAGCGTTCTGCCCTAGACATCGCAGACCTGACTCGCCTCTCCCGGAGCAGCGATGGGGACAGCAGCAAGCTTCTGAAGACCGAAGGAGCGCGGCTCCTAAAGCCAAGGCCCTTCCGCGCCAGAATTCCTCAGCCAAGCCCTGGTACTGGCTTGTTCCAGCTCTAAGTGAAAACCTCTGCTTCACCCTTTCTCTTAGATGTCTCCAAGACATTAGGGAATATAATATTTTAAAGCGTAAGTTCTGTCCTGAAGAGACACCTGTTTATGCACACAGCCCGGAGACTCTCTCCTACTGCAGTAAACTTCAACGACGAATTAACATACCCGGAGCAATCACCGGTTTGCAGCCCGTAGCAGAAAGCTGGGGGCATTTAACGAAGGCGCACTCGGTGTGAAAGCCGTAGTCTGAGAGCACGCCCACAGCCTGGCACTGCCCGTGATAGTCAACGGCCACGCGGTCGGCGTAGGCAGCGCAGACGCTGCCGTAGGTTTCCCCGTTGTGCCCACAGACAGGCTCCGCTGACCTGCAAAACGGCTGAAACACACAGAAATGTTTCACAGATCAATTTATTCCTGTACGGAAACTCCAGAGCAGTTTTAACATCAGGAAAACCGAAGTCAATGAAAATTCACTGCTAATACTGTCAAACATCCAAACAAGCAGGGACTCTAGAGTAAAATAACCTGCCTGTTTACGAATGGGTAATAAATGCAAAGAATAACTACTTCAAGAAGGCAACAGAAAAATACAAGCTGGAATCAGAGAAATGTACAATAAGACATGTTTTGGAAACAACATTTTTTGTTCTGTGCTAACGCTTAAATAAAATGACCGTGTCATTTAAATTAACTTAGTTAAATTAATTAGCTTTAAGATTATAATAATTTTATTACATGATAAAGTATTATTAATAAAATACTGCTATTGTATTTATTAATATTTTAACGACTTAGTTTATTAATTCATCTCAGTGTTTTTATGTTCTTAAAATTAGTGTGTGTGCATGTATTTCTAACATACTACTTGAGAAGCTAAATGTATATATTTACTTCAAAAGAATAACATCCATTACTAGACACCTCTGTCAAAAATACACTGTTGAGACCTTTAAATCTATAAAAATACATTTATTTTGTCCATTTTCTCTCAGCATGTCATTTGATTCAAACACATGTAAAAAAAAAAAAATCAGAGAAAACTGTAATATAGTTTCTTCCTATCCCGCCTGCGTACATATATTAGTCCAACCTCTTCAAGAGGTCAAATACCAATAAACTTAAGCTTCAGGACAGGGACAAATGGAATTGCTGACTCTCTGCAGACAATGTAAGTAATACTTTTGTCCAAAGTCTTGTGAAATGATGCAACTCAGTTCATAATTTCTTGCTAAGGTCCAAGTATTTTATTAAACTAACTAATATTTCTAGTAAGTCACTGTATATCCTCTAAAACGACAAGAAAATCACAGTTTCTATGTAACACACCTAAGCTACCAACAAAACAGACAAAGGACAAGTAAATGCGAGCACCCCAAAGAGTTTCCTGTCTTGCAGTCATCTTCCCTAGAAGAGCAAGAATGAAAACTTAACAGCCACCAGTGTCAAAAACTTATGAACATGGATACAACTAGACACACAACTGCTGCAGAAAAAGAAATCCAGCCATGCAATATTCCTTTGATTCTTACTGTTCAGGGGCTGAACATTCTCTGATTATCTCATGAGATATCTGATGTGCAATGAGAATTGTCTGTACTTAAAGAGGTTGCTGAAAAAGGGCAAGAAAAAGAAGGTATAAAGACAGAAAGGCAGAAACTAAAAGTTGGTTAAAAAAGCAATAGCATTTATAATACAGAAAAACCCTGAAAAAATGTTCTGTACTGCTAGGAATATCCATCAGTTGAGACCAAGAGAAGGTCTCAATGTTCATCATTTGAGAAAAACCTGGAGACGAACAGCCTACCAATGGTAAAGCCAGCAACTCTGAAGAGAGCAGCTCCTGACCTTCCTTGTAAAGCGAAAGAAATAGCTTGTCTGCGCACACCGTAGGGAGCCGTGGGATGGAAGAACTATACCTAGTCCTAATCCTTCTCAGGGATTAATAGGACTAATTTAATCCAGGCTAACTAAAAAAAAAGCATTGCAGACTGCTTAGTCTCCAACAAAACTTAGGTGTAACAACAAACTTAGTAAACCTGGGGCACAATCACACAAAACATTAGAGGCTTTCTATGACCAGGCATTAATTTTTAAATAAAACAAGTTCAAATTGGTAAAAGCTAGCATTTAACTAACCAAGGAACTGCAACCAATTACTGCAAACATACCTCAGTGCAAGCTTTAATAGTGAAAAATACAGAAAGAATTAATATAAATATCAGAGTACTATCCCCAAGAAAGCATAAATAAAGATTTGATTGGTTTTGAGACAGCTGTTCACTAAAGCAGTGAAACACTTGACAAAATTCTCAATATAATTTTGTAAGAGTATTTTTTATACTGGTTAAAATTACATTTTTAAAGGACTATTTTCAATTAAAACATTTTGTAAGTTATAAAAAGCAGAATATTGCAAAAAACTTGAACAGTAAAGAACAAAGACGACTTGGTATTTATTGCTAGAACCACTTCCTACCTGGCACGGTCCTCGGTATGCTAAACTTTTTCCTTTTTGGTACAAAGTACACAAGTTACTGTATTCCACATTGTCTGTGTCGCAAACAGGATCCCGCGTCTGGTCGCAGTTTAACTGCCTTGGCACACATTCATGCTGGCTACATTCGAACTTCCCAAAACTAGTCAAGCAAACTTGTTTCTTTGGTATGCACCTGCATAAAGTAATAACAATTTCATATCATGTTATAGGATTGTTTTTGTTTAAGTCTCAAAATATTCAGGGAAAATATTTGCAGTGAAATCTTCTCCAGTGCTTTAGAGCTAATTATGGTTCAGCAGAGCTGCAGGAAATACAAGTGGTAAAACATTCTGAAAAGCTGCTTTCAGGTCTCATCACAAACCTGGAACTGTTTTGCACCATGTTTAGTCAACGTATGTGAACACAACTACAGTTTCCACTCAAATTTATCTTTTACCACGTATTTTCCAATGGATTTTTGAGAAAGGCTTGGATAAACTTCTTACCTACTCCCAAGCTTCATTTTGTAAATGCTTATTTAAGGAAAACTAGAGCAAACATGAAAGCAGTGAACTGCAGGAGGAGGTTGTATTGCAGAGGTCGAGCCTCACCCTTCCCTGGCGAGGTAGTGAACACAAGACTTACAAGCTCATATGGTTTCAATTACAAATATCTAATCGGATGCTAGCTTTGTTGGTTCAGTGTATTACATCCCATCCCATCCCATCTTGGGGATGACTGCAAACCAGGGAAGAATCTAGTATTAACACAATTCCCTTTTTTGGCACATCATCCCTCTCAAGCCTTCACAGGTAAGTGAAGAGCCATAAACAGCAGAAATTCTTTCTCCTTTATAGTAAACATATAACTTCCAAGGACTTATCCGCAAAACATTTGCCATATGCCCTGTGAGACAACCCTCTGCTAGAGAAATGCCAGCCAACAGTTTGATGAATAAGCTGATGAAAGGTCAAATGGCTTTTTTAACAATCTGCTCCTCCTCCAAATGGCAACAAGGCTACCACTGGGTTACGTACAATACGTCCTTATTCCCTCCGAGCGCTGCTGTCCTATGCATTACACATATTCCTCCCATATTAGGGAAGACTCAGAAATTCTGACATTTAAACACTTCACAAGTGGAATGTAAGATCTTAAACAGATCCTAAGTGCTTCAGAGATGTTTTAAAATGAGCATGGTTAGTTTATGCTACATTATCAAGCTGACCCAGAAAAACTGTCACGTACAGTCCTTTACTGAAACTACAAGTGGCAGTTCTAAGCATAATAGTATTCTGTGGAACTGAAAAACCTCTCTATACTTTCCAAATCAGAAAGGTAAAAAGCATACATCCCCAATGCAGCTTTGAAATTCCAATTTTCAATGCCATAATAGCTATTACAGTACAAAACTACAGGGTTTTCTCTGCAGTTTTCTGCATCAAGCCATTTAAAGTGCAGAAAAAGGAAAAAAATAAAATTGCTATAATCAGTTTTCATGGAAGCACAGTATTACACAACTTATGGTGGCTTTCTTTCAAAACAGAAAAACATACAAATTCAAAGGAGAATGTAGTATTGCACAACACTGAGAAAATTGAAGACAGAGACCAATATTATGAGCCACATACTTTGATTTCTGAAAGAAAGGCCAGATTTTCTTTTCTCCTGACACTAGTACAGAGCATGTTTTTTGTTTTAATGTTTGTCTATACAGATTTTGCTTTTTCTGACATTGAAAAAACAGAGATTGTACAGGCATAGTTTTCACAAGGTATCAGTCTAAGAGAAACTCAAGTGTCCTGAAGTGATTGATACTTTCCTATTTTAGAGATAAAAAGCACAGATTATTCACTGAACAAGCAAGACTGACTCCAACTCTTGAATACAGGTGTGGGGTTTTTTTAAACTACTAGAAGAAGCTGTGAAACAAAGTAGTAAAATGACACTTAAGCCATTTCACCAAAATTCGATTCTCCCACTTCTGAAAGTGCACATTAATTCTCTTTATTGCTAAAACTGAGATCTCCATAATGGATTTAAAAAATATAGTACTACATAAACAGAACCAAGCATTGACAGTTACTACAGTCCATTACTAACTATGATAAATAAAAAAATAGCTACTTCAAACAGTTATTTTTATTGGAGTATCCCAAAAAGTAGAACGTTACTACAATACACAACACATTAAAAAAAAAAAAAAAAGTGTATCTGCTTTATGAGTAGAAGATGCCAAAGAAAAGCTTTAAAACATATTGTGCTTTTACCTCTGGTTTTTATTACAAGGGTTAGGGTTACAAGGGTCCTTGGAAAGACATGATCCAAATTCAAATTGATTGTCCTGGAGCCCAACGCAGCGAGCTATGCACGCACTTGGATACGTGCGTCCATTCTGAGCACAGACTGGCACAAACTGATCCACACAGTTACATGGCAAACCTGTAAAAGCAACACACAAACCTGGAATCTGGTGCACACTCATTTTCTAAGACAGAAGATACACAAGAGGACACTAGGATATCTTTGCCTTCCACCAAATGCAAAGATGTGCCATACCTTCAGCCACATCCTCCCTCCTGTAATTCAGTGATGCTGCACAGCACCTGTGCACTCAGAAGCAGTAGGAAGGCAGGTTTGTGCCCTGCCTCCTTGCTGACTCGACTCAGCTTTCTCCATTTTCCCCCCAAACTGCTCCTCGCTTGTCCCTAGTGGCACTACCCCGTCTCTACCTATTTTTACATATTACCTGAGGTTCTATTTTTCGGTACTGATCTTTTTTTTTTTTTAAAAGGTATGTGTTGGTTGGACATGAGAAAAACAACTAATTTAAAGAACATATTACTAACAAATTATCAGATATTTTCTGTTAATACTTAGAAAAAATTTAGAAGCTAACCCTCACCCTGAGAGTATTAAGCTTACAGTTTCCATAGTTTGGAAAGTTACCTGTAAACTTCCGACGTTCATCTTCTGAACTATGCTCAGTTAGACACTGACGCGTAGAGCATATCAAGTTTCCAGCAAAACATGAACAGACATTACAATCTATATTAAAGGATGTTCCATGGCCTTCAAATAAAAGAAATTAAGTAAATGCATACAATTAACGCAAATAGACCAGAAGACCATATACTCATATATATTACACAGATATTACATTTTCATTATTAATTGTTCCTGTCATTTCCCTTATCCAGTTTATTTTCCCACTGAAATTTCTACCTTCAGATTAAAAGTTTTGCTTTATTCCTTTGAAGAACAGTCTGTTCACATGCGTTTTTGATTAATTAGTTAAACAAGGAAACAAGCACTTTATCCTTTCAAAGCCTGTGTAAGTTACATTTGCTTTTTTCTTTTTTTAAGAACAATTTAAAGCTGCAAGAAGAAATATGGTCATAAAGCAGTAAAACTGGTTGATAAATTCTAGGTACCAAGCTCTACATCTTTTTAAAGGTAAAGCTTTTGTAAAGATACATTCTCCTCCTAAATTCATTTTAGATAAGACTGCTAACTATCAGCCACAGTCTTACAGATGACGAACACCCCTCTGTGGCGCACCTCTCTCCTTTGCGCGCACTTTTTGCCGAGAGGTGAGAAGTGCCAATGCATCGCTTTGGTCTTTAGTGTTCTGCTACACCTGTTCCAGCTGTAATTTCAGCCTCCACAAGCAGAACGCAGCTTTGCCCAAAGCAGGGGACGAGCCAGATCGCAGCGAGGCGAGCCGAAGCCCAGAGGTCCCAGGGCAGGGAGCGGGCGCCCAGCAGGGAGCCCTCCGTAAGGCGCTGCCGCCGCCGCCAGCAGCGAGCAACCTGCCCCGCGCTCGCCGTTTCTCAGTTAGCAACCTTTTCACACCTCGATCTAAGAATCACACCGCCAACAGGGATTTTCCTTCTGTTTACCAATTCCAGTTTGGTTTTGTGAACTGCCCGCGGGGCTGCCCTCCGCTGCGCTGGACGTTCCCTGTAACACCCATCGGTGCCGGTGGCCAGAGCGGCTGTGGAGGCTGCCCACGCACACCGCCCCGCCGCACACCGCTGCTGCGTGACTGCGCCCTGCACAGCAAGGCAGCTCCTGCTAATCTCCTTCCAAAGGGCTGAGATCAAGGACTGCAAGCGTTGAAAACCAGCGCAGGGGCAGACGGCAAGCCCTCGGCATCTGAGCGCTTTGGAAGAGGGACCCCCAGGCAACGGACGGCGCAAGGCGAGGGGACGGCAGAGAAAGCCTCTCCAGCACAGGGAGCTCCGTTTAAACCACCGCACTACTGACGAAAGAAGGAATTTGTCAGCAGGGAAGAAGAAAAGTTTCCAAGGTTTGACATTAATGCCGAACACAGGATTTCTTAGGTGATTCTTCAGAGTCAAAGAGTAACTGGCTTAGGGACCGTGTGGCAACCCTGCAAGGCTGTTGGCTTTCACCAGCAAAGAGCGCACGCAGCAAAGCGTCCTCGTCCTCAGGAGCCACCGCGCTCGCCGGAGCCAGGGCACAGCACCACGACCCCAGCGCCGGATGAAGTGTTCAGGGCTGCTTGGTTTAGAGAGAACGGTTTTAGTTCGGACGTTATGACTCAACCCTGGCCTTTTGCAACAGACACAGAGACCAGTTAAATACAGTCACTACAAAAAGGTCATACGGTGACCATAAATTTTAATTACTTGTTTTCAATACATCATCCAATGGATCTGGAATCTAGTAATTTTTTATTATATAATACCTAAAGTCTTAATCACCATACACACTTAATGAGTAGTTATGGCAAAAAGAGAGGAAGCTGTCTGGTTTGAGGTTTGTGGTGGTTTGTTTGGTTGTGATTTTTTGGTGGTTTTTTTCGTTTGTTTGTTCTGTTTTAAATGGACAGCACTTACCGAGTACTGAATACCTACCAGCTACACATACCGCTGTTAGTTACCAGAACAAGCCACAGCTGTCCACTGTGCAAACATCAAACACAAATACAACTTCAGGCATTTTTGTGATTATTTTTACCAGTAATCGGAAAAAGTGCAAGTTTCTTTGGACAGAACAGTCCATGAAAACTTTCAGTCACCATTTAAAAAAAATCTGTTTGCTAATGACTCTATTTTGAAAGCATCTACTTTCACCAGATACTTTCTATAACTGCCCATCAAACATATCATTAAGGTTAAGATGTGTTCCATGTTCTAAGTACATTTGGCTGACTTTTATCCGCTTTGGATGAACAAAAAAACCCCAAACAGTACAAGCTGCAAATGCATGGAACATTACAGGCAGACTTTCCTAAGTGATGAAAATAATTGTGCAATTGATTATTTAGCTCTGCTTGGTATCTTTTAAGAGAACGAAATACGCCAATTACCTACTCTTTCATGATTTCAGGGTTTGGTTCACAAGCAGAAAATGATGTTTGTGACAAATGTAACAAGTGCTTTGCTTCTCAAAAGTTACTTAAAAGATGTACTTAAAACCAGTGACTCAGTTACCTTGACCTTACTAGGTATCTTTGAATTGCTTTAGTTGTGCTTCAGCTTCAGTTTGACAGTATTGTAAAAGGGCTGATTTATAGACACTGAGCAGTGTCCAATGCCGAAATATGTAACTGTTCACTAGCAGAAATTCTTTTCCTTGCGGACTGATTCAAAGACACCAGCTTCAGACAGGTCACAGCTCAGCACAGACTCCGTTTTACATTCAAGACATTTTGCAAGATTTTCCCTATCTTAGTAGTAGCTTTTTAGTTTGCTTTCCTTTTCAAAGAGCACAGTGCCAGTTTGTATGACAAAACCACACCTTTACAGTTCTCAAGCAATGAGTGAATCTGAAAATAAATCCGTAAAATCTTTTAAGAAGCATCACTTGTCATGTCTCTTTCAACTACTTTGTCAGATTAGGTAGAACCCAATTAACTCTTGCTGCCCACGCCAATTTAGTCTTTGAACAGTCAGTAACAGTAAAGTTAGGTTTAAATTACTAACTTTCTAAAATAAGTCAAGCAAGAGATAGTTAGCATTCTTTTATTGTTAAAACAGAAAGCTGTTCATTCAACAGTTACCTGGCAGACAGAGATCAGCAGGAGGTCTACACCCACTATGCTGAGGAAAACTTTAAAGAACCGCAGTGCTCAATGTACCTTTGTTATCATAATGTATCCATTTACATGTTCATTTTTAAGCATATGTTAGCCCCATTGATTAATCTTGAACTATAATTCTTATTTAATATTAATTTCATTAAAAAAATGAGTAAGTTTTTTTTCTGAAAGGCACAGGCTTCCTTGTGATGCTTAACTGCAGGCTATGAAGGTTTCAAAGAAATCCAAGTGTAGAGGACAGTCTATGCCTGGTACGTATTTCTAACACGTTTGTACACATTAGCAGAACAGTCCTCTAAACACTTGTTTTTTAAACCATTGCCCTTGGTGTGAAACCTACCAACATCACTCAGTAGAGGAAACTCCCTCTCCAGAATGCCATGAGAACTACAGCAGCAGCGCTGCCTAAAGGTCTGCCAGATCTATTATGTGATGCCAAGGGAAGAGAACGCTGGGACTGTGCAAAACTTATTCTGGGATGTTTAGTGGAAGGACCAAAGATGAGGAAAAGGAGGAATTCAGACAGATCAAGCACAAAGATGTGTGGGAAAGCAGATGGAAAGGGAGAAGGGAACTGCTGAGTGCAGACAGGTCAGTATGCTTCTCTCACCACAATCCATCCTACGTTTTTATTCAATTTTATTTTTACCCTCTTTGTGCGTGTGCTTCCTACTCTGAATACGTGCAGGAATGCTAACAGACTTTAAGCTGGATGAGTCGGTGAGCAGGGCAGGAGGCCTGCGTGCCAGCCACCGCAGCGGCCACAGCAGCCTGGGAGCTCCCTCCTGAGCCCTGCGAGGCTGCCGCCGGGGCGCCCCGGGCCTGCCACCCGGCAGAACCGTTGGGTGCGCGAGGATGTCATTAGTGGGCTTCATTCCTGATCGGCAGCAGGACAGGAGCAGGTTTGTGTTAACGCTGTGTGTCGTTACGTGGGCGCCAGTAAAGCGGTAACGTCTGTCCGTGTCGGTCAGCGCGGCTGCCCACGCCAGCAGCGCGCCTGTGCCTGTGCGCGCCTCCGGGCGCCTCGCTCTTGGCAGCACAGACAGTGGCTTCTGGCTTTGTTCACTGCCAATTCTGACAACAACTGTTCCGGTAAAATCAGTTTTACATGGCCTTTACACCTACAGCTAGGTCTGTTGTAGGAGGGAGGATCACACGGTGAACACCTGAAGCACTCAGAAGATCGGCCACCAACAGCAGCAGAAAGTAAAAGCCTTTCTGGCACCCCTGCTCCCTGCAGAGGGAGTGAACAGTCCCAGCAAGCACCTTCTGCACAGGCAATGTGCTAGGGAACCTGCCCCAGAAACGCTCTCGGACAGACAAGCACTAACGACTCTATGAGACCAGCAGGTATTCACCAAAAAATTCCAGAGCTCCTCAGGTGTGAAATACCTGCTCATATAAGCGAACTTAATTTGCAACCTCTTGCTTTAAACTCCCCCAGCAACACATACCTAACTATGCCACATTAGGGGAAGGAATCACAGGTTTTGTACAAGTCACAAAGCAGATCTTTAGGATTATCTGAAGAAGTCAATCGCCGGGTGGACACAGAAAATCAGGTTGATACGCTTCAATACCCAACAGGCATTTAACAGCTCTTTTACATAGGCTTTCAAGAAAAAAAAAGCAGAGATAGGAAACAAAAGGCACTAACACGGATAAATAACTGTGAAACAGAATGAATGGGCAATGAAGGGAGGTCACTGTAGGAGTCTCCATGCTCTGTGCCGTGGCTGTTCTGTTCAGCATACTTATATGTGATCCAAAAAACAAATGCAAGTATTTACATGACAAGGTCTATCAATAATATTAACGTACAAAGGACCAAATAATGAAGAACTGCAAGAAAAATCTCACCACACTGAGCAACTGGGGAAGGCTACAGCAGAGGAAGCAAATCACACCGAACATACAGTGGGTCTCTACAGTTCACACCATGAGCCGTGAGCTGACTGTTCCCACTTAAGAACGGGACCATGGCGTTACAATAGACAGCTCTGTGAAAGCATGACCTCAGTAGAATTAGTAGCCAAAAAAAGATAATGTTCAGAATAATTATGAAAGGAACATAATTTTGCTATCACATACGCTTGATTGGGCACTTGCATTGTGAATGGTGCATGAAGTTCCAGCTCCCATTCCAAAGAAAATGTAAGAACCAGAAAAAGGTACACAGTAGAGTAACAAATGCGATCAAAAGCATACAACTGTTTTCATACAAGGAATGAGTAAATAGAATAGGAACTGGCTTGGAGAAAAACCCAAAAAGCTGAGGCGAATATGACAGAGGTCCGAAAGAGGAGGCAAACAGGTAACAATCATTCGTCAGCTTTTTCAGTACAAGAACTAGGATGCGTCTCATGAACTAGGAAGAACCAGATGAAACAAATCATGAAAGCTCGAATAAAAGAAATCCCTTGCAAACCCCACCAAAAAAAAAACAAAACAAAAGGGAGGGTTTTTAGGCACACATCTTAACATGTGGAACTTCTTGTCAGAGGTTATAGCTCATGATAAAAGTTTCTGACTCTTTTTTTTTTTTTAACACATATTTAAAATTCACCAAGAAAAAGTAACCAACCACCCAAGACAAAACCAAAAACCCCCAAACCATTTGGAGCCAGTAAAGAAACACCTCCTTGCTCAAGGGGTCTGTGGTCTGAAGCAGAGAACAGATTCTGGGAGAATATTTATTGGAAGTATAATTAACTCCTCTGCCTTTTCTCATACTCTTCCCCAGACATCTCTGTTGCTCACTGGATATCCAACACCGTTAAAAGCAGACTGAGAGCACCGGCAGAGTTGGAATCCAGGAAACAGGAGCCACTTAGAGCCAGTTCCACTGTGCTTCAACTGCAGAACTACAGCATGCTTAAAGCAGATCCATTTGTTTTGCTGTTGTTGCTTCACCCCTGCTACCTACTAGCTCCTCTAAGAACTTTTCCCCTCCTTCCTCCCCCAGAGCTCTCACCAGCAAATTCTTCTTCCAGAAAGGAAGCTACCTATTATCAAGCACCCTGAAACACAGGGGATGTGAGGCAAGTCAGTGACTTGGCTTTCACCTTGGCTGAAAAATGGTGTACTAAGAACATGCTTCACAGGGGACTTTCACTGGTTGAGACAGACACAGTTCAGTATTGATTTCAATAATGGAACCCTCCAGCATATGCAAGAATTAAACAGGTATTCTATATAGGGATGCGAACACTAACTTTTGTATTTTCTGATAAACTCTGCATTCAGATCCTCTGGGTCTTCGTATGTACCTCAGATTTCATGACTTCAGGAGCAGGCACAGTGTAAAGATACAATTGCTGCTCTAATACTTACTTTTTCTTTGTCCTCCAACAATGCATGATTTTTGGAGGTCAACACAACGCATTTCCATGCAGTTTTCTAGCAATCCACTGTGTCCACAGGTACAAATCTTGTAACATCCAACATCACCAGCTGAGGATGGAACCTGAATAAGCGTACCTTGACGGACAATAAAATCTGAGGCTTCTCCCAGTTTGCAACCTATATACAAGGAGAAATTTTAGCTCATATTCAGTAAATAATTTGGCAAGTGCCACTATCGAAACTACTACTCTGACTTGTGAAACTGCTAAGGTGTTCCTAAAGCAGCCTTGCTCTTGCCCTTTAGACAAATACACTCACTTCATAGAGGCAACAAGTAGCAGAAATAGAAGATACTTGCTTGAGACAATGTTCTGAAGTACCTATAGAAATGTCATTCAAGAGAGAAAGACCGGTAATTCCAACAATTCTCAAGTAATTTCATTTTCCACAGTTCTGCAGTAGTACAAAATGTACGCAATATGACAAATACCACATATGCTTCACTCTCTCCAATACAATCTTAATTAAAGAGTCTCACACGCAAAACCTAGTCATTTCCTCTCTCTCACATATTTTGGTGTCTTCCTTCCCTACTTGTACGTATTATGTGAACAATGAAGGATTCTTATAGGTAGATGTGAGGAGGAGAGAAAGGGAGAAAAAGGAGGAAAACTGGGTTTAAAAAGAAGAAATAGAAGAAAAATGGTTTTAAAAATCGCAAAGAAAAAATAATAAAACAAATAGTAGATTAAAATTACCCTAGAAATGATGAACTTCAACAAATCCCCCAAAGCTTTCAACCAATAAAAAGACTGAATTCAAACAAAAAAGTCACCTTACAACCTTTAGAGGAAGTAAACTGTCTCTTCCAAAGTTCTGGGTGAGCTTGTTTTCAGATCACTTTGAATGACTTTTGCAGCAAGTGAAGACAATACCACCTCTATAGTAATAATGCTCAGCTTTTCAGCAAAACAAAAATATGTTGTAAGGGTCATAGAAACCTAACAATGTCCCTAGGCTCATAATAAGAATGAGCTGAGGTCTATCCTCACTTTTAGAAGAGCATGACTGTAGCAGATGTTTGAGTGAAGCAAAACCCAGTTTTCCTTTTTGTAATTAAAAATCACTGGAGAAATGGATCAGCCACAGAACCACTGGAACAAAAGATGCTCAGGGAACAGATGCGAGACAGTTACGGCAATTCTATCACTTCCCTAGAAAGGAGGCTGCTTCATGCAATTCAGTTTAAAATCAGCACCACTCTCACTTACTCAGTCTCTCTCAACACATGCGTTCAAGCTGTCACCAAACACAAGCTTTCCTCTTTGCTTCAAGAACCACAGGTGATATCTCATGTCACTGAACAATACACTTTGTGACAAAGGAAGGGGGAAAATTGTGGCAAGCACTACTACTGTCCGAGGTAGAACAACGAAGGGGCTGCAGAAGTTGGGACATCCTACAGTCTCCCACCTCCTTATGTAGATTTGACCCTTGTTATCAACACCATCCAAGCCTGCCATTCCAAAGTGAGATAGCTGGAACTCACTGTACATGAGGCTCTCTCCCCAGCCAGCTCGCATTTACGGTGGTGCAGGAATTAGACAATGCCCATGTTCTCAAATGGCAGTTCCCAAATGATCACCAATGCCTTTCTAGCGAGGTCCGTCTACATTACAGGTATCGCTCAACGGAGCAGCAGCAGAAACGCAGTCAGCTGTGTACTGCTGCATCTCCAGATGTCATCTTCAATGAGAGGCAGTACCGTGGGTCTCGTGGAAGGGCAAGGCAGCACAAGAAGCATTATTCGTATTTTTGTTGTTTCCCAAATCAGCGTCACTTTCCTCCACACTGCAAGTCTACATACAGATTTGGGAGAGACGCAGAGCTAATCGGCCTTGTGGTTCTGCCCTTCTCCAGCCAAAGAATTCACAGCGCTGTCAGTCATTAAAGATGAAGTGCTGAGATGCTGCATCAGTGCTGCAAGCTCAAGTAGTAGAGAGAAGAAAGGAGAGGGCAATAAATTATGCGCTATGCCACTTCCTTCCCAAGCCCTAAACCTGGGCACTCCAGATCCAGTGAAGTAGGAACAGTGAAGACCTTAAGAAAAAGTCTGGGTATTAATTTACTCAGACCAGAGCTAGTTACCCAGGAGCTGCTGAAGGCAGTCTGAGAAGTTGACCTGGCCTGTGGAGAAGGCTTTGGGACAATTCCATGTAAGATACCATGTCAAAGTTTAATATAGCACCAGAATTGTTGCCCATGCAAATGTACGTCCCAGGGCACCCTGCTTCCGATCAGACCCTCAGAGCTCTCAGAACGTCCTCCCAAGACCAACAGCCTGATTTCCATTAATGTCAAGGCCAGACATAATATCCATTTACTTCACCAGTAGGGAAAGTTATAGAGGAGCTGTAGAGGGTTAATTAACATTGATAATATACAGTTGTGGGCTTGCTTCTGGGCGGTGGGTTGGCTGATGTGGATAATGTACAGCTGTGGCTTGTTTGGGCTAAGTAGCTAAACAGCACTGAGGAGCACTGGGTGAAGAGAGGCAGCAGATGAAGAGGAACCCTGGGTGTAGGAGAGAGGCAAGAAGCAGGGTGGACTGGCCTGAAGAGAATGAAGAAACAGCACGGGCAGTAGATGAACCATCGAAACCTTGTGTGAGACTGATGGTGGTGCTGAGGCATGAGAGGGCTGGTATGGGACAGTAAAAGCCTTGTTGCAGCTTAGTAGTTTTGTAGTGCTGCAACAGAAAGTAACGCAGATATGGCTAATAATATATGGAAGTACAGGGCAATACATGTCATGGCGCCTGCAGAAGCAGTGAGTTGAACTGTATTTTCAGTATTGCACGCTTGTAATTCTAAATAGCAAGCAGGCTGCTTAGAGACCATGTACGGGCATTTATTTCTTCTGAAGCAAAATAAGTAATGCATCTTCTAATAAGATTTTATGTTTCAGTGGACAATAAAACCAGAAACACAGAAAGAAATGAAAAGAGGTAGAAGGTAGGCTACAGATTTTGAAAACACAAGATAACTGTGGTAATAGTTCTTCTGGGGTATCAGCAACTAACTTTAGAACTTTCAACAAAACTTCAGTACCGTATGTTCATCAGCAAAACTCAGGTAAACAGAAGTCCAAACCCCTTACCTGGCACACACAAGTACGGAAGACACAGTTCTCCAGACTGACAGCCTTTTCTGTTTACTTCACATAACTGATTAGCTGCACATGGATTCGGATTACATGGATGTGTAACATCTTCTACAATGTTGCCTAAAGAACTTGGGCCTGAGAACAGAACATACAGCATTTACATTGATTTAGATGAGGTTTATTTTTCTTCAGCAAAGCACAGTATTTCTTACATCCAGTGAAATCATATTTTTGATGGTTCTGTGAAAAAAATTTATTTTTTTTAAACTATACTTGTAGAAGCTTGACATGACAAGATAGTTAACTGATTTCAAAAGTTTATAGTCCTCAATCCTGGAAATGACAGCCCAGATGATTCTTCACAAGCAAAATATTTTTTTTTTTATATGACCAGCAGTTTAATCAAGAGAAGTCTCATAGTCAACAATTAACAAATTGCAGGTTTAAAGTACACTTGCTATTTAACCAAGTTCGTTATCATCAATAAACTTTTGTTTACCCTTTAACTCACTAGTAAAGTTCTCCTGTTATAAGACTAGGGAAAGGGAAGACAACATGGAAAAGCAGCAGCTAAAGGGAAAGCACCGCCCAAAGCTTCAATACATCGTCTCTCTGGGAACAATTTATTTGTTGAAGCACACTTTCAGTTGCAGCTCTTACTAACCAAAATTCTACTGTTTTCAAAGTTCCTGGGATTCTGAGAAAGAAGCATCAAAATTTAATTCAGAATAAGGTCTAGAATGGATAAATCCTATAAAAGGTCTAAATGCTATAAATGCTACGAAAATAAATATGCAACAGGAAGTAGTAATAGGGTAGAGCAGATTTGGAAAATAATGTCAAAGATGCATTTAAATGAAATCTAGAACCAAGATGAAATTTTGCTAATACAATTGTGTTCCACTCTGAGGGATAAGACATGCTAGAAGAAAACAGAATCACAAAAACGAAATTCTTCCATATGCCTGCTAAATTCATGTTCTGCTGCCCCAAGAGTTCATTTGGGTTTTGGTTACTCTAACTGCACGGTTAAAGAACAGAGGTTTTGCATCAGGCAAAAGTTTAATTTTGTACAACAAGAAGTCGTGCTCTAAATCATGCTGTTGTTTAAGTGACATTTATTTGAGATCAGTCCTCCCAAGCATGATTCAGCTTCTGTCCTGTAAATAAACAGTGCTAGTGGTTTTATTGTCATAGTACTTTTTTGGCATGCGAGATGACTTCTTGAAGAACAGAGTTTTCTTAAAGTAAGACTAACTAGTCTATTTTCAAATAGGTAAAAATCATTGAAATTCAACAAGCCAGATTATTAGATGATGCAGACGAGTGAGTGTACTTGCACTGAATATACAAAGTCCCCAAAATAGAAGTGTGGTGGGTTAGCCTTGGCTAACCAACTCCCGCTCAGTCCCCCCACCCCAGATGGGGGTAGAAAACAGGCAGAACAGGAACAGAAGAGCTCATGAGCTGAGATAAAGACAGGGAGGTTGCATTAAGAATTACCATTGTGGGCAAAACTGACTTGACTTGGGGAAAACTAACTAAAATTACTGCCAGCTAAAATGAGCGTCTAATTACAGATGCAGGTAATGGGAACGAAAAGACAAACATTAAAGCAGCTTCTTTCTTCCTCCCTTTTCCAGGCTCACCTTCACTCCAGCTGTCTCTGCCCCTGTCCCAAGTGACGCAGCAGTGACTGGCAAGGGGGGACTGTGGTGACTGTGGTCAGCACGCAGGAGTTTCTCTCTGCTGCTCACTCCTCCTCACCCTTTGCCCTGCTCCAGCGTGGGCTCTCCATGGGAGCAGCTTCCTTCTCGGTACACCCGCCTGCCGCGGCACAGGGCCCCCCCAGCCCGCCTCGTGGCCACCTTCTCTGCCACGCAGCACCTCCGCTCCTCTGACCCGGTGCCACCTCTGTTGTTTCTCACTCCTCCCGCTCCCTTCTACACCCACCCGGCATTTTCTGCCCCTTCCTAAACACGCTCTCACAGAGGCACCACAAACTCTGCTGAGCGGCTCAGCTTTGCCCCGCAGCAGCCCCCCGGCCGGGCTGGCCGCGCCTGGCACACCGCAGCCCTGACACCCCCACAGCCCCTGCTGCTACCAAAGCAACCTGCCCACGTACACCCAGTGCAAGAAGGAATAAACACCATGAGCTACAGCGATTTGAACAATCCAATTCTCTCTAATACCCTAAATAAAATGCGTCAAATTCAATACAATTCCTTTAAAAGAAATAATGACAACTATTAAAAGCAATGATAAGCATTCTAAGTACCTTGTTTCTTTGCACAGGCATGTTGATACTTACTCAGGTACGTATCTAATGGGATGCAGCTCTCCAAGTCATCTGTTGGAGATAAGAGCTCACAAATACTTTCAGCCGAGTGGCCTTCAGGGAATTTATTATGATCTCCACATTTCTTCAGTATTTCCACACAATCCGATCTTCAGATAAATAAAGAAACAGAACTTCATGAACACTACTTCAAGAAAAAAGGTCTTGTATGAAAAAGGCTTCTTTCCATTTCTTCCCTTCACTGAATCCACAACTTTCTTCTGCCTCACAACAGAGTGTTTATTTATATATATATAAACAGGGGGAGGAACAAATGTGTGAGACAAAGACAGGAACTATTGCTTACGATAGTCTACTTTGGGCTTGGCAACCTTCATTTTCTGTGGCATCATACGCATGTATCTCTCAAGACCAAGCATTTCCTTGATTTACTAACGTCTAATCTGGGTTGAACTTTACCTGTACTAAATTAGCTGGTCTCTTTTCTACCCAAACACTTACTTTCAAAATCTATTTTTTTTAAAAGATAAACTTCATTTTTTTTCCAGACTTCCTGTCAGCTGAAAATCACCAGTAGGTCCCAACACAGAAAAAGAGGAAAGGTTTTGTAGACACCACAGAGTGCCAAAAAAACCCCAACAATAAATCAGCTTTACAATGGAAGCATATACATCCATCTCAGTAACAGGCAAGCACCTTCCCGTCACAGTGATGGAGATTCAGGCAATGGCAACTACACAAGCTCACGTTCTTTTGTGCTTGCCTTGCCACGCTTTCCTAACGTAAGTCAAACAGCCCTGCAGCAGCGTTCTAGTTCTCATTAAAATCCTTAGGCTGAAGCTCTGAACTCTGCCCCTCCAACCCCCCAAGTACTTACTTGCAGATAATACTTCCTCTAGATTTGCTGTGGCAAGGTTTAATCTGCAGTGAGCAGGCAATTGCCTTCCACATTTCTGGTTGGCATTTTTTAATGTCAAGCACAGGAATATTTATAAATGGCATCTTAATACTGCCTTTTTCCCACAGCTTCATGTCATTCATGGCTCCCTGGTCTGACTGCGCGTTGCAGCTCCTAAAAAGTTCTGTTGGTCTTAAAAGAAAAAGTTAAGATATGGCATGTATACAAGAAAAATAAAACACCACACAACTCATCTTTCACCATATGAATTCTACAGCCTTGATATAGCTTGTTTTTTGTGGTATAAAAGAAACGAAACCCTTCCACAGCTAAGCGAGATCAAAATCAACTTGAATTCTGTCTTTAAGGAAAAGAAGCTTTTTGAGACTCAAGACTGAAACTCCCTTCTCACCTCTACCTCTTAGACCAAATATCACTTAAATTTTTTTAACCTGAAGAAAGTTGGCTTAAAAGCAAGTATCTTAAGATATCCAGAATATCTGTGTGAATGTTTCCTGGTAAATCACTAATGCAAATTTATTTATAATTTACATTTGCCCAGGCTGCATCTATCATGTATGTAATTCTGCTACTCACATAACACTCACACCACTGTGTACTATTTTAAAGACAAGCCAGAGATCTCTAATAGCTAACAAAATTTTACATGTTTTCTTTTGAAACTCTGATTATTTAATTTGTAACCTTGCAATTACTAATTCAGACACCACTTTTAAATCATGTATTTTGTCCTATAAAATATAAAACCACAGAAATATCTGAAAGAAAATGAATTTTGAAAAAGAGTAACATGTAAATTTAACAAGCGTCTTTACATTATTTATAATACACAATGTTCCAGTAATAACGGCTCACTTGTCTATAAGGTAAGACAGAGGAATATGCTGCTAATACGTGATGACATTTTACAAGTTCATGGGTTAGCTTTTATTCTTGTAAGTTTTGTTATGTCTGTTGTTAAATACATTTCTGGAAGTTTATTCTAAAGAAAAACTATTTATTTTTAAATTATCTAAAAAAAATATTTGCAGAAAGACAGCTACATACAATCTCAAAATAAGCCTGAAAAACATTTTACTTTATTTTTTTAAATCAAAGCACAGGAATTCCTTTATAAAATATTCAGTGTCTCTCTCCTACCTGTTATTAAAATTAGTGCAGTAAGTAAGATTTCTACAGCCCAGCTGACAAGGTTCTCGTACATCTGCTAAACAGGTCAACATGGAAACTTCAACTGCATTATACTCACAAAAGCGATCAAATTCTTGCCAGCTCTGTGAATTGCCCCAGCTCGTGCTATAAAGTTTAGTGCAGAGCTCTCTGAACAAAAAAAAAAAAAAAAATTGACGAAGAACATAAAATTAAAAGAACAGCAGTCATTCAGCTATAGCAGAGCCTATCATTTTCTTGCTGATCACAACAGCCTACGCTCGCTGTAGAAAAGTGTTAGTGATACTGAAAGACTTCAGATTATAAAACTGCAGTAGCCAATAAAAATGTGATAGCTGGAAACCTGAACTAATGACTTTAAGGTGCAAACTATCTCAGCTAGTTTTACTTGTATTAAATCTAGTTTGACATGATAATGAACAACTTCTAATTCCCCATCTTTCAACTTCACATCACTCCTCCTCCTCCTCCTCCAGAAATGACTGGCAAGCAAAATACATTTCTTCTCCTGCCCTGACGTTTGAAACAGGTGCACTGTTTTTTCGCTTGTGTTTGAGCCGTTTCCTGGTGTCAGTGACACCTAAGCCACTTTGATCACAACAACATCCTACAAACTACAACTGTTCCCACCCCAGCTGAAGGTACGGAACTTTGCTGTGCTATTAAAGTCTACTGCACATTGAAAACATGAGGGAAGGATCCATTTCTAGAACTCACTGTTAAAGCAAGCAACTAAAAGATATTGTATCAACTGCTCTATGTGTCGGTGTTCTCAAAAAATAACAACTCCAGTGCTCTACTACTAAACTCATTGTAAGATCCTGCTGCATTCTGAATCTGTTTTGTTATGGGAAAGTTTGATAGAAAAGGAAGTGACAGCTCAGAAATCAGTGTTTGCAACTTATTTTGACATATTGATGCATTTAAAATGCAACAACGATCTATTTTTAAAGTGGACAGAAAACCACCCTACACTAAAAATGCTCCAAGTACAGTTATTTGCAAGTGTGCAATTATTTGCTGCAAACTTTTTTTTTTTAATATCAGAATAGTTAGTTCCATTATTTAATTATTAAATAACCTAATTAATTAAATAACCTAAGCTATTTTTCATTGACAAAAATATGAATAGCATCCAGTAAGGAATACCGCTAGGGTTTTAACAAGCAGCAACCAGGTACTTGAGAGCTTGTGCTGTTCGCTGGCTCCTTGGCTCCCTTCAGCACCTGCTTAAGGCCTCTGCATCTTGCTGCAGTATCGGCTGTTGTGACCACATGAGGTACAGGTTTCAGTAATTAGTGTGTCTCCTATAAACAGCCCGTGCTAAATGCGAGAAAAGTGTGATTCCTTTTATACAGCTATTTTTTAAGATACAAAGTAAGTATTGGACAGAATGTGACACCCACGTGATTACCTAAACCTTTATTTTTCCTAAGAATTCACAGAACTCTGTTTGATGTACATGGCAAGATTAGGGCAAAGGCTTGATACGAGATAAATTCTGAGGCATTTTTACAAGCGGCAATGAGGGTAGGCAGATACTGACCTACACGTGGAAGAATTTGCTTTAGAACAGCAATGGAGCTTAGCTCCATCGAGGCCCGTTGAAGGCGGAGGATGCACAGTGACTCCCGGGTGGACAGACCTTGAACTCTCAAGGAAACATTGCCAAAGCGGGTCCTGGGGGAGAGGCATTGTTTTACAGCCCTCTATAAGTCCATCAACAATTTCAAGCTCTGTTTTCATTGACATCAGAATTCGTTTACAAGCAGTCTGACATGCATAGTCTTCTGCTCTATCACAGCAATACAAACCTGTTAAAAAATTTAAAATAATCAATGATCAAGCATACAATGACCACCAAGATGCATGATATAACAGCCCTCAGAGAAAAAGTGCTACAGGAAGGCTTCCC
The DNA here is from genome assembly GCA_035590275.1 of Ibycter americanus. Classification (NCBI taxonomy): domain Eukaryota; kingdom Metazoa; phylum Chordata; class Aves; order Falconiformes; family Falconidae; genus Ibycter; species Ibycter americanus. The sequence goes on from JAVJGI010000040.1 coordinate 102,337,102, forward strand.
CCCCTGCCCCCCCAAATAATCTCACAGAAAATTGCTTCTTTTAAATGTTAAGAGATTCAACTCTGGAAAAAACCAACAGCAATATGTGGAATCAAAAACATAAATAAAAATCAATAATGCACCTACAAACGGAAGTTATCATTTTATAAACTCATATAATCAAAATTATAATATAGAAATACATTAATACAATTTATAAAGACTCATACAACAACACATTTCATATAAAAAGTGCATACAATCCTCAAAGATTTTCAATATTTTTCACAACTTTCAGTGAAAAATAATTTTTTATACTTACTATCTGTAGGATTTCTCATTGGATATGACTGTGTATAGTTGTTCACACAGTGTATAAGCTGAGGGCTAATAGATGCACAGTAATTTTCAACTGCTTTAATTTGTGAAGGACCGGGAGAAGAGTCTGTCCGAAAAATTGCTTGACAATATTCCCGACAGTTTGTGTGATGACCCGCATAACTGCAACAGAGTGACCCCACTAGGGAAACAAACAAACAACAGAGAATCTGTGGGTTCCCACACAGAGAAACGAAGAAATGAGCCATGTCTGTACCACAATGATGCTCAAGGTATTACTGTGGAAAAAAAAAGGAAGAAATTCTTCTATGCTCTGTTAAAATAATCTCCGTCTACAGAATGAGTGGGAGTATCTGTAATTAGCCAAATTACATTCGTTTGGCTGGAGAAGAAAGTCCCTACAGCCATCTTGAACTCAAGTTCAAGACACGAGCAAGCCAGCTGAATTTTATCTTCAGCTATTTTGTTCTTATTTAAGGTAGCCAGACTTGTCCTATAATTGAATTATTAGACAGGTATTAATAGTAAACAAATAAATAGAGTAGGATCCTAAAACTCATTCAAAAAAATATACAGATGGCATCACGGTTCACCCATTTTTCATATTTTATTAAATATACAGTTCTTGAGAAATATTTTTACTAGAATTAATTCTGAGATGCTGATTTCATTTTATATAGACAGACATTGGGCAACAAAACACTTGCATGGTGCAAGACTTCATCCAGGCATTTAATTTTCTTACTTAACACTAATCAAATGAACATAGCAGAAGGAAAAGATGAGCTTCTAAGTAATCATCAAGATAGAATAGAAAAAACAAATACAGATGGCCAAATTAAAAACTGATATAAATTATATGAGCTGCCAAATCCCCTTTCACTGAGCAAGAAAATTCATGCATGTGGTTTGTCCTTCTATGGAACTGAATCCATGTGATCTGTGTATATGTACACCCACAGAATTTCTTACATTTTAGAGATAAAAGCACAGAACGATACAAAAGGAAAACAAAAAAGACAAGCTATTCATTACATACTTACTTTCATTTCTGTTAATACAACTAAAGAGAGCATTCTGAAATCAAAACAAAAAGAGTGTTACAAGCCAGAAAACTTCAAATAAATATTTAAGTGTCCGTTCATTTCTTCTAATGAGCTAGTAAGTCTAACTTGGTTATTATTTGTTCCAGTTAGATTGGATTAAAACAAGAACACTACACAAAACCACTGAAAGTAGCAAATTAACAGATTAGGGGTCACCTGAGTTGTGTGCGCACTTGTAATAAAACAGACAAATATTCAAACAAGCAAATAGGAAGACATTCCTGGAATAACTTAGAAACAGTGTGCTAAAATAGGATGTCCTAAAGTGTTGTTTGTTTGTTTTTTAGTGACAGTAATTTTAGAGATTCTATGTGGAAAAAAAGTCTGCACAGATGCAAACCGAAACTCTCAACAAACTCAACAACAATACACTTTGAAAGCTAAAGCATGCCATCAGCTCCCTCAAACCGCAGCCGAAAGGTACCGCTGGGCGTACACAACATGCTAAGTGACAGAAGGGAAGCATGTACACCCTGTGTTCTGTTTCAGAGGACTCCAATCCCCACACAATCATAGAATCACAGAATGGTTTGTGCAGGAAGGGACCTTCCAAGGCCACCCAGTCCAGCCCCCCTGCCATGGGCA
>JAVJGI010000040.1:102347719-102373547 GCA_035590275.1 Ibycter americanus
GGGGCGAGGCGGGGGGCGGAATTTAATGTTTCCTGGAAAAATGGGAAACCTGCTACACTTCTGCTCAAATCAAGAGAACACAGAATTGTCTGATATCCTAAACTGTTGATTATGAGCAGAGTTTATGCAGGACTACCTAATTCAGGGTAGGAGGAAATGAGATGAAAGGGGGGTAGGAGGAATCTGGCTTTTAATTAAGAAACAGATTGAAAAAAAAGAAGTCCTACCAGAACAACATTTCTACAAATTGTGTTAAAAAGAATACAGGTAAAGGCAGATTTCTGAAAACTTCCTGATGATTAATCTTAAGAGCAGCAGAACAGTAAAAATAATTGCAAGCATTAACAGTTTCACTGATGCTACAAAAAATTATTCATTTGCAATTATTTAAATTAGGATAGGATACTTAAAAGTTTATTCTTTCCTGAGTTTATTTCTTTAGGTCACTTTTAAGCTGACTCTCCCACTAGAGAAGCTGAAAGGTTTCTGATGGAACAAATGCTCAAAATGAATGTCTACTTTCATCAGAACTCCTATGAAACAACCGTTTTTGGAATCCATGTCTCCATTTTGAAAGTTGCATCTTTTTCATTCAAATTAAGATATATGCAAGTCTAAAAACAGGCCTTTTTTACAGACACCTATACTTTCACAAAAACTGCAGAGAGAGGTAAGCTACCTTTGGATGAAAATGAGTATATCCAGAAATATGACTATAAGGAGACTGGACTTTCCCTCTTCTACAGGACATTTTTTACAGAATTTATGAAATAGCTGATTTTTAGTAAGATATATCCAGACACATATACACGTACACACATACCTCATATTCCTTCCTGCAGACCTTTAAGACATCAGTCTTTGCAGAAGCCTGAAAGACAAATAATTTTCTCCATTTGAAGTAGAAGACAATAAAATCATGTTGCAAAATAAAGACAATTCTACCTTCATACTAACTGATAACCATGGATTCATGATCTATTTAAATGTTCCTTTTTAAGAACCTAAAAAATCCATGTAAAACTTTAAGAAAAAAGCAGAAACCATAACTGTCCATACTACATTTAATTAAAAAACAAACCCTCGTATTTCTGCACCAAGTTCGTTGATACTGGAAGTACACAAAGCAACTTTGTTTTCATAAGGTTTACCAGATAGAGCAGAAAACAGGAAATTTATTTAGGAAATGGAAGAACTTGAGCATAAAAAATCTCCTCATCCTGCATGCTTAGTACCAGTTACGTGACTCTTTCCCTTCTCCTCCCTCCTGTGCAGTCCTGCAGTTCCTATTGTCAAAGTGAGTTGCACAAATTCTCCCTTCAAACTGCAGATCAGTTTCTTCTGCAGAGTAACTCTTGCTCCCTTTTCACATGACCGATACTCTGAATTACTATTATTACTACTACTATTAGCTATTCTCCCCTGCAGTAATTTAAAATACCAGGGTAAATTCTGACCTTGGACCTATCGTATCACCTTCTTCAAAATGCCTCCAAACCTGCCTTGAGTTCCAAAAATCAAAATTAATTCCTAACATTTCCCGTTATCCCTAACTTTTGGTAAAAATCCGTATTTTAGTTTAAATGTATATCATATGAAATGTATCAACCCAAGTGGGCTGAAGTACAAACTACAGCAAGGATTCTGAGACAGCAGTGTGCAATCAGACAATACAGCACCTGACTCTGAGAACAATGAGAAACGATTCATAGGACACTGCAATAAACGGAATTGGTTTTATCAGGTCTGCAAAACTAAAACATTAGGATAAATTTGAAAATTTTGCTAAGAAATACATTTGGGAACAGATATGTGTATCTTCTTTTCAGAAGATCCAAAGTACCCAGTTTGTTTACTTGCTCCTCATCTCTTTTCCACACTACTCAGTTTGTGTACTCACTGCTCATCTCTTGTCTAACAGTTTAAACTACATGCTTTTGGGTGAAGGTAGCATCTTTTTTTTTTTTTTTTATGACAACTCGCAGTAAGCTGCTGGTCCAAGTACATCTGTGCTCCAGAACTGAGTTACAAGGATGATGATATTTTTCATATTCATAATTATATGCTCTTTGACTTTGAAGATGTTTTTAAGGTCACAAGTATATGTTTGGGAAAAAAATAAAACCAAAAAATGCTTCACAGATTTTTAATAAAAAGGTCATTGCTAAACTTATGTACTATGCTTAAATTTGTCACTTGACAAAAAAGTGATACAGTTAACACGAAAACCAATTTTCATCCATCTGATGAATAAAAACCTTTTTGAAGAGGCACAAAAATCTGGTTTGTGGTTACAGCCCTATCTTGCATCACTAAACATCACACTGCAAAAAAAAAGGAGAGCTTAGGAACAACCACACGTTGCCTTCCACTCAGCACTATTCTAAACTAACAACTTTCATGTAGAGATTGTGACAAAAAAATTTCAAGAAATTAAGTTTAGCGTAACCAAAGAGAGCTTCAGAATCTTTATGGGTTCAGTCAGTCAGTTACTACGAAGCGCCCAACCAGAGCACATCAGCGACAGCTTCCAGCTCGCTGGCCCTCATGCGGGACCTTCCCTGCTGTCAAAGTTAGAAAAATAGTCATCTTATCTGCATCTTCATTACCGAGCAACTCAATGTGGCATCAGAACGCACGCGGAAGGCACAGTACCCCTAAGGTCTTAAAACGCCTTCTTCAGGCTCACGGAGCCACGGCAAGCTGCCTGGTCCTACAGCACGGCTGAAAATACATACCCCAAACATCCTCCCCCGCCCCCAAAACCCACCACTGGGTTTTTTTTGGGTTTTTTTTGACTTTTTTTAACTAGGTGTTCATCTCAGTAGACTTGAACTTTTACTTTTTTGCTGAAAATTAACTTTAAAAACATAAATTATTTGGTTTGGGTTTTGGAAATCTGTTGCTGGCATTTATCACCAGTAGTACTTTCTGGAAAGTATCTAGGCTTGTTTTGCAATTTTGAAAGGAATTTATGTGGTAATTTGATTTTGATGTTAAAAATGCATTAAGCCTGAAGTTCACAAATGGTAATACATAAATGAATTCAACTTGAATTTGACATGAACCACAGAAAAACAATTAGAAGGCCTTACCTGTTTACATGCTTGCCGACATTCCACAGCAATAGCTAGCTCACAGCAACCTAAACCAACCCACCCATCAGACTTCTTCAAAACTCCTTTGAAAATAAATGACAGTACGTATTACAGTAGAAAGAGAAACTATGCCATCATTTTCCCTCCCCTCCCCACAAGTGAGTTACTTTTCAAATTTGATAATCCCGTTCTCATTCAAGAAGCCTATTTACAGATTCCATTTTTATTGGAATTTGTGAAGTCATTCCAAACCAACTTTAAGCAAGAAAAGAGCAAGTCTGTACCTTGATAAATACTGAACGTGGCAATTATAAAGTACCTTCTATACACTGAGTTTAAAGATGCTTTATGCACACTATTTTATATGTTCACTGGAAGTTACCAGAGTTTGATAATTTATCTAATCTGAAATATAAGCCAACAGAAAAACCTTATTAAAATCAACACTACCTCCTACAGACACATCCTCACATCGGTTTCAATAGCGTATTTTTCTACCAACTGTGTCAATGCAAAATGTGTTTCTCACTCTTTCTTCAAGCTCCCTGTACTGGTTTTGGTCAGGATGGAGTTAAACTTCTTCACAGTAGCTGCTATGGGGCTATGGTTTGGATCTATGCTGGGAACAGCGCTGATAACACAGGGATGCTTTAGTTACTGCTGAGCAGCACTTACACAGAGCCAAGGGCTTTTCTGCCCCTCATACGGCCCTGCCAGTGAGCAGCTGGGGGGCACCGGGCACTGGGAGGGGGCACGGCCGGGACAGCTGCCCCCCTGACCGAGGGGTGTCCCACACCAGCTGTGCAGCTGGGAGTGGCGGTTGGCGGTGGCTGCCACGGCTGGGGGACTGGCTGCCCCGCGGTCACTTGGTGGCGAGCAATTATTTTCTTTTGCATCATCTGTTCTTCTTTTTATTTCTTTCCTTTTGTTGTTTTTTGTTCCATTATTTAATTACAAACTGTCTTTATCTCAACCCACAGGTCTTCTCACTGTTATCCTTCTGGTTCCTCCCCTCCGCACCACTGGCAGGGGAGCAAGCGGGGGCTGCGTGGTGCTTAGCTGCCCACCAGGGTTAACCACGATACTACTTCTGTATTTAGCCCCCCCCAGTTATCTTCAATAAAAGTTTCCCCATCTCCCTGTTCCTCTTTTTCCATTTATTTCACTATTCCCATTATCCTCACTTCTTACCATAAAGTTACACAGAAAAGCAAATTGCCGCCGTAAGTTGTTTCATCCTCTTCATCTATTCACAAAAACAGATTTTCTGATGTTCTCAAGACATCAGAAATCAAGTAAAAGAAGAGTGCGTTCCTGTATCTATTTCTCACGTAACTTCAAAGACAGAAATAATTAAAGGGAAGGTTTAACCTAGGCAGCTGCCCAGCAGTTGTGGGAAATTTGTTACACCTTTTTCTTAGGGTGGAGGTTGGAATTATCCAGCTCAAATGAACCGCTCATTTTTTGTCATGAATATTATAAAAATAAAGCAGTATTTTAGGACATGCACAAATTATATCCTTTATGTAGAAAAAAAAAGTATGAAGGAAAATAATCAACCACTTAATTTAAGAAAACGCTCTTAAGCCTAGTAGAAATGCCTATTCAGAAAAGTCACATGGGATGTTCAGCTTTAAAAAAAGGGACGTGAAAGAGCTACAAGTGAGACCAGTGAGCTTAAATGCAAATGCTAAGAAAATACTGGAAATAAGGTCATTAGAAATCATTGCAATCAATGGAAAACGATCACCAGTAGGTATTTGTCATGAACAAATCTGCCTTTAAAATACACTTTGTCAGCTTTACAAGCACAGCTGGCATAGGAAGTCTTACTAGTATCAGCCTTTCACAACATTCTGATGGGCAAATTAAGAAAATACACCAACAGTGAATTTGTGGAGGAGGAAGAGGAGGAAAATCTTCACCTAAATTAATGTATTTCCCCAGCAAATTACAATATTAATTACATTTATTAAAAGGCAAGTCAAAACCTTACTGCTTGACACAAGCACGGCCGCAGGATGGCACCGCAGGCGGCGGCACGGAGAGGCAGGTGAGGAGCAGCTTCCCACGCCGCTGCCGCCTGCCAGCGTTGACGTGGCCACCTGAGCCGTCCGGACCTGGAGGCACCGCAGGCCAGCCAGGTATGGTCTTGTTGGAGACTGTCCAAATCCTCTTTACATCCATTCAGAGTGTTGGCTCACCTTTCCCACCCAAACTAATTCAAAGCAGCTGTGAAGGCCACAAACAGCTGCAAATGCAGCTCACTTTCCACTTCCGTAATTGGGGTATGGAATTAGTTTTTCAGAGACTGAGCATCTTTTTGAAAGCACTAAAGAAACGGCTGTTGTGTAACAATCAGTAGTTTGTAATCAATGTTCAAAAATTCAGGATTTCATGCACAGTTTAAAACTAATTCCGAAAGTAAATGCATGTCTACATAGAAGTCATGCACATATGTTTAACTACGTATGTACAGTCAATTGCCAAATCAACTACTCACTACATTCTATTTCAGGTCTAGGTCTTGTTTCTGCATAACTTTCATATGTGGAGCTATACAGAGACTCCTTTCAATCAGAACAGTAACATTTGGTAGAATATTTATTCCAAGGATTGATATTGTAAGGTATAAGCAATCTAAAAACATAAAACAAATATCATGTGCAATATGAAAACAAGATTTCCAGAAATCTCTGCTGCGATAACCAGCTACATCCAGGAGAAACACATGATAAATACCGCTGTACAGCTTTAGGGGCAATGCCACCACTCAATAGGCACCAGTGATTCAAGCATCCGTTATTTTGTGCAACACAGAGCCTGTGGTTTTCAGGCATACTTTTACTGGAACTAAACTGTACTAAAAGAATGAAGCAAGCTACAAATAGATGCCAAATTAAGAGTGCTGATAAGTTTCAACCATAGTATTTTCTTGGCAAGTGGCCCTCTTCCCAGGTTATTTACGAGAAACAGACAAGCTTGTGGAGAAAAAACTGATGTCACATCCTCAAAAAAACTGACCTGCAGTTTTAATACAGCAAACTTATAAATTCATTTTGCAGTCAAGGTAATTAAAGCGCATGCATTTCTAGATGAAAATACACCTTCAGTGCACAAGTAACTGACTGGAGTCCATAGTTCTGATTATTCACCAAATTAACTGATATGAGTATGATCTAGATCCCTGAACTATAAGAGATCATCCAGTTGCATAACACAGGCTCTTGTCCCACATCTCCTCCAGAAAGTTTCCAGAAGCCACATCACATAGTGAGATGACTTACAACATGCACACACTTTTCTTCCTTATATTTTACTGTGGTCTCCACAAGAGTACTGAAGTCAGAAACAGAGACAAAAAGTTGCATAAACCTGAAAAATTTGAATGTCACCTCCAAAACATTTATTTTGTGATGAGACTAACATTCTACATTCTGAAAATATCTGAGAAATGCTGAATCACTGTGATTCTGAGGAAACTGGGGAGGAAAACAAAAAGGAAGATGGAAAAAGAAGAACGTGAAAAACAACTAGGCTTCTTGTGTTCAAGAGCTGTATGTGTCAAGAAGGGTGCAAGAAAGCCCAAGTCAGATTTTTCTTGTCTCTTTGAAGTCTTCTACAGTTTGCTTACAGAAAATGATACAGTTTAAAATTGGAACATAGTTATCATGTGGAATTATAGGTTGCTGGGTTTGCTCTCTGTCCCCCCCAAACCCAGCTGGGGGTCCCTCAAGCATCTTTTGTAAGCAGTTTCTTGAAGAGTATCGTGGGTGCAGGCTCATAAACTTCAATTTCCTAGACAAGTCCCAAAAAATAATGCATGTTCTGTAGGCCTACTGTATTTAATAAACAAACACTGACAAAGTAATGATACTTGCTTTCAGAAAACATGGAAAATAATTTTCTTTCAGAGAATACTTACATTCCTGAATATCTAGTCTTAAGTAGTTAAGGCTTACAACACTGTCTTGGCAAGGACAATAAAACAAGACTTACAGTGTTGTTTTGTGAGGATGAGACATAAAAGAAAGTTAATAGAAGACCATCATAATGGGTTTGAGGAAGTGGAAACAAATGTGAAAAAGAATGGTAGCTCAAGCGGTAGCTGTGAGAGTATTAACATTTTAAGGTAGCTACCACCATGACGTTACAATCAAATTTGTAGCAAATCAAACCATTTCAAAATTTTAACACAGATCAGTAACGTCAAGTTGCTGTGGGGAAGGAACGGAAGAAAACACAAAATATAATGAAAATACACAAAAGGATGTATCAAGCAGAGAATTATAAGGCAAAGTCCCAAATTACTTAGCACATATGTTGTGTTACGACAAAATGCCATTGAAACCCATATGCAAAACAGGTTTCCACCTGCATTCTTAACTAAACTGCCAGGCATGTCATAGAACTGTTCAGAAAGAAAGTAACTACCAAAGTCTGTTTACCCAGTCAATATTCTGCAACTGTCCATGACAACACTGGTGTTGGGGGGGCTGTATACCGTTTCATCAGCGTGTGCACATGTGTGCATCTGCGCATGTGTGTGTGAACACACTTTGTGGATGCTGTACTATGAAAAATCTGAGATGCTGATCCAGTCAAAACTCAGTTTGTGGCCCCATTCTAAATTGTTATGAAATACTTCCTGTACTGAGGGTAGGCAATGGGGAGAAAAATCAGAAAGAAAACCACAAAATCACTGTGGTCGGAAGGAACCTCTGGAGATTATTTAGTCCAACCTCCTCGCTCAAAGCAAGGTCAGCTAGAGCAAACTGCCCAGGACCATGCCCAATAAGGTTTTGAATACCTCCACAGATGGAGACTCCCAAACCTCTCTGAGCAACCTCTTCCACTGTTCGATGATACTTACAGTAAAAAAGGTTTTTTCTTATGTTTAAATGGAAGTTACCGTTATTCAGTCTGTACTCACTGCCTCTTGGGATACCACTGAGATACCACATCTTGAGTTATCACGGGATACCACTGAGAAGAGCATGGCTCCATCTTCTTTACATGCTTCTATCAGATAATTAGACACTAATAAGATTCACCCCCATCAGCTTTCTCTTCTTGCCAATGGTAACAGGCTCTCTCAGCCTGTCCTCATATATGTCCCAGACCCTTATTCATCTTAAAGTGTCTCTTTGCCAGACTTGCTCCAGTGTGTACGTACCTTTCTTGTACCGAGATGCCCAGAACTGGGCACAGTATCCCTGACACAGTCTCATCAATGCTGAGCAGAGGGGAAGGATCACCTCCCTTGACCTGCTGGCAACACTCTCCCTAATGCAGCCTGGGTGCTGTTGGCCTTTGCTGGGTCACATTCCACTCGCTGTCCACCAGGATCCCCATGTATGTTTCTACAAAGCTGTTTTCCAGCTGGCCAGGCTCCTGTGTGCTGTGGAGCATGGGCCGTCACCAAGTGCAGGACTTTGCATTTCTTTTTTTGGAACTTCATGACGTTCCTGCCTGCCCACTTCTCCAGCTTGCCAGCATCCCTCTGAATAGCAGCACAACCATCTGGTCTAGCAACCTCTCCTCCCAGTTCCGTATCATCTGCAAATACACGGAGGGTGCACTCTGTCCCATCATTAATGATGTTAAACAGGACTAGACCCAGCGTCAGCCCCTGGAATACTGGCCTCCAGCTGGACTCGGTGCCGCTGATCGCAAACCTGTAAGCCCAGCAGTTCAGCCAGTTTTCAGCCTGCCTCCACTGTCCACTTATCCAGCCCACACCGCATCAGTTTGTCTATACGCATGTTATAAAAAACAGTGCTGAAAGCCTTAGTAAAGTTGAGACAGACAACATCCATTGCTCTCCCATCATCTAACAAGCCAGCCACCTCATCACGGAGGGTTATGGGGTTGGTTAAAGCACGATTTCCCCTTCATAAATCCATGCTGACCGTAACCAATCACCTCCTTGTCCATGACATGTCTGGAAATGGTTCGCAAGAAGGTCTGCTCCATTACCTTCCCAGGGTTTGAGGTGAGACCGACCAGCCTGTGGCTCCCCAGGTCCTCCTTGCCCTTCCTACAAGCAAGAGTGACATTCGCTTTCTTCCAGTCCTCAGCATCCTCTCTCAATAACCATGACCTTTCAAAGATTATTGAGAGTGACCTTGCAATGACGTTAGCCAGCGTGTAAGGCCATCCAGCAGGACCCACAGACTGGTGTTCAGTTGGCTTAAATATTAGCTAACCTGATCCTCCTCCTCCAAGTGCAGGTCTTCCTTGCTCTGGACTTTACTGCTGATCTCAGGGATGTGGCATTCCTGAAGGCTTACCTTACCAGTTAACAACTGAGGCAAAAGCGGTCATGGCCTTTTCAATGTCACCTGTCACCAGGTTTCCTGCCCATTCAGCACCAGGCCCTCGTTCCTGCTAGTTTCCCTTTGGCTGCTGATGCAGTTAAAGAAACAGGGGAGCTTTCTGGCTGCCCTTCACACACCTCACCAGGATCAACTCCTGATGGGCTCTGACTTTTCTAACTCCATCACACATGTAACTGGAGCTTAGACAAGGTGATTCCTGAAAACCAACCAGCTCTCTTGTACCCCTCTTCTCTCCAGGGCCATATGCCCTGGGATTCTTCCAAGCAGATTGCCTGTGCTCTTCTGTGTTGTCTCTTCAAAAGGTACCAGAGTGATTATAGTTGTCCACGAGCATCAGCACCTGTGAACACGAGACTTCTTCCAGTTGTACAAAGGCGGCCTCCTCCGCCACTCCTTCCCGGTGCGGCAGCCTGCAGCTGCCACCCACAGCACCACCCACGCTGGGCCGCTCGCTGGCACGCCGGCACGCCGGCACCATGCCACTCGCATGCCCGTGCACCGTTCCCCACCGGCTCATCGTCAATCCCCAGGCAGCGCTCCAGGCGTGCCAGTTACACTCTCGCACAGAGGGCAGCTCCCCCTCCTCACCTTCCAGTCCTTCCTGCACCTGCCCATCACAGCCCTCCCGCTGTGGGACCCTCCTGCTGGGTCCCTGCGACCCCCGTAACGCTGCAGCCCCGTGACTGCCCACAGACTCTCACGCCTCCTGCTTGCCCCGTCGCTGGGTGCTGGTGTGCGGGCACCGTCGGGGCAGGCAGCTGCATCGACCCCCCCGAAAGGGAGTCAGAGCTTCCCCTGTAATGCTGTCCTATACACACACTGCTAATGTACAAAATCCTACAGCGCAGAATCACTGGAGAATACTCAAAAGAATGTTAAAAATGGCTCACGTCAAAGAAGAAGAAAACACAGTAACGTAACTCCACATGCACGAAGAATGAAAAGCAACTGGCTTCACGCAGGTACAAAGTTCAGGATACTAGAGGAAGATTTCACTTTTACCACAGGACTAAACTACGATTTACATCACCACTGAAGAAGTTACTGTTTCCATAACTCAAGAGGATAGTAGAATCCTACCATAAAGGCACTGAAGAGGCCTCACTCCAGTTTAGAAAGTACAGGCAGACAATTTGGGAGTAGTGGTTAATGTCCTTTAAGGATCTCTCCTTTTAATTTAACAGTCCTGTCTTGTGATTTATGCTTTAACTTTCTAAACCAAGTTTCTAAATGTACCAAGCAGTTCGGTTCTTGATCTGAGCCTCTGCACTTCTAAATTGTCTAGCTCTTACTTTTTCCCTGTAACTCGGGATTTTTTTTCAAAATTATACTGCATCTAGAGCAAAGTTGCAATAGTCCATGATTTTATATATCAGGCTAATGTATACTGAAACTAAAAATAATAAGACCTTGAAAGAACCTTTGATAATTCTTGAATGTGTCAACAGAAGCACACATTTAATCATACAAACATATTAAACGTTCTAACCAGGAAAAGAAAGGAAGTGTTAAAAAAAATGCACACGCAACCCAGTTTAGACTAAAGGAAACTATAGACACCAAATGCAGTTTATAATGGAAGCATATTGAAAGTTAAATTATCATTAAGTCTATAGGCGCAGGTGGTAGACACAACATCAAAACATGCATATGGTGAAAAAACAACACGATTCAATAGTAAAGTAGTATTTCTTACCTGGCAAAGAAGAATTTATGCAACCCCACACTTCTCCCTGAAAAGTAAAACGCAATTAAGCAAAAGTAAGTCTACAGAATTAAGAGAGTTTCCAGCAGACACAAAACAGTACTTTCAGTGTTTTTGCCCCGGGTTTTTAAAAACCTTACTGGAAAAAATGCTTTTATTTAAAACATCTTTTGAAGAAGTGCTACATGATATAAGTACCACTTGCTTTGACAGGAAGGCTGCCATCTACAGAGTATGGTACCAAAAGCAGCATTTTTGTAGGTGCAGAACATACTGTCATCATCTGGAATATGCTAGCTAGCCAGATTTCTCCACCAGCGTTTAGAGAACTAATAGCAATGGTTTAGACAAAAAGATTTATCTAGGATCAAGACCTGTAGAGAAGCTTACTGCCCTAGCACTCCTTTCCACCAGCTTAAAAAAACCCACCCAAACAACACATAACAACCACACACAAAACAAAAGAAAGAGGTTTTTAGGCACCCCAGAAACCACAGAAATGTAGCTTCAGGGAAAGATAGATACGTAGAAGAAAAAGTTGTAGAAGTGAAGTTTATCAACATGAAAAGTTACAACAGGGATCTGTTGGGTTCACCCCAGCTGCAAAGCACTGCTGGTCCTAAGCACAGGTCCTGCTAAATGCACCTAAGCAGCTGACAGTATTAGGCAGAAGAATTCTGTAAATGTGTCTTTTTTTTTTTGTTTGTTTGTTTGGGGCAGAATTCTGTAAATGTTTTGGTGTTTGGGTTTTTTTGACAGAAAAGAAAAAGGCGAAGAGCTTACCAAAGAGCTGCTGTCCCTATCTTTGTCATTACTGTTACTACCGAGACTACTAGCCAAGCTGGTAACAGGGGGTTCTTTACACTGGGGCTAGTACAAAAAAATTTCTGGTCTACCGCAGGTAGTTATGTTACCCACCCAATAAAATTACAAACGTTCTGGAGGAAGGTGGTTTAGCCAGCAGAGGAAGAACTCCACCTAAGGCAAAAAATTTAGTTCGACTGTCAGAAGCAAGTACATATTGCAGTTACAGTGGGTGCCCCGTGTCAGAAGCCTGAAGAATTAAAAACTATAGGAGTTCCTGTATGCTAGATGTTTAACATCCTAAAAATGGAGTCTTACAACACTTGGACAATATGATCACAGTACAGTATTTAAAAAGACAAGAGTACAGAAAAGCCTTGAAGGATGACATGTATTTTAGTACAATGTTATTGAATTCAATATATTTTAAGCAAGCACTAGGAAAACCCTAATTAGATGAAACCAGAGGAAAATTCTGCAGAGAATAAGGCAGCAAGCGACAGGTCTTAAGGGGTGTATTAGGTTTATGTGGCAAGGTTTTTGTAGTGGGAGGGCTACAGGGGTGGCTTTTGTGAGAAGATGCCAGAAGCTGCCCCAGTGTCTGACACAGCCAGTACCAGCTGGCTCCAAGACAGACCGGCTGCTGGCCAAAGCTGAGCCCATCAGCAATGATGGTAGTGCCTCTGGGATAAGACATTTAAGAAAAGGTAAAAGCTGCTGTGCAACAGCAGCTGGGAGAGAAGAGTGAGAGAATCTGAGAGACAACCCTGCAGACACCAAGGTCAGTGCAGTAGGATAGGGAGGAGGTGCTCCAGACACTGGAGCAGCACATGGTGAAGACCACGGTGAAGCAGGCTGTCCCCCTCAGCCCACGGAGGACCATGGCACAGCAGATATCCACCTGCCCTGGCAGAGGGTCCTTGACGAGCTGCAGTGTGGCTGTGCCCTGAAGGAAGCTGCAGCCTGTAGAGAGCCCACGCTGGAGCAGGCTCCTGGCAGGACCCGTGGCCCTGGCGAGAGCAGCCCACGTTGGAGCAGGTTGTAGCAGGACCCATGACCCTGTGGAGAGGAGCCCAAGCTGGAGCAGGCTCCTGGCAGGACCTGTGGCCCTGGCGAGAGCAGCCCACGTTGGAGCAGGTTGTAGCAGGACCCACAACCCCATGGAGAGGAGCCCAAGCTGGAGCAGGTTTCCTGGCAGGACTTGCAGCCCCACAGGAGACCCGCACCGGAGCAGGCTGTTCCTGAAGGACTGCACCCTGTGGGAAGGACCCATGCTGGAGCAGTTTGTGAAGACCCACAGCCCACAGGAAGGGTCCACATTGAAGAAGTTCATGGAGGACTGTCTCCCGTGGGAGGGACCCCAGGCTGGAGCAGGGGAAGAGCACGAGGAGGAAGGAGCAGCAGAGAAGACAATGTGCAATGAACTGACCACAGCCCCCATTCCCCGGCCCCCTGTGCCGCTCGGGGGGAGAAGGTAGAGAAACCAGGAGTGAAGCTGAGCTCGAGAAGAAGGAAGGGGTGGGGAGAGGGTGTTTTTAGATTTGTTCCTATTTCATTATACTACTCTGGCATCCTGATTGGCAACAAATTAAGTTAATTTCCCTGAGTTGAGTCTGTTTTGCCTGTGACAGTGATCAGTGATTGATCCCTCCCTGTCCTCATCTCAGCCCACAAGCCTTCTGTGCTATTTTCTCTCCCCCGTCCAGTTGAGGAAGGGGAGTGATAGAGCAGCTTGGTGGGCACCTGGGGTGCAGCCAAGTCAACCAAGGGGCCTTAAATGAAAAGAGTGTTGAACATATTCTTTAAAACAAAACAAAAAGTTCAGTTCAATCACACTGAGACAGCAAGCCTTACTGTCATGCAGTGATTCTCTCACAGGAATTTATGACTTCAGACTAAAGTTGCAATGGATCTGTATCTAATGATCTAAAACGGTCCTCCTCCTTATCTGTGGGAATTTCCCACTTAGATAAGTCAAAGTCAGCTCAAAAAAAAAAAAAAAAAGAAAAGGTAAAGAGCTGCTACTTCCCCCCATTGATTCCATTGACTTCCTTAATTTCATGAGAAGGTTAGGTTAATGGTTGGACTTGATCTTACAGGTCATTTCCAATCTAAATTACTCTATGATCACATGATACAGTCACCTCTTGTGTTTGCAGGTACTGTATTACTTAATACCAGGCAATACCCTTTCTATCATATTACCTGAAGGAATACAGACAACACAACACCTGTAACCAGTGCTCCAGTAAACGCATCATCTGATTAAATTCAAAACCTATCTGCTCATCTTTGGAATGTCACTAGAACCCAGCTCCAACAAAGACGGATGGTATCTGAAAACAGGAAATATGGTATTAAGTTGAAATGTTAACTATTTTATATCTAGATGTCTTTTATAAAAGTTTGTAAATATTACCAGTTCAGGGATATTAATTTAAGATACACACTGGACAGTAAACTTGCCATTTATAAAGATGGTAATTGGGGTTAAAAAAAAAAATATATCATTGTGTCAATCATTTTCCCCCTTTCAGATACTCTCCAATCCTGTCTGTACTGCTCTACTACACAGATAGATCCTACTCTTTCTGTCAGGGAATAAAAGATGAAGAAAAGCAGTACCAAAACAAATGCTATTCACCACTTTGATATGTTTTCATGTCACAGGTTTTACTCATACCATCAGCCACCTATAATTTTCCAAGACCTTAGAGCTGATGACCCACAGAAACAAAACATTGAAAAAACATACTTCTGATACGCAGGAGGAAAGAATCTATAAGCAAACACACTCTTGCAAAGTTGCTTATAAAACGTTATTCTCAGATGTACTACTCCTACGCATTGCCCATTTGAGCTGAGTTTATGTTTTAGGCTAGCTGGAAACAGTGTTGATACTGTACGGAAGTAACAAAAATCACAAGAAGAAAGCAAGTCTTTCTGACAGCAAATGTGTTCGGATATGCTAAGCTGCCAAGAGATAAGACTCCAGAATTTACAATCTGAATGACAGTGCTTATCTCTCCCCCAGACAGATCATCTCTGACAGCGAACACATTACATTCTTCATTTTTTCAGTGATAACACTTCTAGGAAACCATAATCTTACTTATCCAATAAAAGCATTACTTCAGTTTGTCAGATACAGCCAGAAACCACTCAGAGCAGCTATGAAGGTCTCCTCACCTTAGCCCAATCAAGAACTCACACCTTTGTCCCATACACAAGCTGGAACACATGATCTTATTTAAGTCACTGTCATCAACATCCAAGTGACAATTGCCCAACACAATTTTTTAGAACATAGGTCAGATTTTCATTGCATTTCATAGCTTACGCAACCAGGATACCTAGCAAAACTGTCAAGTCCATCTTATTGCAAGTAGTGTAATATATGAAGGCTTCACTCACAAAAAAAATAAAATCCTACTTTGAGGATCAAATCTCATTATAACAATTTTTCTAGTTCTCATAACAAGGAAGAAAAAGCTTGAAGACACACACGTTTTACCTGCCCAAAACTCACTCAGTAAATAAAATACAAGTAATTTTTTGTGAGCAAAACTTTGTTAATGTAAGATTAGCTGTTACGTTTTCTTTAATTAAAAATTAGCAAGCCTTACCATTGATTCTGGACAATACTCAGGTGCTCGCTGCAGTAAGTGCTTCAAACGGGAATCACTTTTAGAAGACAAAATCTGTTAGAAACAAAACACACCTTAAACCATATAGAATGCAACTACACATTGAATACTTCTGTCAATTCATTTCATGGTTTTTAGTTTCACTACTATATACTCTTTGACAACTTTGGCTAACAGTTAATATGTAAACAATGAAAGTTAAGGTTTTCTTTTACGTATCTATAGCCTTTCAAATACATTGCACTTTTTATGAAGAAGGAATTTTTATATTTTGAACTGAATGAGAATTCACTCAAACACTTCAATTAAAAAGTTTCTATTGAATAGGCAGTGTGAAAAACATAGAGGATTTCTGTCCAACATACCAAATA
This sequence comes from Ibycter americanus, assembly GCA_035590275.1. Taxonomy (NCBI): domain Eukaryota; kingdom Metazoa; phylum Chordata; class Aves; order Falconiformes; family Falconidae; genus Ibycter; species Ibycter americanus. Next base: position 102,363,686 of record JAVJGI010000040.1, read on the forward strand.
TTATACAACTCTACTTACTTACCCTCCTGCTATGTTACATCGCCTCAGGCAACTGAACTCCTTTCAAAGAACCCTGAAACAAGTAATTTGATGAACAAAACCTAGACTAGTTAAAGAGACTACCAAAACTAACTGGGGAGTGAGTACTACCCACAGCACAGCAAGATCAAGTTAAGCACCACCTAAGCACACTGAACATCCAGAAGTCCATGAGACTGGATGGGATGCAACCGAGGACCCTGAGGAGCGAGCCACTGTTGCTGTCGTTACAGGGCAGCTTTGCTACCTTTTCTGAAAGACCATGGCGATGGGATGAGGTTCCTGATGACTGAAAAAAGACATCATATCCATTAGAAAGGCAAGAAGGATAATTTGGGAAATTAAAGGCTGTTCAGCCTAACCTCACCCTGCAGGAGTATTGTGGGACAAACCCTTGCAGAAGCCGTGTCAGGGCACATGAAAGAAAATAAGGTGACTGGGAACAGCCAGCACAGGCATACCAAGGGCAAACTTACCATGTCAGCTTTCCACAACAATAAAACTGGTTTAGTAAAAAGGTAGAGAACAGTGTATGTTGCCTACGTTGACTTTAAAAAGGTTTTTGCATGGTCTCCCCACCGTATCTTTAGAGCCAAACTGGTGAAACATGGATGGGATGGGTGGGCTACAAGACGGGCGACAAACTGCCTGGACAGCAGGGCTCAAAGATTACCAGTCAGCAGTTCAATGTATAAGTGCTGGCTACTTAGAAGCAGTATAATATAGGAGTCAAACCAATACTGTAAATGGCTTTACTAACGAGCCAGACAATGGGACAGAAAAAAATCCTCAGCAGGTACACAGGTGAGCCTAAACTGGGAGCTGTCATCAATATCCCAGAGGGTGGAGCTGCCACTCAGACAGGCTTCAGCGGGCTGTAGCAATGCGCTGACAAGAAACTCAAGCAGTTCAACAAAGGCAAACTAGAATCTTCCAGCTGAAATGGAATAAACTCACGCGCCCCAGTACAAGCTGGGTGCTCACTGGCCAGAAAGCAGCCTTGGAGAAAAGGGCATTGGGTTCTGGTGGATGGCCGGTTGAACGCGGGCCAGCCGTGAGGCAGCCCTGCAGGCTAACAGCATGCTGCCCTTCGGTAGCAACAGCACTGCCAGCGGGTTAAGGAAGATGACCGTTCTCTTTGTTAGGCACTGATGAGGCCACATCTGTAACACCAAACCCAGCTCTGTGCCACCCCTCTGCAAGGAACATTACTGATGAACTGCAGGGTCCAGCAGAAGGCCACAAAAGGTGCTGGGCTTCACAACATACCGACACAGGCCAAGGTAAAAGAATCTGTTCAAACTGAAGAAGGGTTAAGAGGGAGCAGGGGGATCTCAAATCCTGTCTTCCAGTACCTGCAGATGGATTATAGGAAAGAGAAGTCAGACTGTTCTCAGAGTTTCACAGTGGAAGGATGAGCGGCAAAAGTAACGAGTTGCAGCAAGGGAAATGCTGACTGGATGCAAAGGGGAAAAAAAACATCTTCACCATGAGAGTAGTTAAGTGCTGGAACAGATTCCCCAGAGAGCTCATCCTTGAGGATATTCAGAACTTGACTAATGAGATCCTGATCCACCTGATTTAATTCTGAAGCTACCACCTCTCTGAGCCGGAGGTTAGATAAAATGACTCGTCCAACTTAAATTATTCTGCACAGCTATATTTGGGAAGAAATCTTACCTTATTGACTTCCATACACAATACTGAATCATGTAAACTTATCTTTTTTTCCCAGGTGCCCTTCAGAACACTTTGTAGCATTGCTCATCTCATTTCCTTACAACAGTAGCAGTATTTTCACAGTTTATTACATGATGCCTTTACCTCATCAATCATTTTGGTGTTGTTTTTGTTTTGGTTTTGTTTTTTAAAGTTTCACGGAAGTGTTAACACAAATTGAGCTCTCAGCACATTTCAAATTGTTTTCTGGTCCCACATTAATCATGTTTTGACTCCTTGTTCGTTTAGCAGTCCAACCAAGTAAAACACTTAACTGGAAATTACAGGAATAACTGAGACATAGATGCATTTCAGATCTCTCAGGAGCAATACAGTACAGTTCTAAATTTGCAACATAATAAACTCAGGGAAAGAAAAACAAGAAAACAATAGTACTGGTTTCAGAGATTAGAGCAAGAAAAGAACTGCAGTACTATTTGGGGTCTTCTGGGGTTATAGAAGAAAATAATTCAGGTTGGAAGGGATATCAGAAGATTATTTATTTCATTCTCCTGCTTACAGCAGGGTCAACTACAAGGCCAGACCATGTTCCTCAAGGCTTTATCCAGTCAGGTTGTGAAAACACCTGAGAATGGAGAATGCACAGCTTCTCTGTTTTCATGGTGGAAAAGTTCCTCCTTATAACCAGCTGGAACTCTCTAGTATCAATTTATGACTGCTCTCTCTTGTCCTGTCTTCTGAGCAACCTTATTACACGTATCAGAAGGCTGCTCTGAGGTGCCCCTTCTTCCCCAGGCTAAAGGCAGCTCCCTCAGCCTCCCCAGAGAGGGCACGTGCTCCAGCCCCAATCACCTCGGTGATGCTCTGCTAACTTGTTCCAGTTAACTGACGTCTTTCTTGTAAGAGGGGGACAAAACTGAACACAGTATTCTAGATGCCGTCAGCAAGTGCTGACTAAATGGGGAGAATCATTTCTCTAGAGCTGCTGGCGATGCCCCTGTTAACACAGCCCAGGATGCCTTCTGTAGCGCTGGGGCACACTGCTGGCTCATGCTCAGCTTGCTGTCTGTATACCAGTACCCTGGGTCCCTTTTCAGCAAATCTGCTCCCTAGCAAATCGATCTCCAGCTCATATTGTTGCAAGCAATTCTTTCTTCCCAGGTGCAGGACTTTACATTTGTCCTTGTTGAATTTCATGAAGTTCCTGTCGGCTAATTTCTTCCATCTGTCCAGGTCCCTCTGGATGACAGTCCTGCCATTAAGATTATCAACTCTTCCTTCCAGCTTGGTATTGCCTGAAAACTCAACAAGAGTGGAATCTTTCACCTCCTCCAGGTCATTAATAAAGATGTTAAACAGGACAGGTCCCAGGGCAGACCCCTTTGGTATCCCACTTCTTATTAGCCTGCAGGTGGAGTAGGACCCACTAACCTCTTATCTCTGAGCATGATTACCCAGCCTTTTTTTTTTAACTCACCTAGATGCCCATTATCAAAACTGTATTATCCTAAAATGGATACTAAAATATTGAGGGAAACAGTGTTGAAAGGCTTGCTAGGATCAACACAAATGACATCCACTCCTTCCCTGTCATCCAGAAATCCAGTGTTATGATCAAAGGCAGTCAGGTTTGTCAGGCATGATTTACCCCTCACATGCTCAGAAATGTGGTCCGAGAGGACCCTCCCATGATTTTCCCAGAGGTTTAAGAGAAGATGACTAGCCTGTAGTTTGCTGGATTGAGAACTATCCTCTGGGGGTTTTTGGTTCGTTTTGTAAAATTTATTTTTTTTTTTTTAAGATGGGCACATTGTCCTTCTCCAGTCATTGGGGACTTCCCCGAAGTTCCACAACCTTTCAAAGATGGTAGAGTGTAATCCTGCAGCCAGCTCTCTCAGCACCCTCAGATGCAGTCTATCTAGTCCCATGGACTTGCACAAGTCAGATTTTCTCAAGGAATTCCGGACTCAAGCATCACCTATTACTGGCAGTACTCCTCCTTGAACCCTGTCTCTATGCACAGAGGGCTGGGGAGACCTTGTTAACAAAGACTCAGGAAAGAAGGTATTCAGTACCTCTGCCTTACCTGTGTTTGCTGACACTACATCACGTGCTGCGTTCAGCAAGTCTCACATTTTTCCTTCTTCAGCCTCTAACTACTGCCACAGCACGTCTTGCTGCCCTTCATATCCTCTGCAAGCCTCAACTCCAGTTGAGCTTTGTCTTTCCCAATATAACCTTACATGCCCGGGCAAACTTTCTGAATTCCTCTTTTATAACCCTTCCCTGCTTCTACCTTCTCCATACAGTCTTTCTGCATTGAAGCTTGTTCATGACTTCTCTGCGCACCAAGCCAGCCTCCTGAAACATTAGCGTGTTTTCCCAAGGACTGGGATGGACTGTTCTTATGCTTGGAGGAGGATCTGGATAAAGATCTCTGGAGTGGTACAGAGATGAATGCTGCCAGGAACCTTGTAATTGTGAAGCTTCCCAGAAATAAACTTAGGAAAAAAATATCAATTAAAGAAAGACAGGCTCATGTATTCCTTCCTACAGTATCCAACAGACTTAATTAAATAATGACAAAAAGGAGATGACACTGAAACTAAGTTTGGAATAATACTTACTAAGAATGCAAAGTAATTAGATGTTTGAATCATGTTAGCCGACAAACGAATCTGTTTTCTTTTTCAAAGGGCTCACTTCAAGTAGCTGAACTACTAGTTGGCAGAATCCCTTACTCTTTATCAAGCCTTTTTCCTTAACTGGCAGGATCAAGGAGAACACCACCAGGTTTCCTGTGCCCTTCACCCTAGCCCCTGGGCTGTAGTTACCTTTTACCCATTCAAGGCCTCCCTCAACAGTACCACTAGTGTCCATGTAGATGAGCAGCCAATGGGTCATAGTCTGAGGGTCAAAAATACTTGCAATTTCTGCAGTATCCTAGATCTGATCCCCTAAAAACCAAACCACTTTAGACGGCAAGTCTCATCTGCAGGTGAGTGCCTCCATCCCCTGCAGAAGGGAGTCCTCCTCCCAGTGGCACTCTTTACAACCAGTCAATTAGGCCAACATGGTTCCCTGATAGAGCTTGTTCCTCTTCACCTGTTCCAGGGCCCCAAATCTATTCTGTAAGTCTGTAAGTGCATATCCAAAGACAGGCCAAGAAAATTCTTCCTGCTGCCAGGAGTCACAAACTTCCAGTCTCCAGTGAGCACAGCCTCTGGCCGTCCTTCTTTCCATGCCACTGCCCTTGAAGGTTCTCCACAAAGAGCTTGTTCAGCTCCCACGTACACTGAGGCAATGCTTCTACCCTCAGCTTCTTTATCTGACCGTTCAGGAAGCCAACCAGAGCACAAAAACCCACAGTTTGAGTGCCACTGACTCATGGAAAGACACCCTCCCTTCCCTGCACCCAACAACTGGATGGACACATCCTTCTTCACGAGCTCCCTCTGGGTTAAGGCAACCAACATGTCCTGAAGGATTGGCCCAGCCAGTACCAGAGCCACAATAGGTGCCCAAGTGGTAAATCCGCAGCTCCTGCTGGCCCTCTCCACAAGAATCGACTGTGTTAACACCCGAATTCCCATCTGTGCACGCTGGTCACTGGTGTTCCCCAAGCATTAGTTAAACAGAAATATGGGGCACAAGCCTGCTCTCTCCCAGCCGTCCCTGGCAAGCAACTTCAATGTTTTATGGCTCAAACTACCAAGTCTAGGAGGAAAACATTTTTTTTTAACATTAAATAAATTATCACGTCAGGTGGTGGTACAGACAAGGCAACAAGTGCATGGCAAATATTTTAGAAAAGGTTTTTGGAAAGACAGAAGGCGGCAAATCAGTTATCTAACTCTGTTCCCTCACAGTCATCCCCCATGTACATAAAACATAAAATTTGTAGGATGAAGGTTAAGACAACGGGGTAATCAAATAATACATTCCAAAATGGATTCAACAAAGACAAAGCATTTGAATCATGCTGCACAAAGTTAAGTTACAGATACACAAAAATCAGTTGAAAAATAGCAGACAGCTCCTTCAGCCAGCCTGTTGGCCTACAGCAAAAGGTCATTCGGAAAATGATAGGAGGTAACTAAGCTCCTTACACAAAAGTGTGAGGGACGCCAGTCTTGCTTTAGACTTGTTCTAGACCTCTTGCCTCAAGGACTCTGAATATGCTGATTATCCAAGCAGAGAGAGATCATCCAGATGTGGCAAGATCAGAATAGATTACAAAAACCACAGAAAACTCTGTGCAATAATTAGAACCAGTATAACAGAAATGGGGTGAAACGTGACAGCAAGAAGCTCAAGGACTTTCATGAGGGGCTCACAGGAATTCACGTGATAAACTGGGAACTTCAAACCAGTGGAACAGCAGAAAGAATTGGACAGATTATTCCAAATGCCCTCTCAACACTGCTACTAAACCTGCCAATTAAATCTGTTTGTATACAAGAACAGATCTTTCTCTTACTTATATGTAAGTTTTAACACAATTTTTAAGACTCGGTGCTATACTTTTGTTCATAATGCCACGTACAGTTTTGCTTACCTGTATTCAAAGAAATAAACTTATGCTGGAAGGGCTGCAAGAATATTTACAGGAATTGAAAGAATATCTCATGCAAGGAGACTGTAAGACTTTTCCTTCTTTGGCCTAACAATAGGAAAGCTGCAAGGGGATTTGGTTGCATTTTATACATATATCAGGGAGAGAGAAGTGCAATTTAAACTGAAAGTTTTCTTAGTACAATCACAGATAAATATAAACTTAATCATAACCAGGTTTAGTGGTTGAATAGCCGCCAAGTGGGTAATGAAGACAAGGAAAGGTGGCAGGTATGATGTAAGGACACAATTTTAATACAGAAATTGTATATATGTGTATCTATGCTCTACTGATGTAAATTTTTTATGTATATAAATTTATATAAATACACACAGAAAGCCGTGCCCAAAGGTACAAATCTAGAGATGCAGAAAACTATCTTCCAAGCTCGAATTTAGCACAAGCAGCTCTTTGTTATTGCCTTATGAGCAAAGTATTGAAGCAGGTTTTTGCTGGATTCACAAAGCCTTATATCATAACGAGTTTCTCAGATGCTTAGCTAAGAAACAAGAACTGGCAGGAAGAAAGATCAGTACCAAAATCTTGTTCTTCGTTTTAAACTCCCAGAAACTTGGAAACATACCAGATCCAGAAATCAGGTAAAATACTTTCACCCCTTCCATTTCCTAAGATGCTTATCACTTCTTGACTAAACCCTGACCTCAGATTTGTATCTCTGTCTCTCCTCAACTTCAGCAGAACCTGTTTTCCACCATGAAAGAACAGAAGACTACAGTTTTAAATCTTCAAGTTCTCATTTAAATAACAATATTAATACATCACATGGTTCACACATAGCATTCACACAGAAAATCATTTGCTTATAAACCTGATCTTGCTACATTATTGCCTAAAGCATGATTTTAACTCTGAGGGATAAACCAAATTTAAAACAAGCTTACCTGTTCACAGACATCACGGCACATTAAGTTGTCCTTTGCATGGTAACAACAAGACAAGCCTATGGAAAAGCAGGGGGAGGGAAAAAGATATTTAAAAGACTTGAAGCACTTAACTATCACTTCTGAACAGAAGCGCCTGTGTGATGGCCTATCAGGACAATTTGTCCAGTCCACAGATGATTCTGAGAAATTTTCCTTCCAAGAAGGCAAAAGAGAATGTGAGAATTTTTTGTTCCAAAGCTGGCGCCAACTGGTTCAAGTCTCACAGAACTACCCCTGAACACTCACTGACACCAAAAGGAGATCTCACTCCCCTTCCTTCAGCTTGTAGCCACGTTTCTGCTGCTGAACTTGCACTAGCTTGGCACCTGCAAAACTCCTTCATAAGGCAATTCAATTTATTAATGGTGAGGGGGGGAACCCCTTCTCCCACAGAGGTGAGCACAGCTGCCCGCTGATCTCAGGCTTCTGAACAACTTGGAACAAAACTGTCACCTGTTTCACTAGTGATGGATGATTAAAAGTGGTTGTGCCTGACTAGATGGAAGTCGCAGAGCAAACACAGATGCGAACACATCAACAGGAAGACAAGTCAGAACCAAAGCACTGAGAAGTTGTGAAACACCAAGGTTCAAAGCAGCATTTTTAACATCATGCTTTGTTCCCCCTACCAGCCAAATATTTCCTTCACTCAGAGTTAAGCTTCGCCAGTATAAAATGAATTACACAACTCCCTTAAATGTGTTTTCATCCCCACTGCCCAGCATTTGGAACAGTGTACTAGAAAACACACGGACAGAGGTGTCCTTCAAAGCTTTTTCTTCCACACTCATCTTTACACGGAGCATCATTTATTATTACAGATTTCTGCTCAACCGTATCTGAACTATGAATCACACTGACACAACATAAAAGCAATACTGTACAACGACACCACTCATAGAAAGTTGTATCTCATAATACCTAGTCACTAAATAGATTCTGACTGATTCGGTAAGAAGCATCTTGGGCTTACAAGTGTTTTCATCTGAAGGCTGACAGCTGTTACAAGAAGATACCCAATTCAAAAAACAAAAGAATCCACCACCACCACCAAAATTATCCGATATTGCAATGACATTAAAAAAGAAAAGAAAATTTCAGCTTGAAAATGTCAAGAATTGGGCGGGGAGGAAATCACTGAAAAGGCTGTCTGAAACAGTCACAATTTAAAATGGCTACTACAGGACTGAGCTATATTATAACACAGAAATCCATCTGATGTCTGAAGAGGAAAGAAGATAAACCAAAGTAGGCCTTGTAACCGGTCAACGTTTTCATTAATAATCAGAAACAACACAGCAAAATGCCTGTAATAAATGAGAACAGCACCCAAATCCTGCTTACACCAATATGAAATGCAGGAATGAAATTCTAAAACTGACTTTAACATTTTCTGCCAACTCTCTACCATCACAGAAAAGGATTGAGGTATGACGCAGATGGCTTAAAAACCTTTCCAATTTGCAGGCTACACACGGGATCTTGCAGGTTTTCCTGCACTATGTTCAGTAAGCCGACCTGTGCCAAGAATCAACTTCTTCATTAGCAGGCTCCACCACGTTCAAACTTCAGGTATTATTTCATCTAACTGAAAAGCTTTGCTTCACGCTCTCTTAGTCCTGTTACAAAGTCACAGTATTAGAAACACATAACAATAAAAGCCATTAACTTTAAAGAACAGTTTTTCTCAAGGCAAGAGTTGCACTTACTTTCAGAAACACTTATAAATTTCAGTGCCCGTGCAATCAGACTGCAAGCCCATTGACATAGTGCTGGAGAAAACATTCAGGTTCACAACCAAAAGACCGCTAGCAAATTAATTGTCATAGGTAAAAAAAGTTCAACCAGACATAGTTAAACATAGGCTTTACCTAAGAACAGAGAAATACTGGCTGCTCAGTCATGTTTCTGTTGTTTTGTTTCACTAAGTCCCAGAAATTTTTCATTGCATAAATTTTTATTAACTGCTACATTCAAGAGACCCAAGAATTCAGAGTTCCCAACCTGTAAAGAGAATTTACATCAGCTTAGGTGACAATGCATATGTTTAGCTGCGTACACCATTAGGATTTGAGTTCATGAATGTCTTAGGCAATGTTTTATTAAACATTTCTTCACACAGATTATTTAATACCCTGTGGCCATCTACCCGTTAGTTTGCAGAGGCTGTCAACCCTCCTGTGATGAACTAACACACATCCAGGACAGCCTCCTCCTCCATCACTTCCACTGCTGAGCTTCAAGTCTTATCAGTTATACCAAAGAGTGCAACAATGAAGTAATAATATAGTAAACTTTATGGCCGTTTAATTCCTTTTATACAAAATCCCAATCAATTGATGGTATCTTGAACTGGCAGCACATTAAACGGGCCCAGCGATCTTTAGTGCTCAGTTCAGAAGTGGAAGTCATGAACTATATCCGTTCCAAACACAATTCCTCACTTCTCCTCCCAGTTAACCTCCTCTGAAACATCTTACGGCGCGTCTTTCGGTCAGTCCCTTACTTTCTCACTCCCACTTTCTCTAGTTTTCCTAAAAAACTTCCAGGTTTCACGTCAAAGCTTTATTCGCGCCCAACGACG
>JAVJGI010000040.1:102376685-102428191 GCA_035590275.1 Ibycter americanus
GCTCCCCCCGCAGCCCCCCGCCCCCCGCTGCCTGGGGCTGGCGGGTGTGACCCCGCACCGCTGGCCTCGGCCCCTCGGCCCAGACCCCGCAGAGCCTTTCAATTTTGTATCAGCTGGAATAGTTAGGTCATTATATTTTCTTCTGAATAGTGTCTGATCCTGCTTCCTTAGCCTAAAAATTGCTGAACTGTTAAAAGGCTTGAACTTTACTTCATATTTTATGTTGAATTCGCCCTCAGCGATATGTGAATGTTCTGGTGTAGTCATGGCCCAAGTTACTGCTCCAAACATGCATTTTACTGAAAGAGATCTGACCTGATCAGGATCCCCTTGGAAAGTAAACGGATGCCACACTTTTCTTCAACCCAGAGAACGGTACTGTCAATGTGGCATACCTCTCTGTTTCAACAGAGCGCTTTCTGGACTGAAAATACAACTGTCCTATATCGGAATTTAACATATTGTTATATCTGTTTTGAGATGTTCCTAAGTTCTGTGCACCATAAAAATTGGCTTCACAACCTTTTAAGATCTTCAAGAACCAATATATAGAGCTACCCCTCTCGACACAGTACTTTATCAGACAAAAGGTTGTTTTCAGCTTATACACCTTCTGGTTCTCTTTTTATCTCATTACTGGAAGGCAGTAGCATTTTCCTCCTTGGTAACCATTGTATCTTAGCCATAAAGTTTTAAAATAAGTTTGCTTTGCTGTAATTCTTAGAATATCTACATCTTACAGTTGGAAAGGTACTTACAACATTTGTAGACTTACCCTAATTAGCATTAATTTGTCTACTCTGCATATCAACAACAGGATAGCAGGGTGATAAGCCGCTGCCAGGTATTTAGCGCAGGTTGAGTAGCTTTCCTGTGCCGAGGCATGTTCTGTTTCACCTCTCTGCTGGAACTAGGCAGGGCTTGCCAGCTACCTCCGGCGGGTCTGCGTGCGGGTCGGAACTGTGGGGCTGTCCCTAACAAGCTGGCAGCTAGTCCCTGGTCCTTCAGGCTGAGGATGGATTGCCACAGCAAAGCCTCTTTCAAAGAGATTGTGTTCTTAAACAGGCAAACCTTAGCTACTGTATTTTTTCGCTGTTAGATCTCAGGCGGCATTTTACAGCTGACTTTCCAAATAATGAATAAGAAAGATTAATTTATTTTCAAATCACTTTGTTTAAAACCAGAAAACTAAAACTAGATTAAAAGGTAAAACACAAATATAAAAGCAAGGTTTGGTGGCTGTTACTACATAATCAGAAGCAGTATGCAGTTACACTGATAAAGTTGCCTATAAAGCAACACAGATGTGAAAATTAAAGGCAGTAAAGATGTACGTTAATGCTAAATACGATGTCTGCAATTAATTTTAAGCAAGTTGAACATGTGGTGCATATTAGAGTTCATAAAATCTTGCCATAGGCAAATAATTAATGTTGCATACATCAGGTCTGGAAGGTTAGCCAACTGAAAGTGATTAAATAAATGTGGAGTATATAATTAATTACAATTTGCTATGAAGCTAATAAAGAAGTAAGTAAGATTCTGTCATCATCATCAGTGAGAATAGTTGAGAAACTATTCTGTTGCTTTGGAAAGAAGTTTAAAATAGATCTCATGTTCTTGAAAGAGGCAGTTCCGATGATCATAAAAGGTGCCATAAAAAACAATCCGGCTCCACTTTACATTGCGCAACTTTTCTCCACAGAGCAAGTGACCTGAAACTAAAGTCACCTGTCTAAATTTTAAACCCCAAAATGTCACAATGAGAGACATGTCTGCTTCTCTTCAAATGAGAATGCTGAGTGAAGTAAAATACACTTCCTGGTAACAGAGCTTATGAAATGAGTAATTTAAAAACAGACCGTGGACTGATGGAAGCATCAAGACAGTTCATCCTCTTTGACATAGAAAATCTGCGTTGGTAAAGCCTAATTACCATGCCCTTCCATGCTGAAGTGATGCTAAAAACAACGCCTAAAAAAATGTCACCAAGATACATGTACATTTGTGCTATTTGGTCAGAAGCCTTTTTTACTCTATACTGCTTTGTCTGCTCTATAGTCTTTGTACTGCATACTCTCCCTAAGGGAGGTATGTATTAACGTAACTGTACCGGTTTGCTGCCTCCAAGACTACTCTGTGTAGGCCAGGGCTGCTAGCGAGTGTGCAGAGTACCTTCATGTAAAAGGCTCTCTAATGGGATGGAAGATTATTTCAAATTTTATTTCTGGAATAACATCAAGGAATTGATAGAAGAAAGAAGTTTGGGGTTTTTTCAGTTTGAGAAATTGGAAATGAGGCAAACTATACTGGAAGATTCTAGAATTTGGGCAGTAGAAAGTTGATCCCTTCAAAATGTGAGGGGAGGGGGAGAGTATTTCAAATGGAGTCGTGTTCAGCCAGTCAAATCCGTCAGCCGTCCTAATGATCTAAATTTGAATCTAAACTCAAGTGTCGAAGTATAAAATCTGTCACGCTGGTACCATGGTAGAGATGGGCCATGCTTGGGCCAGTCAAAACCCTACCTTCTGGCCTTGGCTCATCATCCAAGAGGACAAATCACAGCATTTAGCAAGTAATGAATGACCCAACCATGTCTTTCAATAGAGATAAAATGGATATTCATTTTGCTTTTCAACTGAGGCGGCTTCAGTATCAGCACTGCGTCTGCCAGCGTATCCTAAGTATGGGTTGGAGATAAAAAAAGGATGTGTTGAAGAACATTGAAGATGCCATATGGAAATTCTTCTGTGGATTATCCCACTGAATCATCTAGTTGTATATAGGATTAGTTACTTCTCCATATGGTGTTTAAGGACCAAATTGCTGCTGGAATATTTTCCAAAGGTTATTTTTATGTTTTGCTGCACTATGGAATTGTGTTAAAAATGACATCATAACCTGCACCTACCCTGAGATATTTTAAAGCACCCAAAGAGCTTTTTACATTTTCCTCCACATTTCAGCAATTATAATACTCACTCAATTAGTAATCTTTGTGTAATTCATTCACTGCTATATATACACTTCTGTATGAACACAGTCTGCAAGCTTTGCAAAAACGGGTGTGGGTGGTATGAAATCATTTATGCTGCTAATTGACAATTATGCAGTTGCTTCTAGTTTCAAACAGGAAAAAAAATCAATGTAGACTAGCAGATAAAATAAAAAAGGGGAAGGCATAAAATTCCATTTTTGCAACCGGTTTGTATCATGCTATTTAAATCAGTTTTAATTAAACTAGCCAAAATAATCAGTTTTATCATATATAATAGGTAAAATGCAATTATTTTATTCTTGCTATTCCATGCTTTAGCTGGCAAGTTCTGTCAAGATGACATTATAATTATGTGAATTACAGATCAACGCCTATTCTCCATTTGTACCTACACTTGAATGAGGGAATTAGTGTGGAACTTTGCTGGTATGCATTACTCCTGAATACTTCTCAAAATACCTTGATAAAAATGTCAGAAGGTACCTTATTTATTCTAACTTCTGGAACTTTTTGTAATAATATATACAGATAATTTACATACTAAGTTTAACAGTGAGGGAAGTTATTAGAGGACTCTGATGTCTTTGCTAGGAAAGGAGAAGCCACACGCCTCTGAGAAGAACAGAGAGAGTCGTGGTTTTTGGCGAGAGCAAGGAGTGCTGCAGTGGGACAAGGCAGCGGGGCTAGCGAGAGCTGGCGCTGAGCTGGCCGAGTTTGTCACCGAGCCCAGGCTGCTGCTGCTCGGGCACGCTGTGGCATGCCTCACCGGGTCCTCCCTGTGCCAGTCCTCACCGTCGCTACACAGGGACACAAGCATCAAATCAAACTTCCTCTCTTAGGCAGCTTTAAACGATACACACTACGGCACAATAACTTGTTAATTTTGAAATCATATACAATAGATCAGAATTCAGATCCTAAAGAGTAATTTTAAAGCTCCCCCACCATATATTCAAAAATTCATAGCTAAATTCTTACTGTGTTTGATAACGAAGACTGAAAATAAAAATAATTACTTTTCCCTTTAAAATGCTCATATTTGCTTTTCTTGGTTACTGGAACTAAACCAGACCTTAGAAGTCACTAAGCACCTGATCTCTCTCCCCCCAGTTTTTAAAAATATATAGATATACATGTACACAAAACCCAGCAAGATCCAAGTAAAATGTAGTAACCTAAATCAAGACTTAAGATGCATAAAACTAAAATTGAAATTGGAAAAAAATATATGGACTGCTTGAAAGCATGTAAACATGGTATACACTCTGTGCTTCAGCTTCCCGGGTTCCTTCGGCACCTGCTTCTTCCTAAATCCTCAGCTGTCCTGGTGGACTGCCATCCTCTGGACCCCAGCTCCCCCAGTGGGAGAGGCAGGGCGTGGGTACCCACACCCAAAGGCAAAGCTCCGAGCCCCTCCCCTTTCTGGGTGCCTGCACCCTTCTCAAGGAAAGCCTGAGAGCAAACAACCTCTCAAAAATCCAATGAAGGCCCATGCATAGCATCTTGAAAGCTATGAAAATGAAGAAGTAACTTGATTTAAAGATGTTCTTACTAGTGCCCAAAAGATACATCAGTAATAAGTAATATTTTAGTGGTCACAAATTAAATAAGTAATGCCCTTTATGTGTACTTCTATACCTTACCTGCACTACTAACTATGTTTTAACTCTGTAAATAGCAAATAAGGAAGACACAATAATGAGATGAAAGCTGGGGAAAGGGGAACTGTTGGTGTACTTCACCAAGCTGCATTTTATTATACATCACGTACATTTAGAGGAGCAAGAGTATTTTCAAAAACAGAACAAAAATTTTGTCTTTTAAATACAAGGTCCAAAAGTCACCTGGTGCAGCTTTTGCTGTTCTCTACATCCTAGCTTTGAGGATATGAGAACAATAGTGGAACACAATCCTAAAATGGTACTTTAGATTCTTCTGCAATTCCTAAAGAAATTTTTTTAAATGAAATTTGTTTACTTATTTATTCAACAACTGTGACTACACCTATCCAGCAATAGCAAGAACAACAAATTGTCAAGCCGACAACTGAAATTATATTAACATCATAGCATCACTAACAGAAGGGGAGTCTGCAAAGCGCTAATATGGTCATTTTGCTGAAAGCTAATGAAAACACTGAAAAAAATAATAAATCTTATTAGAACAACATCATGGGGACATGAAGAATGTGGAAGCCCAACAGCGGCAAAGCCGTCACAGCTCCCTGCACTCAGGCCCTGCCAGTCCGGGAGCCGAACGCCCCTTCACAGCCAGTGTGGGCACACACGGACACGGCCCCGCGCACACGGACACACACGGACACGGCCCCGCGCACACGGACACACACGGACACGGCCCCGCACACGGGCCATCTACTAAAAACTTAGTCTTTACTAGCTTTACAGAATGCAAACGGAACTAAAACACTACAGGTATCTGTGAGCCACAGGAGTACAGAAGGTCTTTGCTTTGCTCCTCACTGCTCTCTTGCTGTGCTCATGCTTCAAAAAGGGTGCCACAAGTAGAGTCATAGAATATCTCAAGTTGGGAGAGACCCATAAGGATCATGTCCCTGCTCCTCCAAGGGCTACCTAAAACTAAACCTCTTCACCAAGAGCATCGTCCAGACGCTATCTGAACTCCAACAGGCTTGGTGCTGTGCCCGCTTCCCTGGGGAGCCTGTTCCAGTCCCCCACCAGCCTCTCAGTGAAGGACCTTTTCCTAACATCCAACCTGGACCTCCCCTGACCCACCTCCACTCCACTCCCTAGTGTCCTGTCGCTGGTCACCAGTGAGAGCAGATCAGGACCTCCCCCTCTGCTGCCCACCTTGAGGAAGCTGTAGGCTGCGATGAGGTCACCCCTCAGTGATGAGGTCACCCCTCAGCCTTCTCCTGTCTAGAGCTGAACAACGCAAGTGACTGAGCCGCTCTTCGTGAGCCTTGCCCTTCAGACCCTGCACCATCTCGGTCACTCTCCTCTGGGCACACTCTCACAGTTTGGTGTCCTTCTTGCACTGAGGATATAAATATTCACATGCAACAGCAGCAGCTCTTCCCTGCACAAGAGCAACTTAAAACAACAGCATCAGTGTAATCACAATTAAGATGAAAGGAATCTTCTGATCTGTGGATTTGCTCTCCCCATGGGATGGACTTGCTGTTTCGGACAGAAGTTGTAATACGAAGGTCGTTCTGCTCAGCTCAGCCATGGAAGCGCGTTAACTTCTCTCAAAGGAAAACAGCCAAACCAAAGCTGCTTCCTGCTGCCTTGGTTCTGAACAGTTATCTCTGTCCAAGAGTGGTCTTCAAAGCAGCGAATATTTTAAAATTATTATTAAAATGAAGCTGAGAGATCCCCCCAAGTTAATCTTTGTTAAGAAAAGATATTCCACAGCCTACTATTCTTACTTCAACCTAAGGAGAAAACCCATAGAGCAGCATACAAAGGTGGATAACATACAGAGCAGCAGATCAGAAAAGATCAGCATTATAGGTTGATTTCTCGTTGTAACATTACAGGAATTGACGTTATTAAGCAAGCATGCAGAATAATGATAACATTGGGCTCATTTTAGCCATTTGCTTAAATAGGGGAAAAAAAGAGGTGCCTATGAAACAAACAAAACAGTAACTGAAACTAAAACTCATAAACTTCTATTGCAATTACAAAAAGGCCAGTTGCTATCCTTACAATCTTCAGATACCTACATATACAATCTCATACGTACACACATTCGCATCATCCCACTCTCAGGACGGGTTTCAGTCTAAACACAACTGTTCATGTCATTTTAGACACCCTGGGGCACGCCAGCTGTCACTGCAGCAAGATGCCTGTCTCCGTCGCTTGTGCGTGGTTTCAGCCTGCTTAAGTAAACGCTTGGGACACCCCGAGACATTATTATGGCAGTCGAAGCCTTTGTGTAGGCAACTGAACCTACTCTAGATGTATAATTTGGGTACGTAAATTCTGTAAGTGGACTGAAACGACATGAAGCAGTGGAAGATGAATGTCTGAAAATGGAAGGAGAATCCAGACACCCTCCTGTCACAGTGAAACACCAGAATTAGCTTTTGAAGATTGTTTCGGTAACAAACTTGAATATATTACAATATCCTGAATGTCCATGTCGTTTGCAAAATGGTTACTTTGGAGACAAGAGCAAGAACGTGCAAGAAGCATGAGCTGTGCCCGCAGCGGAACCTAGGGGATGACGAGCAAAACACATCGGTTTCCGAAACATAAACAAACTCCCATTTCTCAATGCAACATCACTCAGGGACTCTTGGAACTAGAGGAGAGAGCACTGTGCCGTAAACCTAAGGAAAACACCAGGAGCTGTAGAGCTTCTGGCAGCAAAGCTTCCCCTTGTCAAGAGGCGCAGGCGCAGCGCTGCTGCCCGCAGCACGGCACGTGCGGACAGCCCCAGCGGGACCGACCCGGCTCCAGCCAGGAGCCTACAGCGTGACCCTGGGCAGGCCGGGAACGTTGGTGGTGCTGGGATTTTCCCAGCTGCAGCACATCTGTCCTACCCACCCACACGGTCTTCACATTCCCCGAGACGCTGCTTGGCCGCGCTGCCCCGGGTATTTGTACCCGAGAGGTAACGGGGCTCCCTTCCTAAGCGACTGCAGGGCAACGGGGGCCGGTGGCCGGCGGCTGAACCGCGGCTGCTGCTGCTGGCGGAGCGGCTGGCGCTGCCCCGTAGCACGTGCTACAAGGCAAAGCGGCGAGTTGCTCCTCTGTGAAAGCCTCGTCACAGACCGTGGCTTCTCCTGGCTCCCTCGAGCCAGCAGCGAGGTGCCCTTTGCAGAATGGAGTAATCGGGGATAACTTACCCCCTACATTCACAGAAGGAACATAATCTATTACACCAGTATTTTCCAGCTTGCTTTACGTCCTTTCACAGTACTGCAGGTCGCTGATACATAGAAAGAATCACGGTTTTGCTCCTAGGCAAGGAGCACGTTTTCCTGCAGTGCTTATCGTTTTGCTCCCCTCTCTAGGGGAGAGCTGTGCTGCTGTTTCGCTGCTTCCTCCGTATCTCAGTGTTCCAGCTGCCCAGATTACCAGAGTCCATGTTTTGGGGTCTTTTTGTTGTTGTTCAAAGTCCATATGAAAACAAACCGATTTGTGATGTTCTTCTGTATGAAAGAACAAAAATAACAGTACAGACAATGCAATACTTGTGTTATCTTCAACACTGCCTTCAAAATAGGATGCATCAGCAAAATTCTGTCTAGCACCTCCTCACATGCACAGATGGCATGAGAAATGCTAGCGATACAGCTTGGTTTCTTTCTTTCTCACTTTCTTAGCCTTGATTTTTCATCCTAGATTTAATTTATCATTTTCATGTCTTCTGAATTTTTATTGTGTAAGATCATGCTTGTGGACTTGCATAGCCGTTTCTCTATTGAGAGCTTCAAAAATACCTGCATTATGTTCCTTGCTGTGATGCTTTTCTTTCTGTAATTATTTTTACCTTGTCAGATGACTCCCAAGCCTTCCTCAAGGAAGATGACTTCATTTCTTAGTGTGTGTCACTGTGTCAGTGCTGTTTTGAACAGGGTATTGAAGATACTTGCCTGGGTAAAAATCCATCAGTCCATGCTAAATTGTGCCCAAGCAGCATCAAGCGACGGCCAGCTATCTCACCTCCTCTCCCCTCCGCGGTCATCTCTGATTTTAAATACTCTTTCCTTGCTCTTACAGAAAATTTTCCAATTCATTTCTTTGAGTAGGGCCTGGTGCGAACGACTTTACTTGTGACTCAGCTTTGATTTCTTCCATTAATTCTTCAAAGTTTTTCCTTTGTGAAAACCGGATGAGCCCATGTCCCTTCAGCCTGGCCGCCTCTGCCAGGCCCACGGTCACAGACGCTGCCCGGGCCGGCGGCTCCCGCTGCCCCAGAGCCCGGGCTCTCCCAGGGGGACAGTTTGAAAGAGGCTGCCGGGGAGCAGAAACAGCACCGTCGTGGTTTAACCCCAGGCAGCAGCTCAGCACCGCACAGCTGCTCGCTCGCTCCCCCCAGCCCGGTGGGATGGGAGGAGAATCAGAAAAAAAAGGCAAACCCATGGGTTAAGAACAGTTCAATAACGGAAATAAAGTAAAACATAATACTGATGCTACTACTACTAATCGTAATGAAAAGGGAGATAACGAAAAGAGACAGAGAACGAAAACTCAGGGCAGAACCCCAGCCCCAAGCGACGCACAGCGCACCGGCTCGCCCCCCGCTGAGCGATGCCCACCAGCCCCCCAGCAGCGACTCCCCAGCCGCCCCCAGTTTATACACCCAGCACGACGCCGTACGGCACGGAACAGCCCTTCGGCCAGCGGGGGCCAGCTGTCCCGGCCGTGCCCCCCAGCTCCTTGTGCCCCCCAGCCGCTCGCTGGCCGGGCCGAGAAGCTGAAAACTCCTCGACTGAGTATAAACACGGCCCAGCGAGAGCCGAGCCCCCCGTGTGCCACCAGCGCAGCCCCGCGCCGGCGCCAGGGAGGCTGGCTGCCCCCGCGGAGAGCGGGGCAAGCAGACGAGTCTGTCTGAGGGGCTGGTTCAGAACCCGTCAGTCACCCACGTGTAACGTCCGTAACGGTTTACGAAGTTACTGTGCTCCAGCTTAGGCAAGGTAGACAGAGCATCTCGAGAGGTGACAGCTTCCTGAACTTCGGCCTATATAAATCACCCCCAGTAGCGTTTAAGACCATAAAGGAAAAACACCCCCCCAAACCCCCACAACTAGACCCCTGCCTGAGCAGCTATGTCTTAGGGAAGGAGTAAGTAACAGAGCTCCTCACACACCACTGCTGCACCAGCGCATCTGCCTGTGCCTCGGGCAGAGGAGCTCATTTCTCAGTGCCACTTAGATGAGGCACATGGATGCAACTGAAACCCTCAAGAATGCAGGAAAAAAAATAAACCTCCAAATTGCTTCTCAGTCTCCTGGCTTTCTGATCAAATATGGAACCTGCAGGAGCTCCGTTGCCATGTGCAAGTATTACCGTAACCCAGGACCACGTCAACCTCTAAAGGAGAAACTCAAACTAACTTAGCTCTATAAAGGTTACAGGATCTCATAGGTTTTATATTTACCTTGGAGCACAGCTGCCTTATTAACCACGTCCGAAAAGATGGATGCTGAAGGAAACCCATGCTGACATATATTGAAGCTAATGAGCTAGTGCTTCAAAGTGCCACCACTGGTCTTTTGATTTGATTCTTTTTCTATCTTTTTGGTTTTCTTAAGAGCTGTTGTAAATGAAGTATTCTTTAAAGCATAGATTTAAGAATCCCAACCAGAATGGCTTTCTATCTTTTTAGTTAAAACAGGGGTGACACGATAACAGTCCTTTGAGATAACACTCAAGATAACACTGAATGATCTCCGGTCTTGTAACCCTCCTTCCTCTTTCTCCCAAGCAATTTCATTAAAGAAATTGTATCCAGCGAGTGGTTAGGTATTTCCCAGGATGATGCCATAAACCATTACAGAAGTCTACTTCTGTCAGCCACTCATTGAAATCTTGGAATTGCAACTTATTTCAACTGGAAAATTAATACAGAAGAAATAAAGCATTTAAGTTTGCTCTATTTTACCATATGCTTTTGAACCACTTTATGCATAAAAATCTAGGAGAGCTTTTGAACATTCAAGGATACCAGAGTCACAGCCCACAGCAACAGAGACGTTTCACTCTGCAAGCTTCAAGCACACAATACAAATGTTCTGTCCTGTAAATGTCAAGCAGTAAGGGGCCAAAGCAAAAGCCATCACCTGCGGTGTGTTGTGGGCACAGGGGTGCACAGGCAATGGAGCTCACGCCACAGGTGGTCTGTGAAAATTCTCCCTGCATCCAAGCGGGTGGGAAGCCCCCCAGCCTGACAGGCATTCCCACTTACCAGCAGCTCAGCGACCCTGCTTCATTGCTTTATCGCTGACACCAAGGCAGTACAGCATATTTTTAGAGGGCTGTCATACCTGAAACAGATGCAGGGCACTGTCAATTACTGACTGCACTACCTGTTCTCAACCAATCGCCCCACGGCACAAGCAGCAGTTCGATGGATGGCAGCTGGAAAATGCAGCCTGACATTTCCTTTGGGTTGGAAAGGCCTGGAGAAAAATAGCTGGAACTAGGAGAATTTGCTTTTAAAAATTATCTTTATTTAAAAAAAAAAAAAAAAAAAAAAGGCATTGATTTTTATGCCAAGGGGCCAAAACCCTTTTCTAATTTCTAAGTTCTAATGCAACTGCTGATGCCAGTCAAACCCAACCAACAATAAAGGTAGAAATGGAGGGAGAGGGAGACCTACTACTGGGATAAAATGTCTCACTAAAGCTTGCGTATGAAGGAGGTCTCCAAGAGCCAGGCTGGCAGAAAACCAGACAGTTACTCAAGAAACTGCAGAGAAAGATCACCTTTGCACATGAACTGAAACAAACCAACGGCCCTCACCTTTCCAGGTGGATTTCTCAGTGGAGCGGGAAATGCAGCTGGTGCCATCTCTTCTGCGGGGAGGCAGGAGCGAGCTGAGCTTGAGCGACTCAACGCACACGCTAGCAAGCAGAATTTTGCATCAAGTGAAAAAGAGGAGGGAAGCAAGCAAGCAAGCAAGCAGAGCTGGAATTGTCCTTCTCCACACTGTAACATTAAATACACACAAAATGCAACTCAAAAATACCAACGTAATTATTCCCAGCAGAGAAGATCCACTAGATGGAAAAAGAGCCAGGCTGCCATTCACCGTTTAAATATGAGTGACATGACATGAAAAACAGTAGCACTTAAACATTTATTCGTTGAACTACATAGTAAAGAAGTTTCTTTAACTTGAGTCAGGTTTCAAATGGTCTATAGAAACTGTCTGGTTTTAATTTAAAATAAATCTATTCAATATGCTGCCTTCAGCATGAATTCTTTCCTTTTTAAAACAATTTGAAAGTATTTTCAGGTGCAGAATGCAACATCTTTGGAAGAGGAAACAACATGGTTCGAAGTCGTCGGTAGGAAAGCTACAGCGCAGGCTGGCTTTCCGAATGCAGCCCCTCGGGAAGGGCCACGTCGCCCCTCCTCCCGTCTCACAAGGGTGGCACTATACATCCATCTCAGTTAAGAAATGTCTAAGGCACAGCAGCTTTATCAGTGTTCATGACTGTTAGAGGCGACACCTGCTCTATAAGTCATTGATCAGCTCCCGGCTCGGTCACCAGCAAAGGGCAACGCGGGGAGGATGAGGGGACGATGGGCTCAACACGTGCAGCAGCCACCCGTGGGGACACCACAGGTGACCCAGCCCCAACCCTCCTACACCTTATTTTGTTTGAGAACAAGCAGCCGCGTGACCTTCTAGGTGTCACCACAGCGACTGCCCTGCCCTTGGCCAGCCCCAGGCTCCCGGCGTGCCAAATGGACTCACCGGCTGGCACCACGCTGATCTTTAAGATGTGGGATAGCTGGCAGCCGTCACAAAAATTTTCAGGTGTGAACAGGAACGATCGAAGTCCTCTATGTCTTCACCAAGTTCTGGAAGGAGACAGAGCCTATACTCACACCACGAGGTGGCCAAGCAATTCTTGGTGGACTGCAGAGCCCAACATCTCCGTGCGTCTCCCGTGCCCTCCGTAAGCCAGCCATATCCCATGGCTCAATCCCTTGCAGTCAAGTTTAAGTCCCCAAGGAAGAACAGTGCGTAATTTCTCTAAGCGACCTATCCCTGTGCTCAAGCACCCTCCCGGTGAGGTGTGCTTTCCCGATGCCCAGCCAGAGCTCCGTTTGTGACTGCCACCCCTTGTCCTTCCAGCTGCACATCTGTCAGAAGTCTGCCTCCATCTTCTCCATAGCACGAGATGACGTGGGTAAGCCTTTCCATCCCACCTGGGATCACATGGACCCTGTTCTCCGGCAGTAGCACGCTTAGTTCTCCATCTGAAAGCCCAGAACAGCAGCTGCAACCTGGCTGCCACCTGTGCCACCACTGCCCACAGGCACAGCCACACGGCGCCCACACCCCCGCTGGAGCAGGGGACCACGCAGTTATATGCTGCTGCCTTTGCTCTGCATCAGTTTTCATGCACAACAGATTTCCACAACATACTTAGGGGAAAATACCTTGTCAGATCCAGCGGTCCAAGAGAGGCAAGGCTGCCGTAGCTCTGCATCCCCAGTCCAGCCAGTAGTGAGGCTGAAAATGGATTCCCAGTACGTATACAACATGTGTATACATGGCTGGCCACGCAGAGCACCCACAGGAACCAGTGGCCTTGTCCCCTCCAGCCTGGCTGGGCAGGATGCAGGTCTGTTAGTGGAAACACGTACGTACGTGCGTACAGGGTGAATCCCCCCAGCAGCTGGGCTCAGGCTGCCCACACGTATGTACGTATGTATGTACATACGTATGCGTGTACGGGGTGAATCCCCCCAGCAGCTGGGCTCAGGCTGCCCAGAAGCTGCCCCAGAACCCCAGCCTCCCCAGCTGCTGGTACCCAGGGCTGCAGCCCCCGCTGCAGCTGCTGGCACCCGAACCCACGGTCACTCGAGCCGCCAGCAGCACAGGCACACAGCCCGTGACCCACAGTCCCTCACCCCCCTCTCGCCCTGCCCTCCCCCACTGCGGGACCTCCTGCCCATGGCGTGGCTCCGGCCCTGCGAGCAGGCACCCCAGAACAGACCCTCTCACGCAGGAGATGTACCAAGGCGTTACAGATTAGTGGGGCTGCGCAGGGTACAGCCAGCACCGCGCACTATTTACACACGGCTCACCCTTTTTATCTGCCACCCTTCTTCCCATGCTCACCCCTCTACAGATTACCCAAACATCTCCCTTTCCCTGCCCTTTTTCCTCCCCTACACACCCCGAAGTCCTGCATCCTCCTCAGACTGAAAGGTGTATTTCTAACCCCTTCTCCCCTCATTTAAAAACCTATACAAATACTTAATATTAAATAAAATTAAAAATTATTACCAACTTATGTGCCCAATTCTCTAACAGCTTCCACAAACTTTCTGCTACTGGCAATAGAACTCCTTTCGGTTTCATAACTGAGGTACTTAAAATACACCTCAAGGATGTTGAACCTTCATCTCCATGTACCTATTTCAACACTGGTAAACACCGCAGCCCTGCACAGGACCCCACCAGTACAGCTTGCTATGGTTTTTTTCTCTTCAAAAGAGACGTAACTATTTCAGGTACCATTACACCTCAGACTAGGCATTTAAACCTTATTCTCCAGAAACCCTCAGGAAGACTCGAGGCTGGGGGTTTCCCAGGGACTACTGGACACTTTACTTGCTTAAATTTAAGTTAATGAAGGAAATGCCATGCCTACATTTTTTTTCCAGCCTGGAAGACTTGGGAACAACTCCAGCCACCGCAAGCCAGAATTATGAGACCCAAAGCCACAGCAGTCCATCACCTAAGGGGATTTGCCATGCAAGATTTTAGTAACTTCAACACAACAAGGAACGCTTATACAAATTCCAAGACAAAACATTCTCTGCACAGTGCAAGCAAACCAACGTACCTTCCATGTGTCCCAACTGACGACACTCCGCAGACACTGCCCAAGGCGCTGCCGCCCGCGGGGAGCCCTGCCGCAGCATCTTGCCACACAAGCGGTCACCCAGGCACCCCAAGTGCTACGCTGCGGCATGCACCACTGCAAAACGCGCCTGTGCACTTCCCTCCTGCTCACACCAGTTACACTTCACAGCCTGATAAAGAACAGGGGTAAAAGCACCAAATAAAAATGTGGGAATTTTTAATTTCTTAATTAATCTATTTTCTATCAGGGCCACCCTTACACTACATTGTAATTACCTGGTACGTTACTGTACATCAGTTACTCATTTCACAAAAATTGGTAAAAGGAAAAATGCAATACTTAGTACTGCATAAAAGCGGTTTGTTTATACACTCTGTAGTTATGCTGCACTTACATAAAATATTCATTACTTCAGTGCAGTGGGTATTAAAAACAATCTATTTCAATAGCCCCACATTTCAAAAAAAATTTACATCAGGCAAAACCAACCAGCTGCAAGTCTGCTACTCTTTATGCTAAACTTGTAATCCAAACTTAACACGTAAGACCTCCTGAACTCGGCATCTCCTCTGAAATGAGCTTTAGACATTCTCACATCTACGTTACTTGTGGTAATTGTTTTCTCTTCATGGATTTTCAGTTGTAAGGTTCAGTCTCTCAAAGCATGAGACACAGACTATTTAATAAAAATTAAGCTTGGTAGACAGCAACATTACTACGCTGTTTCCAGGCCATACACTTTCTCTGCTGGGAGACGTACGAGAGGGACTCAAGGTTTTACCGAATTGTGGCTGCCTGCAGTGGCTGAAGAGGCCTGCCTTTAGTAGCTCATGGGAGAGTCTTGCTCTCAGCCAAATAACACCACCTCCTGTGAAAGAGTTTAAAGAGGAACGCAGCATTCTAATGTAACTTTTGGCTTCCCAGTTTGGAGGAAGAATTTGCTGGAAGAAGTGCTTTTCGGTAATTCTGTCTGGTCATTTCTGAGCCAAAATTAATGGATGTACATGAAAGTTACAGAAGGCCACGATGTCATATTTTTTGTGGTGTCCACATCTTCACTTCCCTTCAGAAATGTAACACCAGCCTAAAGTTGACTTTTGCACAAAAACAATCCACTCTGACACAAGCTGATTTTACTTGCTGTTTGTTCTGTGATGCACTGAGGTTAGCTAAGTAGTCTGTAGTCTGAAATCCTCAGCAGCTCTGTTACTTCTATGTAAATGGAGAGAAGGAACACTTTATCATGTTATTTTGTCCAAGAGATCCGAGACACCAGCAAAGTACTTGTTAAAACATTATTGCAGGACACAAGGAAGATCATGTACTTTATCATTATCCTTATAGCATACGCGAGATGGACTGCCTCAGCATTAGCGAACCCCTTCATTGTTTTTATACCAGCAGAAATTCCTTCTGGAGGAAAGGAATTCACAGCAAACCCATATTTTGCCCGGTAAGACCATCACACCCAAACCCATACCTACCTGCAATGTCTTCCTCTGAAAGACAACTCATGCATTTTGAAAAAAGTTATTTATTTTCACTGCTTTAATCTCTCTACTGTAGTGTTAGCACTTAACATAAGCATCCACTCTTCTACTGTCCTATTTACAATCCATTGAAATGTATACTCTACAAATACAACTCATATTTTCAGAAATGTAAGGGAAATGCACAATTTTGTAAGGTTTAAAAAAAGTGACACCCATCTGTACAGGATCCTCAAATCATCCAAAAAGTAAAATTTACAAGGCAGTATCCACACAGCTATGTAAGGGCAGGTGCTACAGTGACAAAGCAGCAAACTTGCTAATACAATAAAATACAGAAAATTAAAGTGTTTTGGGGCACCAGATAATACATTTAGTACCGCTGAAGTTGTAAATTTTGTTATACCCATATTTCTAGAAACATGTAACTGCAAACCTGGAGAATGTTCTGGAAAATATTAAACATTATATACACGAGGTAAATGTACCTTGGTCTTTTCAGAGGTAATCTGAGTTTAAAGCAACTGATATGAAGGTTTTTTTGTGTTTTTTTTTTGTTTTTAAAACACAGAATGATTAACACCTTGCAATCGTTTCAATGGCACAATATAAACAAGGAACTAACTAAAAAGTGAATTTCATGGCAAACACACTCAGAAACATTACTGAAAAAATAAAATAGCCTCTTATTTGACACCTTCATGTCAATCCCAATGTCTTTACCTATATACAAAGTCCTTCTTAGGATTACAAGTGGAACCACTGGAGGTGACAGTGTGTCATACTTCAAAAGTCAGCTTGAGAAACATTCCAGAATTCCAGCTTTTAAGGTTGGAAGGTCCCTGAAGAATTCCAGCATTCCAAAAAAGTTTCAGGCTTTTCAGCATCAGACCGTTTCCAATGCTCCTTATTCTCCATGTCCATATCCACCTGGTCACAAGTCTGTAAACCAAACTGAGGCTTCAATGCTACTAAAATGACAAACTGATTAAATCCACAAAACTTAAGTGAGTGTATAACGTATGTAATATTTACAATAAACATTTGCATCAGTATTCATCAGAAACTGTTTTGGTATATACTTGAAATGATACAAAATTAATATTTTGAATGCTAAAATATTTTGGTCCCCCTGGATTTCCAAGAGCAGATCTGGTGATATTACAATCTTAATTTAAAAAATACTTATGTGTACCTGTGTCCATATATATAAGATATGATCTTACACAGGTAACATTTAAAGTTACATAATATATACAGACACAGCCTTTGTAAAAGGTGTTCAGTTTATATAATGGAAAAGAAGAACAAAGCTTGAGGTTGTGGTGTCAGAACTGAGGATACACATAGCTGTATTCAGAATTTTCCTGTTCTGCATTCCAATATGAATAATGAAGCTGTCCCAAAACAAAGTTCCTGATGTCACATGCTGCTGCATCAAGCATCCTTCCTGTGCTTTCTTTTTGCAAAGTAAAGAACTAGAGCAATGTAAGAATAGTTTCTATCAATTCAGGAGAACAAAGACTAGTAGGTGGTTGAGATGAGACAGGTGTAACAAACCACTGTACAGTGGACTGAACAATCTACATGCCATGATGCTGTTCAGCTGCCACAGATTCTCTTTTAAATGCAACAGAACTGCTCCTTATATTTTGGGAAACTAAATGTTACGGTGATATGGCTTTGTATGTACTAAAAAAAAGCCACTAATGAAATAATTTGATAAATTACATTGGAAGGTCTCTCGTGTTACCAGCAAGATTACTGTAAAGATCTGAAGCATGCCTGTAGCCTGATGATTCTAAAGTATGAACTCTACTTTGTATCTATGGTAAAGATCCAGTTATGCCTATGAAGAACCTCAAAATTTAACAAAGTTAACAAATTGTTTAAATAGGAAGCCTTTGAAATTAGTATGGAGACATAGTAAGTTCTACTTTGATGTGACCCGTTTTCTTTAAATATTTGTCTAGATACGTAGGCAAGCCTCTCTAACAAGGTCAAGCAGATAAGACTTGGGAGCTTAGCTCTGTTCAACCTTTTTTTTAGAACAGTCATAACTGAAAGACTGCGGTGCAGAGCTGTCCATTTGCACAAAGGCATGGTTTATTTAAAATACCTACATGAAGTCATTTTTGATCCGGCTTTGATTAATAAGAGGCCTGAAGCACATAAGCTTGACTGGTCAGATAATGCCGAACAAATGTAAGTGTGACAGCTGTACATATGTTTAAACCCAACTGTTTTCCAAGAACTTCTCTTATTTTTAACTCTTCTCCTGGATGCCATCTTCCAGTATGAGTAAACTCATCCATAAAGGTGGCTGATAAAGCATTTAACTATTTGCAGTTCAACCTCTGAAGGTCTGTAACTCCCGCATCATTTAAACCCATCTCCAAGCAAGTACTAAGAATTTGGAAGTACACAAGGGTCTGCTAAACGCTAAGGCTTGTCTTGGCTAAGCCTTATGTCACCCATACAGCCCCTTCTTACTAGGACCCATCCATCTTACTGCTTTAACAACCATATGTCACAGACCACGGAGCACAATCTTGGCTATGCTTCTGTTAGCAACAGCCCTGCCACCGCTACCAGCTTTGTAAAAACTCTCCGCAGACTGTATGCTGAAGAACAAAAAGGAAGCAGAGTCAAGGTTGCTATGCGTGTTGAACAACAGGATGGATACTGATGTGTTCTGGAGAGTAGGAGATTAGGCGGCATATTAAATACCAGGCACATTTACACACTGAAATACTACTGAGTGTTTTGGGCATTAATGAAACCAAAGGTCAACCAGACTCTTCCTAAAACTGCAACTAAAAAAATGTCCTGGTAACAGCAGCTTCTTAAAGAGAGTTTTCCACATTAAATCCCCCAGCCCCCTCCTTGTACATTTGGGCAGGAAGCAATTCAACTTCTAACCAAGTTTGCAAAAATCTTGTGATATCCTTAAAATCTCAGGCAAATCTTGACTAAAGCCATGCATATTTTGCTGTGTTCTTACGACAACACAAGCCACCTTAAGCTTTGTTCTTCTAACTATGAAGAGGATTGCTGGAATCCTCTGGTATTTGTATCCAAAGACCTGCAGCTCACCACTTTCTGTGTATGAGGCACACACAAAATATATGCACATAAGATTCATAAGCAGCTTTGAACTTTCTAGTACAAAAGCCCAAATAACTTCTCCCTAATTACAGGTGCACTTAATCCTCATTTAATTGCAAATATTGTTCTGAGCCTTAAGACTCTGCAGAACTGCACAGAAAAATACACCTTTCATATTTGATTTAATAGAGAAAAATCTCCCTTAAGAACATCTCACTCTTCTCGCTACTTTTCTGTAGTAGATAGGTACTTCAAGCATTTTAGAAGTACCACTTCATAAAAAAATTTATGTGTAATTATGACTCATGACTTGACAATTACAAAATATGACAGCGAATTAACTAGCTTACCCTATTTAGAACTCCTACAGTGGTTTAAAGAGTCAGATTTTGGTAAAATTAAAGGTATTCTGCAAATCATGTACTCACTGAAATTAGTGTGAATTAGATCTTAGCTAGGCAAAGGAACAGTTGGATTTTTAACTTTTATTTTTGAAACCAAAAGTACCATAGGCTTTGTACGTTCCTACTGTTTTGCATTAAAAGACTCAGAAGCGGCACTTACTGGTATAATACAATCTATTTTGAAGGCAATGTAATGTTCTGTAAAAGTGGAAAATGAGTAATCATGTATAAAGTATAGTTGCATAAATTATGTTCCCACAACTGAATGAGGTCAATTTGTAAATCAAGGTAAGAGTCCAAAAAAAATATTCTACCATAATAGCTAGCAAAGTGTATTCCAACAGTACATTCACAATCTGAATCAAAGAACCCTGACAGTGGTTCAGAAAAGTCAATGTACCAGCCAGGAATAAAAGTTGCTTAGAGCCACCAATGCACTCTAGAACAATATAGTGAACCAGTTCCATTTAAAAAGTGACCTCCTATTTTTAGCACAGTTAACTAGAAGTTAAGACCATCTATCAACTTTCCAAATAAAAAAATTATAGGTTAACAAAAATAAAACTAGATTACACAAGGTTCTGTAAGTAACCTGGGAAAGAGGTTCATAGTGCACAGAAAAGACCCAACACAACTGTTTAGCACATCCACAAAAATCCTAGTGAGTGACGTTCCTATGAAGTACTAAAAGGCAGCAAGATCCTTCTGTTCCCCCAGTGAGGTAGAACAATTAACCTTCTTAACACGCCACTCTGGTGCAGATATGGATTTTTACAGTGTTCTTCGGTAGCAAATCCAGGATTACATCTTTATCCCCTCCTGTTGACTAAGCTGCGATAATGTTTTCTTAATGCGCAAAGCTGTTAGCCTAGCAGCTCCATTGGCATACCAGCATTCCCGCATAATTTTTGCCATTACTCGTAATGCCTGCAAAGGAAACACAAGTAATTATATGTTGCAGTGTGGCCCATGTAACCTCTGTGCTACCTTAGCCTCTTCATGCATTTCTGAATTCTATTACTAGTACTACTGCTGCATGGAAGAATGTGGTGTATAAAACCCACTCAATTCTTTATTTACAGAAAAATAAAATTCTTTAAAATACTGCAGAGCAGAACTAGTATTCTTCAGTACAACTTTAACCCGCACAAAAATATTTTAATGAAAAATGAGTAGCTTGTCTGCACCCGTTTTCTGAATTTTCACATTAGACAAAAATACACTCTTCCTACTGTACCTCCAGTTAAGAAGTTAGTTCAATGTATAGCCATTCAGAAGTTTTATCAGCTGTCTTCCTCAAATTGAAGCTCTGTAATGACTGAAAATTTTTGGAGTCTTTTTATCCTTCAAACAGCTATTCTTTGAAATCTGTGAATGCTTCTACACATGTAACAATGCAAATAAAAACTGAAGAAGAAATAAAGTAATATATCTACCTACCAAGATTTTACACGCCAAGCTGTATTACACTGAGCTGCTAAGTAAGTTTGCAGGATTGGAATAGCAGCACTTAAAAAAATAATTCTACAGTCTGTCGGTGAGTATCATCGCCTTTCTCTCCTACCTGTACTCTCCTACCCAATGTCTGATCTCGGGCCTTCACCCATGCATTCGTTTTACAGGTGCCACAACCCGGTTCCCTCTTCCACCCAAGTACATCATATCTTACCAATCTCTTACTCCTACTGTAGCCTACTGCAGCTATTCTCCTAAGCTCCAAATCAGAAAGCATTGGTTCTACTCCTAGAGCAAGCAATATGAACAAAGCTGGCTGGAAAGGCAAGAATGTGCTCACTACTGCCCATGCGGTGACTACCAGCATGACGAACTCACCCAGAACCAGGTAAGCACTTCTACAGAGGTACTGTCAGGAGCGGTCACTACACGCACACTTCAGCTCAAGTCTTTGGCTTACTAGAGCCTCACCTTCCTAGTAACTGTGTTCATCTTTTCAATAAGCGTATACAGTACAGATTCCAAGACACACAAAATACTAAGGTCACCACAGTTTTAGACGAAAATTCCTAGAGACGTTTACTACTTTGGCCAATCATTAGGATATTCTTTTACTACACAATGACAAGGCAAAGATCCCTGAGTGAGTTTCAAGAGAGCATTCACAAGAGGCAGCACAGCACCGTTGAAGATACCATTTGTGTCCCAACAAGCAGTACTGCTGTGCTGGCAGAGTACTGAGCTGAAACTAGCAAGTCCACTTCTTGAAAGAGATAACCAGCCCAGTTACAAACCAACTGGCACAGACCTGATTAGCTCATGTATCTTTGCCACCCCTGTTGTGGGTTAACCCCAGCATGTAGCTAAGCCCCACACAGCCACTCACTCACATTCCACAGTGGGACAGGGGAGAGAAGCAGGAGGGCAAAAGTGAGAAAACTTGTGGGTTGAGATGAAGACAGTTTAACAGGCAAAGGGGGAAAACCAAGCCAAAACAAAGAAACACAAGTGATACAAACCCAATTGCTTACCACCATTCAACTGATGCCCATCCAATCCCTGAGCAACAGCAACCCCTGGAAAACTGCCCCGCTTCCAGTTTTATTACCAAGTGTGACTCTGCATGGCATGGAATACCCCTCTGATCAGTCTGGGTCAGCTGTCCCAGCTCGTCCCCTCTCAGCCTCCTGTCCACCACTAGCCTACTCAGCAGTACTGGGGGCAGGAAAGCTTTGACGCTGTGTAAGCACTGCTCAGCAATAGCTGGAACACCAGTGTGCAACCAGACTGCTTTGGTCACCGGTCCACAACACAGCACCACACAGGCTACCGTGCAGAAAGTTAACGCAATCCCAGCCAGACCCAGTATAACCCACAGCTGCGCAATTTGCAATGATGCTTCCTGTATAACGTAAGTCAGACTAGCTTTAGTTTATGTCAGCAACGCTTCTGCTTCACAGCAAGGGATCCTAGAATACTCCATGCAGGGTTAGCTATTAATTTTTGCAAAATTACATTAAATATTAATGTATAACCAAGGATCAATGACATTCAATAAAGCCACAATGATCACAATGAAATTAAGTTCTTCTAGAAGCATCCCTTCTCCCCTCAACAATAAGCACAATTTTTAAGCTGCTGAAATCAATAAAAGCTCTAGTGCCCATTAGAGCAGCTTTAGCAAGGTTAGTTAATACCTCACAGCTCTGCCATCTGTTTGGAATATTGGGCCTTAACTTCTGCTCACACACAACTTTCCTCATTTCTTCAACAGAAGGATCTGAAGGAACAAGGTCATAGTATGGCAACTGGTAATCTTCATGGATTCCTGTAACAGGTTGAAAATAGTTTCATTTTAGCTAACACTAAATTACATATAAGAAACAGAGTAAAAAGTGAAGAATAAGTAGCCTACCATTTTCTTTTTTCATTTTTAAAAATTACATTACAATAACCAACAAAGAAATAAAAAAAAAATTCTCACCCACACCTCAGGAGTGTTTACATTACCCTTAAAGAATTTTTAATTTTGAAATGTATATATTTGGAAAAGATGGAAGCTATATCAAGTCTTTTGTATGCTAAAGACACATTTCTTGGAAACTTATGATTTATAATAGCATGTTTTATTTTAAATAAGGTATGGATGTTATCTGAGCACATTATAGCTAGCCCTTACTTGTCATGTTTGCCCCTTGCTCTCAAGAATATTTAACTTCATTTTCTCCCCTCTATGCAAAGGTTTTAGACAAAAAATTAATATAGACAAGGATATTTCCTATTTTCTCCATCAGGTATGGTTCATCAGTGTACAAAGAGGTCAAATAAACCAGTCATAATCTACCAGATTAATAGAGTCTGAGACATACTGGCTATTACCTTGCACTGTTTTTAGAGCAAACTCTTTACTCAAACTTATTGAGGCTTTATAAGCTATTTATAATTCCTTAGTATGTCCAGTTTTTTAAAGATTGCCACATACCACCGATTGAACATCGCCGAGCTATTTCCCAAAACACTAATCCCATTGCATAGATGTCTGCTCGTTTGAATGACTCAAAATGTTTCATATTTATGGAATCATCTAGAACTTCAGGTGCCATGTACCTATTTGCAATAAAAAAAAAAAAGAAAATTTTAATTTATTAAGCACTTACTGTAGGGAAAGTTCAGTGCTACTGATGAGCTCAAACCCATATTTAAATATTTATGTGGAAAAGGAGACAAAGGAAAACCTGCTTCACTAAGGTTATCCAACCAAAGACCTTTCAGCACAACAGCGATAATAAGTAAACTGAGGAACAAGCAAAGGAATAGGGAGAATAAGTAAAACATGAAACAATAAACAACTAGAACCATAAACCTGATATACATGGGATAACAGAGACAATGACAAAGACCAAAAATTTTCTATTTCTTCTGTTAAGAAGCTCTAGGCATAGCTTTAGAGAGGGCCAGTCTGAACACTGTAACTGCTAATAAGGGGGAAATGAGGAACATGAGAATTGTGGATATTCAAGGGAGGCCTGTGGGACTATGCAATGCTTATCAAGGAACGTTTAGAAGAGGGTAACTGCGAGGAACAAACATGGGGCAACAGACAGAAAAGGGTATCAGCGGGGCCAGCTGTATAAACAGTTGCCAGTCACTATGCTTGTCTGACCAAGCCCTGCACCTGCAGCATATCCCATCTTCTTACTAAATTCTATCTCTGCAATCTCACAACTCCATGTGCCTGTCTGCTCTAAGGACTACGTGCCAGCAACTGGAGGCAGGTGTAAGTGAATTCTGGGCTAGCAAGTGGAATCAGGCAAGGGATTAAGTTGCTCTTGCGCCTGGGGTGCCAGCAACTGAAGAGAAGGAGGGTCTCAGTATCAGCAGCTGGAAGGGGAACTGTGGATCCTAGAAGCATGTGTTTACAGGTCTTAGGAGCAGGTATCTGGTGGTACTGGGGTGGGGGGCAGCATGAATAAGTTTTGGGCCAGCAACTGCAGTCAGACAGTGGGTGAAGGCACCCCTGGTGCCAGCAGCTGAAGCAAATGAGGGTCTCTGCTTCAGCCGCTGAAGTGGGACCATGGGTCACAGGATTCACAGCCACATGCTTACAGGTACCAGCTACAGGGGAGAACTGGGATGAGAGAAGCTGAGTAAGTGCCTCTCAGCACCAGCAACTGGAGTGGGAATCACAGGTCATAAGGTCTACGTGCCTGGGTGCCAGCTGCTGGGACATGCTAGAAGGTTTTTGTTTTCCCCAAACCTGGTATGTGTCGCAGGTGTGCATCAGTGTAATTCCCTAGCAAACTCAAGCTGGTCTAGCCAGCAAATAGGGATGTTTGACAGGGGTAGGGCCTGCGGTACTACTCAAGTGACAGACTTTCAACTGAGAAATAAGGATTGAGAAGTGGTCACAGCATCCAAGTGATTGTTACCTTGTTTAGCAACTAGGCCTAACGTGGGAACATCAAGCAAAGTGTCAATGTGCACTGCACTGCGAGTTACCAACAGCAGCCCTGCTGGCTGCTGGAAAGAATGAATGGTATTTGCTACATCATTTGTAGTATTGCCCTCTCAATTTGGTACAGCTCTGCCAGCTAAATCCAATAGGTAATGTTTAGCAGAGTTCAGTGTGTTTCTCCACATCGCTGCCCTGTCAATCTCAGGCTGACATACTGCTGAAGCAGGCAAACAATGACATCAGGGCTTTGGAGAGCACAGCTGACTGGTAAAGAAGCAACACACACAGATTATTGGAGCGGAATACAGTGTCAGGCAATAGCTCAGCCTCTGGAACAGCCACAGAAGCCTATGAACAGTTTCATTTCATCAACATACTACTAGGATTTTATTTTCTTAGTAACAGGGATGGGAGGCATGATACAAGACATGCTACTTGAAACAAGTTTCAGGACTGTCAAGACCTTTCAAAACTCTCACAGCACTACTGTGTCTTACAGAAGTGACACACATACAAGGATGCAAGGGCTATCAACAAAAGTGCAAAAATGCAGCTGGTAGTCCAGAACAACAAGAGTTGCTGACATGAGAGTTCTCCTAAGCACTGTACAGGCATATAAATTCTCCACAAGTAATAAGCACAGCACAAGCAGAGGACAACTGTCTGAAGAGGAACAAAAGGTTTACTTTGACAGTATCCATTGAACAGAAGCGGAGTCTGAAGTTTACATATCACAGTCTTTGATATGGACAAGGTTCAAATTATTCTGGGCCATCTCCTATCAAAAGCTTTTTAAATAAAGAATGCAAGATTATGGTAGTGTGTTAATACTCTCCAAGGATTTTGCATTATTGGATAATCTTATGCTACTTCATGTACTTGACAGTATGGTGATTAGCTTTAGGTGTAGAAGAAAGAATATTTTATCTGTCTTAAGATCACATGGGGATGAGAAGAGTGATGGAGCTGGAAAAACACCAAACTGAAAACCCCAACCACGTTGCAAGACTATCAGCCAGAATCACTTACACAAGCAGTAAAGGAGACTGTTCTCAGGATGATTTACAGAAACCGAGACAAGGGTTTTAACAGGAAAGACCGTAAGAGACCTGAACGTGGTAATGGAGCTGAATTCATAACCTCAAAAGAAAAAGATCCAC
Source organism: Ibycter americanus (assembly GCA_035590275.1). NCBI lineage: Eukaryota > Metazoa > Chordata > Aves > Falconiformes > Falconidae > Ibycter > Ibycter americanus. Next base: position 102,402,807 of record JAVJGI010000040.1, read on the forward strand.
CCCCCGCAATGTGACTTCCATTGAATTTATTGGCAAATTGACCTCTTACCATGATCTTCCATCAATGCATTTAGATGGGCTTTGGCTTCCATAACACAGAATGGTGACTGACTGCTCAAAAAGTCTGAGAGATTATTGCTGGAACAAGAGAGGCGAAAGGCAGGTAGGTCATCTAGCGCAATTAGCAGATTAGCCACTTCACGGCTATCAGACAAAAGGGAGAGAAACATGCATCTCCTTGTCACTTTACACACTGGAAATGCACTCCTCATCAGGAACAGTATTTTAGGTTCTGGAAAGAACTACCCTACATAGATTAACTCTGACCTTCTGAACAAGGTCTGCAGCTCAGCACACTCCAAGAATGAGAGGATAAATCTACAAAGAAGTTTACAAATTACGTTGAGCCTGGCCCTTTCAAACTTTGGGTGCCCACTGACCTCTTCCCCCCACCCCTTTTAGTCCAAAAGTTCTGTATTAGTTGCCTAAATTTCCTGTACGACATATAGGGAGCTGGTGAAAACAGGACCTATACACAACATGTCAAGTGTGACATCTCCCTTCACAAAGCCTGTTCTCTACAAGCATAGCTAGAATTCTGCTCACATTGGGTTTAAGTAAACTGCAGAAAAGCACCCATGTCAAGGTGGAATTCACAGCCAAACTTTTTTTAAACACAGCCTATTTCAACTACCAAAAGTAACAGCTGGGCCATGCGTACAAAAAGAAAAGAAAAAAAAGAGAATGAGAGAATGAGTTGGGTTTGTTGTTGTTGGTGGTCTTTTTTACTTGCCTCAGGGAGTGACAGAGATTCTACTTCCTTCTCATTTTAAAGCTCCCATTCCCTGCTTTATGCTGCAGACAGAGCTGTGAAAGCACACAGCTCACACCCTCTGGTAAAGCTAAGCCTCTGAACAGAAGAGAAATAAAGATACATTCAGAGAGAAGAATCATCAGTCTGACTCACCGCCTAGATCACTCACCCAAGAGTGAGTCTTGCTTGCTCTCTAGAACATACATTTTTGCAACAGACAATCATTAGAAAAATATAAACTTGGTCAAATCTCCCTGAACTAGCACACAGAGCTTCCATGTGCAGAAGAGGTGCCAGCAGTGGCAATCAATGGGAGTTAAAATTGTCATTGAACAGGTAAGATCTGAACTTTATTATGACAAATTAATCAGAGATGCAGAGTATTGACCTAAGAATGCACAAGAGGGAGAAAGAGGGTACCAAGCACTTTATGAGAATGAACAAGTTTTCAGAGAGGTAGAGGTGACAGTCTTTAAAGTTAGAAACAGACTTAGTCCTGCTGCTGCCCACTGCAGCAAGCAAGAGCTACTACAGCTTTTACCCTTGCAAAGAAGCATAAGGCAGATGAACAAGCAATTTAACAGTGCCTATGCAAAAAGAGATCTTAAGTGGGATCTATAGACACAGCTGAAAGGATGCTTTCTCCCAAGAATAGACTAAAGAAAGTTAACAGATTTGCACATCTTTTTTTCTTTGCGTGTAAGCGGAAGAGAAAACACTAAATCACATGTGGTACATGCCCTGCACACTACTAATTTTGCAATTACAAATTCCAAAGTAGTCTGCTGTTTTACTACCAATGATTACTGGACTTTAAGAAGGAATAACGACCAGTACTTTGTAGTCTAGCAGTAGTTCAGAAAATAGATCTCATCTGACCATTTGTGTGGTATTTTTAAAGCTGGCAAAAGACTAGCACAGCAGAGCTTTAGAACAACATAATTTCAGCAATATAATTGCCAGTAAAATAAGTTTTGAAAAGGCACAGCTAAAGGGGCATCCTAGTTTATTGTAAAACCCCAATCATCTCCCCCCCCCCCAGTATCACTCACTAAAGAGATATATATAAAAATATTTATGTATAGATTGGTGACTGGGCAACACCACAGAATTTTCTCAATACTGCTAGGGCATATTCTGAAGTTAAACATGTACAGCCCTGAACTACTGGACTTGCACACATTTCTCTGACAGGCATACAAACTTCAGTTTGACATACCACTGAACCTACAGGTATCAAAAGGACAGGATGTTGCCTGCATCGCACAACTCTGTTGCTGTGGTTCACTGTTAGTGCTATCTCTGTATGCTGTATAGCTGCACAGATTGCTAAAGGAAGAGAATCTTTTCTTCAGAACAGCTTCCAGTTGTTATTGACTGAAGGCTCAGCAATGACAAGTTACAGCCAGTAAGTTTAACTGCACTTCTATCGGAGTTAAACAGCTCCGAACTCTTTTGAGGACAAGAAAACCTGTATTTCCAAATTCAGAAGTAGGCCTTTAAAAGAAAGTGAATATACTGACTCATCCATTGATAATTCTATTTATGCATTAGATGACAAAGATAACTGTTGTTTTAAGTTCTCATATTTCCCTCAAAAATATGATCCCATGAAAGCTCACGTCCAAGACACTGCACCTTGTACAAAGCCTATGTGATAGAACATACTGAAAAAGAATCCAGCTTTTTACTTTCACTGTCAATATCCTGTCTTACATTCCAGACTGGGCTGCAACCAACATCTCCATGCAATGCAAGGCAAAAAGAATAAAGGTACAGCAGTGAAGTCTCTAAAATAGTAATTCATGACATTTCCTAATTCTTTTAATATATACTTGTGCCTTAAAAGATTTTGGAAGTTTTCGGTATTTTACACAGGCTAGTAATAGATGCTAAGGTTCAACATGCTTTTTAAGCAGCTAACTAATTTACCAGCTGATGAGGAAATGCCTAGGAACTCTTCATTTCCCTGCTGCTTGTGTTTATACCCACAAAGGTCTTCTACATGCCATGAGAAAAAACAAAGCATTTTATAATAAAAAGTTGCCTGACACATGACATCAATGATTTTTACCTTTTTGTTCCCACTCTGTGGTTTGGGGCAATATCAATTGTGTCTGTAGCTGAATCGTGCCTAACTGCCAATCCTAGGTCTGCAATGCAGCATGTTCCATTCTTTTTTACCAATATATTTTTTGATTTCAAGTCTCTGTGGGCTATTGCTGGTTTGCCTGTAAGGGAAAAATACAGAAATAACACATCTGTAAAAAAGGTAATTGCTATTATTCTAAGCCTGGTGCAGATTTTGTTTGAAGTTACAGAATTCCTTCCAGTTCTGCTGTGTTACATGCATCAAGGTAACTCCTGAAATCATTCACTGGGGGCTGGCTGACTATACAGAAAATTGGCTTAAATGTCTACTGTATTAGTCCACGCTACTGCTCCTTTCCTCTTCCTGCAAGTATTTACTGCATACACATACTACCTGCTGCAAAAAAGTTTCTAGTATCTCTGGAAATAGACCTATAGTGCTGTCTCAAATCAAAGTTAAGAAGATACTACAGGCACCATTACTTACTGCCTTTTAATAGGTCTTTTTTGGGAAGGATTATTACATCAAAAAACCTGAATTTACCTTAGAAAAAAAAATAAGTAAAAAACCTTCTAAATGGAAAAGTTCTATTCATTCTGAAATTATCACAGGTCCCAGGCAGCCATTTTTCAATTCACTCAACTCCACAAGGGATTAACTTGGATAGTTAAGCTGCCTTCATGTAAGTAGCTGTGTGCAAAGCAACTACACCCTGAGAAGGTCGAATATTCTAATTAAGAGGAGAATCATAGTAGAAAGAGCTACATATATGGCATTTTTAAAAAAAACCAGTATTATCCCCATGACAGGCTGAATAGTCGTAAGATTACCTTGCGTGCCAACAATTTCCATGTGAAGATGAGCAAGACCACTGGCAGTGGACAAAGCTAGTTTTATCATTCCTTCCACTGTTACTGTATACCTGTTCAGGTAATCAAAGAGTGATCCGTGCTCATGATAGTCTGACACCAACCACAGCTGAGTCCATGTACCATTGTCTGCAAAAAAACACTGGCATGAATACTACGTACACACACAAAAGACAAGCAAACCATATACGCCACTTTTACACAATGCTTATGAAGCACAAATTATGTTTTGCAAGTAACATCTGCCAATTAGACTCTTAAATCTTTACTTCCATTCCTGTAATTTAAATGTCTCTGTAAAGACTGGGACTACCATGCAAAACTTTCTGAATAGCTTAGTGAGTTCTCTTTTATTTAAACTAAAAAACAAACCACAGAAAGCTGATGTCACTATGACTGAGGTGAACTATTAGTGGCTTACAGGCAGCAACTGGACACATTACTTCAAAAATGAAGTCAAATCCCACCTCCAAAATCAAAGTTTCCAGGAGGCACAAGGGTGAAGAGAATGAAAAACTATTGATGATGAGAAAATCAGTTTGCTGTATAATTTTTCACTGAACTACGAAGAACAAGACAGGGCGTAACATTTTCAGATATCCCAAGGCACACAAATGACAAGTAAGAACTAAATTGTTTGCATTATTGAAGTACTGGACACAAAATACCTTAAACTTCAAGTCACACAGAAAAAGACTAAAGGAATTCAAATCAAGAGGGGGTGAAAGTTGGGTTTGTTTTTTTTTTAACCTAAGAAGTAGAAATACCCAGAAAAAAACCAACTCTGCCACCAAACAGGTTTTCGAATTTTTTTGTTATAAAAGCAACTGTCATGTGGCAGTTTGAGAAGTGTTTTTATAGCTAACTCCTTTTGTAGAAGAGTCTTTCATCTCTAAAAAAATATTTCAGTTGGACATCCATCCTGAATTATACAGCCACTATTCCCTAAGAACAAGTGAGAAAAGTCAGCACAAGCCAAAGAGATATCATATTTTGTGGTAGCCCCCAAGGATTATCAAAATGCATACTCAAGAACTAAATATGAGGAATAGGAAGGAAAGAATTCAGAAATTAGTTCCTATCATAAACGTGCTGAAAACGTTTTTAGTTTCTGTCCTGGTTTCAGCTGGGATGGAGTTAATTTTCTTCTTAGCAGCTAGTACAGTGCTGTGTTTTGGCTCTCATGTGAGAACAACGTTGATGAGCACTGATGTTTTTAGTTGTCCTAGGTAATGGTTACACTAAGTCAACGACTTCTCAGTTTCTCGGGCCTTGCCAGCAAGAGGGCTGGAGGAGCACAAGGAACTGGGAGGGAACACAGCCAGGTCAGCTGTCCCGAACCAGCCAAAGAGGTTCCATACCATGGGATGTCATGCTTGGTATATAAACTTGGGGGGATAGCTGGGGCCGGCAGATAGTTCCTCGAGGACTGGCTGGGCATCGGTCTGCAGGTGGTGAGCAGTTTCTCCCTTTCCCTCTGTATTTTATCCTTTCCCCTACCTTTTCCATTATAACTATTATTATTATCATAATCATTATTATTATTGTTCTTTCCTTTTTATTCTGTTTAAATTATTAAATTGTTCTTATCTCAACCCTCGAGTTGTACATCCCTTTCAGATTCTCCTCTCCACCCCTCTGAGTGGGGGTGAGTGAGCGAGCAGCTGGCTGCCAGTCAGGGTTAAACCACAAGTTTCCAAATAGGAGGTCCTTACATTTCCTTCCCCTCTTCTTCAACGCCCCTCAAAGAAGAGACTTGGCCCAGAAAAGGTAAGAGGCACAAAATAGCTGATGTACTGATTGACAGAAACTACCCTTACAGAAGTACTTGCGCTTATCTTTAAATAAACACTTGGGTAGGTGTAGTAAAACTTTCAAGCATCCCTTCTACTTGGATGTTTCTAGTGAGGCCAGTGATGCCATTAAAAACCTAAAAAATAATTAAGCTGCCACCAAATGCTCCAGAGTAGGGACATAAAAGTCTAATCTACGTTCCAGCAATTCTCATAATAGAAAAAGAATTCTGCCTTGCTACAGCCAAAGAATAGTCTCCGCTAAGCTGTTAATTTAAACAAGCAAAACAAAGCAGACAATGGTCTGAAGCTTAAGACACCACTAGAAAGCTGCTATTGCAGTGGGAAGCTGCTTATAACATGCCCACAGAAGTGACTCTTAAGCTTTGCTTTTTAAAAGAAAAAAGGAAAAGAAAATTGGGGTTTTTTAAAATTTCGGTTATTTTATAGTTAGGAATGATGCTTCTTTTGCAACTTTGCCTATCCAAGATTTAACTCGTAGAACTCTGCATACTATTAAATGTGACTTTTTCCAAAGAGAATGGTAGTCTCTGAAAAGTCAGTGCAACAGTATTATAGCTTCACTGAACCAGTTTTACAGAACCATTAGAAACAGGTATGCATCCACAGGCATATAAAGGGTACACTCACATATATATATATATATATATTTTCAGAGAGCTCCAAAAAACTGTAGAAGTTTTTTCATAATAAAAATAATTTTTTTAATTAATCAGTTCAGAATATTCTCTTCTGAGTTTTATTCTACTGCTTCACCAGTTATGGCCCTACATTGCACTATACACACTCATTGCTTGATCCTGTACTTGATTTCTTCTCCTGTTTCTTATGAATGGGATACATCAGCATGTTTCTAAACTAGACAACAATAAGGAAATTAGTAATCTAATTTTAAGTAGTCTACTAGACCTATTGTGTTTAAACAGATATTTTAAAGATGTCAAAGTTTCTGAAGAATTATCATTGCTTTGAATCAAGATTATAGTGTCCTTGCATAAAATTTTTCTCCTCTTAACTCTGCGTGCCCACCTAAGAAGAGAATATGCTGCTTATTACAGACCCTTCTACTTCAGTTTTAACCTATTTATTACCTGTAAGTCTGTTTTTACCTTCCTTCCAAAGGAGAAAAATATAAAGCTGGGCTTGCTATCCATTTGAAAGGAGCCTTCTTTCCTATTGTCAATAGTATTTGTGGCCCTCCAAACAGATTTTAAGGGACAGTGTTCATCCAAGCTTGCATGAGTAATATTACTTAGATAAGCTAAATGCAGCAGTAACTATGGTGTCCAGCTATTAGATAGGACTTACTACATTTGCTTTACCTTTCTGTATTTGACAAGCTATGCATTTGTTTAGCAATCTAAGCAGAACATGTGATGAACTTAAGTCTGCTTATACTGTTGACAATAGTTAATTATTACCAAGTAATAACAAACCTGACCCCAAGTATTTTTGGCTGTACAGTAAACAGCATCTGCCATGAAGCTTTCAATCACAGGATTTGCATTATCAGGTAAGAAAAAGTAGTTACAGTCAGTAGTAATTACATACAGAGTAGCACAGCCTCCCATGACAAGGTAACCTAACTTAGTTCACATACACACCACAATCAAGAATCTCAAGCAATTTCAGAATGTTCAAGAACATTACATAAGTTTAGGTGTGGTTTTGGAAACCTGTTTAAGAGATTAATTATTGTTATTTCATCTGTTTGCAAGAAACCTCAAAGTACTTTAGACCATCAAAATCAGAAGAGGATTTTCTTTTGCAGTTCTAACAAAATTTGAAATTCTGAATAAAGAAGCTTTCAGATTTGTTGTTAGAAGGCTGATTACAGTTTGAGAAAAACACTAGTGAAGTCCAAGCAACATCCACCTTAGACAAGCTGCCTCTTGAAGGAATTTATAATGATTGCTTTACCAAATATATATAATCAAGTTCCAATTAAAATTGAATTGACCGAATTCACTTCACTGAAAAATGCTTTTTCCACATTGGTACCAGCAAAATAAAAATTTGGACTTTGCGCATGCTTGTTTTTAAACCAAATACTAGGTTTTAAGGTGTGACAGGATTTCTTGGTACAATAGTTTTGAACTGCAGAATTATGTTCCAAGCTGAATTGTCTAGACATTACAGAAGCTGCCTAATTGCATGTGTTCTCTAGTGTCATGTAGTAAAGTGTTATCAAGTAGAGACGGGGATATGTTAGCCTCCTTTTTTGGCATGCAGATAATGTAACAGAAAAAAAGAGGAAAAAGCAGTGAAGACATCAGATACAGATGGGATCTAAAACTAGAAAACTCTTAGAAATGAGATATTCAGGGACACGGCAGGGAAAACATTTCTGTGGCTGGAAGAGGACTGGTATTTTGTTAGTAAAATGACTATCACACTGAGACAGTCATCAGATTAAATTGATGAAAAGAACTTTAACTGTGTAGATTAGCAAGATCTTCCAGTCAAATTCCTTCTCAGGCTAAAGCCAGAGCTTCAAAAACAATAAATGGCTCAAATATTACTTTTCTCAAGAGGAAGGAATTCTGCTCATTTCTCCACAGCATATTGCTTAACATAATTCTTGGGGATCTACTTACCATGTAAGGCAGCCCGACTGAACAAAACCTTCACCTAGGGAAGCACAGCTTTCAATTAAGGGGAAGGAATGGAGAGGCCAAAGCGTTTTAGTGCATAAAATTATCTGAAAGTGTGCAGTGCAACACTTCACCTTACTTGTAACATAAACTACATACAGTTGTGGTTACAGACAGCTCTTCCAGGGAAACCTTTAGTACTGTAAACAGAGGTTGCTGCCACTGCTTTTCTACTAGTAGAATAGTGCAGATCATGGCCCCAGTACTTAATTGAAAAAGTGTTAATACTTAATTGATACTTAATTGAAAAGTGTTAGAAAAAAACAAAACAAAAAACCCACCCAAAACCCAATCTGTTTAGGTGGTTCAAAACAAGGCAACACATGGCCCAGAAAGCAACTTCCCTGACCTAGCCGTATTTGAAAGTTAGCATATACTCCCGGCTAAGTAAAGAGCGACCCAGAACAAACATGCTTGCCAGACAGAACACCACTACAGTTAAAATCATTCACTGCTTCTCAGCCCACAAGCTGTCTTAACAACAGCACCTATTTCCCAGTAAATTTTGGGATGAGAAAGCAGACAGATTGGACCAGCTCCTGTAGCCTTCTGAACACCGTATAGCTGTGGGGAAGCAGACGAGGAGAACGTACCATTAAGGCACATGGAATGTCTATAAACAGTGTAGAATGAGTGAAGACAGTAGTTCAGTCACAAGCTTTATGACTCCACCATCTGAGCTAACACCACTGACTTAAGCTGATCTGTCTCTGTTTCTAAACACTTTCTAATCTATACATGCAACATTCTACCTGAAAGCCCTCTCCCAGTTTTAGAAGTACGATGGCCAGCTAGATGTTCTCCTGCAGCTGTGAAAAACATGCAGTTGCATTAAGAGGAACCTCCTAATTAATGTTTTTACTAGTAGTCTGCAGCATGACACTGGCCCACATTTACACCACAAGCTACATGTCAGGAGATTCAAGCCCTCATGATACATGACACTTCCTAAGATTTCTTCATAGATCACTGAAGCTTTCAGCAAGCACTGAATGGGGATTGCACAAGTAATTTCTTTTACTGCTGTATCTCTGTAGTAATCTTTGCAAGGTCTCAGGCACACAGTCAGATTCTTACAGTCTAATGACTTTGTGCATTCCAGCTAGGCTGCAGTAACTCCCAAATGCATTCAACAGCCTGCTGTACGGAGAAATGGATGCAAATCCTTCACAGCTAGTATTGCTGTGAACTAATACTTCATCTTGCACCTGGCATCTAATAAGCATTTATCAGTTAGCACCAGCACCTACAACGAAAGACCATTTATAGGTGTTTTTAAGCCATAGATCTCTAAAGCCACATTGTGATACATTTGCTCCTTTCAGAGCACAGTGATGGCATACCTGCTAAGCTGGAAGAACTACCTCCATAACAGTCCCTCTATGCTCTCCCATTTAATGGGATACAGGTGGCCTGAAGTATTCTAAACGAGAGCTGATGCATTAACCTCCTTCAATATTCAGGACCTGAATGCATAACCCAGAGAGAGCATGCTGTGTACATATTTCCTCACGGACAGAATGCAGAAGGTTATACAGCGAATTCTGCATTGGTGTAATCCAGCTTTCCACATCTGCTCAGACAGCAATAGTGTTAGAAAATAGTCAAGAGCAGCAGCATTTTCAAAAAACATCTTCATCCGTTTTTCATAAACCAATTGTCAACTAGTTCTCAAGAAAACAGATTATGCCTTTATTTGAGGCTTTAAGGCAAGGCTCTTCTATCAGCTATGGATTTTTTCTTTTTTTATGTACAGCATATTAACAATATAAACCAGAAGCAATTTTATATCAGATTATATTAGAAGGAACATAAAGATGACCAAGTCAAATGGAATTTTATCCTATTGCATCTGGAACCTGAACCAACAACTAGGAAATTATTTTAGCAACCCATTTGTTTAGGAAACCTTCCTCATACCTCCTCCGCACAGTAGTCAAGTGTATTTTTGGGACAAACTATCAATGGGTTTGGGGCAAAACAGGACAGTAGTATGCTTAATTTGTTGATTTTGTTAAAAAGTTATAGCCAATATATTGCAATATATCCTTTACAATTTTGAGCCACAGTACCTAGGGCTTCTGCAGAGATGGATTTTCATTTATGTCTTTAATGCAACAGGTCTACTAATTTTAAATCCAGGCTCCAGATATTCCACCAGGTCCATGAGAACAAACTCAAGCTCTCACAGGTGTTATTAATATCCAATGCAACTTCAAGCATGAAAGTAAGACTGTTTCTAATGGTAAGCATAAAAAGCTGCAGGAAAAAGCCTGGTATACCATAGATCTGCAAGTTCTTGGAGGTTAACAAGCTGCAAAAACATCTGTTAGGAGCAAGTTAGCTATAGCTAACCCTCTCCTGGATAAAGGAAGCGTTCCAGAAAACCTCTTGGGTTTTGTTCCAATTCTACAGATTTATATAGATATGGAAACTTGAAGTTAAATCTTGTGATAATTAAAGAAAGCTCTATTTACGTGTATACTTCAACTACACTAAAACCATTTAAGAAATCTCCCACAAAACCAAGAACCCTTTAAGAATCCAGGATGTGTGTGGATTCCTGACTCTTCCCTAAGAGGACAGAATTTTCTATTAATGTTTTCTTCACAAAAAACTCAGAAGCCATTTGTGGTGGAACATGTAATTTCAGATTAAAATAACTGGATGAACAAGCATAACATTTTAGCTCCCCTTAACGTAAGAAATTAAAAACTTTTGTTGTTTTTGCCAGATTCTTTTGCCTTAAATTGGACTGCAGGAAAAACCCAAGAAACTTTCACCTGACTGAAACTGCAACAAATCAAGCTGAAAAACATTATTAGACTGTTCATCTTAATGGATACTTACAGGCTTATCAGGAGAGCTTCAGCAAACAGGTACAGGTTTTTTTAAACACTAGGAACAAATCATTAACCCCCTTTTCCCAATTTATTTTCTAACTGGAGTTCTAAATGAATAACTTCTCATATCTCAGTCTTAAAAATGAATCCTCTACCTCCTACTTCGTATTAGGACAACAGGATTAGACATGAACTCTTTTGGTCCCACACATCTATCTTATTAGACTATTAAGAAAGTACAGGTATCCAGCACGTGTGGGCTGACAGGATAAGGCATCTCCTTTTTGATACCAACCTTAGCCAGCGTAACAACTTGCTTGTAGAAATTACACCTCATTAAATGTGTGGGATTTTTTTAAAATTTAAACAAAGCATGCTTTCCAGAAAAAGGAGAATGCACTTTTTTCCTTCATTAAACCTATGGAACACTAGCCAAACCCTGAAATGCTTCAGTAACAAAATGATTTTTTGCTACTCTTAATTAGATCCTTACAACTTTATTTCTCCCACCTATATATCATCATTCTGTTTGGGTACACCATTAGTAAAATGAATTCATAGTATCACTAACCTTTGTTGTCTGCAGCTATAAATCCAAGAATGTTTTCATGCCGTAGCATAACTGTTTGATAGATTTCTGCTTCACGAAACCATGAGCGTTCCTCTCTTGACGAGAAGATCTTCACAGCAACTTCTTCTCCTCTCCACTTCCCTCTCCAGACTTCTCCAAAGCGACCCTTACCAATGCTTTCTTGAAGTACTATAGTTCTTGCAATTGTTCTTTGCACAAGTAAAGGTAAACCTAAAAAGCAGATTTAACATTCACCTTAAACATCACTCACAAAATAACCACTTAGCGTAAGTTCTAAATAAAATATCTATATTCCATTAAGATATTCCTCTTAGAATGCACATAAACTCTTTAACACTTGTGAACTGCTAAGAAGCACGTAGGCAAGATACTGCCTTCAACCTTAAAGGCCAGCAAAACAAGTACTCAAAGTTATTATGCTACAAACCACCCCTACAGTTGTTAAAAAGGCACAACCTTCTTCCTTTCAGTTCAGAATCTTGACAGTTGTTGATCCACAAAGTTGTTATTTTAATGAGAAGAAAAAAAAGAAACAAACCATGAAGCAATCAGGACCAGCATTGAGGTGGGTTTTTTTGTTTGTTGGTGGTTTGTTACAGGAGTTTTGTGTTGTGTGGGTTTTGCTGGGTTTGTTTTTTTTTTTTTTTTCTAGAAAAGGATCTGCCCATAACTCTCCCAGTAAAGCAGTTCAAAATCACTTTTGATACTGATTCATTCACTTGATTTATCACCAGGTATGACCTGACCCATTTGTAAGTTAAACTATGCTTATCAGCAACACTGACTTTCAAAAGTTCACACTCCTGCCCAAGTACACCGGCAGTACTCTGAAGCCACTGTAAAATAGGAAAACGTCCTTGCAATGCAAGCTTCCCATTTTACAGACCATTCTTATGCACCTCACTATTTACATTCATTAAGGTTTTATAGCTTGGGAACATCTACATGCTTTCAACTCACATCACGTCATGAAGTGCTTCAGTAAGTTTATACAAACAAGAAGCACCGGCACCCCCCAACCAGGGTAGGTTTTGTTTATTTTAAATCTTTCCTGTTGCAAATGCAAGGCTTGCCACAGAACTCTGCAGTGATACTACACTGCAGAATGAATGCATCAGCCAGGTTACCTGCTCACAGGAAGCTTTTTTGATATCAGATAATTTCACTCAAATCAAACACCTTACAAAGTAATTATTACTCCATAACCTAAGTTCCAATAGCTGATAGAACATCATCTTTATTTCCTTATGCTATAGAAAATAAACCTCAACTATTAGCTCAGATAACTAGTTCCTGTCCATCTGTAGACATTCTTTGCTAATAGCAGCCCTAGAAAGATATCCGATACGGTCAGCAGCATTGCCATGCTTGTGACTCAGTCTGAGGAGTGCAAGTTAAAACACTGCAGTGTTCAGAGTAGTTCTTCAAGAATTCTAGACCTACAGGAATTTTCTGCATGATCTCTGCTGACAACATACCTACATGTAGAAAGGAAGGGGAAAAAATGGACACCATACCAGTGATTTAATAATTTTCAGATGTTACAGTAATTCCTACTGAGAAAGTTGAAAGTTTTTGCTGTAATAGCTGTCCTCAGGTCAGCTGTGCTGCGTGCCCAAACTGTAAAGGCTCATCTGCGAAGCCTGACTCGCATTCTTTACGGACAGACTTTTGAAACACAGAAGAGGCCAGACTAGAACAACCAGAGGACCAAACTCAGCCCTGAAAATGTAAGATTTGACTTTGTTGGCCAGAGAAAGCTTCCTCTTTAACACTTATATACTACTGCAAAATCCACTAGCAAATGTTAAATACAAGCTGATTTTTTATGCTTGAAGTGTGCGATACGCCTGATACTTTCTTTTTCCCCACAGCTGTTTCAGGTAACTGTACATTTTCAGATGCACTCCTCACCTTGCTGTACCACTTACAGACATCTCTTGTTGTTTAAGAAAAAACAGATGATGTCCAAGGATATCAGCTAACCTCTAAACAGATACTAAGCTCTAATCTTCCAGTCATGAAGCACTTCAATTTCACATTACAACCCCCTAATCATCACATTAACATCACAGCACAATAAAAACCCTGCTACCTGATCTATTCACCTTGCTCCTATACTTATTTTTACAACAGTCACAAGATTGACCTTGCTTCTGTTTCTTGCAACTGTGCTTTCTCTTACTACTGCTGCTGAACAAAACCAGAAGATTGGAATCCATGTTTAGCCTGCATCCACAAGAATTCCTTACAGACTTTCTGTTGCAACTGAGCAGTCTCCTGTTTTTGCTATAAAGGAAACAGCCCTGTATTGCCAGGAACTTGAGCAACTGCTTTACTGTAAACCAGACTGCCTGAGCAAGAAACTCACTGGAGACAGCTACTGCATCAGCCTTTGACATACACATTGGACACAACTGTACTTCAAGCTCTTGGAGTACAGCTTCTTCTAACTGTGCATGAAGATGACAGTCAGTTTGTTAATCAGGAGGATGACAAAATTCAAGCCCATGTTGAGTTCAATAGCAGTTCATAACATTTGGCATCTTGTATTCAGCCATGGTCATCCAATTTATCCCCGAGGCCTTCATCATCATCTTCGTACATCATAATAAAGTATCCTCAAGCCTTCTAAGAATATAACAAAAGAGCTCTTTTCTTTTCCATATCTTAACTGTACCCCAATTAGTTTGGGCCAATGACCGCCCAATGCATAAGAAGTTTGTACCAGATTTGGATAATTGGGAAATTAAGTTCTAAAGCACTGAAGGTAGCCAACAGGAGCAGCTGCCAGAACTTTGTTCTTGTTCTTAAGTCTCTGCCCAGAAGACTTCCTCTGAGGATTAATGAAACAGGCCAACCCCATGAACTGTGGAAAATCTCATTCCCTTCAATATTCTATGAACCACAGATAAGTTAAGGAGCCTTGCACTCACTTCAACTGACTCAACTTCACATTGATTTTTGTGACCCGCTGAATTTCTAAACACTCACCTTCCAGTTTGAAGTCACCTACCGATAATAACCAAAGCCTGTCCCCTTGTTTTATTTCGGCAATTCTTCCTACTTCCTTGCAACTAAATTACTCTCCACCCCAAGAAGGACAAAGTAACAGCTGGGCAACAGAATCTATCTATACAACAGGTAGTTTGACATTTGAGAGTTCGCATCATGATCTTCAAATCATTCTCAGCTCCAAGTGACTTTGACATCCTTCTCTTAGAAGCTGAAGCAGAATGATCTATTTTAGATGTTTCATCAATTTCTTTCATCAAGCCTCACGTTAGTCATGGAACAAGATGGCAAACCTAATAGAAGACTGAATAATTAATAACAGCTTACTCTTCACCATCACAGAAAGTGAATCCTACTTCCCTTTTGATCTGATTAGGAAGCTCATTTTTTAGAGTTTTGATAAGTTCTCAGTTTTATATGCTTCTCTTCAGAGAACGCTGCAATACAAAACTGGTAGAATCCTTTTTATTTGACTACAAGCTTTTCTGGTCCCTCAGCATGAATTCAAAAGCAGAGCATGTACTTTAGGTCACCAAACTAAACACTTCCTTAGCTGTGCTTCTCGCCCCAACAGCATACTTTTCAGTTTCTGACAGGGTTAAGCACTACTTTAACTAGCAGCTCTGATGTTTCTCCTTTCAGTGACCCTGTTTCCCACCACCAGTTTATTCTATAAACGTACAGTCTTCTCAATTTTAAATGTGCTGCACCAAAGTCTGGATTAAAATGCACATTTAAATGAGATTCAATTTCTGCAGGCATATTTCAGGACAAGAAAATTATCAGGTCAAGTGCTAGGGCACCATGAATTTATACAGTCATTGACTAGTTTTGATACAGGGATACAAGTCACTGCAAATATTTTCTGTACTGTAGGTAGTGTATAAATACTTGAGGCACCTCCTATCCCACTATCATAATAAAACAGAAGTACAGAACACTAAAGAAGGCTAATACTTCTCTTACAAAGAGCTGAACAACATGGAACTCACTGCAGCTGAAGTTAAAAGACCACTCTAAAGGAAACATCCAATCTTGTTTTACAGGGAACAAGACTTTGTCATTCAAGCAAAAATACAAGCTAATGAAAAGCTTTCCTTAGGGGTACAGAAAATTCATCCGTATTTGTTGCTCTTCTTGATGCAGCCATCAGCAGCCAATACTCAAATACTATAGCAGGTCAGGCACTCTGGGAGCATACAGACCAGCTTGAGTGTCCTGAAGCTCTGAAAACTATGTCATTCCCTAGCACACCGCTTTTACTTAAAGTGTAATTTCCAAATAGGCAAGGGACGAGGCAGTAGTTTCTAATCATTTGCTTTGGAAGAAGAAAGGATTCCAAGTTTCTTCTAACCAGGATTCCCTGCTTTTCAAGAGCTTATTTTGAAGGAGTACTTCCAGAGTTTTCAAACATGAAGAAAGGCTCAGAAGCACCACTGGGAACACCAGATGATAATGAATACTCCTGATAACAAACGGATAGACCAATTGACAACCAAGTCTCAATTAACATTATCATAGGCCTGACTTCTCCTCGGCAGCAGCATGGGAAAGCAGCCATGCAGAAAGTGGCATAAGTGCTCTGATCATCTACGGAAGCTAGAAGGGAACTATCCACCGGACAGTACTTTTTTTTTTTTTTTTAAAGTATGACTAAACACAGTTTCAAGGGAAACCTTTAAAGGCTTTCTTTTCTGGGTTTACTGAAGCGACAGCAGCTATTACATTGCAGATGACTAGTTACACATATAGAACATACAGCTGCTCTTTTAAGGGTTATCTTTTTAAAAATTAGAATTTCTTTTCAGCCTTCTTTAGGAAAAATCTGTACCTTCAGGCATGAAGTAAGGAGTTTCACACTCCTAACAGTGTAACAATTATGTATCATAGCTTCCTGCATTCCAAGAAATGTAAATCTCTTACTCCTTCATATTCTTTTACTGAGTCTCTTACTTCAGTACACCCCTCCTAGTAAGAACATAATTGGAGGAGCAAGTTCAGCATCAGCATTTATCAAGTTCTAGCCCAATATACCGGAAGTTCTATTAATCACTTCCATTGACTTAGTTATTGCTGTTAGTAAACGAGAAAGTTGAGATAAACACAAACTACTAGAGCTGCAGTTTTAACCACAGAGTAACTTACCCTACCGTGATCAAAACTTACTTGGATACACAAAAAAATCTCTCAAGTGAAATGCAACTGCCTACGCTCAATGCAACCTTACCTTCTTTAGTGAGGATATGACTGAAGATGACTTATTTTGACCTGTATTCTAAACAGGTTCAGCAAGCTACATTGATTTTACCTGACAGAGTAATGGACTCTAAAGAGTTTTAACAGTTAAAGCCCTTGGGAAAGAAACACAACCTAGATTCTTGGATTTTGTTGTTATAATTTTTGTCAATTCTGGGAAATTAGAAGAGAATTCAGCAACTGAAAATTAAACACCAGTGTTTCTTTGCAGAAAATACTCTGAAAGGGCATGGATGTTTCACCACACATATTTGCAAGCAGTAGGAATAATTTTCAGTATTAAGTTACTTAACCTTTTTACATAGCAAAAGACTGATAAGATGTTGCATTACACAATCTGATGTCTCACTCCTTAACATGGAGCAGAGATGAATTTATATACTGATGTATCTGACACATCATCCCCTATCAACTCTATTAAACCATATTTCTGTGACACAGCCCACCACAATCCTATAAGCAAAGATGTCAGGATTACAATAGCAGAGACTATGCAATGAAAGACTATGGCCTCATCTTCCCAGAGTAACACCTGTTAAAGTCAGAGTTAAAACAAAAAACCATGAAATTAAGGGATAGAAATTCTTCAGACATGGTCTGCATACTGCATTCATTCTGTACACACAGAAATAGCTATTTGCAACTGAAAAAACCATTTTCTGTAAGGAGAGAACTGGCTAGAACATTAACTCAGAATTCAGAATATTCTTCATATATAAACAGGTACAGATATAAATGAATTTTCAGTTTAAAGCTAAAGAAAAAAGCTTCACAAGTTCTCAACCACAGAAGATGGTAACTTAGATGTGCTGTGCAGGACAAAAAGGTAAATGACCAAGGAGCCTTACTAATAGAGAAAACAAAACATTCACTACAACTGACTGATATTCCCTGCATATCAGACCATACTCTTAGAATTACGAGGAACAGTAGCAACAACTCCATGTTTCTTTTATTTCACTTATTTCCATATATTGGATCTTCACTGATACTGAATGAATCTACATGGAAGTAGCTTAAGTAGATTTGACAATATTAAAATAAAAATTAATGCCTTACAAGGCTCTTAAACACAGAGTAATTACTACCAGAAGCATGACATACCTGACCCAGAGCCTGAAGTTGTCATATCATATATTAAATCCTTCAAAGTAGTTCCTTCTGATATAAAGGGGCGATCCAGTGAGGGATCTTCTTCACTTGGCACACGATGATGGATTACAGTACGATTATGACAAAGATATAGAATCAACATTAGTGAAATGCAGACAAAGCAGACAGGTCCAGCAATGACAGCAGCCAGTTCCACAGGTCCTAGATTAGAAGCTGGTTTTCCTGGAGTAGGGCCTGACAGTAAAAATAGAAGAAAATAGTAAAACTATTTCTTTCTTTTTATGCAACTAAGTTTATTCTATTTCGCAGTGATCTTCAAGTTATTTCAGTGTATTTGTTAAACCTTCTGCACAGTAACTTTTTCAACAATTAAAATAAATATTACAAAGGACAAAAGCAACTATGTGCTTACTCACAGTTTCCATTTAATGTGCACATAAGTCTCAAAACTGGCTCTAACATCCCTATCCAGAAGACTAAATTTTTTTTTCCAAATTTCTTGAAATTTTATTTCCAGAATCTAAGGTGTACTTTAGGTCTTCAAATTCACCTACAATTTCAAAACTGAAACTTGCACTCTTACAGACTTTTCTGTTTGAAAATAATAATAAAAAAAACGCCAAATCCCCTTACCTGGTGTTGGAATTGGAAGTTCTATTTTATTGCAGTGGTCTCTGTCACAGCAATGAGGCAGAGTAATGACTCCGTCTCTGGAGGAGGGGGCACAAACAAACGGCCTGTCTCGGGGAATCAGGTCGATTTCTGCTATACACATACTATTGTGTATTACTTTGTCTGCAGTTCGTGTTACTGAGGTAAAACATAGCCCATCTGTCACACATGTAAAGTTGTCTTTTGTACATAGATGGCAGTAACACTGTAACGCTGTGTCAAGAAAAAACATTAATGTTAGTATTGGTACATGTTCCGAGTTGAGAAAACTTGAATGACTAAAGAAATAAAAGTTCAAAACACTAGGAGGCCTATAATCTTTCTGGTTACATAAAGACAGAACTGTAACATTAAAGAACAACATTACAAGGCTTTTTAGTCAGAAAAAAAAAATATAGGAGATGAGCAGATGAAAGAAAGTCAAATTTAAAGCTGAAGTCTTCTCTCCATATACAATCATGTATCAGGAGAAAGGCTGCAATCCCACATATTCCTCTAGGTAATGACATTCCATTAGAGCTCCTGATACTAAAGATCCAGACTTAGTAACACTGTATCCTCTATAGCATGCAATTCTGCTATTTTCAAATCGAATACAAATAATGCCATTTTTTCCACAATAACCATGGGTATAGCTTTAGTAAGTAACAAACAGGAGGCTGCTGGCTACCCAAGATTAATACTTTACACATTAATGATGGCTTCCATTTTGCACCGAGGAAAGGGCATACTAAAACTTAATCTGCATTAAGAAACAAACCCTGAGCAACCTGGGAACATACCCTTTCACACGAGCAGAATATGGTTTAGACTTGTTTATGAAGCCACAGGAAAACACTGCCTTATGTTACTCATGTTGCTGGTTTACTAAAGCTTTCAATTGCACTAGTAAAGGAGGGGACATGGGGAGGGAAGCAGGAATGACAGACTAACCATGTCTAACATGATCAGGTTTCATTTTTTACATTGCAGGAGTTCTTGGAGAAGAAAGACTACTACTATAAATGTCTTTCTCCATTCTCTTCTGCACTTACAGGACCAAAGCCAGACAGAAAACAGTGCAGTAGCAACAATAAAAAGATCAATACACTCTGACTCCACTTTTCACGTGGAGAGCAAAAGCTAGCATAATCTTTTTGTATGCATGTCCACAAGTTCTAAAATATATAAATTTAGACAAATTTAAAGTCTTAAACATTCATGTCCAAAACACAAAAATGCACTGAGCCATAAACAAAATCATACAAAAGTCTTACACCAAAGGCATGAGGATTAATAGGTGGCAAAGCAAAAGATGCCCCAAAATCTGAAATTCAATGTTTCACTTTAAATTGAAGAGTTTAAGATAGCTACCTGAATTGCCTCAGATTTCCACCCCTCTCTATCACTGGGTATCATGGATTTAAATAAGCAGCGATCTGATCTCAAATATATATTCCATCTCAAAGTCTTGACCCCGAGCTGTACCCCTTTGTCTGAAAAGACCTTTCCTCCAAGATTTTGAATCAAAAGAAATTACTGCCAATCACAGCCTCCTGTTACAGAAAAGATGTAACAAATTTCTTAGGACCCGCTACAGAAAGATAACCCATGTTTCAGAGAGTCACCAGCCCATAGACCAGTCAGAGAAAGGCAGAAAGAAACATGTATGGGATTGCAAAGTTATTTGTTTAGTATGAAGATTATTGAAAAAATAATTACAAGAGATACAAAATGAGAACTAGCACACAGGAGGGTAAAGCTTCTTAGCAGTATTACTTTTTGAAGATGCAATTTCCCACACACTTCCCATCAGAGAAGTAAGGAAAGTCTTTTTATTCAGGGTTTAACTATGAGAACAATTTAACAGTTATTTTCCTGTTGGCGTGTCTTTGGTAATTCACACTCGAACAAATTATTTTAACCCATTAAAACCATTAACAATTTCCTAAAAATATTAACACATTGTTATTCCTTTCAACTTTTACAAGCAGGCCTTTATCTCACTTGCTTCATCTGTATTTTTTTTTCTAGTTAAGTAATACTCTCGGCTCATCATAACTGCACATGCACCCAAATGCCTAGAGTAAGCAACAGATATTCAGTAAGATATATTTACACCAAGTCACTGCACAGAGGCCAAGTTACTTTAAAAAAAGTGGGGTTTGGGTTGACATTGTTACACTTATTCACGTTCCTCATCCTGTGAGGTTGTAGTGACACACTGATATCACGACTGAAGTATTTGGTGTCTTACATTCCTCATTCATTTTGTTCCCACCTCTTTTGCTATAGAATTGCCAAGGAATACAATTTGATACAGTTTATACTTTTGTTCCTGTCTGATGCCACTCTCTTCTAGGCTCCTGCCAAGGAGTCACACACAGCCAAGTGTGTGACTGCCAAGTACAGTCACACACAGCTGAACGGCTCCCTCGGCACAAACAGATCACTGCTTCCTTCTGAAGCGGCTCTCCCTCTCCCTTAAAAAGCACAAAACAAT
Organism: Ibycter americanus; assembly: GCA_035590275.1. NCBI lineage: Eukaryota > Metazoa > Chordata > Aves > Falconiformes > Falconidae > Ibycter > Ibycter americanus. Next base: position 102,424,023 of record JAVJGI010000040.1, read on the forward strand.
GCCTGATCAGCTGAACAGCCAAAGCTTCTAGGAATACGGGTTTTTGCTGCCCTCTAGTGAACACACTCTTAAACAAAAAAAGAAAAAGAAAAAACAACACATTAGGAGTGCTTTAGGCTGCTTCCTACTCTCACCACTTTCAGTGCTTCAGACCTTCCAACTCCAGTGCGTAACAGTAGAATTTCCGTATTTTACTAACGGGAAAATTCAGCATCTTCAGCAACAATCTATACCAGCAGGAAAGGAAATGGAATTGGAATATCCTTGCTCACATCTCACTCTCCAGTCATCTACATGTAAAAGATGAAAGACTATGACTATATGAACACTCTGTAGATTAGATATAACTTCAGTGGGATGAGGAGATGTCAATGACCAATTGTAGTTAAATCACTTCATTCCTATAAGTAAGTGTTTTCACTAATAATGGATCTCAGAAAAAATATGATACTGTTGTCGTCTTGGAGATACAAACTTTTGCTTTGTCTCCAGGTAGTCCATTTTCTTCTCAGAGAAGCATTACAGTAATTTTAAAAAAACCTCGAGACAGAAACCAGAGGTCTCCAAATTCCCTTAAACGAACACATACATTTCTGGAATGGGTTGATAACAGCACGCAACTGGAGAATGACAACTGTGATGTAAGCTAGCCTTCCAAAGCCAGTTGTATCCTTCAGGTGTGATGCACTTCAACACATTTGGAAAGCACCCTTTACATCTACTAGCACAAAAAGCTCCTTCAAAACTACTAAACTCAAAGAGGAGGAAAGAAAAAGTTTTCACTCAAGTCTTAGTCCATGTTTTCCATGGCACATAACTTTTTTTTCTAATAAAAAAAAAAAGTATTACAACAGTATTTGGATGGAACCACTAGCATGAAGCTCCACTACTAACTAATGAAAACTCCTGTCTAAGTGATACAAGGCTTGAGAAATGAAAGTACAGACAGCTAAATAAATGTACTGAAGGTTATATAGACAACTGCTGACAAAGCCAAAAACAAACAAAATTGGGTCACCACAGTAATTTAGTGCCTTCTCTACTGCATTGCCTCACTGCACCATGACCATTCTACATAATCATTCCTGCTTTATGTGACTGACTGCCATAACAGAAAATGGTGAGATGATGCAGGGGAGGCGTGTGCATGCATGCATTCTGACACATACCATGTCACAGAAGTCATCAACAGCATGCTTCTCTTACCCCGATCCGATTTGGTATTAGATTAACCTCTTGTGTTGAATACAATTACTTGGGTAATTTCTCAGGCTCAGACTCTGACAGTTTTGTCTTCCCTTTAAAAAGCCTCTCTTCCACGGGTGCTGCAGCCTGGAAAGCCCACAGCAAGGGTAGAGCAAGCTGGCAACAAACAAGACACTGAAACTACACAGCTTGACAAAACTTAACAAACTGGTTCCCAAGAGTTCAGATATTAATACCATATACAAAACACAAATAGAAAGCTAAGAATAGCCTATCAACTTAACTTCTACAAGTCTGTACCATTAGGTACCTATTGAAACAGTCTTTTTTGTGTCTTGGCTTTCTGAAGAAAATTGAACAAAGACTACTTTTAGAATCGCATAGAACTACAGATTACTATATAGTACTTGCTAACATCCTGCAGAACTACTTCAACCAGACAGTTTAGCATAAAGCACCAGCTTCAGACAAAGAATTTTTGGTTGGAAGTCGTATGTTGCAATATTGCCTTTCAAAGGATGCTAATAAAGGGTACTGCAGCAGTTAAAACTTGTGAGGTGCTCTAAACCTCCAAACCCACAACTCATTATGAGTAATGAACAATTTTATACTATTACTTTTACTTATTTAATCCTGTATCTTTGTTTTACAAAAAGACAACTAGTCTCAGGCCTCCAACAGCAGAATTATGCTGAAGAAGAAACTCCAGATCCTTCTCTTGTGACAATGTAACTCTTCTCCCATGGAAAATTCAACTTTTGAAACAAGCAGAACTTCATCAGGAGAACCATCAGTACTCTTGGTTCCACAAGATTTAGAGTTTCAAGGGATAAAGGAGCACAGCTATGATGTGCAAGAGACAGTAACAGATTTTAGGGAGATGAGCAAGAAGGCTGTAGTGGTTACTGGTAATTTTTTCCCTAACCAATAAAACTTGTCAGAAGCAAAAGCAGCATAATACACAACAATGCTGTCAGCTTCCTAGTCTCTTACTCAGACAATCCCCTCAACAATATACCTGACTCATCTCTGAACTCTTGTGGCTCAAGATGCAAAAATGTTTAGGTCTTACAACATCTTGGACATGGGTACTTTTTTTTTCTCCCTTTAATCATGATACTTCACGACCATCACTCACTCATTCTTTTCACAAAGACACTAATTAAGTTAACTGTTGTAAAATAGCAGGACTGGATATCAAGTTTTCAGGACAACTTTCACATGCATTTCATCCATCTCTGTTAAGCAAAACTTCCACTGAAAACAGCAGGTTTTGGCAACTGAAGTGATGCACCCAAGAAAACAGACAAATACTTTATTAAGGCACTATCCTCAGCTTGCAAGTAGTGATAAAGCCTTGTGGAAAAATCCCAGCTACAAAAAAGCGTTATGATATTCTCCATAGTGCAGGTGCCAAATGGCACTATCAGGTTTTTTTGCACCTCATCCATAAAGCTACTCACAGATATGTTCATGCCTCTTCCAGCAAGATACATTAAAAATTTGTTTCTGGTATCTTTCACAGAAGAGTATGCTTTAGAAAAACAAAAGAAAGTTAAAATTAAAAGCCTAGCTTGTAATTTTACTAATGTTATGAAAACAGAAAGAATAAAGATCTCCTCCATTTGCACTTCTAAATTCATTTCAGCATACAAATCAGATTTCCATCTTTATTTGCAATTAGGAGCAATTGTGCAAATGCAAGAGCTTCCAAGAGATGGCTCCCCAGAATTCTGGAAAGACCACAGGCTGGGGGGGGGGGAGCGGGGCGGAAAGTAGTGATTTTGGACTTTGACTTTACAAATTCGGGCTGTTCTACTGTTCAGCTAGCTGCTGTGATCCATTACATGCCTAATCGCTATACAAACCACATCACAAGACAATTCATTCACGCAGTAACACTAGTATATTGCAGAACAGCAGCATCAGAATTTTGTCAACCCATGATAAGAATACTAAGTAACAGTAGTGATATCATACCTTGTACTTTGTCAACTTAGACCACAACGTTCAGATAAATTAACCCCCTTTACCAGCACCGAGACCCGCCTATGAGTTAAGCATCAGGAACCCTGAATCCCCCCTATTCCCTTGGATACAAAGGACTTCTCTCGTTTAAAAAACACCAAGAAGGTAGCATACCACCACTTCCATCTTTAAGCTTCTGTATGGAAATCTATTGCCTTGTTTTCACATAAAGCTTTTAGACCTTAATTTCACGACTGAGATTAAGTGAAAACTGTTGATTGATCACAGGCATTAAAAGGGAGAAGTTCAAAGCTCAAATCAAGGTAAGATTTCATTCAACATCTAAATTGGATGTGTCACATCAGAAAGCTTTGAATTATTAAAGCCTGCTGCACCTTCTCAAGAACACAAGAACCACAATGGGCAACTTAAGCTTATTTCACTGTTTCCACATCAAAGATGCTCCATGTTCTTCAACAATAATACGGGCAATTAACACAGCATTTTAGTACAGCAAGTTGCATTTTCTTTTAAGCCATGTTTTCTTTAGGGCACGAGTACCATCTCAGACTGAATTATGAACAGCATGGTAAAAATCCAGATTGAGGGATATCTTACAGCTGTAACTGAAGATGAAAGCCCTGGCGCTTCTCCACTTCCTCTTTAAAACCCAAAGCAATATACAGTCCACCTACAGAAGAATTTAGGAAGTGGGCCAATTACAAAATGCAGATTTTGTGTGTCTGTCATCGTAATCTAACTTACTACAGATGAAACTGAAACCTAAACCAATTAAGAGTAGGGCACCTGTAACATTTGTATACCTCATTAGGCCGCAGGCCCAAACCGCTAACTAAAGAACGAAACCGGCTTCTTGTTTGTTTTAATGGAAAAATACCCGTTCCTTGCTTTTCGGGGTCAAGAGCCCCCGTACCCCGCACTAGCTCTGCAACAGCGCCGCTCTGACAGCCCCCTCCCCGGGGCGGTCCCCCACG
>JAVJGI010000040.1:102445101-102458341 GCA_035590275.1 Ibycter americanus
GCCAACCCACCACCCCAGAAGCAAGCCCACAGCTGTATATTATCAATGTTAATTAACCCTCTACAGTTCCTCTACAGGGGATGATTCTGTGAACTCAATTTTGGTGTCTCAGGCAAACCTCAGCATGCCTCTAGACTCTGAAAAGGGTCATTGAGAAGCTGCTGCTGCCCTTGGAGTTAGAAGCTGTTCAGCACCGCTAACAGGTAGCCTGCGCACACATAAACTTGATGCCTGATCCCCCAGGTGCTGGAGTCAAGGACATGGGCAAATGTCTTGTGTTGCCCCTTTTGCATCATGGTACCAGTTACCAGTGGTACAGGATGGCTGTACCAGGGCCCTTTCTTTCTCACAGATCTGAAACTTCCCAGCTGTGTGAATAGCCATGCCATACCCCAGCCAAGGTGCTTGTCGCTGTTGAACGAGGTGAGGATAATGGGATGGCACGATATATCCATATACAGCACGCGAGCATTTGTGTAGGGCAATGATGCCTTTAGGAGGGTTCCCTGAATCAAAGCAGTCTGGGCGTGTGGGTTATATGAATGGATGTTTGCAGGAGCGTTGTATATTAAGCTTGGAAAAGCCATAAAGATGTATTGGGGTGTGTCCCATGATTATCGGACACGCGTGTCCTGCGGGCCCTCTGCAGCGCGGGGTGAGGATTCCAGTGACCCTGAGGCCGGGCACGGTGGTTCAGCACCTGCGAGCACAATCAAACCGTTCTGCTCCAGAACAGGGTGGCTCCTTCCAGCCATCCACAGCAGTAGTCGTCGGCACATGCTGTCCCCTCGAAACACACCCCGAGGCAGTGGCTGGAAGGGGTACGGGGGGCACTGACCAGAACTGTGCCAGGGAATGGTTCGGCCATCAAACAGCCGCGCGACTCGTGCTGACCCCCGTACCCGGGCCCTGGCAATCTGCTCGTACAGCCGTAGCCTCAGAGGTACAGCTATCCTCACCTGAGACCTCGGGGCCTGCAAAGTTAAAATACGTGACTCTGCAGCAAAGATAAAAACCAACTAACTGTTTTTTTGGAGGTTAACACCGACCCATCCTCTAACTAAGTGGGGAGAGTGTTTCCAGCAGCAAGCCATCACTGTGTCTGGGATCTTCGTGAATGTGTCTGGCGCCAAGGAGGGCCAAACAAATCCGCCGTGAGGTGGTACCGGTACCGAGCAGCGGACGAACAGCTGCCAGGCAGCCCCTGCTGCTGCTCCTGGGGCGTACCTGAAGCACAGCACGCAAAACTGCCTTTCCTCAGAGGCGTTGTCATCGTCACCCTGGCTTGAGCCTGGATTGGCAGGTGACCTTCGGTGCTTCTTGTAAGGTCAGATGGGGCTGTCACCCCCTTTGCCGCTGAAGCATCACTAGTACCCCTGAGAGCGGCTGGGGAAAGCAGGGTGTGACGTTACCCCTGACCAGCACCAGGATGTGATGCTGGACAGACCTCGGGCAGGAATTCCCGCAGCCCGCACTGTCCGTAATCCTGTGCTCCGCGCTTGGAAGAGCCGCGGTACAGCGCTCCGCGGCACCGTGCGGGGAGGGCGGCTGCTTTGCCAGGGAAGGGGGAGTTGTGGCTTCCTGTCGGTTCCAAAGGGACCGCTCCGGACTCCCTGCCATCCTGCCACCACATCCCGTGCTCCCGGCAGAGCACACACAAACGCCAGTTGACCTTCAGTGCTTCCCTGGGCGCTGTTCTGGGCGCAGCGGAGCCCCGTGAAGGGTGCGGCTGTTACGTGCAGCAGGCTGCGCGCCGGGCGCCCGGCTTTGCCGTGGAGGGGCTGCACGAGCTTTACATAAAAGACAAATGGTTGGGGAAGGACAAGTGAGGGAGGAGGTCAGTCACGAGGTAGAGGAAAGGATGAACAAAAAAAGCCCCATTCCATGTCTCTCTCCCGCCCGTACAGGATGATGTGTTCTGACTCCTCGCTCCCCGGCGAAGCCTAACGCTGCCAGACCTGAGCCGTCCGCTCTGGCTGCGTTCTAGGTTGGGTTGTGTATACGTGGCCGTTGCTTAGGAGTAGAACAGGTTCTTTTTGGATTATGGATACAGTGGAAGAGAATCTGGTAAATAAAAAGTTTAGATCAACTGGTAACAGTGGAAGTCAAAAGATGATTTTAAAAATCATTGCATGATACCACAAGGTACTTCAGATGTCGTCAGTCAATTCAGACAGACATTGTATTAATTGTGTTGAACTGCTGTGAAAATACTGAAGAGATAACAATCTGTAAGTACACATACACCCTTTTGGCAGGAGTTATATTCTGGCTGCATAAAGCTGTGATGATAACAGGTGTTCGGCTTTCTTCATTGGCGGGGGGGATCTGCCGCAGTATTAGCACTTTTGAAAAAGAATGGGCCTTGAGGAGGTGAAACATCCAATGAAAAAATTGTTTTCATTTGTTACTGAGGAGTCTTAATTCCTTACGATTACTAAAGAGCAAGTAAATTAGATCAAAAATGTCTTGACTTAAAGCATGTTTTTTGAAAATGACACAGCTAATGTCTCCTGTTGCTTTTTTTGGACTGAAGATAGTTTTCAAATTTAATACAAACCAGTAAAACATTGCAGTAAAAACTGATGTTTCTGCTGAAAACTGTTGTCCAATGAGAACAAAGTCCAAACGGGAGTGGTATATTCAAAATCAATTTTTAATTCATGTGCCAATTTACCTTCATAACAAAACATTCTTTTCACTTAGAAAGAATCTGTAGTGAGCATTCAGGTACGTATTCCTGTGTTTTGCATCATCCCCAAAGTACCCATGATAAATAAATTAATCTCTCCAGTAACAATTCAATATTCCTTTTTCAAACGGTTATTAACTTTTCCTAGACCTTACTGCTTTTTCTGGTTGTTTTTTCCCCTTTTCTTTCTTTTTTTAAACTTTTTTTTCTTTCAGGTTAAGCACCAGCTTAACTCAAATTAATTTTTAATTATTTTTAATTAATGATCAAGAACTGATTCTTTTGCATAAGTCCAAACCCCACTGTGGATTCTTCTTGATTTAAAAGAAACTATTGTTCTGGCTTGCACCTGCAATTTATATAAAGACAAATCTATCAGCTTGATTTCTGGAAATACTCATTCCAATTACTGAAATGATTCTGCTGCATTTTATTCATCAACCAGCCCTGGAGTTCTGATGGTTTATAAGATTGTCATCTCCTCTGTATTTACAGCGTATTAACTTCTTACTTTTAAAGTGCATCAGAGCTTCAAAGTAACTGGATGTTTTCACGCCAAGCCTTCCTCTGCAAGGCAGAAGAATCTTACTTGATGGATACGCTGCTGTCGTTCATGCAGGCTGCTGCACTGGCTGCTGGCGCGCTTACTCTTTTCTGCCTCGCTCTGGTGCTCATTTTGGTGATTCACGTGCTTCATACACAGGCCCTTACCTGAATTAGCAAGTGTTCTTCCTCAGGCGCACCTGACTTTTGTGCTGGAATGGTGCTGAAAAAAGTATTCCGCTTTGATAGGGAAGGCTAATTTATTTTTAAGTACTCGGCTGCCTTTTGCCCTGTCATACCCTTGATGAATATCACTGTTTCTCTTCAGTTTTACTCAGGAGTATCAAGAGCCTCACTGGCTGTGGCAAAAATGACAAACTGTTTTTCCCAAGGGAAACCCCATCTTTCTAACAGATCTCTCGTGCCATTCCCTGGTAACCCAGCTGCCTCGCCGGCCTGTGAGTGCAGCGTGTGAACTCGGCACCACAGCAGCCCAGACGATGCCTGGGCTTTGCTCTGTATTAAGTTGAAGGGTGTGCAATAAATTCCTGTAGCCTACAGATTAATGTTAGAGGTGGGAAGCAACCACTGAGAGCCCTTCAGCATCTCACTGATGGTGATTAACCATTTCAGTTCCCTGCTAATCTCTAGCAGCTGTTCAGGATGCAGAGAGGGGTTAGCCCCGTGAAAGGATTGGCACATACAGAATTCCAGGTGCATTTTTGCTCGGCATGACTTAACCGCTAGCTCGGTATCTCCTAAAAACTGCGTTATTTTTCAGCCTTCTCTCCCGCCCCTTCACACAGCTCTTCTGTGTGTTCTCTCCTCTTTGCCCGCCTCCCCCCTTGTCACCGCAATTCTAGCCAAAGAAACAGCCAGCTCCTGGGCCGCTGGCACTGGCTCCGGAGAGGAGGAGTGAGAACGGGTGGCGATGGCTGGGTGATGAGCGGCTGCCAGCACCAACCCCGCTGGCCGTGACTTGGCCCAGCTGAGGGTCTGCCAACAATTAAAGGATTAAAGGTAGATGGTTCTTGCTGGAAGCATGTAAAAGCACTTTATTTTCCCCACGAACCTTCTGCGACTCGGAGTGGAACCCTGCCGCACAGATGCAGCTCTTCCAGCTGTGTGAACTGGAGGAATTTGGCATTTCACAGGAGTGCTCAGTATTTTAGGGAAATGGACTATACGTGAGTGCGGTGAATTGTTATGCATGTATCAATGTAATATAAACTGCTTTTGCCTCATTATCATGTTGTAATAATAGAGTCATGACTTTTCCAAGAAAATAACAACGTATGATTCAGCTGACCCTGGGAAATAGGCTTTTATAGTAAATTGGCAAAATAAAGCTGGATTTCACAATACTATGTTACATAATTATATCAGTTCAGTACAGTAAGTGTGATTTGCTTTTGTCTTTTGAAGGTAGATGTCTAGTAATTTGATACTCTCTTTGTCAGCAAATGAACACATATTTCCACACAGACTCCAGATTACATCTTAAAAAATGGTAACATGGAGTTTGACGTCCATAGTTACTGCCTGATAAAATATAAGTAAATATGTCATTTAAAGTATGCAGTAGACAAATATATAGGCAAAAGACTTCAGATATTATGGTGATACTGTTTGCGAGGAATATTAGCATTTACTGATCATTCCTATTATTGCTGCAGTTATTTTATATTAACAATTCTTTAATTATGTGAATGCCAGAAGGGTAAACTCACAAAAAGGAAAAACACTTTACACATAACTTAGTGGGATAACAATGTCTAGAACCTATTTTAAAGAAACTATGACAGACATCTTTCATTCACCAGTCCGCCACAACAGGAAATTACTTCCTCTAACACGCAATGAAATAAATAAAGGTCAGATGGTTCATTTGTCTAAATTTACTTTGCACAGTCCTACCAGTAAAACAGGATGTTTTCTATTAACGTTGCTCCAGGTTTCCTGGTAACAATAGCACCAAAATAAGGACCAGATTTTGTCTAGGTGAAATTTACTCCTTCTGCATAAAGCCCTATGCCTAGAAACTGCAAAGAGAAAAGCTGAAGTAAGGTGTGGAAGCTGCTAAATTTATGTGTAAGCACCAGGCTGCGATCCATACAAGCTTACAGGAGATAGGTACTCAGCTTCCACTGAAACTCAAGGGAGGTGAGCACCTTTGTTCTTAAAGTTTTTGTGAAAATTCCAGCCCTCTAAGATGTAACAGCCTCCCATTGTTTGCTTAGGGACAGTAGGTGTATATATATATGTATATGAATAGTGCTTTGGGTATTCAAAATCTATGCAAGTGAAAAGAGGAGCATAGAGCTTGCAGCTTGTCAGCCATGAGGCAGCCGCAGCCTTGCTGAGCCATGCTGCTTATGAGACAGGCTGCAGGCGCTTCCTCATAAACCCCACTTGACTCGTGCCCTTCAGTGATCTTCAGGTCAGCCAGAAAGACGAGGGGCTGTGAGTTAATCGCTGGCAAACTGAACCATGTGGGGTTCAAGTGGGAGGGTGGGCTTTAAGCCAGCTGTGTGTGCACTGGATGTTCCACCTAACTGCAACGCGGTTTGTGTTGAGGTACGTTTTCTTTGGCTATTTTTTCCTGAAATGTGCAATTACAAAAAATAAAATATTTACATCATTACAAATGAAATTTCAGTGTCAGCTGTTTGTCATAAAATGGAATATTCCTATGTGCAACAGGTGAATTATCATCCTTGGAGATCAGATACAAAACTGTTTTCAATACAGAGAACAATAAACTGATTACTACAGCTATATATTTTCTGATCAAGAAGTTTCCCCGTCTTCAGTGGTGATGCTTGTCCCGTAGCTCCCACATCAGCTGTGTGCCAGGCTTCACAGTAGTTGCTAACCAGTCGGATCCCGTTTGCAGTTGAACCATGCCATATTACTTTTTGAGGCCTGAAAGGTAATGTTTAGAAGTTATTTCCTGAAAAAGTCTCTTTTTTGCTTTATTCAACTGCACACCTATATGTGTGGTGACCTGTATTTCTGCTTTCCTTCTGGTTGAAGCAAATGGTGGGTAGGGAAAGATGAAGATAGAAAGGAGGGGAAGAAAAGGAGAGCTCCATCTGATAACCCATTCATAGGCTATCAGAAATGGAAAAGAAAGATGGCATAAGGAAAGGGAGAAATTTTTATCACATTTCTACTAGCCCAAGATGTTGCTACTTGTACTACCTGGTAAAAATAGGTGTCCGTGCAACTCATAAATGGTAATGTTAACTCACCAAGATGGATCGGTCATGACGTTCCTCCCATCAAAGGAGTATATTGGAACATGAATGTTGAATTGTCCACCATTTCCATTAAATATAGATTCCCAGTTGCTGAAAAGTGTTTCTCCCTGTTAAAATTGCAAAGGCACTTTTACAAACGAAACAAATCCAAAATCCACGTCATACCTAACTTTTGTAGACTTTATCTATACAGCTAAAATCTTATTTGCATTTCAGGACGCTTATGATTCAGCTTTCACATCAGTTTCTGCATGATGCTGCTGAACAGACTTGTATCATCCACCATCTCTACGCTAACAGCTCTCTGATCCACACCTCTGCCTCACAGTTGCATCTCTGTTCTATTGTCACTCCAGAGACTCAGCTTGATCATTTCCATTTCCACTGTCCTTTTACTCCTAACTGTCTAAGGGGCTGTTTGAAAAACTGCTTATAACTTCTGTAGCTACAGAGAAAATAAAATTCGTATTGGAACATCTGTTGAGGTCACAGTTCTGTGAGAAGTGTTGCAAATGTTCAAGGCAAAAGCTTTGCATCAGGCTGCCTCTCAGGTGCCTTTAGAGTTTTTCCAGTCAAAGTTGAAACAATGAAACAAATGTTTACTAATTTGTCTGGAAGGCTCTCTATGTGCACGCACTTCAGAGCAGCATTCGTCCAGCACGTTCCAAGCATCGTGTGTTATTCCTTTACGTTTCTTTGGCTGTTTGTTCTGGGAGCCAGCCAATGCTACAAAGACATGGTTTGTTTTCCTCAGTTTTAGAGTGTGTCTGTTTATGTCAGACCACAAAATGACTCATGCTCTACACTCTCGGTTCCACTGGGGTAAATCCAGCATCACTCCTAAGCACGGAATTTGCCTTTATCTTTAGAAATCAGAAAACTAGGCATTTTAGCCTGCTGTACTCTGTGATCATACTAGAAGGTAGAACATAACAGCGATCTTAGAGAAATGAGGATGTTTTCCCTGCTGATATAAAAAATATCCAGAAAGCCAGACATCATACTGTTGCTTTGTCAGCAGTCGGCTCGAAGTAGGCTATTCTCGTAGCTTTACTTCTACCATTAGCCTTAGGATATTGAAAAAAGCAGCCCTTGAAAATGCAAAAGAAATGTGAGACAGTCTGTAATTTTCTACTTCATCACTACTTTTTAGTTTCTTGAACCTGTCTGCAAAATATGAAGCAAAGCTCCTTCTTTATAAAATGCAGTTTGGGTTGAAACTTTCAGCTTTTGACATTTTCCAACATTTTGGGGCACCTACAGCCTATCCTAATAGAACAAGCACTAAGTACTCATTTTTACCTTAAGATTGACTATCGGTAAATGGTATCTGTCTGTTTTCCTGACAACTGTGGCCAGGTCTTGCAAATGTGATGAGAGGAAGGCTCTATAGGTAGATGTCAGACCTGCTAGTTGGGCCTGTTGAAAGCACTGAAAATCTGCTCGCATGTCACCAGAAAATGGCAAGTTTAAAGCCACCAGATGCAGCTGGAGAAAAAAAGAAGAAAAGTTTTAAGTTTATAACACTGGGAAGACATATATTGGAAACAAAGTAGACCCCCTCCTGCTGCCAGCACAAGAACTAGTACCTTCCATACTGGGTATGAAAGTTATTTGCTGCCATAACATTGCATTTCTTAAAGCTATGAGACCCATAGCAGGAACACCTGTTGATCTTTGAACATTAAGGAAACCATGAAGACTATATATTCCTAAAAAATAAAATTCTTTTAAAAGCAGCTAGTATTTTTAAGCAGAAGTCTTGGAGTTATCACACAAACAAAATCCCAAATCCTACAAGCATGGAAATAAGTAGTAACAAGCAACCACATACTTTTTAAAATTTCACTGTTACCAAATACAAGAAGTACCATGCTTAATACTAACAGTACAGATGCAAGAACTAAACCACATTTTTGTTCTTTGTTGGTTTGGGGTTTTTTTAGATACAACTCAGTTATCTTGCTTTCTTTGTCTAAATATTTTGGAGTATTTTAAATGAAGGCTTATGTTCTAAACTGTCTAAAACAAGCAGCACCATGAAGACAGAAAATATTCTAATGAATTTTTTAATGATTTAATTGTAACACTACTGTTACTTAAAAATTAGTGTGTGTTGTAGGTACAATTGCTAAGTGAAGAAGTATTCCTAACTCAGATTTGGGATTTTTTTCTTTTCTTTTTTCTTTGAGATGAGAAAAGGGCTAGGATGATGAAAACTGATGTGGAAGAAACAATTTAAAATTATCTCTGAGGTGTCTAAACCAGGTAAAGAAATGTATTTATAAGTTTCTAAAGTAAAATCTGTGAATTTGAAGAGGAAGTATCACAAATCCCCCTCAAGATGCAAACTGTCATGTTTCAAACCACAGCTATACAGTCGCAGTACGGATCTCATACTTACTGCTGGTTTTCCATTGTTCATATTTGATGTTGGACTCAGTGCTGGAAGAGACTGAAATCCCTGTTATTTTAACACATACAAACAGATATATTAAACATGTTACTCAGATCAGAATTTTAGACACTCAGTAATTTTCTACCTAAAGCAAACATTGAACTCTGGAGAATCTGAAACTGTCCTGCCTCTGAAAAATAAACCCAAACCATGTAGCCAGAATACTTGATCTGCATATCATCAGTTTGGAGTGTCACATAAATATGTGCTTGAAAGCTGTCCTGGCCAGAGTTGCTTTGCTCGACCTGCGTGTACCCCTTCCACAGCGCCCTGCCAGAGCTGGCGTCGGCGCCGGATCGCACCTGCAGTCCTGCATGGGAGCAGGCTGCTCCTGGCAGGAGCAGAACACCAGTTCAGGAAAAGTAAAACCAAAAGGGTAAGGAGGATGTGAAACCAGAAAATGTAGGGGGTGGGAATATTTCTCAAGGCCTTGGTAATTCCCTCTCTTAAGCAACTGGCATGTGGAGACCAGGAGGCTGATGATCTTCCGAGCTGTTTCAGGAACAGCAAAGGGTTTTGTCTCTAGTTATGGTAAGTATGAGTAACAAGCCGCTGACTGTACCAGATGGGAAACTCATGTGGTGTCAGCTGGAGGCTGTGGACAACTTCTTGTAACATGAGGTCTAGACATTTTCCCAGTGTGCTAAGTCCACTTCTCTCTGACCTAGTCTAACTTTTTTTTAATTTCTTTCTAGCCATCTTCCTTCTCACTGCTCCTTCCTAGCACTCTCCTGCCCTTCCATTATCGTAGCAGTCAGATCAACTAAACTGTCATCAATGATACTGTTCTCTATCCCCTTCGCCACTTCTTAGCTTTCACCGTCCTGCAATTTTTTGGAACAGACAGCATGTTCACATGCAGATTGGTACTATAACTTGCAGAATGGGGTCAGGTACAAACTAACTATTGGGAATTTATAGACTGCCAGCACACTGAGTATAAGCTACAGGCAGGTGATGATGATGTACCCTGAATACAGGACTATAATCTTTTACAGAAAACATGCTTTTCAGAAACACTTTTCCGAGTTTCCTTGAAAGGGACCAGGACTTGATATGACTGACTTCAGTGTTACAAAACAAAATACTCTGGTGGTTTTTTTGTAGGCAGCCAGCTTTGTTCTGTTTTTTGTAGATGCTGCTTTGTCTCTGTAGTGCTTGGAGTCTCTCAGGGTAATAGAAATAGATTACTGGCCAGTGTGAACCAGTTTGCAAGCTTATGTAGTGGTAGGATGCTTATTTTGAACTGACAAGTCTCAGTGGAAAATCATGTTGCACCTGCATCTTCTGTCAAGTGTACTGCCTGTCTTTGCATATTTAGACTCAGTTTTCACAGTCCAATATTTTGTACTTACATAGCTTGATATGGCTGGAGGAGGAAGGCTGTCAGCAGGGATAGGAATTAACTCACCAAGCTGAAAGAATCCAAAAGGACAAGCAAACAAAACTGTATCACCAGGAGTTTCTGAACAAAATAAAGGAATCTTTCACCCATACTTCTCCACCCATGTAAAAAATATCTGCAACAACTCCATTTTGAATTGGAAAGGATTAGGATATAGCGCAATAGTACCTGCAATTTTCTCCATCCGTTTCGAACACGGATAAAAACCTCACTGGTTTCACTCAGATAGATTAGTGTACCTTCTGCTACCAAATGAACTTTTTCCAACATACCCTCAATGTTTCGGAATGTTGTAACCTGTCAAGTAGGAAGATGAAACACACTTCATCAGACACACAAAACATTTTGCAAGTTAAATTGTTAAACTCTCATTCGAACACATAAATATCAAGGCTTCTTCTGCAAGAAATGTTGAAGAAGTCAGTTTTACGTCATTTCACACAAAAAGCTTCAGTAACATAAGTATCTCGCTACTTTGGCATACCAGCATCATCATTCTGCGTATTGTAGTAGAACTACACCAATAGTTAATTTTGTACAGACTGAAGATCATTGCACCTCTACAGTTTAGTGTACTAGATCAAAATGTCAGAGTTCGGAAGAGATTTGACAAGGCTTATAAATATCACACACAATTCTAGATACATTTGCTTCTGTTATATTTTGCTTAGTATTGTTGTGATGTCTTTTCTTTAAGGGTGTTTTCTTCCATACCTTTCTTTATGTTTCCAGATGCCTTTAGTTTGCACAGCAAGTATTTTTCAATTTCTCTTTTATAGATCATCAGGAGGCTTAAACTGATGTCTGTCAGATATGGACATTGCACCTATTACCTCTGTCTTTGTCACCTGAAGATAAGAACACAGTCCTCTCTAAGATGAGTTGCTTCTACAGTCTGCTTGACAATTGCAGGTAGTGTAAAATCAGGGGCAAGTTTCTTGAGAGTGTCACGTCTTGGCACTTGAGTGTCATTTCTTTCTCATTTCTTCAGTGTCAGAAGGCATATTGATGCTTTATGAATCACACAGACCCTGCTATATATTTGCATACTGGTTTTTAATGTTGGTTTTGACCTAAGTGGGCTTGGGTGTCCTATCTGAGACAGTGGCTCCCAGCCTGCAATACAGTCTTCTACCTTGGGGCACCAGTCTTTGAACAACTGTTTCTCCCCTGATCTGTAATCATTGTCAGGTCCTGCATTTCTATGAGAAAAGGCAGTTAGCAGAGGTATGAAACTATAGTGGGAAGGCACTAAGAAATTTACACTCAGGTTCTTGTTAGTCCATTTGACGTGATGTAGATGATCTGAAAGTCTGCTTGTTTATTGGTGCATTCTCAAATGATTGCCCCAGATATCCAGCCAATTTCTTTTCTATCATCATGTGAGAATGTGGAAAAGGAAAAAATTGCCACAAACCCCCTTGCTAGCTTGAATCTCTTTTTTTTTCAGAAACTACAAATATTTAATTTAGAAATTCACAAGACAGAAGTCTTAGCTTGCATTTTTACTGCATAGATATCTGGGATACAATTCTGATTTGACTCATACAGTAAGAAAAGGAAACAAATTTATATGTGTTCTCTGGCACAACAATTTTTAGACTTGCTAGGGAAATGTAGTTTTCTTCTTAGAATCAAATGACCTATATTACTGGGTTTTAATACAGTAATGTAATGTGTTTTTTTTATTGAAGCTGGGCATTCAGTAGTTATTCTGGTATCTCAGCACGTTAAGTTGCCACACTCTTTCAGAGACATTGTTTTCAACATGGAATATGCACCTTTTTATTACTTTAGCATGCCATCGATCTTTGCATTTGTTTGAATAGGCTGTTGCTAACAAGGCAATGGACAGGCTTCTCCTCTTGTCACTTTTCCCAGCTATATGGATTCCCTGCTGAAAAATCATGAGGTTCAGAAAACCAGAAAACATTCTAATAAATAAAAACACAGGATGGAGCTTTCCTCCCTTCCTCAGTGCTACCAATGACCACCAAAAGATTTGAAGCAAAGTTTCAACGGCAAACTTCCTTGTTTTGCTGTCTTACCAGATTCCTGGTTGCAGGTGACCCTGGCTCTCCAGGAGGACCTGGTGGCCCAGGCATTGCAGCTGCTAAAATAAAACAAGTATACAACACATGTTGAAGGTCATCTTTTTTGACATAGAAGGTGAATGACACAAAGAAAGGACTTAGTGGTGGTATCTAGGAATAGTGGGAGCTATAAAGAGCCATAGGCCTTACACAGTCAAGTTCCGAATAGCTGTGTTCAAACCAACTACAGAAAATGTGTTCTAAGGATTTTTTTAAAAAGCCATGGTGAAACAGCATTTTCTCTGCTGTTTTGGAGGTTAAGGTCAACAGATTGCAATCTGTTGCAGAGGCTCTGCAAATGATGAACCAGATCCACTTAAACTGGCCAGAATGCTCTTCTGCTAGCTGCTCATGGTGTGCATGTGGAAGAGGAAGAACTTTAAGCACCTGCTCATATAGGGTTTGAGGGAGTCATTACAACTTCTGCTCTAGAAGTAAACAAAAATGAACATTCCCTTAGATAAAAAAATCACAAGTGTAAGATCAGCTGATGATTCAAAGTAACAAAGAATTCTCCAGTGGTATGAACTTGAACTTCTAAGACTGAAGTCCACAACATCTAGTACCTAGCACCTGTCTCTACTTCAAAACTGAACATCTTCACCTTGAGCTAAGTCTCTGTTTTCTGGAGTAAAAGCTCCTTTATTTTAGGGAAGGAAGGAAGGAAGGAAAGATAGGGAAGACTGAAAGCAAGCATCTTTTTGTTCTCGTTTCAGCTGGGATGGAGTTAATTTTCTTCTTAGTAGTTGGTGCTGTGCTGTGTTTTGGCTGTGATGTGAGAGCAAT
>JAVJGI010000040.1:102478593-102500379 GCA_035590275.1 Ibycter americanus
ACCTTTCTTTTTTTCTTAGCAGGGCTGCTCATGGTGCATGGGGTTGACTGACTCCCTGGGCAGCTCCTCCAGCCTGGCCAGGCCTTCGTTCACATCACCATTTTCCCAGCCCTCAGGCTGCAGAGCCGCACGCCTGAGGCACAGGGCACCTGGGTCGGTGGCTCGGGGCAGGGTGATGCCCTGCTGCCCTGAGCAGGGCCCGTTTCCATCCCTACCCGTCACTTGTGTCCCCTCCAGCTGCCTGGAGGCGAGCAGGCTGGCAGCCTCCGCCTCCAGTGACGTCCGGTCCATTCATTTGTCTCAGCAAAGGCAGAGAGCAGTCCCACCGACCTCTCTCCCTCGCACTCTTGGCACTCCTTAGCCTTCCTATGTCCCCTCCAGCTCCGCCACCAGGCTGAGGAGACTTTCCCCCCAGCCACACGCACAGGGGGATCATCCCGCCACCCCTGGCGGCAGCAACGGGCTCAGGCGCTCCCTGCAGTGCCCTGGCAGCCACATGTCTGACCTCGGCTCTGTCCGTGTCACCACACGCCTTCTGGTGCCGGCTTCTGGCTGAGGGAAAGCTACATCTGGGGGAGCCACGGCCACAACTGCAGCTCACCGCTGCGAGCTGTTAGGGGGACAGCAGCCTCTCCGTGCCACCTGTGGCCACCCTCACCCCAGGCCCCGGCCACACTGGGCCACAGTGGCCATTTGGCGGGGCCTCAACGCATGCGGGGGGTGTCACTGGGGCACCCCCTCTCCCTGCACCCGCCTTGGGCCCCAGGCAGCTCCCCACCACCCTTCAGCACGATGCTCAGCGCCGCAGCACCTCCGCCTCAGGGCCCTGGTGGCAGCGGCAGCCACGCGGGGGTTTGAACTGCCGCCCCTGCCCCCCTCGCGGGACCGCTTGTATGCGAGCGCTGCGCAAGAACAGGCCTGCCGCACCGCCGCCTGGCTCACCACTTGCCATCCCGCGGTCACAGGCTGCAGTGGGCACGGGTATGCCACCAGCTGTGCCGTGGTCGTTACCCTGGACGTATGGACATATGGACGTGGCAGCTGAAGCAGGCGCCTTAACGGGTGTCTCCTCATTAGCAGATCAGATGCCACTTCAGCGTGAGGTGCTCAGGTGCTGTCTGTGCCGGTGCTAGACAGCTGAGAGCCTATGGCAGTGCCACCACAGCACCCGGGGGCCATACTGATGGCCTCTGTCAGGAGGCCTTTGATGTACAGGAAGGACCAGCCACCCCAGGCCGCTGGCTGTTTGAGGCAGCCATGCTAACTGAGCATCACACGTATGACGGTTACGCCCGGGAGCTGACACAGCCATGTGGGGCTGCAAAAACTGTCCGGATGGGCCCAGAATTTGACTTTTCCATGATTGTTACCAGATAGGAAAACTAGCAGAAACATATAATTATTTCTAGACAATTTCAGGGTTTTAGTCCTGTCACCATTTTAAAAGTAATCACATAAATCAGACTTTAACAGGATTTTTTTCCAGCTAACTGCAATACATAAGAACTTACGTTAAAGGCTTCACCTCTATCACCTTTCACACCTCTCAGTCCATTCAGTCCTGGGCGTCCCTGAAATAAGTAGAAATAGTGTAGTATGTGTCAGGAGCAAGTTCCTCTGTCTTTATTCCACTTGTGAGCATAATACATACTGGACGTCCCGGGAAACCAAGTTCTCCTTTAGGTCCGGTTGGTCCTATTGGTCCCTGAACAAAAAAGAAAATGCAATTATGGAGAATATATGGAACATATCTTTGAAATATATTTGATTATTTAGAATAAGATGCATAGTTTTATATTTGTGTTAAAAACGAGCCTGGGTTTGTCTACAGAGAACACACAGAATGTCCCCTCTGCTTGGTCTGCTGAGTAATCTCAGAAGCTGAGGCCTGCCCATCACAGTCACCTCTGGCTTGGAAAAGACTGGGATCTGAAATGAAGTCTGAATTCTTAGATGTTTGTAGGGTGTGCAATTTGAAACTGAGTTACTATGTATCAAATGAAAATTAAGTGTATCAATCAGCAGGAAAAAGGCAGCTAGTGGTGTATGCTTTGTGCATCTCCTGTTTGTTTGCTTTGCTTTTCTAATTATTTTTGAATCAGGAAATATCTATGGATCAGCCTGAGAATTCATACAGTGCCAGGCTTCTACATGCCTCTTACCAGACTGGATATGTGGATTTATGGGGCTGATGACAGTTGAAACAGAACAGATCCTTCTTTATACCAGAAGGACTGACCCATCAGGCTCACAAAGCGACACAAGTGACGGCAAAAAAAGGTCAGGCAGGTTGCCTGGGGAAAGTGGTCCAGGACTATGGATAATCTATGATTGGGCATTTGCAAGCATGCAACTCCTAGGCAGCCAGGAAGTGATCAACAAAAAGTAGTAAACCTGAGGATACTACAAACTTTCATCTGTTGTCAGCTTCCTGAAACTCAGCAAACCACAAGGGTCTAGACAAGCCCTTTACATGTGTGTCAACCTTTCTGGTTTCATTTCCTTTTTTTCAGTCTGGTGAAGTAAGAGATACCCCTTCTTGCATTACTGGTTAAATAATCTCTGTCTATAGATCTCATGCAGATACCACTTATAGGTGACAATTGACATGCCTAATCCTGAGAAATCACAGTACTTTCGGTGTTATTATTGTAACAGACTTTCTATTGCCTACATACCTACAATAGGTGATTAACACAGACCTATGCTGATGGAAGACAGATATTAGCCATTGCACTGCTCATCACAGTTTTGGCACATCACTTTAACGGTAACACACATTTGTTGGCATTGTGACTGCAACTTCAAAGAACACCTAGCAAACAATCAAAAAACAAGAGGAAATCCCCATCTTGCCGCTCACTTCCTCTTGATTACTAAGGAGAGTGGAGACTAAGAAGGAAGAAAGCCTGTGGCAGAACTGAGTGTTTTTATTTACAGTCCAGTTCTGTTGCCATGTTACATTTCAGCTCAAGGCATAGAGGGAGCACCAGCAAGCGAAGAAAGGTTGCAAGAAATATCCTGCTGTTTATACTTGGATGATTTACATACTCAGAGTTTTGCATCTCACCTGATCAGCAGAACATTGACATGGAAATACCATCTAGGTTCAAATACCAGTCTCTTACCACATTATTTTATGAATTAAACTATTGCCATATCGATAGAATTTTCATTTAACAAAACCTTTTTGCTTTTTAAAGAGGCAAGTATTTGTCCTTGCCTTTCTGTAACATCATTTCAATGAAGAGTAGTGTACATTCATGGCAAATTTATCTGATGATGATGTGATAATCTTAGCATCAAGCTTAAATTCATGGATTAATTGTTGTAGTTTTTACCATGCTAAAACTGAAGACTGGATTAGAGATGCAATTCAGAAATGGTTAACACATGAACATATTGATTCATGCTTCACCATTGTAATCAGAGCTTAAAGCTCACTAATGGCAGCTGAAACTGTTTGAAGATGGTAGGACCTTTATTAAACTTCTATTTCATTTCCTGTTTAAATGTAATTTCTGCCCACATGATCAAAGCTAATGCTTGTGTCTAAAAAGCAGGCAACAGACTGCTGGTGGACTCTGGCAGATGTGAACTTGAATATTGTGCCCCCCAGCTTTCAAAATGATTCAACCCACCCTTCTGTGCTACCATATCCAATAATGAGGTTTGGAAAAAAAAAAAATCCAAAACATTGTGGGGTATTTTTCTATTTCACTTTCCACTATTTGAGCCTTTAAAGAATATGCAAATCTGAGCTTTACTGAGCAATGAAGATGATTAGAAACAAACTTTTTTATTAGTTTAAATAAAGCAAAGCATCTGGATCTCATGCTTTAGCCGGGACTTTAAATAAAGTTCAGCAATGCAAGGAGTTGACCATGCTGGAGCCACCTTTACCATTTCCTCTGTCAAAGTACCAGCCCAGCCCTGACAGATGTTAGCAGCTCCCTTGAGACAGAAGGCAGCAGTCACAGCTAGAAGTGCAAGAAGGAAGCAAGGAACCCACAGGAGACTGCTCACCACAAAAGGTAATTTCATTTACAACAGCAAAGAGTTGATTTGGGTAGACTGACACTGTGGTTCTTACTAAGGGCTCCTATTCACTAGTGTGCCGTGGCCTGCTTCACTGACAGCAAACAGCATCATCAAGCAGGTAAAAGAGATCCTCATCGCCCCTGTGGCAGGAGACTGGATTCAGCCTGCCTCTTCTGCTTTTGCTAAGAACAGCACTAGGCTCCTGACTATCCCCAGCTCTCATCTGCCAGACCACTACTTCTGTATAGCATCTTATGCTCCAAGCTCCTCTGATGCTCTCTTCTGTCCAGCTGAAGTCTCAAAAAGGAAGGGAACAATGAGTACGGAATTCTTTTTTCAGTTCTCGAAACTTGTGTATGAGTTCATTGCACCCTAACAGCACAGAGGAACAGAGTCCCTGGCCACCTCAAAGCTGTTCTTGGGCCAGAGTCTTACTTTGTGCAAAGTGGAACACAACCATCGTAATGAAAACTGTGGTAAGCTATGTCCTGGCCCAGCTCTCTGAAGTCTGTGTATTTTTGCTGCACAGGTCTCCCACTGACTACAAAGGGATTTTTTTTTCTACAGGACAACACCAAAACAAACCATCCTCATTAGAAGAGATGAGTAAACTGGAGTTCTGCACTATGAAGAGGAACTGGCTGAGCAAAGTCTCGAGACAGGTTCTGCATGCCAAATTCCCCTGCAGTGTAATCACTCACACCAGTGCTGGCAAGAACTTCCTCTGAATGGCCTTGTCTGCGTGCTAACCTGTATGAAGCACCTCATGGCAGTACAAAAGGAGAGGTACACGCAGAGTTTGGGGCTGACAGAAAAAGGACACATCATGAAGAATGCACAGCAATAGGTTGAGAGGCAACAAACACAAGCTAGCACATGAGAAATTCCAAATAGGTATAAGAAAAACCTTTTTACCCTGAAGGTTGTCAAATACTGGGATGTGCTGCCCAGAGAGGCTGTGGAATCTTGATCCTAAGAGATGTTGGGCAAGTCCCTGAGCTAAACAGACCTGCTTTGGGTGGTGGTATGGATTAGATGATCTCTGAAGTTCATTTCCATTCTAAATTATTCTATGATTCTACATCACAGTGAAAGGATGGACTCATCTTGCAGCTACAAAAGGAGGAGAAAAGGAACTCCCTTTCTGGTAAGTTAGGATATCCCCCTTAAGGTATTCTGATACACGGTAATTAAGAAAGCAGTTACTCAGCACACCCAGTTAGCCCCTTTTAAAGGCCACAGAAACTGATGGCAAAATCTCCTACACACCCTGGTGCACAGAAATGACACCACCTAGTAATATTCACTCAGGCACAACAGAGACCAGGCTACATCAGAAGCAAAGACACACTCAATATTCTTGATCTTTGGAATACTAGACTAGAGGAAATTAATTTCTGCTCTGACACTACTGAGTCTGGGCAACTGTCCTTATTTCATAACTAATTTCTTGTGTTTTCATACAAGATTCTATGCCCAGTCAAAAATATCAAGCCAGGTACTGTCACAGCACTACAAAACTAGCAGGCTGCAACAAGGCTTTTACCATCACATACCGGGTTAACTTCAATAAGTAGTTCTCACACCTTGCCCCAGCACAGCCACCAATCCCCCACAAGGTTTCAAAAGTTCATCTGCTGTCTGTGCTGTCTCTTCATCCTCTTCAGGCCAGTCCACCCTGCTTCTTGCCTCTGCTGCATCCAGATTCTTCCTTCTCCAGGCTCCTCATCCAGGCCCCCTTCTTCTCTCAGCTTCTCCCAGGGCCTCTCCTTCTCTCTCCTACATCCAGAGCTGCTTCTCCTCCAGACTCTCCTCATCTGGTGCTCCTTAGAGCTATTTAACTACTTAGCAGGAACCAGCCACAGCTGTACATTACCCACGTCAGCCAACCCACCACCCCTGAAGCAAGCCCACAACTGTATATTATCAATGTTAATTAACCCTCTACAATTCCTCTACAAGGTACCTGGAAGAAGGTCTCTAAATCCTGATTTCGGTAAACGGTCTGACTCTACTGCCTGATTTGCAGCTTCCTCAGAATCCAAGGCAGTTGCAAATTGTTGGCACCAACACAAATTAAGCCTGACGTAGTCAGTTGTTTTAATGTAAATCATAGAAATAGAGAATAGTTTAGATGGGAAGGGACCTTTAGAGATCATCTAGTACAACACTTTACTCAAAGCAAGACAAACTTCCAGGTCAGGTCTTGCCACCAGCATCTTGTTCCACAATCTACCATCTCTCTGAGCACCTGTTTCTGGGTTTAACCACTTTTACTGTGAACTTTTTTCTTTACATCTAATTGGAATTTCCCTTGCTGGAACTTGTGATCATTGGCACTTGTCTTTTTCCTGGGCACCTCTGAGAAGGACCTGACTTAATTTATTCTATAATTCCCTTTCAGGCAGCAGCAGGGAGCAATTAGAGCTCCTCTCAGCCTTTTATCTTCAGGGCTAAACAAAACCAGTACACTCAGAGTCATAAGTTATGTGAGTTTCCAGCTCTGATATTTTGCTGTCTGTTTAGATAGTAAGGGATACATTTGTGCTACCAGAATTTAAATCCTGAATCAAGTCAGTAGTTTGCAGCTCCACATATTTAACAACCACATTATTTTCTGAAGGACACTGATTGTCCTGAAGCGTGAATACTCCTTATCATCCCTACTTGGAAGGAATGAAAATCTAAAGCAAACTACCTTTACATTTACAATTAGCTGTAACACCAAAGCAAAATAAAAAAAAGAATCCACTCATCTCTGGAAATGTCTCACCATTGGTCCCACCGGTCCCACCACTCCAGCTTCACCCTGTTGAGAACAGACACACATAGAGCAATGATAAGGAGAACTCCTGTGTATCTAGCAGAGGAAGAACACAACAGAGTATTAGCTCACCTTCTCCCCTTTTCTTCCTAATAGTTCAGTTAAAGATCCATCAGCAGTGATGATAGCTCCTGGTTCTCCCTTTTCACCCTGCAATTGTAAAAGTAATTTTATGGTGTTTACGAAGCATTTCTCAATGAATCAGAAGAAGGTGAAGCAGCATTACTGCTGTTTGAAGCATGACATAATAGTCATACTGTGATATCAAACATAAAGTGGTATCAATGTAAGGTGAAGCTTGATTCTGGGGAAGAAAAGGACTGATCTTTCTTAAATCATAATAAAGTACACTAAAAATATCCTGCTTCTGTAAATCTCCCCGAGATGAATAAGTACTTATTTTTTTAAAAAAGACTTTTAATTGTTCTAAATAGAGTAACTATGTGAAACATGCTGTATTCACAAGAGATCTCTGCCAAAGGCAGACAGGCAACTTGTGTCTTCTTCTGTACCATCAGCTTAGATGCTGGTCAGGAAATCCTGCTGGAAATGTAAAAACTTGACAGAACACTAAGTGTCCTGATTTTACTATCAGGAAAGCATGAATCATTCTCTCTATATGTCTGGCATGATGCAGTCTCATTACCTTTAATGCAGGCCAATTCCCAGCATTCAAATTATGACCCTCTGCGTTCCACTTCTTCAAGGCATAATTCCATTGAATAACGGCACCACAACCAGGAATTATCATTCCCCAGTGCTGGCACATGGTTCCCACTCTGGATCTTTCAGCCGTAACTTTCGTCCTTCTAGCTCAGGCAGCTTAGTACAATAGCTTTCCCAAGACCTCTAATGGAAGAAATATGGCTTGAAACTAACAACTGCACTGCAGATTAGAGTGTTGGTCCAGGTCAGAGCACCACCACTGAGCAGGAAGTGCTGTAACTCTGCAGGTTCTTAAATCTTTGGAGGATACTCTGGGGTCTCCCTAAGGCTTGACTTCACTGACTATCTTCCGTGAGATTTTATGGACCTGAGGTTGCAACAGAAGCATCTCATGATTCTTAAAGCAAAATGCTCCTAGCTTCATTGTGGTTGCCAATGTCATCACTCGTGAGCATAATCTGGTGTTTGTGCCCCAGAAATAGCCTCAGAAAAATCATTGTGTTGCTGGTAAGTATGAAATATAATGGATTCAAAGTTTTGAGTTCCTTCCAGTGAGGACAGCAGAAGCCATCCCCCTCAATAAACACTCTTCCCCACCCACCCACCCCACCTCAAACCAGAAATGACCCAACTGGTTTTAAGGTTGAGCTTGATCATTTTATGTGCTCCATGAAAGAACAGGAATCCTTATGACAAAAAGGGACTAGTATTTCTGGCCTGACATGTTTCTGTCCAAGCAATGAAGATGCTGTTCATCTACAATCCCATTTCAAACTGTAATTGACCATTTCCAAGCCTTCCTATTACTCTTGAGAAAGTGAGGTCAGCTACTTACAAAGAATAAGCAGGAAGTGTTTTTGGTTTTCTTTTTGTTATAACCAAGATCGTAATAACTTAGATGCTCCCCTCCCCTGCTTCCTGCAGGTGGATGACAAAGGGAAGAAAACCAGAAAAACAGCTGCAACATTTACAAAATAGCCATCAGTCCTTAGTCACCTCTCAGCAGTGCTGCTGTTGCGCAGAAATAGGAGAAGGGATCCTAAGGAGAGCACTCCCCAAGCACTCTTACACTTTGTTTGGGAATGGAAAACTGCAGTTTTCATTCTGTAGGCAAAGCCCTCTGTGCCAAAGGAGGAGGAAAAGATGAATCACGCTTTTTTTTTCGCCTTTTGGTTAGGATCCCAGGGCATCAGCACAGACTATCAACTTGCAAGAAGAGGTCACCTCGTGTTTAACGTTTGTGCAAACTTACTCTGCCAAGTGCATGCTGCACTGCAGAATTTCAGCACTGGGGCAGGCATGTTAGCTCTCAGCGGCATTATATTAAGGTATTTTGTTTAGCACTCTTCCCATTTCCACTTAGTAAATATTTCGCATGTACTTATTAACATCCCAACCCCTAGTAAAATTAGAATCATTAAAATTTTAATGCTGCTAAGTATCTGTCATCTAACACGTTTTGCAGCATGTACTCTTCCCTTCACATTTTCTCTTACCTGTTGTCCTTTGGGTCCTTGTGATCCAGGCAAACCAGTATCACCTTTTGGTCCCCGAGGGCCCTAAGCAAAAACAAGTACATAAATCCATGGTGAGATCTGCTAAGAATATGGAGCTAGGCCATTTAACTAAGTATAATTTTCAATAACTGGAAAACTTGAACTTGAATCACTCTGGTTGCAATCTAAGAATTCTTGCAAGACTAAATTGCTGTCTGAATCAAAGTATTCCCTAAAACAAATATCATATAAGGAGAACCTGTTAAAAAGAACAAAACAAAAAAACCCTGATGTTTGTCACAGTGTAGATGATATATACATTCACAAAGAGAAATATGCAAACAATAATAATAGTGGAAATTCAGGCCAAAATTCTCTATTTCCTCCCTACTCTATTCTCTCTCCTTCCACGATGATTCAGCCAAGCTGATTTTCAACAGAATTTCTGAAGCTATATTTTCAATAGTACTTTAAAAAATATCCTTATCTGAAATAGAGATTGTATATTTGAAAAGAAGATAATTTCTGTATCTGTTTTATGGTGAAAGAATTCCGCTCAGATCAGATTTTGTTTTATGATCTTCCAAGTGCATTCAGAAGCATTTTTTTTTACCCACCAAGAACTAAATTCAAGCCTACATTTACATAGTGAAGAGATAAAGAAAAGACCTGAGGTAAGGAAAAGAACAGTATTTTTATGTCTGTAGAAATTCTGTAAATGGCAGAGAGACTAAGAATTCATTGTATAACTTTACAAATGTTAACAGCCCTTTTTTCAAATGAAAAGTATTTTTAGGGAGGTTTTTTCCCCTTTCTTTGACTTTCTATGCAGTCCACAATACCCAGGACTTAGTAAACAACCTTCCATAGAATTCTGGCAATTTTCCAGCTTTTTGGAAACATCATTTTTCAGTTTTCTCTTCAGTTATTCTCGGGCAATAGACAAAGGATCCTGAGACTGTATGTACACATCTGAACTGCAACACAATCATAACAAGGGAAAATAATTCTGTAACATTATATAGAATAAAAAAATAATAGTACAAACAATACTGTCTGAAGCCACAAGTCAGACAGTGTTTATATGGTGTGGCAGTTGTAGCACAAGGCACTTATAGGTGTCATAGTATAAGGCACCTTTTGATACTATGGCTGTGCAATGCTTACATGGTGGCACTTGTCTGTTAGTATAAAAATAATGTTTCCTAAAGGATAAAATCAAAAGGGTACACCTTACAGAGCTTTACTGTACTCTTGTAGTGGTGACAATAAAAGCCTAAAGAATAATACAATTGCACATACATATGAAGATAACTTTCAGAAGATCATTTGTTCCATTTGTTTCTCCTAAATGGCATAGGTCTTTTCCTCAGGTACTAGTTTTCCATCAGAGTCAATTACGTTTAGATTTAAACTACAGAACTGATTCTGAGATACGCAGAAATATGTGCATATCACCGCATACTTCATTTCCAGCAGAGTTAATTTCTGCCATAGCTGTTGATTCCATAAAGACATACAGTCTCCCACATGAAAATGTATTAGGCTTTGTGTAAATTCTGTACAATGTAAGATTTTAAAATATGAAATTATATTGAAAAAGACTTACTTAAATCCAAGGAACATAATACTTACAGGAAATCCTGGCAGACCTGGCTTGCCATCTGGTCCCTACAAAACGCAAAAAAATCCACTCCCTTACAAACACACATTACAGACCTGCAAAACAGAGCATGCACCCCTTCTTCCCCATTCGCTGACAGATTTCATAAATACTTCTTTTGGGACAGTTGTATTAATAAGAAACATGGGGTTTTTTCAAACCATGGCTATGTAGAGTGAAATTCTGCTATCAGGTACACACATTCTGGTCTTCCTGGTTTCAGCAGGCACTGAATGTGAGGGAGAGAACTGTGCTCACACACAAGAAAACAGATAAAATACACAAACAACAGTCCATAAATGAAACTAGCTGTGAAGAAAGATGCTGTGTTTGGGGGGATTAAAATTTTACAAAGTGCAATATATTGTAGACTTTCAGGCAAGTTTGAATAGACTCCACAGCCTGGAAAAGGCAGACTTCTCTTTGGATCCAGTCCTAGGAATTTGAAATCATTACCAGGAAGCGTTCAGAATTTCAAATATTTGACTGAACTATTTTGCAGCTATATGCCTAGCTGCAAAACAGAACCTGAAATTTCACATCTGTTGCTCTCAGAATTTCCAGCTTTTCATCCACAGCTATAATTGCTGTAAGAATAGTATTCCTAGTTGCAGACTCAAGCAGAACTGAGCAAAATACTTTATCCCAACATTTTACCACTTGAAAAACAATAGAAAAAAAATTGAATACATGCTATTTAAATCTTGGTCCCTATTTTTGCATCAGTTCCATATTTCTGTCATTCCAAGCATATAGCTCAGGTTCAGAGCTAAGACAATTCCTTTCTTTCAAACATATGTGTAAAAGCAATTAAATCACACAGAACTTAGTTCTGCCCTGAAGTGCTTCCACAGAGCTTCATGCTGAAGTTAGCAGGCACACAATTCTAAAACATAGGAAACTCAGCTCTAGCTGATACTCAAAAGGAGACACAGAAGATAGATCAAATCCGAAGACATAATTAAAGCAGCATATACTCACTGGAGGCCCAAGCAGTCCTTTAATTCCAGTAAAGTTAAAAATTCCCTCTGTGTCATTGAGAAGTAGCTAAAAAAGTGGTTAAGGAATGGATTATTTCAAATACCAAATTGATTATCTAGGGCACACATACAATTTTAGGAATGTATAGACAGTTCAAGCATCTCTTTGTAACTATGGGGAGAAAAACACAAATAAGGCCATAGTGAAGGCTCTCTACTTCTAATTTTTGTTATACATCTGGAATAACAAAACCTAGAATTCATTTTATACCTGTTATGTAAGATCTTGTAATGCTTTCAAAACTTTAATTAACTGACTCTCATTTTTAATTTGAAAACTATGACACCAATGTTGCAGCCTGAAGTCATTTCTCTTCAGTAAGATAAAGATCAAAATGAAGGTTTTATATCCCAATATGTCACTGGCATTCTAAGATGGTGAATCTGACCACACTCATCCTGTTGTAGAGTTGAAGTTATAATTATATTCTGGATATGTCTGCACCGCACCATGCAGTGCCGCCTTGCAGTGATTCCTAAGTCAGCTCTGATCATGCTGCTGTGCCTGCAACGAAACGGGCTGGGACCCCCTAAACAGTATAGCCACTTGCATGTGGAGCAGCACCCAAGCTAACCAGCTCCCAGGCTCAAGAAGCCTGAACAGAGCAGTGCAATAGCAATGCTGCTGTACTGCCTCCTAGCCTGAATTAGTGATCTCAGCATTTCCTCGGGCATCTCTGCATAATTTGATCACAGAATCAGAATAATGAAGGTGGACAGGGACCTTTGGACATAATCTGGTCCAACCCCCTCCTCAGTGCAGGTCTAATTCGATCAGGTCACTCAGGGACTTGTCCAATTAAGTCCTGAACACCTCTAAGGATGGGAATGCCACAATTGTTCTGGACAACCGGTTTCCCTATTTGAACATCATCAGGGTACGAAGTTTTTGCCTATACCTAATCGGAATTTCCCATGTTCCAACTTGTGTTTGTTACAACTTATATACTGCCATACACCTCCAAGAGGAGGGTGCCTCCATCTTCTCTGTATCCTCTGATTAGGTAGTTGTAGACAGCAACAGTCCCTCCTTAGGCTTCTTTCCTCCAGGCTGAGCAGACCCGGTTCTCTCAGTGCTCCAGTCCCACGACCGTCTTGGCAGGCCTGGCTCCATTACATCAATATCCTTTTTGTAGTGGGAATCTCACAGCTGGACACAGTACTCCAGAACCAGTCACATGAATGCCAAGTGCAACTCTCAGTTAAGCCAATTTTCCACCTATTTTATCATTTGCTTACCCACCCCATAGGTCATCAGTTTGGTGATAGCAAGACTATGGGAGACTGCACCAGAAGCCCTGCTAAAGTCAGGGTGTTCAACACCCAGTGACCATCCCTTGTCCACAGACAAGCAATCATTTCGGTCAGGAATGAACTGCTGTTAGTAAATCCATGTTGGCTGTTCCCAGTCAGATTCTTGTCCTGGTGTTATGATTAGGCTTTCACTTTGGTTTCATTTTGATTTCAGACAGCTACCTTTCTGGTGTAAATAGATGTTCCTAATCCTGTATCACAGTCATGTGTTAGAGCTCAGGAGAGACAATATGTAAGTTCTTGGTCCACATAAATATTGTAGGTAAAAAGAGATCCATACTCAGTTTTTGTCATTGGTTTCATTTCTTTCACTCCTACAGTCCCATTTGTTGTGTGACAGTTTAGCCTTGCTTTGGATTCAGAAATGTGTGCAGAACCTCGTTACAGCCTTGGACTAGTCCACTTGCTTAACAGGCAAGCCATTTCAATATAAGGCTCTATGTGCAACAGTATATTCCCATTCAATGTGACAAAAATCTTCTGAATTTCACAAGGCTAGGGCAGGGCATGCCTTCAGGTGCCAGGGATTCACTTGGCACATGAATAAGCACTTTGTCACTGAGGTATTGTGAAATCTGAATGCCTCTTCTGCGGATGTGCATGTGCATACCAATGCTTCCAGATCACAACCTTTTGCAACATTTGTCAATAATACAGTATACAGGAACTGAGTTTGAATCTACCCCTACTTTGAATAGGAGGTTTGACCATACGGCCTCCAGAGGTCACTTCCAATTATGAGTCTCTGAATATTATTTTTCTAATCTGGGATGTGAAGGAGGACACAAAAGAGGACAGACCTGCTTGGTCACATCAGATATCCTATCCACATCATCTGAGTATGGCAGTGTATGGTCACCTTTCTGTACTTTGGGGTCATGTTGGCATCATGATTCATGCAGCTAAAGCCTATTACTTTTACTGGGTGCTGCTACCTTCTCCCTGTCCTCATGTTCTACACAAACCACTGGAAAAATGTCAAATTAAAAGGCAGTTTAATTGCTGCAAGCAGCACTCTATCTCCCAGTCTGCATGAGCTCTCTCTGCTGCATTGCTCCAGGGGTAGCATGAGATGCCATTGGTCCCACTGTATTCCCAGCTCTGTATGGGCTGTTACTTTAATGACAGTAATAAGAGAGTCCTGCTGCTGCAATTGTTCTGCTTTATCTACAGCTGGTGGCAGAAACCCAGGAACCCTGGGTTTACACTGTCTTTGCATTGTGGAATTACTCAGTATTCATTCTTTTTGGGCTCAATCCAAACTGTATTGAAGTCAGTGGAAAGAATCCCAAAGGCTTTGCTGAGCTTGGGACCAGGCACTTGGTGTATTTTATAAACAGAGTTTAGCTGCAAATGGAAATTGTGGTTGGAAGTCAGAAAACTGTACAGAGTGCTGAAAAAGATATGAAAATAGAAGGTACAAGGATGATGATAAGAGAAAAAGATTGCACTCTTCACAGCCTGCTCCAGGTATATATTTATCTTCCTTTCTGGATGTGCAAGCAGCCAGTTAAACAGCAACGATCCAGCAATGCAATTTTTTAACATATCAGATCAGTTCAGAAAGTGCTGACCACAAAGTAAGGACAATGGGTTTTTTTCATATTTTCTTCACAGCTATGAAGAGGGAGAAACTGCAGGTTTTAGCGTGATTGCCTGGGTTGGATTCTAAATAAACCTTCAGCTTTGTATTCAAATGGCATGAATACACCCTTACTAGGGCTACAGAAAGAACATAGGAAACAATCTTTTGACATTTCCTTTAGAACCCCAACATTAACCTTTCTCCAGGACTTTCATTCAGGTTTTGTACCTAAACTGTGAATGAATAATGGTGGCAATAGATAATTGTTTAAAAGTTTTAAATTTAAATACAATAATATTTCTGTACTGTGTCCAACTGAATTGGTGTGATAAAATCATAGCAACAATTAATATGGTTTACTGGTTATCATGATACCATGCATGAAAATGCATTGAGTATCAGAGATTATGCTCCAAAAGAGCAAATTAGCCAATATAGCATGAGGAATATTGTATTTTGGAATATCCAGCAGCAGCAAACTGAGGGACATTGGTTTTTAAACAGGACAGTTCAGAGCTGACTTCCTGACCAAGAGCAGGAGGCAAGAGAGGAGACAGAAAGGACTGCAAGCCTCTGAGACCCACGGTGTCGGTAGGTACTGCAGAAGCCTGAAAATGGCAAGGTTCCACTGCAGACCTCACTTCTATCTTACCGTGTCTTTTCACAGTGTTGGGAGTGGTTTCTGAAGGAATCAAATCCCCTCAGTTCACACAGGGACCAGGTTAAATGAGGAGGAAACCAAGCTCCCCTTTCCAGTGCAGTTCAATCAATACGCTCTTGGCCAGATACCGGTGAGGCCTGACCCCAAGCCACAGCCATCCAACCTCAGATCTTAATATTTCAACAACAGTGAAACTGCACCAGCTCTTTAATTTGTTTTATTTTGGTCAAGCAGCTTGAAATCTGTTTAGCTGTAGTCACACAGCCCTTCGTAAGAAAACTCCCAACTCTGATAGCTCAGTCCATCGGACTTCTGTAGCCCAAGAAGCATTGCTGTCTCTGGCTGCACAACGGTTAAACGAGTGAACCAACAGACCCTGACCCGGGGAGTGATCTCTCTAACTGCCCCGTGGTTCATGTAGATCACTTAATTGATCTCTGCTGCTCTACCCAGGTCAAGCCAATACCCACATTACGACAGCTGGTACTGATATTTATTTTAGTTCTGTAACTCCAATTGCAATTGATACTTGCAGTAGTTCTTTCCCTATCTGAAGCTAACTACAGCAGATGAGAGACTGAGTCAACAAAACATATTTGGATAATTTAATCCTCTATCTCAGCAAATGTATAGTAAGCAAAGGTCCTGCTCTCACACAAACATTTGTGAAGTAGGTAGAACTCAATGTCACACATAGTGACATATACTTACACATGCACATTTAGTCAACTGTATCAAAATCCAGCATACCAAGTCCTCAGAGAAATCATCTGATTAACAACATGGAGGATTTGAAGCACATGAGGATAGATGGCTCTTGCTGTTCCCCCCTCTCCCCCTCCCCAAATACCTGTTTGTTACAAATGTACGTAAAGCCACATATATTATGCACCCTACTTTGTAAGAGAGCTTACTTCTTAAACTCCAAGGTGTTCAGAGAAGGAAATGGGGTTTTGTATGGGTTGTAATACACCTAACGCAATACAGCTTCTACCAGGCTTTAGTTCTGTAGTGCACGGTGAAAGTAGCTCACAGAGAAGTTCTGGAGAATTCAGAGGTTAGGTTTCTTCCCCTTACATAGATCTGTGGGCTGTGACTATCACAACACGTAGGGAGCCATGCAGCCTCCAGCTAACTACTGTCATTAGTTTGCTATGTTAGCTTCAATAATCTTTTTACATTTCTTATACATACTGTCCTCCCTCTGAGGCTCTTGCAATGTTTCTTCAAGTATTAATGAGCTAAGGAACAACACATTCAGGTTCATTATTACTGCAAACAGAGCTGTTTAGTCACTGATGAGAGTCAAGGCCCGGCAGTGACACCGTGAGGGCAGGGCTGTGCGAAAGAACACGATTTTTACATCAGCATTTCTGTCACAGCTATTGAGGAATTTCCCAGAAACACCAACAGAAACGTGATAAAGTGTAGAGCTGGTGAAAGTCCCGCTTTGAGCAGGACTTTGAACTAGATGATATTCAGACACCCCTTCCAACCAGCATTTCTGTGAATCTGTAATTGTGCTCATCCAAGATCTTAGGATCCTTAGGACCCAAGATCTTGGATCCTAAGATTCTGTGTGGATACTAAGTAAATTCAGTAAAAAAACCCAACTCTTTTGGGACTGTTTATGTGGGCTATGGGATGGCAATTTGTGCTATATTTGCTATCAGTAGCAGAAGCGTAAATGAAAGCCTAGTTGGTTCAGTCAACAAAAAATGTTATGTGTAGCTCAGCTTTGTGTTAATGTTGGTGCCCAGCTACCCCAGCACAGATTTCTCACCGGGGCACTTTCTCTTCTTGCAGCCACAAGTCACTCCTTACTGCTGTTATGTGGTTCCTGTGGGTCTGGCTGTCCCAGGCACCTTCAGCTCTGAGAGGGGAAGAATTTCCTGCAGCCACTCACAGCTCCTCCAGATCTCAATGTCATATCAAGCCAACCACAAGGATTTGAAATGGAATCAATCCTAATGTCTAGCCTTCATTACTGCTAACCAGTATTGTTTTTGCAAAGGCTGATGTACACAAACCAAAACTGACCAAAAATATACATGCAGCTAAAGGATATTGGGCAGTTTTGCTGGGCTTCAAGTGTTTTACCCTTTGATACTTTTGGCTGTTGCTTCCACAACAGCCAGTGCTCTGGTTTGTATATTGGACACCTGCCAGAAAACACAACCTATCTCTCTCTTACATACTGCTGTGTCTTGGGTGCTTGCTTTGTTAAACATTCCCAGTTTTGTATTTCTCTGTTGATTTTTTTTTCATGTTCACAACCTCTGCAGAATCACCTGGACAGCTTGTGAGAAGATCTCAATATGAGCCCATAATTTTTGTATATATATAAGCTCTTCACCCACTTTCCTCCCTATTTTGTCTTTAAAAAATATCCATTTGATATAGAGACATATCGAGATTTTTTTGTTTTGAGGAGTAAACTTATGACCTGAACACCAACAGGAGCATTGCCAGTTTGTTAACGGCTTGCACCTTCTTCTCTGTAAGATGAGTTACCAAGACTTTAATGCTTGACAAACACGCTTACCTCAGGTATTGCTATGATTGGTCCTGGTGGTCCTGGTGGTCCTGGTGGTCCCACAATACTGTTCCCGTCCTGTCCTGGTTCACCCTATGTCAAAAGCATTACAGGAGGAAAACCCATTTACTAAGTACCACATTTCAGCCAGGTTCCTGAGAAAGAATGAAATCCACACAACCTCACCTGCAGTCCCGGGTCACCCTTCTCCCCTTTTGGACCCTGCATGTGATAAAACAAATGGGCATAAGTGATTTTAAAGGAAAATTTTTGAAAATGGGCTTTCTCTAGCTTCACAGAAAGCACAACAGTAAAATGCAGGTACAGAATGACCAGTCCCCAGCTCTCTCACACCACGGGTGGGGCCAGCTGCCTTGAGCTCAGACCCTCCCAGGATTTGATGTCTGAAAGCATTTCCCAGCATGTTTGACAGAGTTCACAGGTGATCAGGAGCAAATGGGCGCACAGCATTTCATTAGTTGGGATTAATGCAACAAGCCTTTCTTTCAGTGCACTGAGATCAGCCATGCCTGGCTGCCCCTGCCCCTTCCAGCATCCCCCAGCCCGGCTGTGCGCGGGATGGCCCAGCGGCCCGGGCAGGGGAGCACAGGTGCGCGCTATACAGTCGGGTTTCAGGCAGGTTGTTTCTAAGCTTGCTCAGCCCCTCAGCTCAGCTCACTCTACTGGGGATGCAGACAGCTACTCTGCCACCAGTGAGAGGGAGGTGGCAGGGGACAAGGTGTGGGACTTCCCAGCCAAAGAGCTCTGCAGTCCTTGCAGCTCTTAAGCATGAGAAATATGTTAAAATCACCTATGAGCCTGTTGGCTTCTCTTTAATTAAAAGCAGAGCTGATTTCTGAATAATTAAAAGCAAAAGGAGCATTGAAGAATTGGAACTAGCCTCTGGAGATGCCTGTACCACTTCTGAGCGACGAGGGAGGCAAGGGCAAGGGACACCCTGTTTGGTGTCCGAGGTAGCTGCTCTGGGTTAAGCAGGACAAACCCAGCCCCAGCTCCCCGCGCGCTGCTGGCCGCTGCTGTCAGGGCTCCTGCTGCCCCTTAAGCCCTAGGCTTGGGAGCCCGTGTGTGCTAGCTGATCGCAGATGATGATAGCCCTACTCACCACATCTCCGGGTTGTCCAGCAATGCCAGGAAAGCCTGGTTTTCCATCTGTACCCGGCATTCCCTGCCACAACAAATACACTGTCATTCTCCCAAAAGCGTATTCAGCTGCATGCAAGCAGGAGGCTGCCACTCCTGGGAGGGACACAGATGGCTCTGGATGGACTGACCACAGGGCAGGTCTGTGGGGCCTCTGTGGAGTCAGCATCATCTCATCAGTCCTCTGCTCCCTCCACTCCCCCTACTCTTTCCCACTCTTCGGAGCAGCTTTTTTCAAATGCAGCTTCAACCATTCTTTGCTGCTCTCACCTCCACTTAGCAAAAGGGCGGTTTCTGTTGTGTTCCCCCAGGATACGTTTCATGGGTTATTTCCACCCTTCAGTTAAGTGACTCTCAGGCTGGAGGATGAGGAGGGAGAGGCATTGCATGTACATGGGAGTTGGTATATGGGGCAAAAAGTTCGATAGCCCCTGCTTTAGTTTAATGCAGGACTGTATATTGCTGCTAAGAATCTGACAGTTACTCTATTCTATGGGAAAAACAGAAGTTTCACCCAGTAATGACAACGCAGTTCACCCTGAGGAAAATGGATAAGACTCTGAATTCTTAAAGGACCAGATAAACAGTGAACTGCATTTTTTGCAGCTCTTTTTCTCTGTGTCATATGAAAGTGCAAAGGAAATGACACAGAACAGCCTAATGATTCATTCAAGTGACAGATTAGCCCTGTTTTGTTTTAGTAGTGGGGCTATTTTTTGTTTGTTTGCTTGTTTGGCTAGTGGGTTTTTTTTGGTGGGGTTTTTTTGTTGTTGTTTGGGTTGGGTTTTGAGGGTTTTTTTTAGAAGAAGGCTGTTTTGGTTCTTAGTTTTTCTTCTGCTTCAAGAAAATATATTCGGGGGTTTACAGTACCTAGTATCATGAAAATCTAGTAGACAAACAATTCCATTTAAAGGTCAGCTCAGTAGCTGTCAAAAAGATAAGTGTAAGCTATGTCTTGGAAAACAGACAAATGAGGAGGTGGGTGAAGGATATTGTAGAGGCTTCTAAAAGTAGAAAGTGGTTAAGGACTCGCACTTCTAATAGAAGAAACAGTGGCCATCAAATGAAAATAGCTGGAAGAGGTTCATGGGATGTGTAATCAAATTGGCAGAGCACCTTGCGCCAAGGTCTTGTAAATTGTAGAAGTTTGCATGAGTTCCAGGGGAGATATCAAGTTTACTTTAAGAGATCTAATTGTGGTTCAGATACCATTTCTAGCTGAGAAGGCCCCCCGAGTCACAAAATTGCTGGAGGCTAGGAAGTCACTTAGGAGAACTATGATGCAATACTTGTCCTTTCATAAGGCCAAATTGCCTCTAAGCATCTGCTCAAACTGTGCATGCCTCTGACATAGCTGGAGACAGGATGCTGGGATAGATGGATGTGACCCAGTAAAACCACTGAGAATTATCTAATAGTCTACAGCGGTGTCTTGAAGAACAACAGTTTCAAAGCATCCAAAGTCAAATGGTCTTCCCTGCTGCCTTTCTGGTGTGATAGAAGAAATCCAAATTAACAGTCTGTAGGACACAAAATCCTCTCTCTTCTTATGCCTTACTACAGAAGCACCAGCATAAAAGATTTAACGTGTCCACTTCATTAAGAAATTATATTCTCACTGTTATTTCCATTTTTTGCTTGTGATCAGCAAAGCATGTGGCTCAGGAATAAACACTCAGTTTGTCAAGATAACTTCTGAAGCACTCTAATTTTCATTTTATAGACAAGTGCAGGATAAAAGGTATCTCTGAATGCTAATGGGATTTGGGCATCTAAGCAACTACTGGGATTTAGGCACCTACCTGACTAGTAAAAATGGTACTTGGGACTTAAGTCTCTTCAGTGCTTGTGAAAAATTATGTGTATCTATTTGGAGCAAAGGTAATTGGGCAGAGGAAATAACCTTGGATATAACAGTATTTCTGCAACAGAATACTGCCATTTCAGGCATGTTGGTACCTGCAAATGAGCTTTCTACTATTACAAACACTGAATAATTTCACCAATTGATTTTCCTAATAAAATTTAATTTGGAAGAAAAGATCCAGGATAGGTAAGACGTTTTACTGTAAAATGTATCCAGAGGCATTCTTATTTCTAACTCCCTTCATATTTTAAGACTGTAACTCATCGCT
This sequence comes from Ibycter americanus, assembly GCA_035590275.1. Classification (NCBI taxonomy): domain Eukaryota; kingdom Metazoa; phylum Chordata; class Aves; order Falconiformes; family Falconidae; genus Ibycter; species Ibycter americanus. Next base: position 102,499,716 of record JAVJGI010000040.1, read on the forward strand.
CAAATACAAGAGGACTAAGATCTTTTTGAATCTGAGGACTGAAGAGATTGATTATTTTTAAATAGCACTGTAACAACTCCACTTACAATATATGCATGTGTTTGAAATGTATCCATCACATCAAAGTAATTATTACTGGAACAAGGACCACATAACAAAGCACTTGTATGCATAATAATTAAGAAAATAAAACATAGTCTCAAACAGATTAAAAACAAGAGTTAAACAACTGTCCTATGCATCAATGCATCAGCTTTAATTATCATGCTGACAAATATCACTGTGAAATGGCAACACTCTAAATATGTACAGCAGATGGAATTTATGGCAAGCAGAGTCCTGCTACATTGTTGTTTTTTTAAAAATAAACAAGCAGATGCTGCTAGAAGACTGTGATAATACTCTTGTAAATATTCAGCAAGCAGAAGGGTAGACTCATACTGCTTTTATCTTGTTTCCTAGAGCAACTCTTGATTTCAGTGCTGTGCCAAACGCGAGAAGCTTTTGTTTTATTTATTATTATTCATTTGACTTTATTTCATTTTATTCTGTTTTATATTATTCTATTCTATTCTATTCTATTCTAGCCTGGTTTATTCTCCGCAAGCGGCAGCCCCGCCCCCTGCCGGCTCAGGCCTGCAAGCGGCAGCGGAGCCCGCCGGGG
>JAVJGI010000040.1:102500970-102514193 GCA_035590275.1 Ibycter americanus
GCAGCCCCCCGCCCCCAGCGCAGCCCCGCGTGCCGGGGGTGCTCGTGCCGCAGCGAGCGGGGGCGCGTGGCGCTCAGCTCTGGGTACAAGCTCTGCTGATGCCCTTTGTTGTTCTGGCGAAAACGTAAACGGCCGCACAAAGCACCATGGCATCATGCACCTGGGGATTTAAAATGCAATTTTAACCATATTTTAAACAGAAGTTACACTGGCTCCTGATAAACACAATTCCACTGCGAAAGGGTTCTGCTTTTCCAGAGAAGCCTCCCCGGGCTTTAATACGCTGACAGAGCAAGAAATATTATCAACTCAGTGCATTAAGAGAAAGAAACAACTGAAGTTTTAGATCAAGTTAAATGAATTCCCCACCTTTGAACCTGGTGGACCAATGTTGCCTCTTTCCCCCTGAAACAGAGACACAGCAGGGCTCGAATATCAAACTGAACAGTCATTACAAGGACTTAAAACAAGCATGTTACTTTCCTTACAAAAAAGGGTCTGAATGGAGTAAAATGCTTAGCAAAAATAGGGCATATTTTTGGTAAAGTGATGCTCAGCATACATTTCTGAATTGGTTCTGGGGGTTTAACCTCCCACTTCCTACCCACGCCTTAGCGTTTCTGGTCACCACACATTATTTTTGCCAAGCATCTACCAAGCCACATGCCTGAACCTTCATTTTGGTGTCTGAAACCAGCACATGGTACCATTCCCCAGACCTACCAATGCCCCAACAACCTTGTGCCTCCACAGATGACCCACCATCTTCCTTCAACACAGTTAACTCATCCTCCCCCAGACTACTGCTCTCCCCATCTACCCAGCCACGGAGCCATACCACGAGCAATGTACTGAGTGCTGCACTGTTCCACCTTCGGGACTAATTCTGCACTACTCTGGCTCTGAGCAGACATGATTCCTTGATTTCATTAAAGACAGAGATCATGCAATTTAGTTTATTTCATTTGAGATAGAGAATATAAGCAGGCCATTGCCTTAAATGTTGTTTATGCGTATTGTCTTTTAGGATCACTTATATTCATGAATGCATGAAGACTGTAGACTGGTTTTTATTGGAAACAGTTTTTCATTATAATAAAAGTGAGAGCAGAATTTGGATCTGTACTTACTTGCTAGGAAAGAGAGAAAACTTTGATTACAGCAAGCCTTCTCTTGACAGCTCTACTAGCTGGGGTATTTGTAGGATGAAGGATGCGTGAAACATAACTATACCTTAAACTCATGATGCATTAGCTCTTGGGTTTTGAACGTGGGTGGTTGTTGTATTTTGCCACTGTTGCCTAGTGAAGTCATTTATAACCATGAAAAGTGGGTGTAAAATTCATCCCCATGAGAATGATAGTGTATTATAACCACTTTATATTAATTTTGCTCTAGTGTAGCTGATTTTGTAAGATGTCAGGCAATAGTATGTTCCTTTCTCTGCCTCCATGATCTTTGGGATGAATGACTCAAGATTAAACAACTAACCTCTTAGTGTAGGCAGCAGTGAAGCCTCTTGGCCAAGGTTTATGACTATCTTTTCAGTCCCAGTCCAGTTCCTAAATGCTAGGAATCATGCTACCTCCATTTCAGAACTCTTTGTGAGACAGTATTTTCACAATACTTTAGAAACAAAATTTCTAATTAAGGGCAGAGAATAAGTTTTTAACAAAAAAAATATGCCTTTTCAGCATGGAGACTCAGCACCTACTCCTGTCCATAGAGCAGCATCATGTGAGAGCACATCTATTCTAGCCAGTCCTTTGCAGTCTAATTCACTAACACACGCTGTGCAACCACTTGATTTTTTTTACTGACAAGGAATGTTGTCCTCCATCATTAACAGGAGCAGTACCCAAAGGAGGGACTTTTTCAGCCCTATAAGCTGAGCTCTACAGACTAGACATAGGGGACTGGCCAGATCTTTGATTGCTGCTGTTCTCTGACAGATGCACGCAGACACTGCTGGCAATGCGCTGGTCAGTGACCGGTGCTATGTCTGTTTGAGTGTAAATTTTAGGAAAAGGGGATGGGGGCCCCCACCTATTGGTTTCCATTTCCTGCTCTCTCAATGTTGCTGTCATTTCCCAGGGCAATGAAGACTTCACATTTCTGTAACTCCACGTTTAGGGTGCTTGAAAAATGTTGTCATGCTGTACTACTAACCTGAGTGGTACTTGAGTTTTACATAGGAATAGAAAGAGCCTCCTCCTGCCTAAGGCCCCATTCTGCAAATCTGACCTTTTTTCCTATGGTTTTTCGTTTCTCCACTTTTTCCTCGTAGGTTACTTCACCAATAGTGGCACCAAAGTGGAAAAATCCAGTCACCACTGAGCTCAAATCAAAACCAAGGCAAAGCAGTCATGGCATCCCCCTTCTTCCCCCCAGCACCTCCCAGAATGTTTTCCTGTCACTTTCTGGGATCATGCCTGAAGGCCTCTTCCTGCAGGTTTCTCTTTCAACAGCATACATGTAATCTCTTGGAAACCAGTCATGTATAACTGAGTAACAAACTGCCAAATGTCCTAAAAAAATTAAACAAAAATGCCATGTTACACCAAATGCCTTGGAATGTAATGGCCCAGCTGGTATTTAATCACTGTTCCGGTGTGGATGTGAAATAACTCCATTAATAAACATTCTGGGTGGATACCCAGGGTAAATGGGAACAAAATTTGTCCTACACTTAGTTGGTATGCAAATATTAAACAAAAGTTGTTTTGTTAAGGCAAATGCTGGGAATATAGAAATAAAAAACATATGCTAAAGCAAAATTGGTTTATGCCAAAGCAAAATAGGTTAGCTTTCAAATGTTCCTTGTTACATAGAGTACCTTTGGTCCTAATGGCCCACGCTGTCCATGTCTTCCTGCAGAACCCTATAAAATTACGCAATTTACTGGTAAATCCATGTAGCATTTCATAATATGTTTTCTTAGAAAAATCCCTAATTCATAACCACAACTGTTACAAGAACAATGCTGGAGACCAGTAGTATCAGGAGAGAGTAATAAAATGCAAGCCTTGTTTTAGATTTGTTCTAACAAATACTGCCTTGCTCCATATTACCATGCAACGATCTAATTTTTTTTTCCCTATAAAGACATCTCTAATCTTGTCACTGCATACTATACATAATTTTAGAAAATATTAGAAATAAAGTTGTTCAACTGCATTTGTTGCAAGGGATTGCTTTCAGTTGCTTACAATTTTTTTAATTTGCCTTCTTGGCTAAAATTAAGATATGTTACCAGTTTGGAGGCAACACGGCATTGTCTTGCTAGTTTAGGTTTAAAAGTAGCTTGAAACAAACGTGTGGGCATGCAGATTCCTCTCCTGCCTCTATATGGTGACATCAGTCGTACAGTACAATTGTGACTCTTTTGATGGTAAAATGAACAACACTTTCTTATTGATCATTTTAGAAAGCTGAATGAAAAAAAAAAAGTATTCAACAAAATAACTGAGTTGTCTTCATCAGGAATAGGAAAACAAGATACTAATAAACCAAACACCACCAAAACTTGACACTGATCGGCGGAAGAAAGAGAATAGAAATCTTGCAAATGATTGCTGAGCCTACAGGCAAAATAAATCTGATACTTCTTCAAAACATAGCCACCACTTTCTCATAGGAAAGTAATAAAAAATTCAAGAGATACAAATTTAGTGCAAATAAATGTAATTTATTTCCTAGCAGCTGCTTTGAGTTACAGCCCTCTTAGAAGCAGATACTCACAATCAAGAACCTCTGGAGTTGTCTCCTAGGGGAGTGGCTCATAATGCTTTTCATGCAGTACAAGGAAGAATGTAGAATCATTTTCATGATTACAGGGAAGTTTTTATGTGCCTTCTTTTCTGACTCAAGCTTTGTGGAGTGACTAAGCAGTAATAGGAAAACAAAATTCCAGGATTTTGTTCAGCTGCAGAAAGACATTTTTGCAGTGTTTATAGCTGAGTGACTTGAAAACGATGCCTGTTATAAACCCAAAACTGAGAGTAAGGCGGCCCTTTAGGCTGCTCAGAATGGGCAATTTTGGCACTGGTTTTGGACATCTCATTTTGGACACTAGCTTGCTTCAGCTAACAAATTCTATTCTTATTTTTGTAACTGTATGGGGGTTTTGTGCCACTTTTTTAGTATCTGGGAAAAGGTGTAAGAGCAGGCAAAGGTCTCCAAGCTATTAAACTGAGTCAGCTATAACTTCAGTGACTCACAACTTTAAGCCAGCACAGTAAAGAGCTTCTCAAACTCGCTCCCGTCCCCGTGTTCAGTTCGTTTCTAATGATTCATGGAATCACAGAAACAGGGTTGTACAGGGCCTCTGGAGGCCATCTAACCCAGTCACCCCCTTGAAGCAGAACCATCACCAACTCCCAATCAGGTCAGTCATGTCTCTGTCCAGCAAAGTCTTGAAAACTTCTGAGAACAGAGATTCCACAACCTCCCTGGGCAAATTAGCCCGGTTCTGCACCAACCTCCTGGTGAACAGGTCTCCTAAGGTTTAGCCTGAACATCTCAAGCTGCAAATTGTGATCCCTGTCCCTTGTTGCCCTGTCTGGCGCTGCAAGGAACAGTTTGGCTTCATCATATTTGCAGCTGCCCCTCAAAGACTTGCAAGCAGCTGTTAGATCCCTCCCTTGTCTCCTTTCGGCCCGACTGAACCAGCTGAGCTCCTTCCGCCCCTGCTCAGCGGCCACGCACGCCCGCGCCGTGCCAGCTGCTCCGCGTCCTGCTGGGCTGCCTCTGGCTTCTCCACATCCTTCTTCAAGTGGGGTACAAATCCAAAAAGGATTCTGTATGTCAACGCAGCCTCAGGAGCCCTGAGTAAAGGGCTATAATAACCACCCTGTACCTGTTGGCAATGCTCTTTCTGATGTGCTCCAGTGCAGGGTTTGCCTCATTTGCAGCGATGGCGCTGCTGCCCAGCATTCGGTCCGGCATCTACCATAACCCACGGGCAGCAGCAGCGGCACTTTCTCAGACTTGGGCACCAAAGCTCATTCTTCCAACGCTAGGCTTTGAAAGTCTGAATGTTTCTTTTGGAGTGAACAGAGGGCCAGACTTCTGAAGACCAAACTAGAACAACACAGGCAGCTCCGGGAGGAACGCTGGGCAATTGCCTGCTTTGGGGAAGGCATCATAGGCTGCAGTTTTGATGTAATTGCTTAGAATGAAGACAAATCCAAATGATTTGGTAAGTCCTGATGCATTGCATTCCTACATCCCCTACTTGGTGTTTTAAAGTGGCCCACACTAGCAAAAGTCTCCCAAGACACAGTGATGGAGGAAAAAATATCCCTTCTTCTGGGACATTGCTCCCACACTATTGGGAACATTTTTTTAGTTTAAAAATGGTATTTCAGATTATGCACATTTGACTGTCAGACTATAACATTTCAGTTTCATTAGTATATGGAATTCATCTTCATATAAAAGAAGGGCATCTGTTAGGGTAAAACAAGAAATAGAGAGCTAGGTAATACAAACCCACCTATTTCATCCTTTAATCTCTCAAAAATATACTGGAATAGAATGTAAAAATCATCAGCTAACCAGGTATCAAAGAAATATCATGCAAATTCTTTGGAGAACACAGGTATTGTAATGTCATTCTAGAAAACCTGAATCCAGTGCAGTGCAGTGACTCCAAATCTACAGCTGACTGGGGCTACGTATTTCACAAAAGCAGAGGAGACATTTTTGTTTTTGAAAAAAACCACCCCAACAACAAACAGCACTCCCCTCCCCAAGAACATCCACTTACCTTTGGCCCTCTTAATCCTGGAATTCTGGATTCACTTAACAGGCCAATGGTACCTGATCCTTCCATGTCCTAATGGAAGAGAAAAGATGCTACAGAATTTAAGAATTAATCTTTTTTTTCTGTCTCTTTTTTTCCCCAACTGTTCTGTTTTCTGGAGTCCTGTAAAAAAATATGAGAAGATACCGAACAGAAATATTTTTATCTTTTCTCATTAACCTTTTTTTGACCAATTCTTGATGTTCTGGAGATAGGCTCCACTCAAATGTGATACGGGCATGTTGATCTTCCTTACAGAAACCCTGGCCTTTACAGTCTCGCCAGTCTGACACCATTTCTCCAGCACTTCAGGCTGGACAGCGTCAGGCAGAAATGAGATGGCCTCATAGTCTTAAGCATGTGCTATGTTTAAGCATGCTGTAGCAGTGATTTTCTGGTTAGCATTTACCTGCCACCCGGCTACTCACATACTATGACAACGAGTAAGGGTTACATATACTGATTTAAGGCAAGGAGAACTTGCAAGCAGTTTGTTAAGAGCAGCGATCATTATTCAAAAAGAAAGGTCCTTCCCAATTCTCACAGTTTAACATTGAAACCCTTCCGAAAATACAGCGTACTGAAATGAAATTGAGCAGAAAAAAAAATGTTCTATCACAAAATCGCAGAATTAATTAGGTGGTAGGGATCTCAGAGGCTACTTAGTCCAACCTGCCATTGAAAACAGCATCGACACTGGATTCAAATCAGGGTGCTCAGGGCTTTGTCCCCTCAGGTCTTGGGACCTTCAAGAGATGGAGGTTCCGCAGCTGCTCCAAGCACCTGTTCCAATACTTGGTTGTTGTCAAAGTGAAAAATATTTCACTTTTATGAAGTCAGGGCCTCCCCTGTTTCAATTTTGGACTGTTGTTGCTCATCACTCTGTGCACCACTGTAAAGATCCTGGCCATGTGTCTCCTCAATAACCTCCTTTTAGGTATCAGAAGGCTGCTAAAATGCTTGAGCCTTCTCCAGACCAAGCTCAGTTCCCTGAGTCTTTCCCCACAGGTCATGTGCTCCAGCCCACTGACTACTGCCATGGCCCTCCGCTGACTTCAGAAAGATGCCTGTGAAGTGGGAGACCTTGAGAGCAGCATCCGTATTTCCTGTGGAGATTTTGTAGGGGTTTTAAAGGACGCTACACAGAAACCAGCAACCTCTCTCCAGCTCTCACTGTTCTGACCACGACATTCCAAACCCATGACAGAACCAGGAGCTCCCAGTTCCAAAGTAGCCAAAGCAACAGAACTGCAGGCTGCCACAATTATCTGTTTTACCCCAACCCCCATCCCAGCCACATGTTCCTACCCCTTGCCTTATGCCTAATCTAGAACTCATCAGGCTGTGCTTCAAACCATCTGGGTGAACCATGTCAGCAGGGAATTGTTCACTTCCTTTTATCTGCAGTTTTAAATGCAGCTGTGCTGGCTTAATTGTTTCCTTTTTCTGAAAAGGAAAAAATCTTGACCTTTGTTTGCTCTGCTTCCCTGCTCACAGCGATACAGGCTTCATTTTCACCCTCTGTGCCATGTGTTAAATCCTCTCACTTTCCTGTGAGCCACTTTAAATCACTAAAATGGCAGAAAATACATTACTTTTTGGGGGTGGGATGGTTCTCTAAAGTTTTAGTAAATTAAATTGGCTTGTGGAAGGATTGATGGAACACTGGATGTCAGTGCATGTGAAGGGCAGGCATGTGCCAGGAACGGCTGCAGATGGGAGGAAGAGCAGGAGCAAAGCAGAATCTACACCTCTTAGTGACAATGAGCCCTTGTGTCAGCTTATCCTGATCAGATGACCCACACTCCTTGCCTACTTAGCTATCTGCTAGTTACTGACTTGAAATGGCTCAGATTACCACAGGTCTGATGTACCTTGGCGATGGTGTAAGGGAAAGGAAGACCAATTAGGTCAGCTGAAGCTGCTATGGAATACCAGCCTAATGCCAAAGTCATGGAAAACATCAACTGATCGGACTGCAGTGAAAAAGATAGACCTCGTTCTTTTGCCCTCTTCCACCAACTCCACAAGAGCAAGAACAGGAGAAGCAGAAGGAGCACACAGCTGGAATCAGGTCCTTCCTTTAGGGGACCAAGGTGGGAGACATTGAGTCATCAGGCTGGCTCAAGTCCTTTCATGCAACTTCACCTGAGACTGAATGTTACTCAGGCTTTCATTGTGCTCCGCCATCAGCTGTCAGTGTATCAAATATAAACAGAAAATCTGCTGATATTCTGTTTATCCTGTTTAACCAAACACTCGCTGTTTAGGGTAAACCACAAGCTGTGTTTCTGGGTCCTTCTTTCCCTTGCCTCCACTGTGCCAATTTATTTTTCCCTTTAAGAGAGCACTTGATGCCTGCTTTATATAACACACCATCGCTTTTGACATCTGCATGTTTTTAATGGGTTTACCAGGTACCTTCTGCAGCTCAAACTGTTCTTTTGGCAAGCATAAGTGCCAGCAAACCCCATGCCATTTGGTTTTTGCACATAGCTGATCACAGATGCTAACAAGTGCTAACAGGAATGCTTTGCAGAAACAGCCTTGCAGCAACAAACAGACTGCCAAGCAAAAGGTAGTGCTGCCCTATTGGACCGGCAGACCACGGCGCTGCCTTAGCAGATGGCAGGGGTGGGCATGCAAAAGATCAGCTAAACTAGCAAGCCTGTGAACAGTAGTATTCCCCTCTCAGGGAAATGACAGCCATGCCAATTCTGTTTGGACTAGATGAAGTTCAAGATGAAGCCAGTCAAGATAGCGTTGCGCAGATAGAGCTGGGATCCTTCTGTGTCTGTGTCTATAAAAGTGGGGACTTCCAGTTTTCATCTCTCCTGCTCATCTACTAACTTGGCTCCTCTGAGACTTAGGTATCAGAAGTGGCAGAGTTTGATCCTAAGCACCTACCTGCAGGGGAGCTCTTTGGTGGCAAAGGGGGGCAAAGCTGGCTTCCACTCAAATGGTGTGAATGGGGAAGAGTGGAGTCTCTCTTAGCACTGGCTCCTCAAGGGTCACAGAAGATGGCTGTAAGTCAGAGAAGCCATCATCCTGGGCTAAAACTCAGACCAGGCCTAGGATGAAGATGTGGCTTGCCAGCAGTCCTTATGTCATCCTGAGATGAGTACATGTTTATTCAGGGGCAACTCTGTACCAGCCTTTATAGCGCGTCTAAGTTAAGAGAAGGGAGTGTTTGTACGCTTAGACTTTGTGCTGGTCCTCACTAACAATTGCCATGCTGGCAACTAAGAACTTGCTGGAGAGAATTGTTCGTCCACTTGACATCCACTGACAGCAGTGAGATTATTAACCAGTAGTGTATATAGTACAACATTAGTCAGGCATCAGAAATCAGAATACGTCTCTAAACAAGTATTAGTGGTCACCTCTGCACCTGGAGTACTCAAAGTGTGTCTAGAGTGGAAATACAAAAGGGGTATTTCTAGAGGAAATACAAAAGGGGTAGTCCAGATGCTAGGAGAAACGTGTGAGTAAACTGTTATCTTTTAAACACCACCACTTTACTGCAGCAGTTCTACAGATGGCCAGTAGTTTTGGGCAAACATTGCTTACTGCTCTGATGAAACTGCACTCAGTTTCTATGCAAAATTGTACTATACCCCATGACATAAAAAAAAAAGAGAACTCTGGAAAGACTTTCGTGAGCCAAACAGCTAAATTAGAAATGAAAAATGCCTGGAAAAAGAAAAAAAGGGAAGACTCATGTGAATACTGATGTAGGCAATTTGTCAGTCTCTCTTCACAAAGATGTTAATTGCAGTAGCTCTAGTTCTTGATCCTGAGTGTGATCGCTTTGCCTTTCTGTACTGCAAAGCCACCTTCTGCTCCAAAGAAATCATCTAAATGAGTTCTCAAATGACACAAAACTCAGCTTGAGTTGGCCAGATCTATTTTAAAGTGCTGAGGATATTAATTTCAGGAGTAGAAAGAGTAGCATCTGCCTTTTTTTTTTTAATAGAACATTTTTCTTTTGAGTAGAACAGACCATGAGGTCAGATGTCCAACATCTGTCTCTGTATTTACACATTACATAAGTGATATGCCTAAACGGAATTTGTGGCTTCAAGAATGACAGCATAACAAAAGTCATAGCTTAAGGGGAACCTGCAGCTCAGTTTTAAAGAATGCTGGCAGGTCTCTATGTATATTTAGATCATTGCTCTAAATTATTTAAATGAAAAAAAAAGTGCTAAAGAAGTTTTCCCTTGTAGTACAGATTTGAGTGTTTTATATTAGCAATGATATAAGCATCAAAAATAGCATCTGAACACTACCAAATAGTTTCATGAAAATTTCCCAAAGAAGTCCATTACTTCCATGCTCTAAGCATGGCCAATTATATGGTCAAATGCAAAAAAAAATAATGTAGGCTACTCCTAGGCAAATTTCAGTCTAGAGCAAATGACTCTGTCATCAAGTCAGCCTTAAACAGCTGTGAAATATACAGGTGATAACGCTGTCCTTCCTCTGAAGGAAGCAGATCCACAGCTACAACAAACCCCATAACACCAAAATACCTCAAATCCCAAATTGTAGCTTAGTCCTGGAGGCCCAGGAGGTCCAGGGGGCCCAGGAGGTCCAGGGGGTCCAGGTTTCCCAGGAGACCCAACAGCACCAGCTTCTCCTTTGGGGCCTATTGATCCAGGGACTCCAGTATCACCCTAAAATAAAAGGTCAGTCTATTGGTATACTGAACTGCCTAAGTAGATGCAAGTAAGTATAATCATAGAATCACAGAATGGTTTGGGTTGGAAGGGACCTTAAAGACCATCTAGTTCTGACCCCCTGCCATGGGGACACCTTTCACCAGCCCAGGCTGCTCCAAGCCCCATCCCACCTGGCCTTGAGCACTGCCAGGGATGGAGCATACCCCCCGATCATCTCCATGGCCCTCTGGACCCAACCAGGCAGATTTGTGTCTCACACTGGGGCCCCAGAACCGAACACAGTACTCCAGGTGGGTCTCATGAGAGCCAGGCGGGGGAAGAACCACCTTCCTCAGCCTCCTGGCCACACTTTAAGTGAGAAGCCAGGCTTGCTGACTTCATTAGGTTTGACAGTAATAATCTTCAGGGCTTCTCAGCCCTTCCCAGTGATGTGCTGTATTACAGTGACATTGTTATCCCATAAACACACTGTCTGGTTTTTTGTTACCTTTGGACCAACAGAACCAGGAAGACCTCGACCACCCTGTAAAAGAAAACGAATCCTAATTACTTACAATAAGAACATTAGATATGCAACAAAAGCATATTTATAATATTTTTGCTTAATTAAAATACCCATAGATTTCTGTGTTGTTCAATTTGATGTCATAATATCCTTTACATGAAACATTAGACCTTTTAATCAAAAAGAAAACAATCTGTAATTCAGGTATTATAATAACAAACCAATAGCTCTCATCTGGTATGCAGACAGGATGCAATCTTGTACCTCAATTATTGCTGCAGATTTTAAAGGTCTGGAGCACACAGAATTAAGCATTGCAGTTCACATCCTCTTGCTTCTGAACTTACATGTCAAAACCCTCATGGGACATAACAGAAGCGGAAACTGATCCCACACAAGTTGTCAAGGGCACTGTCCCAAACCAGGGGCATGATGATGAGTATGATTGTAAGGCTCCTCTGGAGCAATCAAGCTATTTGATTTGCTTTTATACACTTTACTTCGATACTGGTTTTTCCACTTCTAGTTCACAGAATAGACAGAAACTCACAGCATGCAAATACTTCTTTTCCAAATTGCACTGAATCTAACGAAATTAATCGTTATATTGGCAGGCTCCTGTCCTTACTCATTCAACAGAAATATTACTTGAGTAAGGTCTGAAAAACATGAGTAAGCACCAGGAGTAAACGCTAATGTTTTCTTCCAAAAGTAATGGCAAAAAAACCACATCAAATTTCACTCCAAGGAACAAACTGAGTTTACTTTCAGTGCATCCTGCATATTTTCCCTGTAATCTTCTCTGGATTATTTGGGAATAATTATTAAAAATGAGATATCGCACTATAGATTAAATCAAGGTTTTCAGAAAAAATGAGTAGCAGAAATGGAAAAATCCTATTTTCCCAAAGTGCTGTGGATTGTATCGAGCAGGTCCAGATACGCAGCGCTTTGTTTCTAATTATAGTTTTATCAAATATACACAATGCACAAAACAGGCTCAGTGAAGTGTGCTTTTTTTTTTTTTTTTTTTTTTTGAGGTTTATGGCCTTTTTGAAAATTGAATTTTTACTCCAATTACTTCCCTTTCCACATCCTTCTCTTCCTATAATACGCGGTTCAGGTTCAGTTTACTTCACCTAGACTTGTTTCTATTCTTAGACTCCTTTGTGTAAAACACATACTACTGATCACAGCGGATACAAGAACAAATTTATAGCTGTTATTGCTTTTTGCTTTCACTGCTTGCCGTACTGCTGCAGTGCTTATCACCTTACTGTGCTGTGCCCAGGAACATTCTGATAGCAGCCGTGGCGATGTGTCAGGGCTGGCAGGTGGCCAGGGCATCGCTGCTGTGCTGGACAGGCTGGAACTCCAGTGTGAACTCAAGTCAAAGGGACTGTGACCTGTGGACGAGTCCACACCACAGCAGGTATACCCCTGGAGAGACTGTGGCGCACAGACCAGGCTTCACTTGGAGCAGGTACACCCCTAAGGGACTGCAGTCTGTAGCTAAGACCAAGGCGGAGCAGGGGCAAGGGGAGGAGTTTATTGCAATATTAAACCCTACAGTCTGGTCCAAAGGGACCAGGGGTGGAGATTGTAATGAAAATACCTTTAAGTTGTTGTATATTGTGATTTGAGTTGCGTGTTCTAGGAATTACTATAGCAGGAACCTCTTTTTGCTAGCCAGGCCAGGAGCAAGGGGAGGAGTTCATTGCAATGTTAAACCCTATAAATTGGCCCAAAGGGTCAAGGGGCGGAGAATGTAATGGAAATACTTTTAAATTGTTGTAAACCATGATTTGAGTTGCACATTTTAAGAGCTACTATAGCAGAAACCACCTGAACGAGTGGAGGACAAGCCTTACAAACAGCAGTGTGGCAGTGACCCAACCTGAGCTGGCTTTGGTGCCCCGTGACCCCACACAACACACCATCTCTCCTGTCCTGAGTGACCACCATAACAGGTGGAGCCCAAAGTCATGCAGCTCAGAGACTCATCCACATGAGTCCAGCCGTGACTGCCTTTTTAGTGGTGAATCACAACAGGGCACTGTTGCAGCACTAGCTGGCTGCAACAAGGCTTTTACCGTCCCATACCAGCCCTCTCATGCCTCAGCACCACCACCAGTCCCACACAAGGTTCTAAAAGTTCATCTACTGTCCGTGCTGTTTCTTCATCCTCTTCAGGCCAGCCCACCCTGCTTCTTGCCTCTGCTGCATC
>JAVJGI010000040.1:102527436-102548830 GCA_035590275.1 Ibycter americanus
GCCCGTGCGCTGGCTGCAGTGGGCACGCCGGGCAGGCTGCACCTGCGCTGCACAGGGTCCAGCTGGGCCACACAGCGCTGGTGACAAATGCTTTGAAAACTATAACGTTCCGCTAGAACAAATAGCAACAGCTGTCTGAAAAGTCCTCCTCTGATGTCCTGTCTCTTAGCCATTTATTTATCTAAAAGGTAAGAACATCTTCATTTATTCCACAATTGCTGAATATGCTCACAGCAGGGAAATTCTGGGGTAGAATTCTGCCTCTTCCCTAACAGCTTTCAAACTGAGAAACTGGACGCTTGGAAGAAATCTACTTTTAATTTCATAAAAAAGCGACAGTCAACAGAGAATAATCAGATGTATTTGTAACACGCTACTGCACACTGCTGCTCTGAGTGCACCAAATCCTACCGCTGGCGTTAGCCTGTTCCAGCCTTCTACTGAAACCCTTTTTGCCTTGGCCCGCCTGAATATATTCAGTTCCTACCCAGGAGGATGCTTCCTGAGGACGTGCATCTGACAGGGAATGTGTGGTACTGCATAGCATTTCACCCCACTTGCCACTCCAAAATTCACCGATCAAATTAATCCCAAAAAACATTCTATATATGTTCATCTTATCTACACTTAACGCTCACAGGCTTTTCCTATAGAGGTTTGATTGTTGGCTAGAAAGAATTCCCACCAGCTTTAAAGTAAGTGCTATTATAAAGCGGTGCTATTTATGAATTCAGTTAGGACACTAGAAAAAAATTTCAGAAGGCAAAAAAATTGTAGTTTCCCTAATGGCATTTTGGGAACCTGGACAGCTGTGATTATGGACTCTGCTGCTGAAATTTTAGGGCTGTACTAATTTTAAACATGGGTTATATAAGCTCATTATGGAGAAAAATGTATCTGTGAGACTAAAAGGTTTTTTTCTCCTAGTATTATTTTTCCTGTAGAGTAACTGGTATCAAGTTTATAGAAAAGCAGCAAACACATGGCCAATACAAATCTAGTGCATACTAATTTTACTGCTGAGTGAAGCCCCATCAATCCAATCGTAAAGTTGCAAAGGTATATGCAAGATCAGAACCCAGGTGCACTTGGACAAAAGAATATCTATAAAAAATACAGGACAACGGTTCATTTCACAAGATACAACGAAATGTCTGTGGTAGGAAATAGGACAGTTTTACAAGGATTTGTTTACAAGGACAAAACAATTGCTTTTGAAGCATGTGAATTACATTGGAAGAATTTTCTATAAGATGTTTCCCCATTATTTTGGTTTTATAAAGTTTTCTTTGAAAATGTTCTGCTTGAAAGTAGTTAGACTTCTGTTAATACTAAAGACGTAAACCTCTTGTCCATAAACACCCTAATGACACTAACTTGAGTTTAGGCCAAATATTTGCAAAACCAGATACATTTCTCTGACCATATCAATGCATGCAGGCAGAATTCATGCAGGAGCTGAATAATGCATCCCATGACTGACTACTGAACTAGCTTCTTAATACCTTAAGATGTACCCATTTCGTTTGGGGTTCAGTTGCAGGGGGCAGGAAGGGACAGAAGCTCGCAGCAGTGGTGCATGCAGCGCGCAAAGGGAGGAGCTGGCACGGTAACGGCGACAGCCCCTGGGTGGGAAGGTCTCCGAGAGGGGAAAGACGCACAAAGTGGAGGCAGTAGATAATGAGGAAGGAAACAAAGCAGCCAGGTAGTAAAGCATCAACGGAGGACAAATGCACAATGGCAGCTGAGACATGCATGGAGTATGACAGCTGGGATTTGTTACCGTGCGCACTGCTGGGTGAAGCTTCACCGTAGAGGATGCATATGCAACCTGTCGGTGGCTCATGGTGACCTGACCTACGGATGGGAGTCATCTGGAGAAGGGAGGAAGGAAAAATACAGGAAGATGACAGCAAATATGATAGAAGAGAGGGGAAACCAGAGGAACACAGAGAAAGGAAAGCAGGAAGGATGAAGCAGAAGGTGCAGCTGAATAACTGTACAAGAGCTGAGGGGTGAGAGGTACATCTGGAAAGTTAATAGCAGCTGAGGTTAGGAGCAGGCAATGTGGCAGCATGTGTCTATGAAGGGTCAGTGAAGCACTCTGTTTTGCCCTGGAAGAGGTCTGGGTCATACAAAAGAGTATGTGCTCTTTTGGAAGTTCCTCTCTGCAGAACAGCCAACCTCACCTAAGCTGGGCTCCTTGCAGAGCCGCCTACGGCACGCCATGCCTCTTACCTTTCTTTGTAACCAGGAAATCAAAAGTTTCTCTCAGAAACCTGGGTCCTACACTCTTGGCAACCTGAGGAAGTCAACTACAGCACCAGAGTTGCATTCTAGAGAGAGGGTACGGTGACAGCACTTGGCTGCTTAAGCTTCAGCGTAGCAGAGTCTCTGATAAAAATTATTGTTGTTTTTTTAGTCTTCAGTTAACTAAAACATGTATCAAAGGGTACTCAAGGGTAACCCATTTTTACCAGGAATGGCCTAAAATAAAACATCTTGGTTGGAAAGGTAAATAAAACATTGTAACAAAGAAGCAACAAAAGAGAAAAGCAATTAACCACTGCCTGACGTGTCATGCGGTGACAACATAACAAACCAGACCCCTAACAAATCCTGTGCCACAGTGTGGTCTGGTTTGCACCTCTGTCTGATTGGATTCATCTTGTGCTGATGGTTCAGAGGGTACGAGGTGTGAAACGCCGCGGATGCGCAGAGGCCGCCGCAGGTGTGCAGGTTCTGCAGTCCGGCAGCTGTGGCCGTGTTCAAACAAGACAGCGGGCGGGGGAGTGGGCGGCGCAGCGCTGCCAAGGCTGCCCGAGGAGGGGGGAATTGCCACTCTAAGAACGTTGGTATGTTGGCACATCAGTTGTTTGCCTTGTGCTTTCCGATGATTGTCTCTCATCAGACCCTTGCATAGCAGCTGGCAGACGTGCAAAGCAGGTACGACACTCCTGGGCTGGTTTGGTGGGGCCAGAAACCCGCCCTGTACAAGCGTAACCGATGGCAGCGTGTGAGACTGTGGAGTTTCAGCCCTTTACGCACGTGCAATGAATGACCATTACCCTTTCTAAAATACATGCATTCCTTCAATAGACAGAAAATACTCACAGGCTGACCGTGCTGCCCTAGTTTCCCTGGAGGCCCAGGAGGTCCTTGATCTTTTTTCTGCACATCTTCTGCTCCTGGCCTTCCTGGAGATCCTGTGGGCTTATCCTCTCCTTCCTGACCTTCCTGGCCCTGAGTCATTAAAATGTGAAATATGAAAAAAAGTGCTGCATTACTTTTACCATCTCTTTTTTCCCCTCTCTTCCCTCTCTCCTAGAACCCCTTCTTTGTTCAATGCGGTCAGAAGCCTGTGAGGCACCACACAAGCAATATCCTCCATTCAGCAAAGGCAGTCCGTGCTAGAGATCATTCATGCAAGTGCAAACAAATTGCTCACTGAGCTGGAAAAAAAATGAGCTGGTTACCTCGATGCATATGCCCATGGTCTAATTTCATACCTGCACAAACCTGCGCAGTCTAAATCAATAATGTAGATTTGAAAAAGACAAGTTTCATAAACAGTCTGTCTGGGAGAAAATTGTGAAAGTTAAAAAGAGATATTTAGGAATGCCTTAGCCAACTCCTCTGAGATCTACAACTCTAATGAAAGAAGGTTACACACCTGCCTTAGTTAAAAAGGAAAGTGACAAAAGATGAAACAAGGAAACTGACAGCAGAGTAAAAATGGACAACAAGCAAGACCAAAAAATTGCTAAGCATCAGTAAGATGCTTACTTAAGAGAAAGTAAGAATAATAAAAAGAGTAATTTAAATACACCAGAAACAAAATAAACCCTCTTAGTGGAGAAGCTTGGACACTAGCACATATTTTAACAAAACCCCAGTCAGTATGCCACACGTCTGAGAAGGAAGCAGGACTTTCACCTGCAAGACAGTTACTGCGAGTAAGACCAAGATGCCTGCTTTTAGGGAATGAAAATTGTGGGCTTTTATGTTCTTTTATGTTGAGGATTTACGTTGGTTATTTTCTTTGTTTCTCACTTCCTTAAATGCAAAACACAAAAATGCAAAACTGAAAGAACAAATTTGTTTTGTTAGTCAAAAATCTCAAGCCCATCTCAGCGGTTACGGGTCCAAACTTCTGCAAAGTGTCAGTGCCCTTCAGTCTGATGGCATGAGAGGACATTCATGAATTCAAAAAGTGACTTTGGTTTTGGCATGCTGCTAAGATGGAATAGATGAAGGTACCAACTCAGAAAAACACCGAAAATTCATACGTTTTCCTGCTCTTGGGGCAAAAAGGTAAGGCATGTGAGAAACCCATTGTACAGACCTCCTCCTCGCTTACTCCCAGCAAAACGCTAGCACCAGAGCCACCTTCTTCTCTTAAGATTTTCTGTGTGACAGTGGTAGACTCACTGTTGCCGTGTCCAGTTTCCATGACAGCTGAAGCTAAATAAAAGAATCATTTATTAATGAGAGACAGAGCAAAATAAAACCCGCCCAGAGGTATTTATCAGAGCACAGATGCTGTAAGTTGTATGAAAAAAGAAATTATTTAGATTATGGCCAAAATACATGCCAAAGATTAGTATTAGTCATGTTATAACTCTGCAAATGTTAAAGGGAAAAAAAAAGGAGAAAAGTGAGGATACAATTATAAAACAAATGTTTATTTTAAGGACAAAGACACTATTGCATCATCTTCTTTACCGCAAGCTCTAGTCTAATGGCTGCCTATTTTTCCTCTACATAACACCAAAAAAAAGAGGTATGCACAATTTCAGCATACCTCAAGTATGTATGAAATTTAAATGGGAACATTGTCTTTGGCCTTGTTAAGATAACTAGCTTTACTTTTCTGGGGGTGCACTGACATTTTCTTACTAGCAGCGGACTGGGCTCCCAGCGCATTATGCCCTGCTCCTACCACTGCGCTGCCTACACGTGTGCCCCAGACACCCCACTGGTGCAGCGGGCAGACCCACAGCCCCTCCAGGAACAGCAGTAGGATATAGCTGTTCATTCAGGGGTGGTATTCAGCTTTACATGAAAGCCTGTGCTTCCCTATAACCGAAGGTCATGAAATTAAATACTCAAATTCCTTTTAAAGGTGCCACGTGGCTTTAGAGCCAGCAGCACTGTGCAGCGGTATGTCTCAAGAAATGCCATGCTGCTCGCTGAACCGAGCAGAACGGAGAGGCTTTTCCTCCCTTCATTCCCCTTGCCTAACCCTTGCACTTTACTGGCATCTTGTAGAGTATCACAGCAGCAGCTCCTCAGGTCAGCTTCTTTGTTTTATCCTTTTTTTTTTTTCCATTAAAAAATATAAACCATAGTTCTGTGGCTGAAAATTCCACACTATGGAAGGGTAAATCTGTTCTCTGTGTGTTTAACAATGACTGAGATAAGCACCTATACGGAGTGAAAAGTGGAAGAGGTGTTGAAGGGTGGCTGTAGTTGCTACCACTTACCTTTGCTGCTGTTAACACGCTGCAGCCTAACAGACTGCAGTCTCAAAGATCAAATGCTTGACGTGCCAATTCTTTTCTAACACACAGGATGTCCAATACCATAGGATTTTCCATTCCTGGCAGCACTCAAAATATTTTGACAGTAGCTTTTCGTGCACAAGAAAATGACAGACTCAGACCTAGAGAATGAAGATGACCCCACCACCAACAACAACAACACCCCCCCCCCAAAAAAAAAAAAGAGGCAGTACCTTGTTCTTTAAGTTTAGCTGCTTCAGAGGTTTCTTCTGATCTGTGATTTCCAGAGAAATCATTTTCTTCCAAATAAGACAATATAGTTGGGGGGGCTTCCACTGGCTCAGCCAATGTATCTTCAGGCTAAAAAAAAAAAAAAAAAATCCCGAAGAAATGTTTATAGAAAAGGCTTATCACACATTTTAAAGCAAGACTCAGTAATTACCTTCCTCAAAGCATAATAATCAAAGCTACCACATTGATGAAGCAAAGCCAAAATCCAGATCTCTGCCACTTACAAATCGCCAGTATCCACCCTTGTTCTTATGCTGCCCTTAGAAACATTAACTATCATTGCTATAATAAAAACTGGAACTTATTAATGGCCAATACATACACCCTCTTTCATTTACAAGTTTTTAATTTATTTCACCTTCTGTTTCATTTTTCCTCTTTACAATACGCATCTAATTTCTGCTTATCAGCAGATGTCACACCCATTTGGTCAAGCTCTTGAGAAAAATTAGCACAACCCCTTTGAACGTCATTCCTCCAAACCAAGTGATGTACACCTGACAAACCCACAGAGTGGGAGAAAAATGCCATGAATGTAAAGTTATCGCTGTAGACCTAAAAGCCTCGAGCTGGCTGGCACCCACCCATCCCCACGCTGGCGGTGGGTGCACAGGAGGGGGCCATTTCCATACCCTGGTACCAGCGGCACGTAGGAATGTAAAGCACCTACTCCCTGCTGGAATTAGAGACCTGGAGAAGTGCTGTCTCAGGGTAGTGAGGAGATTACTTCATTCAAACCTCCATTTTCAATATAAATAAAATTTAAAAGTTATTATGTTGCCATGGTAACTTGGAGCAGACTTAATGGACCAAGCACCCTGCCCCTGAATCAGGCTAAGATGTGCAAAATGGCATAACAGGGCTTGCTGAAGTGGTTCCTGAGTTGTCAGCAGAAGGAAGAGAGGTCACGTCATTAGCATGATTTTTATTCCACTGGTTTTGTTTCCTTATAATTGAGGAAAAGCTTCAAGATACTTACTGTTATTAAGAAAAACATTGAAAATAGGCTTTAGGGCTCCATTTGAACAGGAAAGGAAATTTTTTCCACAGTGGGCCAGATCTGATCCCCACTATAGCTGACAAAAGTACTTCCATTTGATTTCAGTTTTATTTACTCCACTTGAGAAAGAAAAAAAAAATGCTTCCTCTGCTCTTCTCTTATAACTATATACCTTGTTCTTGACATTCCGTGTAGAAATATTACAATTAATCTTTAGAAACCAATAAAACTTGCAGCCTGTTTATCTCAACCATAGTAAACTTACAGTGTTAAGCTAGTAAGCATCACAGGGTTTTGTGTTATAAAATTCTTAATAAGACTGGGTCTTGCCTACTTTGAGAAAGAAGGACCGGCTTTTCCCTTTAAATACAACATGCAGTGACTTCCCTCTTCTGATGCAGAATAACCAGTGCTTCAGATGAACAGTAGAAAATAATTCACACAATTCAAAATGTGCTCAATTGTACAGTCTATGAAGCATTCCTGATGTTTATTTCTCACTGGGAAGATAAACAAGGCAACAGTAGGACAAAGATTTAAATGCTTCATTTTGAGAAATAATTTTAAAAAGCTACAAGATGGAAAAAAAAAACAACCCACGCAGTATTAGTACATTTCCCAAACCTGACTCTCTGCACTAGAAAACAATAGGAAAAGTAGAGATATTTACTCAAAGTTAGTAGAAAAAAAACCTAAACGTCACACTACCCTCGTAAGAATGTAAACCTGATATATAATAGTGATTACCTGCCTGCTAGAATTATAAGAATCAGGATAATGAAAAAAGTACAATTGTAATTTAGTGAAGCAACTGAAAAAAAAACCCTAACAAAATCTCTTGAAAAAATCCTAATCAGTTTAGACATGAAGACATAAAGTTTAGACACCTGTGGAATAAAGTCGTATCTAACAACCACGCACAAAGGTTAGTGATCAGCATCCGCAGCAGAGGTGAAAGATGTGTCCAGTGCAAGAGCGGCAGGGTGGGTATCCCTGCTGGTCCACACGTGCTCCCTGGGCACAGAGCAGTGGGGAAGCGGATTAGGAGATTCCAGGCAGGCATTTCAGTATCTTCCTCTGCCCCACAGAAAATAAAGCAGCATGCCACTGCGCACGGACTGCCCACAGCAGTCTGCCTTACAGAGCTGTATTAGTATATTTGCACATATATACAGAGCAGCATTTGCACAGGGACGGCTGCTCAGCAGTCAGCGAAGCTCTGGGAAGCACTATGTCCCTTCGCTTTCCCACCTGCAGCTCCTAATGAGTGGAGGACACAACAGAGAGGACAGCCAGGTACGAGCTCCTGCAGGACATGGAACTCAGAACGACTGCCTAGAAGCAGAGCTGTAAAAGGTTATTCCTGCCTTTGTGCATAAAACCAGATTCAGCTTATTCTCCTGCTGTTGTGCCCATCTCAAAACTTACCCCCAGAAGGGAATGCTTCTTGGGAAACTCACAGAAATTTTCTCCGGATTTTCTGTCCTCTGGTGACAAGGGAAAGGCTTTAGGCATCACCTAGAACCATCTCCTTGTAGTTTAGGCTGCTGCTTTGACAATTCCTACACATACATCCCAGTTCAGACACAGGATTTTCCTCCCTCAGGACAGGTCCAGGATTTACAGAAAGCCCTCAGTAACAGGAGAGGTCTGGCAGGGGTGCAGCAAGCACGGGGATATTAATCACTGCCTTTGAGGTGGTAGTAGAAAGAGACATTCCATAGTTACTCTGTGTCCTCTGATGCTTCATTACATGCTGGTTTTTACTTATGTACACCTTCTATCAACACTCCTCAGCATTCCTTAACTGGGAACACAATGGCACCCACATTCTCTGGGAGAGAGCTGCACAGCCTAAGAACTAAGTGCCCAGACTGTACACACGATTTTCCAGGCACATGGTAGGCACCATGCCGCCCGTTTGTCAGGAAGCAGAAAGGATGTCACGGAAGGATCCACACTGTTGAGGACAAGGCTTCATTCCGGGTCTCTGCAGGAGCCCAGCATGTCTTCCCAGGCTCCCTCTGCCTTTTGTGTTCAGGATGATGTTCAGAATGTAAGAATGGAATTTCTTGAATGTAACCTCTGCCACCAGATGCACAACACCAAGATAAAGCTTGTGTAAATGTGACTTATGAGCCACTCCCTTGGGAAAGAGCAACTTCACTGTAACTTTTTCCATGATGAACTTCATTTTCTTACACTAACGACACATTTTCTTTGGTATTCTGACCACTCTGTCCAGCCACAGGGGACTTGAAAAGACAGAGAGAGAAAATGGCCCCAACCCGTGTCACTGAGCCAAGAGTCACACAGGCTGCGTGGGCACATGGAAGAACGTTCAGTTGGGAGGAACCTCGCGCGGCCACGTAAGCAGACTGCTCAGGTAGGTGGGTCAGCTCAGCCATGACTTAGTCCAACCAAATCTTGAAAATTCTAAGGACAGAGGTTTGATACCCTCTTTGGGTGACCTGCTCCAGTGCTGCACTATTACCCTATTGAAAAGAGTTTTCCTGAAATCCAGCTACAACGTGCAACTTTTCTTGTCCATCACTACTGAGACAAGCCTTGTTCCATGGTCATTTGTGTCACGGTGTATAAAGGGGTGCGTGTTACATCTGTAAAGGCCGCAGATTAAACAATGAGGGACTACGCTACTGGAAGGTAAATTCTGTTAGTGGATTTTATATTTAACTCTGGACGAAGAAACATGGACAAATACAGAATACCAAATAGTAATATGCAATCCAGAACATACTTTAGAATCCCTTTAAAAAGGATTTAGAACTTCTTATATTTCTTGTGATCAGTGTATGGGTAATAAAATATTAGCTTGAAAATGGCAAAACTCATTTGGAACATTTACTCTCAAATTATTACATTTACTCTACAGCCAAAAGAACAATCCACATCATCACAGACTGGCCAGCCTCACTTTGATCTCTGGGAAAACCATAAGGCAAGTCCTCTCAGCACACGTTGCTAGGCACATGAAGGAGAAGAAGGTAACTAGGAACCGCCAGCATGGATCTATCAAAGGTAAATCATGCCTGACCAACCTGACTGCCTTATGTAACAAAATGCCTGGATTAGTGGACAAGGAGAAAGCAGTGGATGTCATCTACCTTGATTTTAGCAAGGATTCAATGCTCTCTCCCATGATATCCTTGTATCCAAGCCAGGACAGGACAGTCTGGACAGGAGAGCAACAAGATGGGTAAAAAAATAGTTGGATGATTGAACTCAGAGTACAGTGTTTAATGGGACATACTCATGGGTGCATCCTGGGATCTGTTCTGTGTGACACCTTCACCAATGACCTGAGGAGGCAGCGAGAGTGCTTGCTCAGAAAGGTTGCAGCTAACGCCAACGTGGCTGTTGGAAGTGCATCAGTTAATATGTTCAAGTGCAGGACTTGCATCCAGAGGGACCTGGACAGGCTGGAGGAATATGCCAGCATGAACCTCATGAACCTCATCAAGGACGAACACAAAGTCCTGCACCTGGGATGCAATGGCACAGGCTGGAGACACAAACTGGGGAGCAGCTCTGCAGAGAACGACCTGCGGATCTTGGTGGGCAGCAGACTGGGTATGAACCAGCAGCATGCCCTGGCAGCAGAGCAAGCTGTGTTAACAGGAACTCTGGCTACATGCTAGTAGGTCTAGGAAGTGATTATCCCCACTTACCCAGCACTTGTTCACATCTAGAATATGGTGCCTGGTTTTGTCCGCTATTACAAGACATATCAAAAAACTAGAGTGAGCTCAGCCGTTAGCTTACAAGACAAAGTGCAAGTTCCTCACAGTAATTGCCCTTTGAGAAAAGGCTGAAGAAACTGGTCGTCTTCAGCCTGGAGGAGAGAAGGCTGACAAGAGACCTACTGGCAGCCTACCAATACCTACAGAGGGTTCATCAACAATACGGAGCTAGGGTCTTCATCGTGGTGCTCGGCAGTAGGACAAGTGACAATGGGCATGAAAGTGAAACAAGAGAGGTTCTGACTGCATAGAAGGAGAAATGTTTTCACCAGTGAAGACAGACCGGCACTGGAACAGGCTGTTCAGCAATGCTGTTGCAGTTTACATCCTCAGATGTTTCCAAGACCAGACTGGAAAAAGCATTGAAAAGCACGATCTGACCTGACTGGTGCCCCCGTTTTGAGCAGGAGGTTGAACTGGATGCCCTTCCTTCCAATCTGAAATATTCTATGATCCTTGATTGTATTTTTGTGATTGTTAGTTTATAAAGATGTAAGGCTAATGAAACAAAATGGATAGCATTATTCCTGGAAAAATATCACACAAACCCAGTGCTGCGACACGCATGCGATAGCTTGAACACTTGTGAACCAGCAATGAAAATTGTTGTTTCCTACTTTTCCTTTCTTGCAGTGTCTTTCTGACATGCAGAGTAGTTCAGACTATACTTCTCTGAAGATCCTGATAGCTAACACATGCCAAGGACAGTTTTTGGCTGAATAATCAATTAGCAGAGAATTTACAGGAAAATTCTTTATGAAGAGACACCTCTCTACAAACATTAAACGTTCCTGTTTCACCAATTCATTGAGGCCTTTTCTCCTGATTCCCAAGGCCCATTAGATGGCAACATTCTGAAACAGTCCAAAGTATTCTACCCATTTCCACTGCAGAATACTGAACTTCTTAGCAGAAAAATACAAATTAGAATATGTACCATCAACATTGCTAAGTGTCTTTATTCAGAGATTGCATTTTCAAGTATGATCTTTGACTTCTTTCATTCCAGCTGAGCATAGCAATTTGCTTTGAAGTGCTGATTTGGAGAGTTTGTTCAGCTATTTTTCAGAGTAGAAGATAAATAAAAACTTTCTCAGAAACATCTGTCAGTGACTGTACTGACTCTTAAAGTGTCATTGTTCTTCCGTCTCCTGTTTAATATTTCTAAAGAATAAACTCATTAAAACTCCATGGGCAGTCACTCTGGAAGGCATACAAATCCCATGAGTCATTTGCATTTAGATATTTCTAATTTGGCAATAGCATAAAACATTTTGCTAAAGGAGGCTACATATTTATTGACACGCTGGTATGGCCTTTTGAAGTCCCCAGGCATTTTACAAAAAATGTGTGTGATCAAAGGAAACACTTTCACATGAAGTTCTTGCATTTTGAAGAAAAGAGTAATTTACTGGCCTTTCAGGCTTATGATTAGTTTTCTCTGAAACCTGTGTATCATCATCCATTCCGTGACTGGCTCATACAAAGAGTTACTGTAGTAGTAACTGGGACTGCACACAGACTCAGTGAAGACTGCTTCTACACAGTCCAAGAAATTGACAATCTGCCACCAAAAAAGTGTCTGTAGAACGAAAAAGAGCTATGAAGAGGCTTCTTTCTTTCTCGTTTTCTAAGGGTGATAATCTGTCACACATACATATTTGCTTTATTAACATTGTGGTGCAGGGCTTCAGACAAAATGATTTGTGTACTTAAAGCATGATTCAGTTTCTCAGACAATCTTAAAAACGTTTTAAAGAGAAAATTAAAATAACATCAAATCAGATAATTTGTGGAGAAATTCAAATAAAGTAAGTGAAAGTATTAAAGCTGAATGGAAAAACATTTACAATGCTATAACCGTTGATGAGCAAGTGCCTTTGAGAGGCACATCTGGAAGAAGTATACCTTGCCTCTTCATTTGTGACAACCACAACTCCATCATTACCAAATAATAAATTATATTCTGTAATACTTCTTCAGTGATATTTTTCCTTTGGGCACGGATTCTAGCTTAGTTATGAAATTCAAGTTAACTGTAAGCAGTGGAGTCTCCATCCTTGAGGTGACCCAAACCTCACTGCACTGAGTAACCTGCTGTACTTGACTGCTGTTCTGTGAAAAGCAGAAGGCAGGACAAAAAGAGGTTAATGAGCTATATGTAGAAGGCACAAATATCAATAACAAATCTCTTTTCAAACACATCAGGAGCAGGAAGCCAGGTCAATATATGATGAAGTTGTAAAAAGAGTGCTCAGAGAATTTCAAGCCATAGCAGAAAAAAAGAAAAGTTTTTTGCATTCATGTTGACCATGGCAGAGTTAAAATTCCTGCAAAAGAGTATTCTTGGGAAACTCAGCAGAGGATATGTCTAAACCTGCAGTGTTTGTCAGAAAAGGGTAGTAAACACACTAAGTGAATGGTAACAAGTCACCAGAACCAAACAGTATTCACCCGCGAGTTCTGAAGGATTCAACAACGAAAGAGCTGAAGTATGTGCTCTATTATGGAAATGTTAGCATGGTTTCTGTAAAGTCATTTCTCAAAAACCTACTGGTATTCTCTAAAGGAATCAGTGAGAACTTGGATAAAAGAAAAATGCTTGATATAAGCTGCATGGAAAACTTCATTGTGAGGAATGGACAGGCACATGTCAGCCACGTACAAAAAGGGAGGGGGAACACAATGTGATAGGAATCTCTAAAACTCCAAACGTTATGGCAAGGAACAACTGTTTACTCTGCCTTCCAGCACAGTAACCACTAAATGAGAGCTGCAGCTAGCATGTTCAGAAAAAAGGTGAAAGTCCTTCACAGAACATGTCACTAAATAAGCTAAGGAACACTGCAGCAGGAAGGTGAGGATCGTAAAATTCCCATGGGTTAAAAAAACAAAGCAAGAAATTCAAGGATGAAAAACTCAGCTGAGGTCCACTAAACACAAACAGATACAGTCTTGGCTCAAGCATTTCCTGAGATGGAAACTGTTGCAGAGTAAAAGAGTATTCCTAATAAGTGTCATATTTATGTTCCTGATCTGTTCTTTATTTACACTTTTCCCAAAGCAGTGGTTGCTGATTGTCATCAAATATACCAGGCTTTTGAGCTGGCACAGCGCAGTCACTCTTATGGATGGGTGCATGTTGTTCCCACTTTGGAAGCTGCCACATGTGAAGAACTAGTGACAAAATCCAGACCTCGCTATGTAAAAAAGTACTATTAAACCAGAAAGGTAAAGCAAATAAATCAAATACATTTACCCTTATGGGAAGACGAGAAGGCGCAAGGAGTTCTTGTGTCTTAGAAATACCTTCATGCTCTTGAACGCTGCCATTGCCACTGATGTCCCCTGAAGCCTGTGCAAAATCATGATAGCAAGTTCTTAAAGTCAGGGGGGAAAAGCATGGTCTTCAAGGAATTGGCTACTTCAATGAAGAAAAAGCTTTTTTTTTTTAGTTGGTGAAGCCTCAGTGTCATTATGATGTTAACTTATTTCAGTACTTACAGCACTTCATGAAAATGACCCTTCAGAAAAATAAAAGCCATAGTTCGTTTTCTGAAAGGTGTTGTAGACAAGAGAAAATGATGCTTTTTGAAAAATCACAGATTTAGGGGCTGTGTAGTCAAAAAAAGAGGTTCCCACACACAGATAGTTTTAAGTATGATACTATGTTCCCAAGAAGACAGACATTTAGACTTATGAAAAATGTCTAATGGCATTTGGACTTTGAAATCTCTGAGGCACTAAGGGTAGATAAAGAAGTATTTATGAGAATACTCACATAAGGATCATCATCTTCACAATGATCTTCAGTAGCCCTTGGGTCAGATTTGATTGTCAGATGTTGGATTGAGCCCTACATGAAACAACAAACACAGTTCAAGGAAGTAATATTTTAAGTAGCATGTGTGAAGGGGTAGGTGGAGGGGTGGGGATTAAACAAATCAACAAAAAAGCCCAGGCTTTTTTCTGATTTGCTTGGAAAATGATCTGAAGCATAACATTCTATGATAATAAACCCAGTTTCAAAATGTAAATATGTCCTTATGTTTTCCTTTTGCAAAATGTAGAAAAAAATCAAAGCTGCCAGAACACAACGACTTTCGTATCCCAGTGACAGTACAATTGCCACACTATATTGTCAGAGCCCCAGCTGAAGGACCTAGTCCAAGTTCATGTCCTAGAGTCTGTGAAGTACTGTCTGCTTTTTCTAGTGAAGTGCATTGCAGCTGCAAAAATGGTATGTGCAAAACCCTAAAAAGGGAGACGAAGGATGGGAAGGAAATACCAGTGAGTGATGAAGTGCGTCAGGCAAGAACAGCTTAAAGCTTTTCAAAACAGAAAGAACGAAGACGGATTTTCTGATAACAAATGGTCCTTTTTTCAGAGTTACAAACTGTATTTCTCAGTCTGACATGCTGAAGGAGCAGCTACAACTTCATTTTAAAAGTTTAAGTCTTATCTCTTAGATTACAAAGACTCAAAGTGTTTTAAGAAACACGTGGGGGATGTTTCCTTGTTACGAAGTCTCAGAGTTAGGCATGATGCACACGTAGGCAAAAAGATAGGTACTTCAGATCTAGAGCCACCTCACCTAACACACATGACCTGCCTCTTCCTGCTTTGCTGGCTGCATTTTTTGTTGTTGTTGCTCTGCTTTTGTATCTTCTGTCGAGAAGAGCCTGAAGAAGCTGGCAGATTTAGTCTTTATCTCTCGACAGACACAGAATACTTTCAGTCCAGTGACTTCTCTTCAGGGAGCTAGCACATTTACACCGTGCCAGGGCACCTGCGTTGTGCTCCGTCTGCTGAGTATGGCCACAGGCGCGCAGCAGATCTGCTCACCTGGGGGTATAGAAAGCCTGAGCCTCGGTAAGGCAAACCGCAACTACTGTTGAGATGAGAAAAGCAGTATGCTTTGCTGTTACTTAATGGCACCAAAACCTGCAGACTCCAGAGGAGGAGCAGCTACTGTTTGTATACACCGCTATGTCTGTATGCTGGCTCTTTCCTCTCTGTAGCCGTCCTCTCTCCCTGCCCTAGAAGCATTGGGAAATTATAAGCAAGAAAGTACTTTTTAAGCAGTATTTCTGGTGGCTTCTAGAATATTTCAGAAAGGAACAAAACCTGAGATTCTATCTTTAATAATCCTCTAATTTCTGTACCTTCAAAGACCACGAAACTCATGCAGTTGGTGCTTCCTGAGCTTGCAGGCGATCTGAGATAACAGCTCTGTGAACTGAACCATCCTGTTCTCTTCATCTATTCATCCTGTTCATCCCAAAACTTAATAACGGGCAACTCAGATACTAAATGATGCCAGACTAACTGAACAGCTCACTGAAAAATTCTGCATGAATGGAGGCACAACCAGACACTTAAGCTGTCTCTCAGAAGTGATGCTTTGTTTCCACAGCATGAGTGAATCACATTTGGAGAACACATTTTTCTCCTCTTGCTCTAATCTGTGGCTCTGGCTGGTGAGACAAGTGAAACAGAGATCTAATGTGTCCCAGGTGCTGGTGCTAGTCAGTCACTCCAACCAGGAGAAAGGTATGGCCAAGCCTGCCATGGCAGGGACAGGGGGTATGAGGTGCTGTGCTCCCCCTCCGGGGCTCTGCCTGATGCTGCCTCCCCTGCCAAAGCTGGTTTGCAGAATCTGGCATCATCACTGGTTCAGCTATACTTAGTTGTTGCCTGTTTTCTACTTTCCTTTACAAGCACCAGGGCTAGAATTTCCTTTTGTTTCCATAAAATCTGATGATAGCTATGTCCTTTTGCATCTGGCAACCAGAGCCTTAGACTCACAGTTTCCCATTAGCCAGAGCAAACCAGCAGCTGACACCCATTCAGGGCCATTTGCACCATCTGCTGTGACTTGTTTCTATTTTGGGCAATCAGTGTAAACAGTTCTTGTCATACAAATGGAGCTTGAGGAGGAATCAACCATTTAGTTTTGCTACCCAAAAGGAATTGTGACATAGGACACATGAAGAAATAAAGGCCTAAGACCTACAGTGCATGTCACAAGCAGTAGTACTGAAGCCAGCACAATGCTGCCTGAAATGTATGTACTCGATATAGCATACAGAACAGCCTGTCACAGCAGCAATGCCCTAGAGTGTAACCCACCACATATTCCTGTCACCATCTTTACAGATTTATCAGTGATAATCTCAGCAACTGATCATTACATGTGTTTTCCAGGTGGGGTACCAAAGTTGTCTCATTTTCTTGAATGTTTCTCATTCTTAATTACTAATCAGGCAATCAGACTCATAAATTGAGTCATTCCATCTGTCTAAGAAAGGTAGCACCAGCAGGCAGTTTCCCTACATTCCTTTTCCACCCTTATTTGCTACTAATCAATATACTCCTGTAATTCTAGGTGCTTAGATTAGTCAGATAAATGATACAAGTACATCATCCTTGTTGCTTACCAGATGGAGCTCACAACCTGCCAGTACATCTGAACTTTGGAAAGAACATCTTTGTTTTCCCTAAAGCAAAGGATCCACTCAGTTTTGTGCTGCTGCTTGAGTAATTTAGGAGAAGAGATATTAATCTCACAAAACATTGTACAAATTTTGAAGTACAAGGAAAGTACAAAAACAAGACAGAAAAAGTGATGTTTCACTTCCAATTTGACAATGAGTCAATCTCATGCGTATTGATAGCTTCCACATTTCCATTTTAAAGCTCAGTAGCTGAGAATTCCAGCCAGCAGGAAAGATGCTTGCACTCAGCTAAGAAGGCTTGGGAGCCTTGTGGTAGTTGTTTCGGTCCATTCTATTTCTCGAAAGCACCTGATAAGCCTCAAGTAATATCTTTGAACTTCTTTATCTTTAATGAGATCATTCTCTTTCTGATGTTGAATGCAAAGTAAACATCCCTAGCTAATAAGGGTTTAAAATTTTACTTCCTGTGAAGGTATTATTCTCAGAGGTTCAGCAAACGGATACTCTGAAGTGTGCCCTTCATTAAAAGGTCATATGAATTTACGTGATATATTTACCTCGAAATTTTTAGTATTCAAACTGAGCATTGAGCTTAATATCTGGACCATGAATTAACTTCTGAGGTTTCAAGAACATTTGCATTTGAAGCCAGAGTTTACGTATCTGCACTGCCTGAATCCTAGCCAGATACGGAAAATACAAGCTATGTAATTTGTAAACCTCATTTGAGATATAATCATTTTAAGCAGACTTTCTCGGGTAAAGCATACATGCATAAAACACTGAGGCATGTGAATTTATCAGATAGTACTTACTGTGAACTTTTCCAGTCCTGTGGCTCCTGCATTACCAACAAATATCCCAGAGCCAGATTCAAATACCAAGGCTTGAGCTGACCTTTGAAACTGAACTCTTTGGTATTCTTCACAATCCATGAACAAAGCAACATCATTTCCCTGAACAGTCACTGTAAACCTGTTCCACCTGTTAGTCATCACCGGCACTTTAAATGAAGCGGCCTCTCGGGACACGTGGGAACCAGGCTCCGTGTAGTACATAATTATTCTCTGGGTGCTGTCATCAACCAGTGAAAGTCTCATTCCCAGGTAAATAGTTTTCTGGAAGGCATCTGTTATTGCAAATAGCACTCCTCCATGATCACTGTTTGGTTTCACCGTAACTACGATAGCGAAATCTCTATAGAAAGGCACCGGTACTATAGCGCTTGTCAGTCGACCGATGTTAGCATCTGGACCGAAGCTGTATGCTGGAAACCCTCCGTAGCCAGTGACAAAGTAGACGGACGGAGGAAGAGGGACTCCTATTAACTCAGTGAGGTCAAGATGTCCTTTTGAGCCTCGTTCTGTGAAGTGTGCGACAAAAAACAAGTCACTTATTCTTGAGGTGCACAGCCCATTTGATTTTAATTATTTCAGAAAGCTCTTAAAACCTGTAACACAGTGTTACAACACCAGTAACATACTTCTAATACTTTAGGCCCGGTCCAGTTAGTGTTTAAACACATCTAGCCAAATACATGCGTCATACTTTGTCCTTTGACTAACTGACATCACTCATACACTGAAGAAAGGCTCATGTAAACATTTGGTGAAATTGAGTGGCAACAAGTAGTTCCTGAAACATGTATTTTACTTCAACTGTCCATAAACTACAAAAAGTGCTGAAAGTACTTGCAGAGTGGGTTCAGTGAAGATTGAGCAACCTTTTGTTTTCTCAAATAAATGGAGATCGTTTGTCCTCACAAAGTGACAGCAAGAGTTCTCTACAAACAGCATGACACAGTTTCACAAATACAGGATAAAAATTACAATGGATTTGATTTAGCCCTTGCAATTACCTGCTTCTACAACAGATCTTAGATTTTATTTACACCCTTATTCTCAGATTTATCTCCTTAGTTGCACTGTGTACATAACAAATACTATTCAGCGACCAAAATTCAGTTTTGAAATGAGAGCATTTTTGCTTTGGCAAACACTCAGAATTAAGCATCTCTGCCAAATATGCCCAGACAGACAACTCCTTCCTGGCAATGAAGGAGCAGTAACAACAGCTAAGAATCTACAACCAATTTTAACTAGAACCTTGGGAAGACATGCTCCAGCAGCATACCAGACGCAGAACTTCTACCAATTTTCTCCTTCTAAGAAGTAAAAGCAAGCAAAAGAAAGATACCATTTTTAGCCACAATGAGTGATCCAGATCTCAATCTACACAGAGTTCCACACAAACCTAAAGGCTTTCCTCCCTTTGCGATCTCCTCTAACCTTACAAAACTCAACAGTTTCTCATTTTATCTAAAAGTCTCAATTCTTCTTACTGGTGTACATTTTCACCCTTTTGAGAATATTTATGGTATGCAGAAGCAAACCAAGTGCTAGGGTGTGTCTTAATGTAGCTACACCATGTAAAGTTACCTTAACTCATAAACTCCAGCTCACCACTAAGTAACTGCTGGCTTTCTCAGCAGACATGAAAAAAGATCTCAGTGATCCAAGCAAGTCAGATTTTTACATCACTTTCTTCACCAAATGCATCCTAACCTCTTTCTACATACTTCTTTGCTGAAAATCTTCAGATCCTGGGTAAAAAAGAGGCTGTATTTGGAACCAACGTTGTGCAGTTCCTTTCTACATCTACCTTACCCATCAGCCTGCCATAGGTCTCAGATTAACTCCATCAGATAAAGTGGTGAGGAAAACAGAGGTCCTGTGGCAGAACAGCACAGATGAGGCAAACAGTTGTGAAACCTCACTAAGAACAGATAGAATTTGTGTCTCATACTTCACTTTTCCCCCTTCTACCACAGCAAGTGTAAATAACGTGTCTAGAAGGGTATCTGCAGTGGTGAGGGGTGAGGTTCTTCTTTGTACCTCCGCAACGTGCCATCCACTGCTAGTATTCCCCAGGCCCTTCCTTGTGATGACATTTCTGCACCAGGGAAGTTCCTTGAGATGGTGTCCCCAGACAGCATTAAACAAAATTGCTCAGTGGTCACTTACAAACAGTAATTATAAACCTGAGATCTGGCACTTGGAGTAGAGTATTTGTATCTCTGTTGTCTAACAGTGCTCATACACAACACAGAACACCCACAGCCCCCATTTCTAGCCAGTACACTGCAATTCCACACAACCTAACCTCAAAGATGGTATAAAGTATACTAGCATACAGGCTTTAGAAAACCTATCACACTAGAGTCAAAGGCTACAGGCTTACCAACCAAGACACTGATTTTGTGTTGCAGCACCAAACTACCAAGCTGCAACAAGGCTTTTATCGTCTCATACCAGCCCTCTCATGTCTCGGCACCACCACCAGTCCCACACAAGGTTCCAAAAGTTCATCTACTGTCCGTGCTGTTTCTTCATCCTCTCCAGGCCAGTCCACCCTGCTTCTTGCCTCTGCTGCATCTGGGTTCCTGGCTTCTCCTCCAGCCAGCCTCTCCTCATTCAGGCCCCCTTCTTCTCTCAGCTTCTCCCAGGGCCTCTCCTCATCTCTCCTACATCCCTGGGCTCTTCTCCATCCAGTCTTCTCTCTTCACCTGGTGCTCCCCCACTTCCAGGCTCCTCAGTGCTATTTAGCTACTTAGGAGGAACCAGCCACAGCTGTACATTATCCACGTCAGCCAACCCACCACCCCTGAAGCAAGCCCACAACTGTATATTATCAAAGTTAATTAACCTGCCTTCATTCCTCTACAGTTCTGGTCGTGTACATTTATCCTTGGTTTCACCGCTAGAAAATGTATCAGAAGGAGAATTCAAAGGCAAGGCTGTCACCCCGGACATAGACAGAATTACCCATCCTAGCCCTCTTTTAAAACATAGAGTTCCAAAGGCCCAAGTCTGAAAAAAAAGGAAAGAAATATTGATGTCAAGTCCTTGCAGCAAAAGAAAATCATTAGCACTGTGTGGCAAGACCAACCTGTGTTGCACTACTGCAAAATAAAGACAGTGCTGTTCCCTTCCGTGCTGTGGGAAGGTGGTTGAACGGGACTATCTCAACTACATGAATGCAAGACTGAAGCTGCACATAAAGCACCATCATACTTGGCCCCGGCTGCTTAATTTTTAGCCATAATATTTGTTCAGCTGATATTTTAAGGACTGTCACACTCATTCCATCCATCGTGTTTTTAGCTAGAAATGCCTTTTAACGCAATTATTCAGGTACATCAGCTGCCACATTTCGCCAAATGCCGCTCCACCCTACCGAACCCTCACAGCCACACCGACGGGGCGGACGCGCCCGGGCGCGCGTGCAGGACGCCAACCCCCGCGGGCCGCGGCGCGGCAGCTGCTTTTAACGCCGCCGAGGGGGGGCTGGGGGGCCCCGCCCCCCGGGGGGGCCCCCCCC
>JAVJGI010000040.1:102557912-102570277 GCA_035590275.1 Ibycter americanus
ACCCTGGCACGAGGCAGCCGGCCACCCTGGCACGAGTCAGCCGGCCACCCCGGCATGAGGCCATTGGGAGCAGCACGGGTGCCGAGGCCTCGTTTGGATGGGGATTTTGCCTTCTGATTGGATTCTGTTGTCAGGAAAGGGTGAGCACTTGCTAAAGCTTTTCCAGCTTTTAAAACACTTATGGAAATGTGCTGGTTGTCCAGGCAGTCCCTCTCGGTACAGCAGCGTTTCCCCTGCTTCCTCCGTTCCTGCTCCATCAGACCTGTGAGCGCCCGTGTCTGGGTCAGATCTGGCACATACAAGCTCAGGCTCAAAGCAGACTCAGACACTGTTGCACAGACACATGCTGCAACTATGTGTGCCTCGCGTCCTTGTGAAACCAGGTTAAACTCAATACATCCCTGTAATACATGCGTACAGCTCTTCCCTTGAGTGCGAATACAGCAGGCTCTTTCTTCAGCTCTGCGGAGTAACTGCTGTTACTACTCAGAAACCACAGATTTCCCACCACGGACCTCACACATGATCCTGTGCAACAGTAAACTAAGCAAATCTGATTTTAGCTACATGACTGCATAAACAAGTATTTTGCAAGGCACTTATTAGGGGAATAGTTATCTTCATTAAGAAGAAGAACATAAAAGTTTTCTTTAGAAGAAAATGAAGTAAAAAGTAAGTCTAATTGAACTTAGCATAAGAGAAATTCATGGGATGCTGGATATAGGTATTTCAGACTTTGCACCCCATTCATACAGATGGAGTAATTCAGTGTTGTGACTTCGCTTTCACCTGGCTTCAGATGCACACAACCTGAGGCACTACATTACCCGTGTTTCGGGGACTTTCTTCACAGTCAGAGATACTGCAAGTTCAGAATAAATCCACAGGTATGGGTTTATACTGGCCTCACTGCTAGCTCTGTTAGATACCGCCAAAAACAGCCAATATACTCATGACAAGGTCTACAAACAAGATCTAACATCTTTTTTTTTGTTTTAATCCCACACTTTTAACTGAAATAATACCGTGGAACACTAATAAACTGCTGATTTTTTCCAAAAATGCCCACGCAGAAGTGCCAGTGCTCTGAGATGTTCCATGTAGCTGAAGGCAGAAGCCTGTCCGCAGGGCATGGCCAGCTTGGCGGGCACGCATCCCGCCCTCTCGCTCCATCCCTGTCGGCTCCCGTCATGCAGCCCCAGGGGCAGTCTCATGCAGCTTCAGAAACTTGAGAGCGCTAAGACAAACTTTTCCTTTGATTCAAAGCTACATCTCCCTTGTGCTGTTTCCAAGGAAGCGTGTCAGGAGCAGCGTGACAACGTTAGAACAGCCACATGGGTCAGCTATTTCATCAATGCAGTTCACAGTTTTAATCAAACTGTAGCATGTAAGTAAGAATTTATATGTATGCCAAAGCTTCAGTTTGGCATTGACAACGTTGATTGCTGCTTGGCAACTAAACTGGGTAGACTAGGTTGTCAGTAAGATCACTGACTCGAAGTCAAATAGTAGATAATACATTTTCCAACATGCTAACATTCATTTTAACAGCTCTACTGTCATGTTTAATTATTGAACTAATTCTTTTGTCTCTGGAACTTACTGCCTGCAAGAGCAGTTCTCCACTGCTTGTATTCAACATGGATTAATCAATAGATTATGTCTAGAATAACTGAATGACCTGCTAGATTTTACCCAGAATTTAAAGTTGTATGACCAAAGGGAAAGAAAATGAACAACAACTCCTTTTTTTTTTTTTTGCCACACTAAGAATATATTATGTTTTACATTTGCATAGCCAAAAGTAATTTGATTTCCTCCAGTGTAAGTAGAGAAATGCAGAACTCTTATTTTTGGTGACTATTACATTTTTAGTTCACTCAAATGTTATTTGATCCAAGAGCTGAAAAAAAGACAAGATAAAAGTAGCATACAGCAGTTATTCTGAAGTCTTAGTGCCTGATACACAGCTGAAAGTCTCTCCCAGATAAGTCTCAACTGCATGCTGTCCCAAACTTGAAGAACATAGCTGATGTGCATCTGTATCCAATATTTATACATCCATTTAAAGTGTGTTGGCATGTTGGCTTTCTGCTTTTAAAAAGTCAGTTGACAAAAAATGTACTTTTGGCTTAAGTTTCAAAGGTTACTTTCTCAAGGCTATTATGGTTGTGATGAGAAGAAGAAAAAGTAATGTCCTTAGAATTTACTGCATTTTTGTTAATTCTCATTTGAACAGAATATTCAGAAAGTAAAAATAAAAAAAAGAAACCCACACAATAAAAACAACCACAAGGTTGTTGGCATTTTTTGGCATTGATTATAGGCTTTGCTCTTTATTTTCATCGTCTGAACCCTCATTTGTACTGTAAGGCACTGGTTTCCCCAATTTCACTGGTGATGAGCACAAATGTGTGTTAGTAATAACACAACTATGTTGCATAAGGTTTTAATTACGTCTGAACTAAAGCACGGTCTTTGATGTGTCAGGACTTCAACAGAAGTCTTCAGGTAGTGGAAATTACAGCATCATGCAGGCTAAAGGCTAAGCTTTCCACGTCCTGAGCAGCGAGTTCTCCAGACCCTTTCAGCTGTCTGCTCTTTCCTCCACCATCAGCTGGAACCACTTTCCTCCTGCACCATGTCACACGTAGTCAGATATGATTTCATCTTTGGTCTGACTTTCTACAGCAGCTTCTCAACAAAAACACTGGACAAAGGTGTCCCATCCAATGCACCGAGCTCCAGCATCAAGGAGGCATTTTTCAAACCTGAGGCTTTTTGGAAAGCACTATAGGTAGTGCTGCAGCCCTATTCCCTGATGCCATACCGCAGCTTAGTCCTGTTCCATGGCATGTGCTGTGCAAGCCACGGCCAGCCCTCTGAACAGCAATGGGCTTGTGTGAGACCAACAGGCGTCAAAGTCTTCGGCTTCTTCTGAGTGTGCCATCAGTCTCGACAACAAAAATGTCACAGTAACCTTCCAAACCTCTGCCTCTCTCCCATTCCCTATTTGCATTTACACAGCTATCAAAGAAATGTAAAGTGAACAGGATCTAGGCATTCCCTCTCTCTTATCAGTCTTTGTACCAGAAAAGAATATTAAGCTTATATGTGGTTTTTTTGTTTGTTTTACAAACTATCCTAATAATTGAATAGTAATTCCCACATACACTTTTCTGAGCATGCGCTAATTAGCATGAGTGCTCTGAAATCGACTGAGATAACCTATTCTTCTGGCCAAAGGATTTGAGAAATAAGTATGTTCCATAACTGAGAAGATTACCCTCCTTGCACATGTGTACGAACGCGCACATAAAACATGCGATTGTGAAGGGAGGATATAGCTTCAATTAAGGTCACATTTTCAGCTTGACTTCTATAGGAAAAACCTAGAAGCTGATGCATCTGGGTATAGTTTTGCTAAAGCGGTTTATATCTTGGTAAATCCATTTATTGGAAACTCCACTGTCAAATCACAACTCATCCCTGGGAAAAATGTATCTTAAGAAAAGACCAGGTACCAGAAAATATGATTAACAAGAAAGAAACAAGTGGAAAAATCCAAAGCTGTCTCAGTCAGTCCTCCTTTAAGGTTAATGGTTCAACAGCTAAGCGTGGGTTGCTTAGGAACAGAGTAGGTGCAGCTCCTGCATCGCAGTTTTACAGTTTTACGGTGGGTACCTGCATTGATTTTCCACTGGCATCCAGTAGGTCATAAAAGCCCTGTCGACAGTAACTCCACAAGGTCAGGTTCATCCCCTGAAAGCTGCACATTAGGACTTAAGGTGGCACTCAGTGAGCTTTGATCTTCTCTTTACATGCTACTCCGCATGCAAAATGCTGTAGTAATAAGGAGCACTCAAGTAGCAGCAAAACCATGTTGTAATAGGTTAAACTTGAAACAGTTCCAAAAATTGAGGAGGAAAGATTGTTTTTAAATTGGTTTCTTGGTTCTCAAAAGCTCTGTAGTTGTTAGAAAAACAAAGTAGTGTAACTAATCTTCAGATGGGGTGAATTATAGTAGTTCTGCTGCTTTCAGTACAGCTGTGACAATTTTATGTAATATAGCAGTTACCCCCAGTACCCAAACTGAGACTACGCAAACATGGAAACATATGGTTGACACTAAAACCAAACTTCTATTCATCAGTTATTTCATCACCCTCATGTTTAATCATCCTCCTCTTGTTTAAATGCTTAATATGCTCCACAGAAACATAAATTACAATTTTACATGATCATTGCAGCTGAAAGTAGAAGGTATAATCAGAACATTAAAATTTACAATACAGAGATCAAAGGTATCAATTTCCCCACAACCTCCCCAAAAACTTTTCCATAAAGATTAACTTCCTTGTGAGCCAGGCCAGTTCCCAGTGGTCTATCTGGCAGCTGCATCGCTTGCTTTGGAATAACACCGAGGAACTAGCTGATAAAGCCTGTGGGGTCCTATGTAAGGGGGGTTTATGTTATTTTAAAGTAAGGAAAATAATCACAAAATTATTTTGGCTTATAGAATGCAAGTGCAAAACTTCAGACTCAACAGGGCAAGACATTTATCTTGGATCTGACAGGATGTCTCCTTCTGCAACTGAAATTTTGTGGTTCTGTTACATGACCGCATAGCCAGAGTCACATAGTTATTAATGCATTTGGCTACACCCTCCTATCTGGTACACGAACATCTGCAGTGGCCTGAAGTGACCTAGCAAATGCTGATACGCAAGAGAATAAAGACGGGTTTTTAAAAAACAGTGAGCAGATATCTGGAGTCGTTTCCCAGTGGAGGGGTCTATGCCTGTCTGAAAGGAAACCAAGAGCAGGATAAACATTCTGACCCGGACGAAAAACAGTGTTGAAAAGAAGTACCAGCAATACTGCCACTAGCTTTACACTCCTGTCTTGCTTTGTAACTTTTGCCGGTTAGTAACTGCTACTAATTAATAAAAGTAATAGCTACTTAGTAATACAGCTCATGGCAGCAAACTGTTAATAACAAACAATCTCCTTGTGAACAGTGTTGTATTTGAATGGCAACTTAATATATGTAGTTAAAACGGGGTGGACGTTTTCATCGTTGTCCTTCCTTTTGTGCCTTTTCCTCGCCTTCATAAACACTTTTTCAGAAAGTGGCACCCTGGTCCATCAGTTCGGTCATAGCAGCAAAGAGTTCATATTGTGCCAAAGGCTTCTTTATATATATACATAATCTTATGTATATAGATATATACACACACACACACGTGCACACATGCATGTTTTCCACAGGACATCAGGAAATGTGGCTGCAGAAAAGAGGGCTTGGGTCCTTTGAAGCCTCACATTTCCTTAGCTATTAGAGACAACTTTCTCCGAGGAGTGTCAAGGACCTGACACACAGACCTTACTATTATATTCTTATGAATTTATCCAAACCCCAGAAGGGAGGGTGCAAAGCGGACGGTGCCAGGCTCTTCTCAGGGGTGCCCGGTGACCGGAGAAGAGGCAGTGGAACGTGGGAAACCCTCTGAGCACAAGGAAACACTTGTTCACAGTGAGGGTGATGGAGCACTGGCACATGTTATTCAGGGAGGCTGTGGACTCTCCATCCCTGGAGATACTCAAAAGTCATCTGGACATGGTCCTGGGCAACCTGCTGTAGGTGGCCCTGGGTTAGCAGGGGAGTTGGCCCAGATGACCTCCAGAGGTCCCTTCCAACCTCAGCCATTCTGTGCTTCTGTGGCTCTGCAACCAAGAGACAGGATTACCACAGATGGTCAAGCCTACCTTTACAGTTCCTTCACCCTTCACCTCCACCCAGAACTGATTCTAACAGTACAACAACTGTAGAACAGCTGTGCAAGTGTCTTGAAAAACAAAGGGCACAGAAAGTGTCTGAGCACAACATTTTGGAGGAGAAGTTATATTCTTGAGAGACAAAAAAAGGTGAAAAGAGACCCAGATAGGCCACATAGTAATATACATTAAAAATAATCTATATCTGTATCTATTTAAAAGTCTCAATGAATATATTCTAAAGTATTTTTTTTTCCCATTTTTTCTTATCCTTTCATTTCAAAATAGTTTTCATAGTGAAGGGAGCCACTGATTGACTTCCCACTTGGAAGTCCCATTTTATTTTCAACAAAACATGCCACTAAGGAGAAACAGTCTAAAAACCAAGGACTGAGTAACCCTTGCTCAGGTAGTTACCGTAATAGCTGGGTGATGCACCAAGAGACTACAAGCCTGTACCCTGCTCTCAGGCAATGCTGCTGAGATACGTGTGTGTGTATATATACACGCACATGCACATCTTTTTTTTTTTTAATTTAACTTACCTAGTTGTGACTTTATAATAATAAAAATCTTCTTTTGGGGACTACATGATCCAAAATGCACAAGTATGGCAAATTCATTCAAATTTTGCAACCACTCTGGAATCCCCACAAACATTAATACAGTATGTGGTGGCAGATTTTTTTTCTGAACAAGAGCTGCTCAGTCTAGTTTCGAAGCAGCTGGTGGTGGTTGCTAACAGCAGGACCTTACGCTGCTTCATCCAGCTTTGCCTGTGGCGCAGCTACAGATATTTCAGACTAAAGATTGGATACTTATTGCTCATTTATTTCCATTAAGACAAGTCTGAAATAAAGACCTGTGTTTGTACTTAGTCCAGTCATGCAACAGAATGAAAATACAAGCTTGTCTCTCCGGCGTGCTTGCTGCACACAAATGCAGCGAGCACCAAGGAGATCTGGAGCATTTCAAGGAGGAATGGTTGGGGTTTGCCCTCTTGAAGAAAAACAAATAGTGGACACAAGGCAGAGGAATAATATGCTGAAAAGTGAGAAAAAAAGCACATGCCCTCCACAGACAACTGGAAAAATAACATACTTCTCTTTGGAAATGAAAATTTATTTTACTGATGGGTCATCAACTGCTGACAGGACTGTAACATTTACTTACCATAGCCACTAATGAAATTAACTCGCTCCCTGTGCCATTTTTGAGTGAAAAGGAGACGTCAGATAGGCCAGAAAAGTTAGTTCAACGGGGACGGCAAATGCCTGGTGAACTCTGATTACTTTCATACACCCATTTTGTCTTTGTTTTACAACAGCTTTTTTAATTAGCCTTTTTTAATTCATGAAGGCAACACAACAAAATTGTTATGATACACAAGTAATTCTTTTAAGAGATGTATTGATGCACATTATCTCATTGTGAAATAAAACATGAAGCCATGCCAAATGCCTTTGGATTATAATTCCAGGATAGTTTAACAATACAATAAATTTAGATTCCAAGGTTTCTGGAATTCTGTAAAAACACCATCGCCACCTAATGTTAAGGCAGCATTTTCTAGTTTAGCGTTGTACAGACTGCCTTTACAGCCTGCCAGGAACTGCTGGTCTCCTCACTGGTACTATAAAGCCAACACGGCAGAACTGAGCCTCGAGCATGACGTTGAAATTCGTGTATACCTGGACTGCCCAGCTCGGGATCAGATGCAGGCATACCAAAAAATTTCATCTGAACCAGTGAAACGTCCTGCCTGATTGATACCAAATAAACATTTTTCCATGGCTGGATAATGCACAGGTGAGCTATTAATGATTGTGGAACCACAATTTTTTGTAGTTCATAATTAAAGAAGCAGAATACATTTCTACAGGTTATTACTAAAACTTTTTTTTAAATCTATTTTAAAATCTTCCTGTTTTTCCAGCACATCTTATAATATGGTCCCAGAACTTTATTTGATGATGTCTCAGCCATGTTTTAACTGAATACTTTTATAAATTGGACAGCTCTTGGAAAACACACTTGTCGTGGTTTCCACTGGGGTAGAGTTAATGTTCTTCGCAGCAGCTGGCGCAGTGCTGTGGTTTGGTCCGGCGCGGGGCTGCGCTGGTGGCACACGGGGGGCTCGGCTCTCGCTGGGCCGTGTTTATACTCAGTCGAGGAGTTTTCAGCTTCTCGGCCCGGCCAGCGAGCGGCTGGGGGGCACAAGGAGCTGGGGGGCACGGCCGGGACAGCTGGCCCCCGCTGGCCAAAGGGGTACTTATTCTACTTCAAAACTCCAACGCTTATTCTACTTCAAAAGATATTGATCACACTATTATTCTCCTTTCTCATAATACAAAAAAGTTCTTGCATCCATCTAAACCTAGACACGCTAATGGTTATTCAATGACGCAACTGCCTAGATTGGATTTGACATCTTCCTTTAATCCACACGTGTAAAACTGCCTCCAAGTGTCCCCCTCCTACGTTACAAACAGTGTGAAGCAGAGAAAATGACCTACTACCAGCTCCGTACACAAACTCTCCAGACTGACTCTTCTTCTATACACTAGTGTATCAGTGAAGACTTCCTAGTCTGTAAATACTTCAACCATTTTTTTCTGTGTTGGAAAATGAATACGGTAATAAAAAGATGCTTTCTGAGCATCATAAAATAGAAAAGTGGAATATACTCTTCGGGAGGAATAAACAGCAATTGCCTCTTTCATTAGTCACTCCATATGCAGTGTAATTATCACTTCTATATGAATAACTGTGTGATATATCTTTGTCACTTTTAGTGGTGGATGTGGAAATACTCCAATATTTGTAACTCTGACTTCTAAAACATGTATCAGTGTTTTCTGTGTATGGGGCATAATAAGAAGAAAAGTAATGCCAGATATATGTATTTGCATATCTTTATTCCCAAAGCATTTTTTGATGTTCCTTCACAGCCTGTTTAATATCATAATTACTTTTAATTCATGCAAGCCTACTTCTACGTGGAATTATAAATCGTTCAGCCCAGTCAGAGGATGGGGCCCTGACTGCTGAAATTATTCTACATAGCTGACAGGCTCTCAGTATTTTGTTTCAATTTTTTTTCTGTTGAAAACTGTGAAATCTAACCACATCCGCAGAAGATTTATACATTACTCATACTACTCCATCGTTTAGATATTGGTGTACTAGGAATATTTCCAGAGTTCAGTCTCTTCAGTGAATTAAACACCCTCCACTACAGAAAGGAAACAACGCTTTATGGAACACACATAGTTTCAACTTTTAGAAATTTAGAGCTAGGGAAAGGTAAATTGAAACTACATTTGAATACTTGTTGCACTTTTCTACTTAATTTCCAAGAGGATCCCAAGCTGAGAGAGAAAGCAGATCAATTGTATGCCTAAACATGATCCTTCTCTTTTTTCTTCATGTTTTTTGGACATCATACATATTTATGACAGTCATGCTCCTGACAAGCAATTTTAAAATTCCCTTCTAACTCTTTGTTCAAAAGGTGAAAATGAATGGGAATTTTATTGCTTAGCTTCTGAATC
The DNA here is from genome assembly GCA_035590275.1 of Ibycter americanus. NCBI lineage: Eukaryota > Metazoa > Chordata > Aves > Falconiformes > Falconidae > Ibycter > Ibycter americanus. Next base: position 102,567,245 of record JAVJGI010000040.1, read on the forward strand.
AAATTCACTTACAACAAAATGTGTTTTAACCCTCAAAATGAAGCCCAGCGAAGTATCATCTGCTAAATGTATCATCTAAATGTTAAATGCCTCAGTCAGCATCGTATCTAAAACCCGATTACAAAATAAAAGAATTTTTTTTCAAAGCACACACTGCTCGACTGTTTTCTTTATATGGACTGCTCTAGTGGCTGCCTTTCTCTTTCTACAGTTTCCGACATTCCATAGGAATTTCTTTCATTCCATACATTGATCAATGGAGTTACTGTCTGAATTACAGCAGTCTGGATTCACAGTTTGTGCAAGATGTTTTTCTAGGTGCAGATCTTTAAAAAAATCAGCCACTGCCATGTTTTAACAATTTTTTTGTGCAGCTCCACTTCATTTGTCCCCAGCATGCTAAGGGTTATGAGAGGCCATGAGGAGTGAAACTATTTATTTTAGAATCACATTTCATAACTCTCACATTTTGAAGCATAGGTCTCACAAACTGAGAGCAGTCAGAATTCTGTGCTTATTTAATATACTTTTGAGACATGCATTTCACAACAAATTGTTTTCTAATGCCAGTGAAATGAGTACGTAATGTAGGAATATCTGATTAAAGCATAATGTAAAAAGTAGTCCCTTAAAACAGTTACTTCATTTATGAATCTAAAAGTTTATTTTCCATTCTTTTCTCTTCAATGCTCACACCAGAACTACCAACGATAATAAAATTAGATAGAGCTCTTGCTTCTTCCTTGGCCATACACTACAGACACTTGGCCAAACACTACACACGCTTGGCCATACCCTTCTAGCTACAGACCCCCGTGACCGGAATCCAGTGTCACATCGGGGCAGAACAGGGTGACAGTGTACACAGACGAGCTGCCAGGGCTGCTCGCAGGATCGTCTTCCCCAGAAGCATTACGTTTTGCTTTCAGTTGCCAGGCCATAGGCAATGCCACGTACGTCAACCAGTTAGAAGTGTTAAAGGATTTATCTCCAAGGAGGGACATCACATCTAGGAAATTCAAGGCTAAGCAGGCAAAGCCAAAGCTGTTCTGATCCAATAATGGTCATGACGCATTTGAGTGGGAAGCTGGAACAGACGACCTTCAGAGCTCCTTTACTTCCAACTAGCATTTCCATGATTTTGTTTTACAGGTAGACAATCGTCTTTCATAGCTGTCATTGCTCACTGCTACGCCACTGTGAATATTATTGGCATATTAAAGGTGACTAGGAGGTATCAAGTCTGCCCAGAGAACTTCAAGGCCACAATGTGCAAAATCCTATGCATGCCCTTGAAGTCAAGAACCTGTTCCACTGATTTCTGAAGGTGTGATTTCTGAAGGTGTGACATGCCTTCAGAAAAACCTTGGACAACTGGAAGAGTGGCAGATAGCATTTTCTTTTTTGAGGAAGACACTTTAAAAAAAAGGTCCATAGAAAAGTAAATGAGGGTGAGAGGGAGGTTTAAGCAGCAAATGCTAGGACAGCAGGGTGAGTAGGAATTGCAGTAAAAAAGAAACATGGAAATGTCTCCAGCTCCTAGAGCGCTATGAAAATCCCTGCCAGTAATTTTATGGTAAATATCAATACTGAAAACACCTAGATGTTCATATAGCTTTGCTTGCCAGGCATTTTCCATCCCACTCATTTTTGTGGGCACCATCCGGGGAAGTTTGGAAGAACTGCTTCCCAAGTTCTGCTTCGGTCAGTTTCAGGAGATGCTGGACATTTTCAGGCCTCTTCCCAAGATATCAGTAAGCTGCAGGATGGTGTCTTTTAGACTCTGGTGCAGAACAGCACTTAGAGACGTGCCTTTTGGGACACGCCACCCCACTGATGCCCTCACACTTCACACTGCAATGCAACCAACAGACTGGCAAGGAGGATTATTGAGCCTCATCAACGGATACTTTGATGTTAGGAGTTTCAAATATGACAGAATTCCCAGAAAAGTCTTAGATTTTGCATAATTTTCCCCTTATTTGCTTCACCACTACCTACTTTGCCTTGTGGACCACCATGTACATGTTGCTGCCTAATAACTAAGCAGGCTACCAATACATATATTTTGGTTGTCCACGGCAGCCCTTTGCCTCCTGAAGCTATACCTTCCAATGAAACCTAACAGGACTGAGCCAGGAGCTTTCTGTGGGACAGAAAGAAACACAGGGACAAACAGCAACAAAGCTAAATTAACATATTTTAAGAAACAGTGTACACTGCAATGTCTGCTTAAGTATGATGGCTATTAGTTGTCAAATTAAGACACTAAACATACCATGATGCAGTACATACATATAAGTGGGGTGGGAACGACTTGCTATATACTGTCACCTGTACAGCTACTTTAGTACCATCAAGAGAGAATAATATATCTAGAAAAGCTGTAGTTCCTCTCCTACCCCAAACAGATCTGCTCTTTCTAGGTGACTGATTTTCCCATGAGTGTGGCTCATGGCTCAACAAGTCTTAAAATTTTTGCCGGGATCACTTTTAATTATGGGAGCACATTCTACCTGAGACATTCCGGTGAGTTTGCTGCCAGGTGGTTGTGTGGGTTGGCTGAATGGGAAAAGATCGTTTGGTAACCTAGAAATAGTGGTGGCAAATAGCCATGCTTCTTTAAATAGGTAACATTAATGACATCTGAAATAAAGCAATCTGATTTCCCCAGACTGCACAATTCGCTGTCTTTCTGGCCAAGGCACACCGTGCAAATTGGCAAAACTGCATGCATTTGGTCAAATGTGAGATATCACTGTGAGAAAACCCAAACCAATCCACAGCGCGCAAACCGAAGGAAAGGGGAAGAAATCTCAGCCAAAGGGACAGGCAGCCTCCAAAACAAGCGTTTGATTTGGAAATGAACATGTTAGAATAAGAAACAAGCTCTTTGGCACTCCGCGTATCCCAAACAGAAATAGCGCGATCAAGCTTCCCCCTCCACCGCTCACCTACTGAAACGGCGCCTTGCCCCCGGAGCCCCTGCCCCTGCCCCTGCCCCTGCCCCTGCCCCTGCCCCTGCCCCTGCCC
>JAVJGI010000040.1:102570305-102593157 GCA_035590275.1 Ibycter americanus
CCTGGCAGGCGGTGGGGCTCTGCTGTGCCACTGCCCCCGCCGCCCCAGGCAGCCCCCGCGCTCCGCCCGCCGCCCTCCCGTCCGCAGCAGGGAGCGGTGCCTCAGCACCGGGCACCGCGCCGTCAGGATCAGGCACGGCCCTCAGCGCATCAGAAATGAACCACAGGTGACGCATTTTAACTGAACCGATGCTGGTTTGCGGGTACCACTGGCAGCACCTGGGGTGCCTGGAACCGTCGGGTTTCCGGCGGCAGCGGCTGCATGGACACAAACGGAGCGACCGAGCGCGGTGCAGCCTGCGAGGGCACGGCAGCGCCCAGCAGGCCTGTGCGCACTGAGGTACTCAGCAGACCACTAGGACTTCCTTCAAGAAATTCCTTGTGTGCCATGGCCTACAGCTGAGCCAGAACATAGAAACTTAGGGGGGTTTAAGCCAAAACACATGAAAGTACTTCAGTACGGCCTTTGTCAGCGGGGCAGGGCCTTCAAACACCGTTTAGTGGCAAATGGAAGCACAACTGAGGTTTCAGTTCTCTTCAGACCACGGAAACAACTGCTTGCGGCGGGCTTCCAGCATGGCCAGGGTGCCTTCAGAGGGGACATGAAAACAGCCTTTATAACACGGTATGCAAGCCAGCTGTTTTCCCCTTCTGAGGCCTCAAAAAAGGCAAAAAAAGGTCTTCTGTTGCCTGGTAGAGCAGCTTAGCAAATAGGTAGCTTATTGTCCAGGGGTGTTACACAGAAAACTAATCCAGTTAGAAAAGTGACCAAATGGAACAAATTGACTAAATCAGGTTTGTTCTGCTCGTGTTACCAATCTCTTTGGCTGCTCATACAGATGACCCTGACTGAACCCAACTGATTTTCTACAGTAAATTAACTATGCTTTGCATGGAAAGGCATTTTATCAGCTATGAAATCAGGCTCAGCTCCACATTAAAAACATGTACAACAGCTGCCTGAAGACGCCTCTGAAAGATACACAGCGGCTTCTTCAATTTAGGCTCAAGTGCAGTTTGATGATGTCCAAATGCTCAGCCTGGTACAAGAGGATGTAGCGTCATCTGAGTTATCTTTACAAAATGCTGTGCTCGATATACACCAGTATTCCTGTAATCGTGCTCTGTCTTAGGAAAGAGTACAGTGAGCCATCCCTGTCACCACGTAAGTCAGTGTGGTTGTACACATTTAACACTCAAAGCACATACAGTAATTACTTGATAGAAACAAGTTTTTAAATGTATGTATGTATTTATTTACAGCCATTGTGTGGGTTCACTGTGAAGAAAAGCACAGGCTAGCTGCTCCTATGAATCACACCAGTTCATCCACAGCCAATGAAAGTCAATAATTCAGGGTTCCTTCATTAAACTCAGCAGGTCACAAGTGCAAAGTTTATGTCAACAGCCTAATGACAGCCATTCTGTGTACAGAGAGCCAAGGAAAGAGACAAATATTTACTTTATGTAAACTATTGCTGAGCATGTTACTTAGGGCAAGAAAGAGCTGTTCAGCTTGGCTAATAACAAAACCCAGATGTCAATGAGAAATTTGTAAGTCTTCTTTCAGTGCACATAAACAAAATGCAAACTGCAGAACCACATAAAATTATAACAATTTCTTTCCACATTTTTTAAAGGCATGCACTGATTGGAATGCCAAGGACTGAAAAACACTGATAACTGCCTAGATAGCTTGGAAAAATAAAATGACTCTGCAAGAAGCTAGAGCAAGTCATAGGGAGGACTCTATCATTCAGACTTCAGCATGGTTAGCACTTAGATTTTATAAATTCAGCTCTGTCCACAATCTGAGTACCAGCATGTTTAGAACCATGTTCTGAGCAACTTTTATTCACTAACTTGTGGTTGAAGATGCAAAGAAACATGGAAAAAGTAGCCAGGGTAAGCAATGTAAATCAAGATACTTTCTCAGACATAATTAAAGGCCCACTACATGCACCACAAGGCAATACCAGGCAGAATAAGACAGACTGCACTGCTATGTACAGTTAGATATGTGCCTAATTGCTATTTGAATAAAGGAGAAGTGACAAAGTAATTTGTTAAGACACCACCGTATCTTTAACCCTCCCACACGAGCCCAAGTAGAATAGGGTACTATGTTTGTACAATTTTCATGAACACAGAAGAAAAAATGTGAAAGCGCACCATAATTCAAATGACACTGCATTTGAGTGAAGAGGAAGAAAGCATATTATTCCTTACATATTTGTACACATGCTATGCTAGCTGCGCTGAAAGGGACGAAAATCTTCCAACAGAGTTAGTAAAAATTCAGAGTTCTAACTCAGGAACTGCTGAGACTTCAGAACTCCAGTTTCACTCTAAAGAAAGGTCCAAGTATTTCTGAAGAGTTTTGGTGAAATAACAACCAAATCCCACCACTTTGCAGAACATGCAACAGAATTTTAAAATTCTGAATGAAATATTTCAATCTTTTTCACATTCTGTCACAACACATAGCTTGACCTACAAATTACATAACATATCAAACTTCATTTTAACAGGCTAAACAGATGTCATTTTGATCAAGAAGGGGTTTCAGCTGGTGCTGTGAATTAGTAACTCATGATTTTAAACACAAAGTTTTAAATACTCTGTTCTGTTGTCTGTCCCATTTCAGAACGAAAGCAGTAGTCATTCTAGGACTTGGAAATGAAAGCAACACTTCTACTGAAACAAAAGGCCCAACATGACACAAGGTCACTAAAAAGGTAAACTAAACCCCAGAAGTTCTCAAACAATTTCAAAGCCTGCCATCTGAATTTCCCCCCGACACTTCCCCACCGTCCTTTCAGCTTGTTTCCTGCTTCCCTCTAGGAACCATCCATAATTACACGATTTCCTCAAGGCTTGGCTGAAACTCTTATTCTGTTAGAGAACTGATCAAAATTTTCTAATTAATCTTTCTAATGTCTCTCAGAAAGACACGGCAAAGCTCAAGCCCTCTGCTGGAGGACTCCTGAGGCGTTTGCTTTTATCTGCACCCTCCACCACCGGTGCAGTTTGGTGCTCCCTGGGGAAGAGAAGAAAACCAGGCTGTAGCTGCCTCACTGCATGCCAGCCAGCAAATTCACTGCGTGCCAGCCAGCAAATTCACTGCCTCACTGCATGCCAGCCAGCAAATTCACTGCCTTACTGAAGAGATTGGCTGATTGGCAAAGGCAAAGATGACAAAACTTTCTCATCTAAACTCTCTGATGGTCACTCTTTTGTTGGCAGGGTTGGAAAAAATAAGTTGCTCCTTCCCAATCCCTCAGTGAATAATTTAATCCATAAGCAATTTTCTTGACGTTAGATAAGCAACTCGAGAACACCTCAAGGTATTTTTTTCCGTTTGCATATAGCCTGTACAGCGGTACAGCAGGAGGCACCTGCACTGTTCCTCTAAAACCACGTTTACTCATTCCCTCCGGGGAGACCGAGGAGAGCTCAGCCCTCAGAAGAGCAGCACAGCAGTTTGCTGCGGGCTGGAGAATCCTGGAAAGCAGTCATGTTAAGGGCACAGTGACAAAACGAACACTGGGCAAGCATAAGCTTAGCAGCAAAAAGCCAAACACCAGCGAGTCAGTTCATCTCCTGGTGTCACCAAACATTTTCATCTTAAATACACAGTTTATTTCTGTGCACTTTATTACTAAAAGGAACTGTGGGAAAGGAAAAAGGGGTTATTTCTGCAACAGTCAGACTAAAAGATTTGAAGTATATACCTCTTGACTCTTCAGTAGTTACACGGAGAATTTATATCGTTCATGTATTCGCAGCACCAGAAAGAAAGGAAGATTATTCCTATTTCTAGCACTCAACACCTGATTTCAGGAGATGAAAGCATCTAAGCCAAGCATCAGGAAAATATTGCTTATAACATAGTCCAATGTTGTGGAACAGCAAGCATGAGATACCTATCACATCAGGCACTTAAAAATCAGATACTGAGATAAAAAAATGTAGTGAACATTTGGAAACAGGAACTTCTATATTAACAGAGGAATGAGTAGGGAAGCATATCAGGCTAGGACGATCCTGCAGGAACACACTCCCAGAGCAGTCTCCGAGTCTCCAGAGATCTAAGGAGGCTTGCATAACCCCACCTGATCTTCATTCATGATAAGGTTAGGAGTCCTTCCACCAGTAATAAGATGATGCACAGAAAGAAACTGTCCTGTATGAGTAGTGGTTGTCTTTCCTACTTCTGACTTCTGAGCTGACTGTCACAGGGCAGGGTACTTAAAGAACCAGAGCTTCAGGTGATAGAAACTGGCATAGATCGACCAAAAAAGAAACTGTGTGTCAAATAAATATTTGTTCTTTTTATCACTGTAGTTTTATCACTTGTAGTTTTAATGAGCCTCTGCTTATTAAATTTAATGTGCCAAAATTTGGTTCTCTCCTGTCCAGATCACACTCACTGTACTGTCAAGGTCAAGAACACTGTACATCATCAGGTCAAGTAAAACAGTTTTGCCTGATGCAACAGATTTATCTCTGATATCTATACAGTATATTGTGTTTCTGTCGCTATTCAGACATACATTAACATTTTCCTCATTCTAATAGCTGGTACCAGTTTGTTTCCTCAATTCATTATCTGTAATACAGCATTACATATTTCTCATCTGCACTTACAGCATTTGTTAGTGATAACTAATCTGTGGCTTCTACTCCTACTGAAATAACTACCTACAGCTTCGACTTTTAGATGCACCATCTACTCTATGGCAGTGTCAGTTAAAAAGGAACAAAACAGTCTGAGTAACATTAAAGTCTTCATGTGCAATATCTACATCCCTTCAATAATTTCTAATGCTCCTATCACATAGTAATCTAGGGGTCATTTAAATAACAAATTCAGACTATTTTTTATAAGATAGTAAAAAAACCCTTTTTGACGTAAGTATAATTGCTCATAATGGAGAAGTAATATATGAAGCTTTTCCACTTTTCCCAAAACTACATGTAAACTTTTAAAGCAGTGTTCTCTCTCTTCACGCTAAACTTGAGGCTATGTCTTCCACAGATGCTGCGGGCTTTGGCTCTGTCACAAGAACATATGATCTGCAATTACAGAAAGACTTTCACTGAAAGTTCATAAAGGCTGGGCTGGTAAAACTAAACCTTTAACTCAAGATATCTGAAAATCGCAATTTGCTCAGACACTTACCAGGAGAAATCTCTGTGCACTGGGACACACATCACAGCTGTGTCTGCGCTCACACTGTGCCTGGCACATTCCCGGTGTCTCCCGAGTGACACGTACATCTATCCTAACTGCTTTCTGCTACTTTTCGCTGATGTGATACACCCAAAACCATTCAGTGTTCTCCCTTTCTTTGAAGTACTTTCTGTTGCTTATTACACTCTGAAGAACTGAGCGAGCAGGCACGACAGGCTGCCTTACAGCTGGGGAACCAACATAGTTCTTTTCCCTTTTCCAGAATGAATGGCAATTTGAGCTCTTTAACTCGCGGCAGCTTCCCTACATGCAATGAAGAACAGTAAGCAGCAGAGACAATGAAGATCTGAAATGCAGCGTCTTTTTCCATACTAGGAAAGCGTCTCTTAAAATTAACCCTTACTCTCAATTTATAGATGTGGTTTGGAGAAGCCTTACCTTCTATGATCTGAGCTGCCGAACCAGCATGGAGTGACAAGCCAAAAAGCACCAGCAGCAAGTCCCAGGTCCACCAGGCATGCCTGGAGCAGGTGTGCCAAAAAACAGAAGGGGTGGGGGGTGGGAAACAATGAAACCGAAGAGTGTAATACAGAAGCACACAGGGAAAAGGAAAAAACCAAAGCAAAAAGTGAAATTTAGAAGTGAGAGTTCTTACCATGAGAGCATTTTTTGAAAGTCAGTTGAAAGACCGCAAATGAGGAAAAAGTTCAGTGCACATGGGTTTTATGTCTATGAAAATAAAAAGTTAATAGAAGCAGGAGCCTGCTGCTTCTCCTCCAGCATCCAGACACAAGTGGAACAAAGGCAGCTCTCAGGCGCTGTGACTCACTGCAGCTCGCTGCTCCAGCTCTGAAACACGACTCCGTGCAGACTTCCCTGCCAGACCACTGCCGAAAATCTCATACTTTATTTATTGATGGGCACTCCTTACTGCTGTACATCATCCCACCGCTGTCATTATCCAGTTATTGTCTTTAACTACTGTGTACCCTGAGCGACAGCAGCGTAGCCTCTCCAGCTCCCCCCACCCTGTCTGCCCCCAACCTCCACTTACTTACCCGATAACGCATGACCAAAACATCCTTCCTGCCAGCATTATATAGCCAATGATATGCATTCTTATATGGAATGGGACGTTCTCTGGCCATCGTAACCAAACTTTAACAGGAGCAACTTTTAAGACAGGAGCAGGACAGAGCAGCCCGTTACCCTGCAGCACGTGCCTGGCAGCCCTACTGCCTCAGCTCTTCTGTCACCTACAGAGACGTTTCGAACACACCCTCTTCTCTGACAAACAGTCTAAGTTTAATACTCCTATCTACAAAGAGTTACAACCTGCCTGTAGATTAAGAGTGCGTATCTAGTCTACCTTAGCAGCTGTACATATATGTGCCTGCTATAGAGATCCTGCAGCTAAGCAGTTCTAATAGTTTCCATTAAAAGTGTTATTTCACCCCTCCCTTCAACTTCATGAAAAGCCTTTTTTCCACATGTAGTTCTTCAAAGCCAGTTCTTGCTCAAGGAAGAATTCTTGCAAAAATAAACTTGCGATTAATCAGACAATTTTTAGGTCATGAGATTTTTAACAAAGACTGCAATTGTCACTTTTGGACTGGGAGAGGAGGGAGCCTGGAGAGCACTGCGTATGGAAAAACCTCGGTGGGCCCTTGGTAGACCAAGGCTGGCAGGTGCTGAGGGTTGCTTTAGGAGATTCAAAACTAAAACCAGATTTACTTAGGGTGGGGCGCAGGGGACAGACACGAGTAAAGTTCTCTGCAGTAGTGAAAGGACAGTCCCAAGCAATAAACAGAATTAAGAAGAATTTCATTGCACCACGAATAGAATGCTTGAGTTTGGGGGTTTTTCTTTGTTGACTATTTTTGGGGAGTACTTGGTGTTATGTGGTTTGGTTGTTTGGGGGTGGGGGTTTTTTGTTTGTTTGTTTTTTATGATATTATTTTATTAAATAAGAAAAACTAGAATCTTGATTCTGCCCCAGACTCCCCTTTTTGGTTAGAAACCACAACAGGTCAGCTCTCCTCAGGTGTATTTTTAGCTGAGCCCCAGGCCAGCATTATTCGCTATCCACCTTATGCTTAATGATAAGGAAGCAAGAGATCAAACTATCTTTTAATGAAATTTCTTATTATAAACACATATTGTTTCATCTTCTTCAGTGGACCAAGGCCCCCCTTTTTTCTCTTCCATAGTACTATATCAGGGCTGAAAAAAGTTTCACCATTCATCGTTTCTCCACCAGACTGTCAGCTCTTTCCTTTCTCTCTCCCTGAAGTTTCTCCATTGTTATCGCCACCAGCAGCACTGCTTATAGGAACACAGTCTGCAACACTTGTGCAAATAATACACCAAAAGCATTTATTTTATGCCTTTATGTAGGACACTACATATATGTTATCCCAGGAGAAAACACTGGGGTTTTTACGTGTTCTTGTGAAATGTATGTATTTAAAAGCCTGGCTCACTTTTCCATTTTTTTTTGGTAATCTTTAGCCATAGCTACCAAGAACCATTATTAGTCCTATCAAACTATTTTTTAACTTGGTTCCTTCTTTCAATAGTAATTCTTCTGTCTCTCTGTACATAAAATGTCAGAGGCTCACCTGCATAATGCGCCCTGTTGAAGTATAGTTTTTGTGTGGTATATATGGCCGAAATATACGTCTGCTTTTATGTCTTACAGTAGAGTAACATTTTAGAGACAAACGTATGATCAGGCTCCAGATTTATAAAATTCAGGTGACTATGTAGTAAGGATTTTTTATGGTATAAACTGCAAAGATTTCATTAAAAAATAAAATTTCTTCTATTGTTTACAATTGGATGGATTTTTCCTCTGATTTTAGAAAACCCATAGAAAAAAGGAAGTAGCACCTCTCCTTCTCCCATAGGTAATACACTGTTCATGCAGATGATCTACCTCAAATGCGGCTGAGAGAGTCTTTAGTTTCCGCTGGATATTTTAACATGGATGTCTGGCCAGTGCTGAAGATCTTTAGTGCTGCTGGGTAAAGGAAGGCAAGGCAAAGCATGTTCTTGACCTCTGCATTCCATTGGTTTTACGTGGACAGCAGTGGAGGAATCCCTAAATACAAACAGCGTATTACCCTCACTCCTGCAGGGCTTTGAGATTTCTTGAGTTTCTAGGGTTCATCCGTAGTCCTAAGGATTACAGAATACCGACAGGCTGGCTGCATCTGCTCTGCCTGTGCCTGGCTGGCTCCCTGCGAGGGCAGTGACATTTGTACACATCCACTCAGCTTTAATCTTGCTGTTTGTCTCCTCCTTTTCAAACACAGCAGGGCTCCTTTGAATTAAGATGTAAGTGCTTTCCTTCAGCATTGGCTGCAGCTGTCTCCAGCTAAGCTGGCGTCTTCCTGCTGGTTAAAAATCTCCATTTTCCAGGCAGAAGTTTTGTTTACTTTCCTCAGCTCTGTCAACCAATTGCATTCCGTAAGATTTGAAATGGCAGACGACAATTCTGCCATTGCAGTTCTTACTCATTCTCTGAGTTAGCCTGGCCGGGTGTTTTATATTTCTGATCACCCCTTTGTCAAGAAGTTTGTGTTTTTCCTCCCAATTGCAATGCAAATTTCTTAGCTGGCCATTTCTAGCCTCTATAATCATAGGATTTAAGAACCATAAGAATATTCTTGTGCAAGATAAGTGTTAGAGAAGCAGTATGCACCAAGGCCTGAGTGAGTTAAGAACCATGCTAGGAGAGAATAAAAGATTCCTCTTTTGCCTGGACTTCTCCTGAGCACGTACAAACGTTCGGCATTCCCAGTATCCCTTGGCAAGGAGGCCCGTGGCTCAGTCACACCTTTCATAGACGGCTCTGCTGCTTTGTTTTCAGTTTGCGTCCTGCTGATGTTCTTCGATGCCTCCAACTTCTTGCACTGACTAGGGGTCACCTGTTCACTGCCCATGCTGTTTTCTCCATGCTCCTTGTGATTTCAGAAGCCTCTTTTACACACCCCTTCCTCTCGTCGCCTTTCTGCACTGAGTGTCAACTCGCATGGTCATTTCTCATACTGCAGCCACCCCACACCTCGCTACCTTTCCAGCCTTTCTCGGAGTTCCTCTGCTCACTTGTGATCTTCGGTGGAGTCAGGGGAACCATAACTCCACGATGCAAATAATCCCGAGATTTCCTGAGTAACATAGCAATGTTCTCCGTATTTTTCCCAATGAGGAGCACAATTGGCGTACTTTCATGACTGTGGCCAAGATGACATTTTCATGGAACTCTCATAAGCTCATTAATTTGCTCCTAAGAGGTAACTATGTATAATTAGGATTGCTCCTCCCTCTTTCAATACATTTGTAACAAATGGAAGAAATTAATTACATCTACCATTTTATTCTCCGCTCATTCACCCTCAGAGGATCCATTTGTAATTCTTTATAATCTACCCCTGTCCTTATTAAAAAAAACCTCATCAGCAACTTAACTGCACAGCAGTCATGTAACTGCTTGCCCGCACTGGGTCAGGCAGGCAGCGCGGACTCTGCAGAACCGCAGCAGTGGCCTTTCCCTGCTGCAAGGGCTGGCTGCATGTTCCTCGCCTTTTGGCCTCTCTTTTAACCACCTGATCGTGCACAGCACTCACTTCTCGTGCCTCGGCTTCCCGAAAAGCTATTGTCGGTCTTTCTGGGTACATCATGTAAGTGATGGATTGCTTCAGGATATGTCAGTTCATCCAGAAATGCTGAATGGCGTTTTGGCTTTGAATATCATCAGCTAACTGCTGCTCAACAGCTGCTCCCATGGTGGTTTGGTAATACACTTTCACAGGCATAACGAATGCTTCAGTACCCCATTTTCTGCTTTTTCCTGCTTTAAAGAAAGCATCTTTAAAATAAAAAGTTTTAGAAGTCTATAAATGCTGGGTTTAATATATATTTATGAAGGAATAAGAGTGTACATTTCTGTACCTGAAGACAGGTGTGTACCATACCCTACAGCAGGGTACAAATTCAGGTCACAGAGGCAAAGAATTCTGACATTTTCTAGCTCTTTAGTGCTTCATTTCACATAATTTGAAGTTTCTGCCTACTCTACCCCTCCCTCACAGTATTATAAAAAGCACTGGAAAAAATGTTAAATCTTTCAGACAGCTGGAGCTGGCTGGCAAAGAAGGCAAAGGGGAATCGGGGACCTGAAGCCGGCAGTGCAGCCCTGGGCAGAAGGGAATCGCCCACGAATGCTTACGCTAGAACGTGGCTTTTAGAGGGGAAGAGACCAGGTCTGTTGGTGACACAGACGGGTATGGGGGGAACCAGGCTAGTGGGGGGATGGATGAGAAGAGTTCCCAAAGGGGAACAGGGCTGAGCGAAAAGCCCGGGACAGGAGGCTTGGGCTGGGCGAGCCCAAAGCGGAGGGTCAGGGCAAGCCAGCTGGGAAGCCGGAGGCAGGGCAAGTCTGGGGGTGCTACCGCACACTAGGTGGCAAGGGAGCCAAGAGTAAGTGTTTAGACATATATATTTCCCTTCTACAAACTCAGTCTTCAGCAAGGCAGCATGACTAGAAGAGGAAAAATGCTGTGATACTTCTGCGATAACCAAGCACCCATGACACCTGCTAGCAAAGCTCGTCTTGTGCCACGTACTAATAGCTCAAGCGGTATACACGGCGCATTCAGTATTTCTGATGGCACATGCGAGCGTCACTATGCCCCTATCAAATTTCAAGTTTGTATTCTAAAATGCAAAAACATTAGAGCTATTAACTGACTATTTGATGGGGTCACAAAAATTACCATTTCCAAAACTGGCGGAACTGTTTCTGATACAGTCCATGGTGTTGGCATGAGGCGCAAAGCCAGAATTCAAACTGGTCAGTGTTCAGAAACTGAACAAGCAACTGAAATTATTCAATACAGTGTGTGGGACAACTGTAAAACCAAGCATAAGTGGATGTTCTGCTTGTAATTTAAACTCATTTGCACATCAACACTGATCTTATTGCTATATTAAATCAATTTATCATTAACAGAGGGGTACATAGTTTTAAAGCATATTTAAAAAATAAGTCTTATCTATATTAAGTACATGCATTGCAGTGAAAGGCTCCATTCAGACTAAATGTCATACATTCCATTTATATGAATAAACCCAGAAAAAAATTATATGCAGCACTTTTGCTGTCTGTTTCCATGTTCAGCTGCTGAAGAAAGATTTTCTCAGACACACACACACACAGACATGACCTACCACAGGGTATAGAAGGTAAAAAGCTTCACCAGAATCCCTCTCCCCATTCTGTGCAAGCTAACTTGGCTCAAATATTTTCCTTTTAAAAATATTTATAGAGCTTGACCCAAGGAGGGACCTCACTGACTACTTTTTAGACTGCCTCGAGAGAAACTTGTAAAAAGCATGCTCCCCGACACGGGGACAAACTTCTCGTGTCACTGGTTCACATGAAGCAGGGGTTCTCAGAAATATAAAAGCCTGCTTTGTAAGCCAACCACAACGTGATGCAAATGCCAAATCTTTGATCACCATTAGATTATTGTCTCAAGTTTCTACATTGTAAATCATCATCATAACATGGTCAGGACTGATAATCCACTTTCACAGGTAAAAGCAGTACAAGTACTTTGCTTAGATAAAGATTAAAAATCTGGCCTTATTGAAAAAGGTTTTCAGATGCCTACAGTGCAAGGATATTACCCAACATACTTGCCCTAAATATCAGGATCAAGACAAGGATCGGGATGAGACCTGGTATTTATAATGTGCATGATAGCAAAGAACACAGCAACTTTTTTTTTTTTTTTCAGATCTAGTTGTTACACTCAGATTCTTGTTTATGGGCAAAGACGCAGCACGCCTCTCAAACTGTAATAAATAAACCCAAGATGGTGAGGAGACATGGGACCCACCTCAATAAGCAGGGCAAAGGTATCTTTGCCACCAGTATGGCTGACGTGGGAAGAAGGGATTTAAACTAGGAATGGCAGTAGGAAAGGGTTATCAGCAGCCCTGTGGGGGAGGGAGGGACAGGGCTGACAAGCAAAGGGCATGGGGCGATGCATCAGGAAGGAAACACGAAATCAGCAAAACAAGGCTTACCTATGGTCACCTCCAGCATTTGCAGGTAAAAAAATTACTGGAAAGCCCCAGACCCTTGCTGGCAAACCAGGGCTCGAGGTGCCTCTCTGAGCTGCACGTACACTGACATACACGGCGTGAGGCGCAGGCACGGTGGGGCAGAGACCTGTGTGCAGCTGCAGGGCTGCGATCCTGTTGGAATCGCAGAGACATGGTGGGATGCCTCAGCGGCCCTCTCTGCTGCCCGCGGGCTGAGGGAGGGGATCCTTCCCCTCTGCCTGGCACCGCTGAGGCCGCACCTGGAGCCCTGCGTCCAGCTCGGGGCTCCCCAGCACGGGAGAGGTACGGCCGTGCTGGGGAAGGTCCAGCGGAGGGCCAGGACGATGGCTGAGGGGCTGGCGCATCTCTCCTACGAGGAAAGGCTGGGGCTGTTCAGCCTGGAGAGGAGAAGGCTCAGGGGGAATCTCACCCGTGCGTACAAACACCTGGCGGGAGGGTGCAAAGGGGACGGAGCCAGGCTCTTCTCAGGGGAGCCCGGTGACAGGACCAGCAGCAGTGGGCACAGACACGGGGGCGTCCCTCTGAGCATCGGGGAGCACTTGTGAGGTGACTGAGCACTGTCACAGGCTGTCCAGGGAGGCTGGTGAGTCTCCGTTCTCGGAGCTATTGAAAGCCATTGAGACAGACGCAGTCCCGGGCAGCCTGCTGCAGCCTCCTTGGGCAGGAGCAGGGGGCCAGATGACTTCCAGATGTCCCTTCCCACCACAACCATCCGTGACTCCTAGATTGTTAGTATAATGGAAATTTTAACAGTTTAATTCAAGGATCACCATTAGTCTTCATCTAATTATTGCAGAAAAAGAATGAAAAATCAAGTAGCTAGAGTACTTATATACAGGAAAAGATGCAATAATACAATCAAAAATTTAACAGACATATTTCTTAGCTTCTACCCCTTTTCTGGTGTTATGCTCACCCTTCCACTGCTCCTCTGGATGCTAATGTTGGTGGTTTCACTCTGGTGTTGGCCACGGGGATGAGGTCTTACAGCAAGTTGTCAGTGTCTGGATTCCTTTGCTGAGAGGAACACTGTATTCATGCTGTTCCTCTCCCCTAACACCTAAAACACATTTCCTTTGCATTTAGGTCTTTTAAAAAAAATTGAAATAAAATCCACACCATAAAAAGTGAAACCAAGATGTAAAGTAAAGCTAAGGTCTATTCAGAAAAAAAGCCATCACATATTAAGCTGCAATGTCCACATAACAGAGGTGGAAGAACAGAAGTTCCTGATCTCATGAAGTGTGACAGGCACAGCTCTCACCAGCTGTCAGTGGAAAAATGTCAGTCAGGCAAGGCTGTGTACGATGGCTACATTTGCTGGCAGGCTGATCAAATCTTCTTTGTGCTGTAGAGAATATATTTCTGATGAACACCAAACTTCACTTCCAAAGTGACAAAACTCCATGTTACGGGAACGCAGATTTATTTGCCAACACAGAGCAGTAGTGTCACAAGGATCTCTGACATAGATTTCTCTTCTCTCTTCAGATCTCCGTTACCCAATAGCTCGGCTGCCATTATTTTACTTACAGAAAATTAAGATATCCAACTGTCTTAAAATTGGAAAATATTTGTAATGATTGGGAGAATGAATTATAACCAAAACCAGAAGTAATCAAAGCATTGTCAAATCATCTTCAACAGTCTGTTGGCAAATTATTAAAAAAAAAATTCCATACCATATATTCATAAGACTAAAGGGATATAAATAAAAACTTTCAAAGCAGAAACTGCTTTAAATAAAAATGCCAATTTTTATGTCTTAAGGCTCACTTTTCAGTTTACAGAATGGAAATTTTTTTTTCAAGAATGATCTTCTTTGAGATTATCATCTGTCAAAGAACTTTAAAAATAAGGACAGCACATGACCACTGTATCTGACATCACATTTCAGCAGATAAAAGCATTCTTTGCTCTTGTCCAAGGTTGTCTGTTTCTGCTTCATCAGCGTATTTTTGGAAAATGCTTTCCAAGCAGCAGACCAATGCAATTTTGTGAACTGTTCTCCCTCTCCTCTAAATACAGCACATTCTGCTTGCCTTATGGCCTGTCGTCCCATCACCAATTGTGGTTGTTCTTCTGATTGCTTTCTGGCTGAGACCTCTGGAATGCCTGTTCAGGACTTGAGGTCAAAATCCTCAGGATTCAGAGGTTAAAAAGGAAGCTTGCCCACAGGTGGTAGGGCTGCTATTTAAGGGAGCAGGGGAAAGAAAAGCTAGGCATTTAAGTACCACGAAAAGTAAACACCCGGTGCCAGCAGGACAGAAAGAGTGCTTATGCTGCCTGTGACTGTCCCAGGATAGCTACCGCCCACGGTTATGAGACAGAAATAAACACATTACCCATGTGCTTGACTTTTTCCAAAATTTCCAAAGTTTAGAATTAAAAGTTAGTTATACATCTTAAAAATAAGATGTGGGCGAAATAAGCTTTGAGCAACAACATGATTCACGTGTTGTGAGTCTGACTCTTTGTTCAGTTTTTATTTTCGGAAGAGTTGTTCAGCACACAAACACACCCATTTATGCTTTTTAAATAACTTGTCAAAATGAAAAACCCCTTCCTGCCCCCCTCCCCAGGCGACACAGGGGCATCCCTTCGCAGATCACGGCAAGGCTTGTAAGTAGAGGTGATTCTTAGTAAACAAAGTCATATTTCCAGAAACAAGAAAGAAGAAGAAGATGGCCGCGCTCCTCCGGCCATCCTCAGCCGCACCTTCACAGTCCAGAGCGCTCGCTCCACCCGGCTGGCCAGCCCAGCCGCTGGGCCACCTACCTCACATGCCCCAGGAGCGCCAGGGATCGCTCCCGCCCGCCTTTGCCCAAGCCTCACGCATCCGCATCAGATGGGCCGCGGTTCTCCCCGGCACAGCCCGGGGCAGGAGCGCTGCCACGTCCCGTTCTGCTGCCCATACACCGCGATGCACCGGCGACCGCGGCGCTGCGAAGGGCGGCAGGAGAGCAGTGTCCACGCGTGGGTGTGTGCATCACTGCTGAGGGGCTCCGTCAAAACAGACTGTAAGCTGTCATCCTCAAACATAACATTAAAAGGTTACCTTCACCTGCTACCTCCTGAAGCAACAAATTCCATCATCCAAAGGTTTAATTGTAGGTTAAAAAGAAGAAATTATCAGTGACTAAAACACTTCTCTGCTTTATCCAGGTAAATTGTGCAGTCCTTAAATACATATTTGGACAAATACAAGTGCGTCTGTTTCTCTTACTGTCTTCAGATAGATGCAGAGTATTTTTCCTGATTTCCTAGAGATTTGCATCCCATACCCTCTATCCAAACCACTCACACCCTGCAGTTGCTGCTTCCCACCAGACCTCCCCCCTGCCCTGCTGTGCTGCAGCAGCTGCTCTGATGCGCGGGCACCGAAGGACCCCGCACGTTCCGAACAGACACAGCTCAGCTCTGCCGCCTTCCTATGAGCAGGAGCACCCGTGCAGGGGAGGGCGAGCCTCATTCTGCCAAGCCATGAGAACCCCTACAGGGATAGGAAATGTCTGTCTTTGACAGCTCTGCTCTGCCAAAAGGGTCTAAATTGTCTTTCCTGCCCATCAAGACTCCCACTACCTGTAATTGCTGTGATTGTTGTTAATAAATCAGCTTAAGCGCTCATTTTATTTTTTCTCACTTTGCTGCTGAGATGCAATGAGCTTCAACTTGTTCATGGGTTAAAAACAAACGACTTTAAGAGC
Source organism: Ibycter americanus (assembly GCA_035590275.1). Taxonomy (NCBI): domain Eukaryota; kingdom Metazoa; phylum Chordata; class Aves; order Falconiformes; family Falconidae; genus Ibycter; species Ibycter americanus. The sequence continues at coordinate 102,586,346 of JAVJGI010000040.1, forward strand.
TTAGCTTACCTTTTGATGCTACAAATGCTTTCTGCCAGATGCATTCCTTGCTTCCTAAAAAATAAAAAATAACTTAGAAATAGTAAATGAATTAATGCCATGCCCACATCCTCCACCTGGATTTTTAGGTCTATTTATGATGGCCTTTATCTACAAAATCCTGTATCGTTATTTCCTTCCTTGCTCAATACACAAATTAGGCAGTGCTAATTCACTCAGCATCTGTTTTATCCTGCCTGATATACAGGCTTGTATTACCTGAACACTGATCAGGCTCTGTCCTGAATACCTTGTCATCATATTTTATTGCTTCAGAAACCAGGAACAGTGAAGAGAAGCACGTACTAATCTCCTGTGGTCCTGAGTCCCACTCCCCTCACCCACTCCGGCACTGTCCCACCAGACGGTAAGTACGCTTTTCTTCCAGCTCCCAGTCCCTGCCCATCTGTCCATGTCCCCAGACTGCAAACCCAGTTTCTGCCCCATTTCATTCCTCTCAACCATTTCCCCCGCTATGTTACCCCGTCCCGCTGCCTCAGAGACTCAGTGCGTTCTCTGGGCACTGGAAAGGGCTGACTCCCTGCTCCGTGCAGCGAACCCTCGGAGAAGGAAGCCCCGTCAGGAGCCTGCTCCTCCTGCTCGCCGTTCTGACACAGCCCTGAAGTCTGCTTGGAGCAATGAGCCAAGGACAGACAGACACTTTCAATATTTTAGCCATTCAGTTCCACTAAGGGTGTGAAAAGGTTAGATACTAATGGGTTAAAGTTTGCATAACTTATTAAGATTTCCCAGATTTTTTTATCAACATGTTGCATTATTTGAAGCTTTCCATACCACACAACCTAAGGCAGACAACCTGTGCAGGAAATTGTAGGTGCTAATTAGTCAAAGCTTAGAAAAATATGAAATATTTAAGGACATGAGCCAATACGGTGAATGCTGAGCGCTTCAACAAGCAGTCCTCAACACACGCAGAGTATCCCTAAAGCTCTCTAGAAATCTAGTCAGCTCTCAGATGGGGCAAAAAAAATCCATTGTTACTCACTTTCAGTGCTTTCTTTTTGTCAGTTTTAAATTAAGATGCTTCAAGTTTCCACATGTGTTTACGTGACAGCACTGAATGAACAGAACACCTACAATCAGCCTAGGAGGGAGGTACAGCTGCTGCGGTCCCCTCTGGGATACTGGGATACCTGCTACTGGAGTAGAAACTGGGTGCTAATACTTGAACACTGTTAGTCACTCCTCAAGACATCAAACATTAGTTCCTGACCTATAACACGTTTCAAGAAAAGCTAACCCTTTCATACTGTTACCTAACCAAACCAGCTGATGACACTGCTATTTCCACCATCCCTGAAGCCCATGTATAGACCTTCTGCTTGGGTTTCAGGGTTTCCTTCTAACTGCCTTGCTCAGCTGGAGCAGCCACAAACCTCAGCTCTTCCACAACACCTGTGTAAAAGCCACGTCTTTGATGTACTGGTTACATAAAAATACCAACAAAAAGAAAAAGAAAAACCTTCAAATTATGTGCTTTGCAAAGAGGAAGTCAAAGAGGGGAAAAATGTATTTTTGCACGTCACTTACATCAGTCAGGATCATTCATGAGAGGTATGCACTGTAGAGCAATAGAGGAGGAAAGCAGTTTTCTTCTTCTTGGAAGAAAACAAAACAAACAAGAAAAACCCCACCAAAATCCAGAAGACTGGCTTAACAATCACATTTGCTAACTAGAGCAACAAAATGCTAATTTTCCAGAATTTTATCCTTCTCAGTCCTGCATGTCTAGCTTCTACATTTTCTTCAGTATTGCCAAAAAACCTGAGCAGTACATATCAACCAGTTACACCTGCAACGGCAATGAGAGCAGGATGGGAGCACCCAGACTAGAAGGGGGATCTTACAAGAGTAGTTAAGGATTTACTTTGAGATAATTTTGACAGCTGGTAATATACCAGCAAAGAAAAAAATCTTGCTTGGATATCTGGCACACAGGTGACCTTGCAAAAAGCAGAAAAAAGCGAGATTTTTCATTTCAAACTGAGTGCATTTAGTAAGGTGTGACCAATACGCAACTGACAGAGAGCCTATGCAGATTTATGAAGCCCTTCCAGAAGGAAGTCCAAGGCTACATCCTGATCACAGAGCTTCAGCTCTTTTACTCAGGGATTTTCTCCTTTAGAAGTGCTACAAACAGCAGGAGAGAGGGCACTGCATAAGCCAGTTCCTGGCCATTGTAGCTGCTGCTGCAGAGCACAGGGATTGTTTCAGTTAAAGTTTGTGGTTACAGACGTGACTTCTCAAAAAATCCCTGAAGTTTTGCATTCTGTTTTGTTGTTGTTCCTAGTCCTGATGCATATATTTAAAAAAAGGGATTTTACAAGCACTTGTTTGCACATCTGGATGGTAGTTGTGCTAATAAAGAAACTGGTGTTTCCTTGGCTCCAAGAAAGTATAAACAAAGGAGAAATGGAAAAAACAAGGAAGATTAACAGAGGCTTCTTTTAGCACAGCCTCATTTTAGCTTTCCTGCAGCATTGTAATCCAATGCAGATGTTCGTTTGCCTCATTCTTGGCCACAGTGTTAGATGAACTTCCTCTCCTCAGTAACGTTTTCTCAGGGATTTTTTATTATCCCTTTGTTAGTCTGCCCATAACTTGCTCATTCCTTTCATGTGACAGTGAAAACCCAAAATGGTGAGAAACCAAGCTAAATATATGAAAGAATTGCAAGACAATAGTAACACTATGTAAAAGTAAATATAATATTTAGGTGATTAAGCTATGAACAATAATTTCTGCTTTTGTTTTATCATTTCTGATAGTGGTAATGGCTCTTGTTTATTAAGTCAAAACAAAACAAACAGTTATAGAAGAAAATAAGAGAGGTGGAGCAGTAGTAATCAACCTAATGGCATGGACAAGGTTTACATTTAGTAATAAATTTATACAAACATGCTTTATCAGAGTTTCTTTAAAAATAGCCTAATGCATTAAGCTCCTAGAGAAATCATTTTTACTCACAACATGAGTATGTCTAGACAAAGGAGGACAAGTAGGGTCTGCTTACCTCTAAATTTGCTTTGTAACATTGAAGCCTGACCTGTTGCTAAGAAGCAGCTGCTGATAATAAGACTATGGAGGTGAAGCCAGTACTGCCAAGTTCTTTAGCATTCCAGTGGTTCTTCTTTTAATTTAAAACTTTGCCTTCAGTTTGGTGCGAAAAAGGAGCAGCCTGCCAGGGCCCTGAGCACGCCAGCAGGCACTAACTGCTCTGAGCAGCCTCATCAGGGGTCTCTGCGCTCGCTGCCGCCCGTCGTGCCAGGAGCCCCGCCGGGGTGAGGCTGGGGGTTTCAGTCTCTGAGGAACATTGCAGCTGTGCCCAGCCATGCTCTTGCCTCTCGTACTACCTCCTGGACGGGCTCTGGACCCATGCTGCAGTTAGCTCGTCTCCTGGATGGACTCAGGACCTACACTGTAGCCATATCTCCAGCCCTGACTCCGTTTGTTTCTGGCGGGAGCCCCCCATCAGACCCTGGATCTGAGTGATTGCTTTGCCTGTCTGGGACCTTGTGACCCGCACCCTGCTGTGCTGGCCCAGCTCGGCCGCTGCAGGGCCATGTCCTGGTCAGCCAGGTCTCTGCCCCAGCGCGGTCGCTCTCGGCCCCTGGCTCACCTTCCCTGACAGAGCAGTCAGTCCCAGCTGCTCTGCGACACTGACTGCAAACAGCCTGTGCTATCCTATCACAGTTCTATCTCCATCACTGTTAACTGAAAATGTGTCCAAGTGTTGGGAAAAAAATGCAGCTGTTAGGGTATTTTAGGAAAATGCCTGTTTTGATGAAATTCTGTTGGAGAAAAATACAGTTAGGCATCATTAATTCTCCTTGCTCTAAAACTACTTTAATCATATCTTTTTCAAAAAAGCTTTGATTTTATGAAAGAAAAGGAAAATATTTTACATAAAGGAAGTAGTAATAATAATCTCTGCCTTACCGATTCTTCTTGAAAATACTAACTTGATCCCTGAAGCCCAGAATCCCATCTATTCCTTTTAAGTAACTGAAAAAAAATCACATTGTGACTATTCTAGGGGTTTAATAACACGAATATCTGTATCCATCAGGGGTTGCCAGATGTGGTACCCTCGGAGAGGTGAGGCTGCAGCAGCGCAGTGTCCGAGGGTCCTGCCCGGGGTGAGGCTGCGCCCGTATCCCCCATGGGCGTGGAGACCTGGGTGATGCGCCAGCACATGTGGCTCAGCACAAAGGGAAAACAGCGCTCGCACAGAAACAGACAGCACCACCCTGGTGCCCCCGTGACTGATTAGGATGGAAGCCCGTCAGTGGGTAACATGCAGAGATGTATACATGGTATGCTCCCCTCCTTAGGCACTCAGGTCTCTCCAGTAGCTGGCCCCGATTCCTTTGTCTCCGCAGTTGCTGGCACCTGGACATACAGCCCCCCGGGTTCCACAGTCCCTGGTCGCTGGTACTCAGACTTACACACGCGTTCACACACCCACTGTTGATCCATGCATTAAGTGGCCTTAAGCGCACAGCCTAGCCGGGCACCGTCCTGTTGGTCCCCTGCTCTCAGTCGCTCGCACGTGGAGACACAGACATGCAGACGGTTCTCTCTGACAGCTGGTCCAGAGCTGTGGCCCCCCCAACAGCCAGCCCCCGACCCCGTGTCCAGCCCAGACTTATGGTCCCCACCCCAGCTGCTGCCATGTACACCGCTGCGCACACATCCGCACAGCATCCCTTAACTCAGGAAACAGTCAGAAATCGAGTTTAATTAGAAGACACACTGCACTGGCCAGGGACAAGGCACGGCCAGAAAAACTTACCGACATTTGTTTGCACAGCACCAGTGCCTTTTTTCCCCCCTACCTATTTTCCCATGCTTGCTCCTCCCCAAACCATTGTGATTCCCCCATCTTCCTCCACCTTTAGTTCTTCCCTTAAGCAATCCCTAAATGCTTCTGCCCAGCATCCCATAATGAGTCCCACACTGCTGTAGGCAGCGATCTCCTCTGCCTGCCAGGTGGCCCTGAGAGCCTGTGCCGATGGGTTCCATGTCCCGACAGCGGGCTGCACACCGTCCCGTGGCGCCCTGGGAGCAGCTGTGGCCAAGGTGCTCTGCTCCCCCGGTTCGGCTGTTGCAGCTCTGCCCGGCAGGACTCAGGACTCCCTCGTGCTTACCGCCCAGCTACTTTGACCTTCCCAGGTCATTTTCTTAGAGAGGTGACTGCTTGTGCTAAACGTGGTTCTGAGCTGCAGGCTGGCTGACACAGCAGCCTGTGCTGTCTGCCCAGATGATCCCTGCGTGCGAGATTGCCTGGGGGCGGCAGCCCCACTGCCTTTCCCTCACAGGCAGGAATTTAGGATTCTTTCTTCCAGTTCTCACAAAATTCGGAGCAACGTCTTTGAAGGTTTATGCTTCTCCATCAAGCTTGGCTGAAATTGCTTAAGTCAGTCCTAATTTATTGGTAAATGGATAGAAGAAAAGTTATGGATAGAAGGAGTATTTCTTCTATCAGAGGACAGAAGGAAGGTGCGGAGTGGAGAAGAGAAAAATCAGGTAGCTGGGCAAAGAGAAAGCACCACGCATAAACTCCACCTTGTTAGAAAAAACTGGTTAAGAGCACAAGGCATCCAGCTACTTCAGATCTGCATGCAGAATCATTAGCCAGCAGCTGACGGACTGGGAGGGAGACATCAGGCTGGAGGTGCGGGGAAAGCTTCTAGCGAAGGGAGCTAAGAACTAGTGCCTGGGGGACGGGCAAGGGCAGAACAGCAGTAAGAAGGATTTGCCTGAGCAAAAGTAAAGGAAACCCAAGACTGCGGGGACCCACGCATTCCTGCTAGCCACTTGCCATTAAATAAACCAGGTCGTTTATCTCCTGCTGCCCATCTGTAGTGTAGAAAAACGTAGAAAACTAATCTGCTTGAGGCCCTACTTGTACCAAATGGTTGGAACAAGCCAACAGACTAGCTAAAAAATACAGAAAGAATGCAGATGTGGAGACACACACAGCATGACACGCACACAAAGGCAGGAGGACTGCATAAGCCTCATTTCCTTTGGAGGTTCTGGGTTATATTTGGAATGTATTAAAGGATTTGATCCTGATTTTTAAAAATCTCTTAATTGCAACATTATTTCACAAAGTAACAACTAACAACACATTTGGCTCCTTGCTACTCTGCTAGAACACAGCGTTCTGTGTCTTTGAAAGATCAAGACAAGAACAGGGAGAAACCAGGACTTATATACCCATTCCTCAGGATCTTACAATTAACAAACATGACTATCTGAAACTGAGGACAATGTCCCAGCACATCAGTATTTTCAGACTGTCTTCACAATCTCAAGGGTTTTGATTATGCCCCAGCAGTAGCTGTTAGTCACCAGGACTTCTGATACCAGAGCTATCAAAGTGCAGATCAGCAAAAGAAACATTGATTTTTTTAATGACTCCATGAGTAGTTGCCACTGTCTCTGTAAAGGCATTTGGCAGTGCTTCATCTTGATTCTTTGATAATCAAGACACACATTTATCCTCAAAGTCCCTATTTTGGGTGACATTTTCCCCACTTTTCACCATATCTCAATCCATTTCTTCCCCAGATACGTTATCATTGAATCATAGAATGGTTTGGGTTGGAAGGGACCTTAAAGATCATCTAGTTCCGACCCCCTGCCATGGGGACACCTTCCACCAGCCCAGGTTGCTCCCAGCCCCGTCCTGCCTGGCCTTGAGCACTGCCAGGGATGGGGCACCCACAGCTGCTCCGGGCAGC
>JAVJGI010000040.1:102610103-102629241 GCA_035590275.1 Ibycter americanus
CGGGGGGCCGGGGGGCCGGGGGGGCACAGCTGGGCCAGCTGCATGGCTGCCCTGCCCCTCCGTGGGGCTCCCTGCCTGGCGCTGGCTGAGGAGCTGCAGCGGACGAGTGCAGGGAGGCTCCAGGCTACCTCTGGCTCTTACGTCTGCTCTGTGGACCAAGCCTGATCCCAAAGCCTTCCAAAATCAAAAGAAAGACCTAAGCCTTGCAGCGACGTTAAGGGTCTTTCAGTCAGACCGAAGAATCACAGAACAGCTTGGGCTGGAGGGGACCTCCAAAGGCCAGCCAGTCCGACCCTCTGCAACGAGCAGGGACAGCTCGTTCTCACCACCAATGCACTATTTTAATAAGATATCCTGTTCTTTGAAGAATGTAGGGAGGTGGATTAATATTTGGTCAGCCAGTAAGTCTCAGTCTGACGTACACATAAAGGTAAGAGCTACTGTAGATGGTTTATTTCTCTCTATCTGTTTTTATAAGCTGAGTTCTACATTGAAACATAGCAAGCTTCTGTCTATATGCAATGTCAAGACACTAGAAAAAACAGGATTCTGCAGTTTCATTGATAGCAGATGGTAAAACTGAGTGGCCTCGGTTTGTGTTTTGTGCGGTTTATGCGTGGCCCCCAAGCCATGGTGCTCGCATCGTGGCTTGACACAAGGCCACGTGTTTGCAGGTTTTAAACTGCAAAATTTTGCAGGGTTTAAGATCGTGCTGAGCAACACTCAAGTGAGAAGTTGCCCCTGCAGCAGAACGCGCTGCGACGGCCCCGCGGGAGCAGCAGCATGTCCCCGGCCCCTCTGCCGGGGGGCACAGCCCTGCAGCCTGGGGCTGGGGGCTTCCCCACCGGCACCGTGACTTCTGACGGCTGCACGCCTGCCTTGCCAAGGAGGCCGAGTGCCAGCCTAGCGTTACTCCTTGAAGGTTACTGCCCGGAGTAGGGAACTGCCCCATTCCATGATTAATGGTTACCCCAGGTGGATTGATTTGGTGATCATCCTCTCTAGCAGCAAAATTCCTTCAGGCCATTTCCCCAACAGCTCTTTGCTGCTTCTTCCAGAGTTCTGCAAGCCGTGCACCAGTGTGAACATGACAGCAAACTGCTGCAAGGAATTAGACTGGTCGGCTCGGGATGGAAACTTAAAACATGTTTGCAGTCAAATCACAGGTAAGAAAATTGGAGTGATGAAAAGACAAGCAACTTGTCCAGAAACGTGTTTGGAAGCTGTCAGAGCAAAAATGTGACTAGTGGATTTCTTTACACGGCACAGAACAAATGATAAAAACAGCTATGATATAAATGTAATTTTTACTAAGTAAAAGGAGAGAATTATTCCACACAAAGTATGTATTTTCTACTTAATGGACAGAACACCAGAGCTTTATATACAATGCTTTTATTTACTCAGGTCTATCCAGAAGACTTCACTGGACCTGCAATCATTGTTCTAATAAAGGCTCGTTATGTGTGAAATATAACTTCATCTGGCTTGAAGGTGAGCAAAGTAATGCTTCTTTAATTAACTTCTTTAATGATCTTAATTATCCTTCATTTAAGCTCAGAGATCTTCCTTAAGAGAATTCAATGTACCATCATTACAATTTATAGACAAAGGTATTTTGTCTCAGACCCAGCAGTTTTGACATGCAACTGCAGATGCCTGATTTAAAATGCATACATCTGCATCCTCATTCTTCATCAAATTACCTGACACTTTTTAGTGGCCCACATCAACTTCATTATCTTACAAACACATATATAACATAAATGAATTAAACACAACCCCCCTGTTGATTTCTAGAAGCTTCCTTTAAAATCATCATATTGTTCTCAGTGTCTGGCCTTGGCTCTCCTACCCTGGGTTCTCATCCCTTTCTGAACTTTAAATTATAAAGTGCAACACTGCACTGACAGTGAGTCATGAAAGTAGGATCATTTGAAATGAATTGTGTATTTCCACAGGTCCAAAGTTTTAGATGGTTATTTAAGATTCATTCTAGAAAAATCACTGTCTTTGCATAATTTCCAGTGGATAAACTGGGTAATAAAAGTCTTCCTTCTTCAACCTCCTCTCCTGCAATTTTGAAAATCATGTCATAGGATCTGGATCAGAAATGAACACTTTTAGCTGCTTGGAAAAAATATTAGTCACAGGAATATCTCATAAAATAAGCAGTGCTCAGCTTGACAAAGGGTCTATGTTTGCTTTTTGCAAGCAAAAAAACCCTCAGGCTCTTACTTTGCTATTTCAGGATTACTTAACTGTTATAAAATCCCACATTCCACACACTTTAACGTGCTATGCTGAAAGTCTTTGCCTTCACCAGGCTCAAAATGTCATCATCTATGCTTATAGTGACCTACATCCCAGATATTTTTCTGAACCCCTCACCCAGCAGATGAGACAGTTAAACTACAGTATAAAATAAATTCTGCCATAGCGTGGAAAACTCACTGGTTTTCATCTTTGGAACAAATTCTCCAACAGCTTCTTTTTACTTGGCAAAACATTTTATATTCCAAAATCTCTCTTTCTCTGAGGCTAAGCAGAGAAATCCTATGGAGCTACACTGCCTCACAGCTGACACTACATGCTGAAGAGGGATTTTCACCGCAGCGAGGTCAGCCTTGCGCCCAGGGGCTGCTGGAACGTGCCGCCAGCGTCCCCTGCTCGCCACTGGCTACAGCCCAGAGCCTCCTGCTTGCCATCTACTGGCTTTGAGCACAACTAGAAGCGGTCTGCTAAGAGCAAGGTAGAACTTTTTTTTTTTTTTTGGTGCTAAAAATAATTGTTTTAATTTATGGTTACGTTTGAAAACCAAAGAATTGTTCTGGAATTGTACCTGGAAAAGAGGACTATTCCCTCAATATAGCCATTAACTGAGCATGGAAAGAAAAAGGGGGATTAATGCGTGGCCACCAAGTCTCCCGCGGGAAGAACGACAGTGGGTACTGCACTTGGGCATGTAATGGACCTGCATGACTGGGGGAGAAGGTTACTCTGAGGACTCTTCATACCCAACGTTTCCTTCCTTACAGCAGCCCGCAAAATCCATAAGATGATGCAAGCAGAGTACAAACATTCTTTGTCTGCCTTCATTAAAATAAAACTGTTTGCAAAAAAAAGGCTAAATAAGGTTCCACGGGGGGATATGACCATGTTTCTGTTCAGCAGAAAATGTGCGTACTCCAGAGTAGATGGTCATTAAATACAAGATAGAAACAGTTCGGTCCAGAACCTCCCAAAGACCCTCTTCCAGCTGAATGGCCTCACCTCTAGGCTCCAGTAAAGCTCCGCCTTTCATGTTGTCTAGTTTCATTTATTTTTACTCTGATATAAAGGAATGCATCATCAAGAAAAGTAGCAGAAAATCCCTCCAAAACAAATACAACCTCTTTGAAGGCGATTGCCTTCAAAGTGTTTAGAATTTAAAATTGCATTGAACTAAAATTCCCAAGAGAAAAACAATCAAAAAATGCAAGATGTCCATTCTATGCAGGGCAGTACTTCCCACACAGCAGGTAAACAGGGAGAAATAAGCCTCCCTTGTTGCGTGAGTTTTCTTTCTGGAATTACCAACTCAAATCAATCACACATCAGAATTAGTTAACTAGGATCTTAATAAAAGATTAAACTATTGCCAGCCATAGCACAAATCCATGTATTAGCAAAATCGCACATACTAAAAATGGTCTCTAAATTCTGCCCAACTTTCAGAAAGCCAGCACGTCCTAGTTTGAGTAGAAATACTTTGAGTAAAGGTAAACTACATGGCTGGGGAAAATGACATCTCAGATCAAGGAATGAGGAGGGGAGGAGTAGTAAACTGCAGGAATAGCTGGTGTTCAGGTTTTATAGCCTTGATATAATCAATGAGTCTGCAAACAAGCAGTGCTAGTAAGGTCTGCTTTTGAAGCAGAGGGCACGCATACACCCTCAGTGAAACACACGCAAGTCCTTGCAGTATGTGGAGCCCCCACAGTTCTTAAAGAATCTCAAATACAGACCAGAAGATAATTCCATGCTTTTGCATTACATTGGAAATACACCAACATCTATTAGATGGATCATCAAGGCAGGCACATGTAATATACACCTGTATTTAACGAATACTCCTTTTAAGTCTCTAAATCCCTTTACTTCAAAAGCCACAAATCCACTAATGGATTAGAGTCTGTTTAAGATTTTGCCTTTCAGTAGTTGTCTTATACCTGGCTTTTATCGAAGTTTCTTCCATGTACTAGTATTTCCAAACAATGATTGTGAGAAAAACAGAGTACACAATTGCAAAGGACTGAATTTGGTACAATCTTCTCCCACCCACCCACCCCTTCTTTTTTTGGGGGGTGGATAGGGAATAATATTTAATAAGTTATTTTCAGAAGTAATATAACAGACACACACTTAGGCTTAACAGACATTCTCTTTACGTAAGTACAGATGCCATAATAAAACTTACTAGCACTTGACAAGTTCTGTACATTTTTTTAATGCAGTTTATAGCATTCATTAATAAAAATAGCTTGTGACAAATCTTTCATCTCATGACTGTATATTAAAACATTGGTTTAAAAGATACAAACAAGGAAGTAACAAAATGCACTATCATTGAAGTACTTCCAATACCAACAGCTAGGAGGCATGCATTAACTGGGTATCACCAACTTAAATCTCACTGTTTTATGTTCATTTAAGAAAAAATAAACTTCTAATCTGGACATTCCCCTAACATTTCATTCTTTCAGCTGACTGCAGATGAAATACTTGTAAATACAGAAGAAAAAGAAGAGTTGACAGTTTTGTAACAATTATTATATAGGATATGTATTTACCATATGAAAGTTGACTCTGTTCCTTTAGGGACTGGATGCATACATTTCCTACCTTTTGCAGTACAAAATATTTTTTCTCCCCAGATGATTTGTAAATTTTGTCATGTTTGTAAAACAAAACAAAACTTCATGCATTTTAAAGAACCTTTCTTAACGCATTGTAGTTACTCTTCAGTGAGAAACCATGGTGAGAAAACACGGTCCGCTCTGGTTCACGTCCTTGCAACAACAGAAAAAGTAGTATTACAAAATACAATTAAGTGAGGTCTTGATTTTAAACTTTTGAATCTGATGTAATAAAAAAAGTAATACTTGATATTAAATTTCAATATAAAGAGATATCAGTATAAAAGGTCTGGGCAATCGCTGAGCACTTCAAGTCCTTCCCAGTTTCATGCTTGTTATTTCAGAAGCAATAACAAATAGTGCATTTATGGCACAAATATCAGATCCAAAGACTGAATTTCTATTGCTATTACAAATATAAAAGAAATCAGAAGTATAAAACCTGATGTATGGATAGAAAGTTAATGATTAAGAAACAAGGAACAGTAGTCTGCCCACTTTTTAATAACTGACTTCTGGTAAGAATTTTTTACAATCCTCTTACTGGCATTTGAAATAAAGCTTTTGAAAAATAGGCTGTAAAATTTCTGAATTGTTTATTAATGAATGTTTTGACAAACTAGGTTAGGCATTCCAGGTTTTTTAAGGTGTTCACAATCTATTTTACAGACACATAGAAGTTTGTACACAGTTCGTATGAAAAATACGTAATTTTCAGTATTAACAATACAAATATAAAACAGTGGAGTATCACACACAGTCTGCAAGTTTCTTTCTTTCTTCAAATTGTTTGTCTACTGCAAGTGAAAGAGCCTGAAGAAATGTTGTCATTGTAACACTGGGGGACTGAAAATAAGACAACACTGCGTTAAGACACACTACAGCAATAGGCATACATAATATTTTACATATAAATCACAGTATTTAAAAGAGAAATATTTGACTTCCATGTTACAAAATTTTCAAAATGCTACAAAACATGAAACTGCAGGTTTATTTTAAACCAGCTAGCATAGTAAAGTCATAGTCAAGCTATGGAAAATGAGTCAATCACTATTACTGTGGATTCACTTCAAAAACAGTTTTCAACAAATTAATATTATAAATAAAGTGGCAAAGGGTTTTCTTTCAGCAAGAAATTATCAGAGAACCAGTATCAATGTTCTGTCACAATTAAAGTAGAACACTGTTGGACAGGTCAATCCCCGCTGTCTTCTTCAATCTCGTTTTAAATTATGGGCAGCACAAAATTGTTTCAGTCTACAAAGCCGCAGAAACAGTGCAGTTTAGAGTAAAAAGGTGATTTAGGCCCAATCTTTTACTTCAGGCAGTGTCCAAATGTCTTCCAACCTGTCTCAAAATCAAATCAAAATATAATGGATAGAATAAACTTACTTGAATATAAAGCGCATGTGCTAGGAAAGGAAGTTTTCTCAGGACCCGGCCACTAAGACCTTCACTTCTTCTACAGTAAAACAAAGATAAGTGCTGCTTAAATCCTAAATATCCACTCTTAAAAGACCACCTTTCCTTTTTCTGTTTCTCCCATAAGCTACTCTAAAAAAACCCCAAATTACAATTCAGCAGGTCACTTGCAGCACCTTTAGCAGGAGCAGGAAGTGCACAACCCCAGCGCACGGGAGGCCACACAGCACAGAGAGGCGAGGGTACAGAAACGGTATCGGCACATTTGCCTGGCAACACTGACATCGTGCCCTTCACATCACTGTGCCGTATCTCATGAACTTGGGGGAATGTTTACACTGAAAGGGTATGGTACAGATACAACCTTCCATCAACTCTTGGAAGGACTTGAAAAATCTGTTTTGAAGGCTAGACCTCACAGCTATTGCTTATCTCCCTCTTCCCACCATTTACACAGAGCTTCCTTTACCTCCCCAACTTGTTACACGTTTCTGCCTCCTCCAAGCACCCCTCTGTATGTAGAGCCCTAACCTCTACGCCTGGAAAAACTCACTTTTACTCCACTCTTCACTGGTTAAGACTGCATACTTCAGAAACAGAAGGAAAACACACTTTCCTGACTTTATGGATGTTATTTTATTTTGTTCCATAGGGACCAGCACTTCAGAAAAAAACACTGATTATGTGAATATAATTTTTATTGTTTCAAGAATTGTTATGGTGCAATGAAAGACTATTTGCTCTACTAGCATACTCAGCAAATCATAATACTCTCCATTTACACTTCATTCATTTCCCCTTTGCCTCTGTCCACTTACATCTCGATGGTAAAACTGGTTTAGTAGATTGCAAGGCATTCCAAGATACTTTCTTAGCAGGAACTAAGGCCAATGCTATTTCCGCTAAACTGTATTACAATTCACAATATCCACTGAAACCTAAGGCATCTCACTAATCCCACCAGCAATCTGTCAAGAGGACTTCAAAGGGCAGAGCTGAAACCAGAAGCAGTACTAAGCCAAGCCAGATCTGAGACTAAGAAATGTTGGCATGTCCTGATCGCTTCCACTTTTTGTCCCCTGAAACGTTTTGTACTAACCCCAACAGAAAAAAAACCGAGATTTTTTAGAACTCTAGCCATTTTGAAATTCTATTACTTTTATACATCATTCCACAACTCATTATATAAATATATATACGTATAAAAAATTCAGAATTTTACCTTGAGATTTCTTTTAGTACTAGGCTTAACCTTGACACATTATTTTCTACGAAGCCTATCATCTCTAGTTCTCTGAGTGTCAGGAGCTGCTGTCGAGGATATATTATTTGACACTAGAAAGAAGAGTGATACGCTGTTGTATGAAAAACTTAAATATATTCAAAATTAAATTCTACAGTAAGAGCGGAAATACAGAGAAGTAATGAAATTTGTATATTTTTGTTATTTAGGTAGTATGATTAAAACATCAAATTTATTAAAATAGGACATTTTACAGTCTTGCTTTCAAAACATTACCTTCATCAGTTCTTCCAAGCAAGAAAGATATATTCTAAATATTGCTGCAGTGGATGGAGGTCCAATGTATTGCTTTATGTCAGCCCTGTCTACAAAGGCCATGTCAATTTTCTCCGTAATATTTGAAGTGGTCAGGATAACTACATTGGGATACCTTCAAGATAAAAGTAGATTTTTAGGTCACATGTATAAGAATTATCTCCTTTTGTGACTGGCAAATTGATACCTCCCTTCTTATGACTCAAGCCATTTCATGCAATAAACAGTCACATCACTCTTGTCAGCCAGCAATTACAATAAATGATCTGAAGCTCTTGGCCTGTTATCACCAATCTATTTCAACACATAGTCTCTTTCAGCTGTTTCTCAAGTGTCCATAGTTTGTCTAAACCTATTTCAGACGTGATATACGTTAACCATCTAGCGCCCACTGGCACAGTTTCTGCCACCAAAAAAAAAATAATTATGAAAAGACGACTCATAAATTTGAACCTTTAATCTACATGTTTTCCGTTTTAATTCAGTAGAAAGTATATAGTTTAACTGGCAATGTGACACATTCTAACCACAGCTGACATTAGAATGAGCTTAAAATAGACGTAACATCTCCTTGCTCTAAGAAATATTGAAAGAACATTCTTAACCATAGCCATTTTTAGATGAAGCCTGTGAACTCTGACACAGGTGGCTTATGCCACTTACCTTTAATGAGCCACAAGATAGGGCCAAATACTAGGGCACCTTCGTTTCTGTGAACAGAGCCAAGTACATGCAAAAAGGGAAGTGGCAGAAATAAAACAAAAGATGGTATGCTGCACTGAATCCAGCACGCTAAGCCATGTGTTGTGCAAGTCTGCTTTAGATTGACATCCAGAAGCTGTAAATAATGAATGAATTCTTCATTGATCTTATCCTTGTCTCTGCAAGACCTATCTGTCTATCTATCATGACCATCTGTCCTGTATCCCTCCCTAGCTTTGAAGGAAGTATACCATCTGTAGATATGATGGTTCACTCAGTTACATACAAAATATTCTGCTGGATTACTCCTATTTCTTTTCACGATTAGCACCGTTAACAAAGAATAGTCCACTAACCAGTTTGGTGTAGTATTCCAAGTAGGAATTAACAATTAGCAAGAATCCTGAAATTGCCAATTACCTTTTGCTGTTGGAGTAATATGAGTTTACCTTTTAATCTGATCTATTTGCGTCAGTACAGCATTCACCACACGAATAGCATCTGAAGGCTCTGTGCCTGCCCTGAAGGCACTGCGGGCTGCTGTGAGGCTTTCCACCTAGAAAAAACCAAACCAACCAATGAAAAACACAACAAAAAATATCATCAAACACCAAAAAAAAACCCCATAAAAGATTGCACATTTGAAGTGCTGGCAACGAGCAAATAACCCAGATGATACACCTTCAGATCCTTGTGTCTGCTATCTAAAACTTCATCTTCAAAATCCTTTGCTAAGTAGGAATTTACAGGGATAGGGAAAGCAATGTCAAGGAAGCAAAGTATAGTGAGTGAAATTCCTGTTTAGACAGCAGAATGGAGGCTGTTTTTCACTTTAATTAAATTTTGGGGTCTGGGAGAGGGACAGGACAAACACAACAGAATAACGAATACATTGAATTTAGAATGAGCTCCCCCATAGGACTCCAATATAACAAAGCTTAATAAGGTACATACTTACTAAGTTGCTTACATATGCAAGTCTGAAGAGAAGCTAGACTATGAGTGGAACCATAATAATGCTTTTTAGAGCTTTACGACATATGTGAGAGCACAATTAATTTGAAGTTTAAAGCAATACTCCACTTTTAAACACAGAGCAGCAAGGGAAGTTCTGCCAAGAAAGGTTTCGCTTCGTTTTCAGATGGAATTTGCCTGCTAAATCATACTGTGTTCCTCCCAAATCTCTCAAATCTGCAGCAGTCAAGATTAAAAGTCACCCTTCTGCACAAAGTTATGTTAACTTACAAAAAAAGCATAAATATGCTTTTATTGTTCTTTACAAATGAGCATTATCACAGTTCCCTCCCATCACTTTAACTTCTGCTAAATTTTATGTACATTAATGTTATTAGAATCATACCTCATCAATCAGTACAAACACAAGAGCATCCTTGTCATCAATTAACTCTTGAATCTTCTGGAACATCTTGGTTACAAGCTTGCCACTCTAGAAAGACACCATACGCATATGTTTAACTATTGCCTTACCACACGATTTTCCAAGCCTTATGATATTTAAAGATGGAAATACCTGTTTTTTTAAAGTAACTTTCTAGTATAGTTTCTATTTAGGTGCTCTCAAACACAATAATTATTCTGAGTAATCTTCAGCGCACGCACTTATTTTATGAAACAAGCTCAACAGAAACTGCAACTTCTAAAACACAAACTCTACTTAATTAGCTACATCAATACATACCTCAGAAAACCATTTAGAGAAAAGGCTATGGCTGTTTATCTCAATTAACTGTCCATACCTATACCTAAAGTATGAAGGGAAAAAGAAGTATCAGCTCTATTGTAAATAAAAGTCAGTGACATCATAAACGTCCATAAGTCTCATTCCCTCCATTTCAACCCTGGAATTCTGTGAATTAATACTTTAAATTACTTTTCAAAATATAATACCTGTTTTGAGTTTAATTGTCATTTCCAGAAACATACCTCACTAGAACTCTTTATATTAAATTGCTATCAGAATGCCTTCATTAGAACAGGTGCTATTTAAACATACTTTAAGTAACAGTTACCTTGCTAATGGCCTCATTCTTCTGTTCATGTAAGATTTTGTTCAGTATTGCATGAACACATAAAAGCATGAAGCTTATTTACTTAGCTTCGCATGGATATCCTTAGGACAAAATATCTCAGCCACACATTATGTAGTCTGTGGTTATCATCAATTCAGCCTGGGCTAGAGTCAGATTACTCCAATAATTACACATTATTTATGTTTCACCTAGTATTTTATATAACATTTATTCTTTTATACAAATTTATATAAAGTTAAGTTGCTATGAAGTTTAAGGCTAACTCGTTACTTGTCTGAGATACAGACTGACCTCTGCAGACCGTGGCATCCAGACAATAAAAGTACAACACAAATGGGTTACAAAATCACTACCTATTAAAAACAGCCTTTCTTGGACAGGAAGATACAAATAGCAAGCTCGATACTCTGCGATCCTTTGTCCTTTAATATTCATTGATGTACAACGTGAGCACAAACAAATTACTATATTGTCACTGGAATTTGTTTTACATACCTGGGCACAAATAATTACGTATTTTAAAAGGCATTAAAATATCCTAACCAGTCTCTCTATCAGATCAATTTTATTGCTAGCCAGGTGCACTGTAAAAGAACTATGAATATTAGCACTTGGCACCAGTTACCTGAAGTCAAATACTAAATACCTTTGGGCTACTGAAAAATAACAATTAACAATAGTAGACTAAAGTGAAAAATTAAAAAAAATGATCACCTGGATGACAGTCGAATTGTCAGCTTCTGAGCCAATGCTTTACAGAGAGAGGTCTTCCCAGTTCCAGGAGGGCCTGGTTTGAAATCAAATCCGTACATTACATAGAATCTGCATCAGACTGTTAATGACATGTAACGTCTAACTACTCTTATTTCATTACAGCACTAATCGTAGAATAAAAACACAGCAGACAATGATTGCAAATACCAGAGTATTTTGAGAATGTAGGACACTACAGTCCTACAGTTGAGCTTTAAATTTATATAATTTTCAATTATTAATATAGTGTAATAGTTTGCACGCAGACAACATGAAGTTAAAATACTCAACAGCCACAGAAGCAAAGTGTATCACCCTAGCTATGCTTAAACTTGTATCTTCCTGAAACATACTCTTCTAACATGCAAAACAAACACATCACGCACAGTTTGATCAGCTGTCCACTTCCCCAGAAATCTCTACCACAGGGCAACCCAGACCATCTCAGGAAGTATGCTCTGGGACAAATCTTTTGGATCTGGCTTGACATCCTACGGAAGGGCCTCACAGACTTTCTCCAGACAAGTCAAGCACAGTTAAACAGACTCTTCATAGTACAGGAGATGATGTGTAGCTAAACAACTATGCTAAACAAACTGGTAACATCAACCACTCGACAGTAGTTTCATGCAAAGTCAGTACTGCCATTATGGCATAAATGTGTTTTGCACTACAACAGTTGTAGATTTCCCAGTATTAAATTCTTTGTGATCACAGTAAAGAGCTCATTGTTCAAATTAAATTTATCTATGATAAATATATTGTTAACAGTCTGAAATAAAGTTTTCCAAACAAAAACGTCCTGCAGCTTCTAAACTGATAGTTATAACTGGCAGTTATAAAGTATAATCAACACTCATAACAAACATTTCCACTATGACCTTTTATTTTTGAATACTATTCTTGATGACATTAATTGTAGTTAATCAATAGCAAGCTGCAGTTTGCAAGAAAATGGATTCAGTTGATGTTAAACTCGTTTATGGAATAACCTCCGCAGTAAGCTAGGACTGACTGAAGATTACGGCTTCACTGAAATAGTAATAACTAAATTCATGGGAGTATTGTCTTCATGCTTGGCAATAGAACACATAATGTTTATAACAACTCACACAATGATTTCACAGTTTCCTTTAAAGTTTTTATAAAGCCATAGCTAACAATTTTTTTAATACTGTGATAGAACCGTAAATTAAAATATGGCTCCTAATGTCCTCAGTATCTGCATTATTTTTGCACTTTGTACAAAAAAAGAGCAATGATATCACTTAAAAACGAAAATAAAAAAACCCAACTATTGTCACTGCATTGTACATTTTAGAATTTAAATTCCTGCAAAATGTAGTACATCTGAACATTGATTTGATTATGACATTACATTTCAACTGAATCCGCTGCTTTTTGATCATCTAATTTCACTACACAGAAGTGCAATACAAGTTTTTCCAGAAGGAAAGTATCAACAAATGGCCAATGAATCTACTTGGTTTAAGACAGGTAAGTTTTACCATGCAGCAAAATAACTCTGTTCCATGTTATCAGGTTGCTGTCAACATTTTTGTCAGAAAATAGTAACGTTGTCATCACATAATCAAGTAACTAATTGAAGAGGAGAAAAAGAGACACACAAATTAGAGACATATCAGCAAATACAATTATAAACACCAGCAATCTCCTAATTACATCTATTGTGTACTCTTAACAAAAAAACAAACAAAAAAAAAAAACGGGGGGGTGTGGTCATGTCTTTTAGTCACAGGCAAATTTTCTTTCTGCAAACGCTGGAAATTAATTTCCTTCCTGCCCTCAGGAAAAAGAACAGCGTGTACTGGGCACGAATGGAGTTCCAGAACTTTTACAAGAATACATTAAATGCTTAGAGAAAGTGAAATTACCTTCTTTTTCCCTTGTCCTACTTATAGTATGTCTTTAAAACACAAACTACCTAAGCATAGAAAGTCAAGACTCAAACTCCAGGTCCTGCTTAGAAGTTGTACAGCTATACGTTCATTCAGTTTGTAGTCAACCCACCAAAGAAAGCATTTCCTGTCACATTTTAGTTCCTTTCTACTGAAGCATTTGTATCAGCTACTGTAAAGAACTCTTAAGATTGGTTATCCTTCCAAATAAGGGAAATTACACGTACTTTCCCGAGTGCTTGCTTCCAAAAATAATGCTACTTCATTTCAGAATCATCTAGAATTAGGAAGTAGAGAACTCTTTAACAAAATTAATATGAACCTCGGGTGTGAATCCATACTGATTTTTACCAATAATAACACCTGATACTGTATTATTTTCTGATGCTGTTAGCTGTAATGTGCTTTGGATTCATATGTGTTCATATGACAATACCATAGCATTCCTGCAATACCTCATGGCCAAGATGGAGCAATTATGCAACAACAAAAACCCAGAACTTCATCCAGCATGTCTTTCATTGTCATTATATTAACACTGACTATACTATTTTGAAAATTCACAGCAACCATTTCAGAGTCTGTAGAACTCAACTGTACCCAGCCAGTTCCATGGTTTAAAAAATGAACATTCAGCACAATTACTTTTACAGAAGTAGTTCTAGTCTCAGTCATTAGAAGTTACCATTTCTTTCTACCAGCATACACTTACAGTCAACAGCAATGAACTTGCTGTTATTTAGTACATCAGTAAGTCTAATTAAATAGTCTTGTCATTTCACAGATGATTTGGAAAGCAGTTCCACTAATTTAACATGGATGTGTTAATTGGTGTTTACCTTATAAATGAACAAGTACCATCACTGGAACATTTTGCTATACTATAGACGGTTGTAAAGACTTAAGTGAGAATACTGTATCTAGGGTATTATAAACAAGATAATGAATTAATTATTTATGTCCAAAACCTTCAGGTAGAAGCGTTTTTATTTTAACAAGCACAATATACATCTTGGTGAGTGCCGTCATAAGAGCAACTAAATTGAACCACTTGTGGTGTTTTTACTAACATCACAATTACTACATTTCGGATTGCAGTTCTACAGCCTCTGGCAGTTGCAATCTTTGATGAATGCACAGAATGTTCACACCAGAAAATGACCCCAAGCAACGGTTTTGTTTCTTCCAAATGTCTTACCAGCATTCAAGCGGGAGCACACTCACTCTAGTCAAATCATGCAATGTGCATTTGTAAGGACAGTAACGGTGCTGGCTGACGTTACTGCTAAACCAATTAATTGTCTAGCTGCTGCCAGAAATACAGTTAAACCCCTGTTCTGTTCCGCCTAGCCTGCACCCACCACTTCTGTTACATGACCATCAGCTATGGTCACAGCGGACCGATTAATGGGACAAAAAGCAGGTGGAAATTAGCCCATCACACATAAGTTGAACACTTTTAGTGATTTAGTTTCCTCAATTAGTTTACTGCAAGGTAGCAAGAGTGCCAGTAGAAGGGAAGCACTGCAAGTACAGCTGATAGCAACACACTTCCCTTTTAGCAATAGCAAGCCACCAAAATTGCCTTATCATTAAAAAAACCCCACACCAAAGACACAACAGATCTTTTGGGACCTTCCCAATGGAGAAATAGAGAATTGAATTCAAAGAATGCAGCATACTTTTCTAAGCCTCTTTGAAATTATTTTTTTCCACCAATTTTCTTCTCCCCTTCTAGAAAAACATGCAATTAATGAGCTTTAAAACAAGGTGCAGTGTTTTAATAAAGTAAATTTCTACCCCGTTCTACAGAACATTTATTGCTTTCTTCATGCAGGCAGATGAATACGTCTAAAGCAAAAGTGGAAACTGAGAATTTTTAAGCTGCTACCAAAACAACACCTCCAGCTGTTAAACTTCTGATTTCTGAAAAATAAGCCAATGCATATGAAGAAATTCTTTATAATTTGTGACATGAGTATCACTGAACCCAGTTTCACAAGGAAACTGAGATTTTTTGCAAAGCTGACCTCACAGTAGTATATATTGACAAATATCTCAGATATAGAATCTCAAAACATCAGGTCTGCCTTCTTTTATTAAGTGTACATCAGAAAAGTATGTAGAGTACCAAAAATTATATAGATTTTTGGAGCTGGTGATTTCCAAGTAACTTCTCCATGGGATGCAGCAAACTTCAAACAGACTACATTTCAACTCTTATGTCTCCACAAGCAATTTTAATTCTTATTCATCTGCAACTTACGTGTGATTTTACTTCAGTGTCATATATAAGACTTTCCCACAGGCCATGGAATTCAGCTGCAAAAGCAATATATCATATACCTGTTTAGGATAAATCAGTCTGGGAACTTGTAAGCAGCATAAAACAGTTTTCAAATTATTCTCAACTAAAATTAAGGAATAAGAACAGATATACAAGATCTTTTCCTCCAGATGTTTTTCTCAAAATGCAAGCACTACTTTCTAACAGATAAATTCAGCAGTTTCACAACTTCTGTTTTCTCAATTAATTATAAGGAGATATTAATCTTCTTAATTTCTTAACATGAAAGGAAAACTATAATCTTTTCCATCCTCAAGAGGGGATGGATCTACAGTTCCCCAAGCTATGAAAAATTGGGTTGGGAGGAGGGTTCTAAGTCCAATTTTATCATTCAGGGGTTTGCAGGGGGTGGGTTGGTGTGGGTTTTTTTGGTTGGTTGGTTGGTTTGGGTTGTGGTTTTTTTAACATCAACATGTAGAGGATGAAAAAAAGCACATAGCTGAATAATGCATAAAAGCCTAAAGCTGTGATATGGGTATCAATCAGTTCTGGCAGTTAGTTTCTAGCTTTCAGCAAAGAAAAGCAGAAAAGACCGAATTATTATAAACCACAATAATATGGCAGTAATGTCAAAGTATCAGATTGGATTCTTCCTGAAGAGAAATACAACATATAGTTGGGCTTTTCACAACACAGACAGAGCAAGAAATGTCTCAGAATCACTGTCTCTTTGAGCTTAAGCTCACACCCTTACTGTTCCTCCCAGGTGCAGAACACGGCTTCCCCAAGCACAAGTTAGCAACAGAGATGACACACTCTATTGCAAAGTAAAGCCTTATTCTTATTTTCAGAAAACACTCTAAGGAGTCTCAGTCTCTTTGTTTGATTGTTCCAAATGTAAGAGCTGCACTGTCTTGGGGGCCGGAAGCCAGAAGCGGGCTCTGGAAAATGAATGCTTAAACTGATGAGTTTCTTGTGGGTCTCCAAATAAAAATCTGGAATGCAGCTTGTAAGGTTAAAAATTTGCACATTTCTGATTATGACTATACATTTTATTCTACAAGACCAGTTACTTCCACACATCCACAAGTATTACAGAAATAAATAATGTGTTGTGGAATCACCTGTATAGTAGTTCAGTCAAAACCATAACAAACAAAGTCCAAATACATTGGTTCCATCACAAAGGACAAAGGTAAAACAGCATGTACAAATAATACCTTTAACAGGTAACCCTATAAACACTTCTAGCCCTTCCAAGATTTTCTTTCATTGTAATTGCTCTAGACCTTCCAGAAATATCACATGCATACCTGCTGGTAGCACCCAGTGGTTAGCTGCAATGATATCCTCATTCTCTTCTTCCAGGTTTTCAGAGCTTGGTCCTTCTTCATTCAGATGAAAAATATGAAGAGAAAGACTGCTTTTGCTCAAGTCAATAGGCTAGAATGGACACAAAAAGACTTTTAATACATTGTATTTCACATTGAAAGGCTAATTATGGGTTTAGGCCCAAAAACTTAGCCACATTTTCCTGGTTATACCAGTCAGCCTAATAAAAGATACTACATCATCCTATAGACCTTGTCTTGCTTTTGTCCTTAGGCTATCACTAGTTGATAGGCATATGCACAGAGCTGTACATTCTTGACTGTGAATACCTGTCTGTCTTTCAGTTTCAGCTCCGTATCCACAATCGACACGGACTGCACATTGCTGTTAAGGAAACCATCATCAAACTCTGTCCACTTGTAATCACCAAACACGATGTTATGTCTGTTCAACAGCTTTAAGACACTCATTCTGATATCTTCTTTCTTGGCCGCACTAACAAGAAAGAAACAGCATTATTTATGGCATTGACATTGCTTAAGGAAGCATGAACTAGTATCAGAGTGCTTTATTTCGTACACTAGGCCTACATGGAAAAGAGCTTCCATCTCACAAAGACAAGAAAAAAAACGAACCTCCTCCAAATCCCCAAACCACCCCCCCAAAAACCAATCCATACAAAAAAAACCCAAACCTGCTCAACACCCCTGTAACATTCTGCAGGAAAAAAACCTATCAAATTCAGTTTGTTTGCAAAAGGAACAAGTTTGACATCAGCTAAAGAATACTATTTGCAGTCATATCCGGTGACATGGAATGACACAGCTAGATTTCAAGAATGGCAATCAGTTATGCAATCGGACTGTGTTCCATCAGGGAAAAAAAATCACCTCATAGCCAAGTCACTAGACTGAATTTGTAACACTTAGCTTGGAAGCTCTGTTATGCTTTCATGTCCGAGGACAGCTGATAGCTCAGGCTGGGGACGTGCTATAAGTAGAATTCTAGTAGAAGAGACAAAAAATACTGGAAAAGGAATACCATTCTAAGATTTCAGAAAGGCTTTAACTTAATTTTGCAATTTCAGTGATGCATTCCTGCTGCAAATTCCCAGTTCCTTAAGCCTGACAAAGAGAGCAGTAGGTATTTTACACCTTGATTTTAGCAACACCTTGGACACAACCTCCCATAGTATCCAGCTAGCCAAATTGGTAAGATAAGGACTGGATAAACGGACAACAATGTGGCTGGACTGTCCAGCTCAAAGGGTTGTGATTAGGAGTACAAAGACTAAGGCAGAACTGCCAGTAAGTCAGGTGGGGAAAGGTGGGGTGGTGCTGTCAATACCAGGACCAACACTGTTTTTACATCTTCAATTACACCCTGGATAATAGGATGGAAAGCAACTGCAGCGAGTCTATGGATCACACCAAAGCGGCAAGAGCTGTGAGTACACACTAGAGCAGGACTGCCATTCAGAGGGATCTCTGCAGGCTGGAGATACGGTTTGACAGTAACCTCCTGAAGTTCAACAAAAGCGTGAAATCCTGTCTCTCCATCTACTGCCCAGACAACAGCACAGACCAGAGGCCAACCGGATGAAACGTAGCTTTGCAGAAAAGGACCCAGGGGTACTGGTGGACAAGCTGGCAACGAGTCAGCAGTGTGCTGCTGCTACAAATAAGGCAAACCTTATTTTAGGCTATGCTAGCAAGAGCGCAAATGTTTAGGGAAAGTGATTCTTTCTGTCTACTGGCTGTTTGTGAGACCACATCTGTGTGCAGCTTTCAGCTCCGCTGCACAAGAGACAACGATATTCTGGAGCAAGGACGGAACGCGGCCAGCAGCTTGATTGCGGGGCTGGCTCCGGCGGCACACGAGGAGCGGCTGGGAGGCGGCCGGGTCCAGCCTCAGGGGACACCTGCGTGGGAGCCCACGGCGAGCGCAGGGACGCGCCTGCAAGAGCGCAGGAGGCAGAAGACACGAGTTGCAGCAGGGAAAGTTCTGATCAGAGAGACCTGCTCGGCTTCTGGTGAACTTCCACGTGTATCTGCGCGCCGTCGGCCACGGTCGGGAGCGCCTGCTTCAAATCCCCGGCGGCCTCATCCATCCTGGGCGCTCCTGGGGGGAAAGCGGCACCGAGGAGCGGCAGCCCTGAGCCACCGGCACCGGCACGGCGCGGCACCGGCACGGCGCGGCCTCGCCTCCCCTCC
>JAVJGI010000040.1:102630325-102674944 GCA_035590275.1 Ibycter americanus
CGGGCCGCGGTGCCTGGCGCAGGGGGTGACTCGCAGCGTGAGGGCGGCGCTGCGCGCAGGGACGCGCCTCTGGCTGCCTGGGCAGCGAGCGCTGGTTACGCGCTGTCGGTGTTGCCGGCTGCCCAGGCTGTAATTGCGCCTCGCAATCGCCTCCCTAAGCGGCAGCTACCTCCGTTAGTCGGCCTTGACAGTTCTTTGCGTGGGACATCGAGTCGCAATAATGCGTGTGTAGGTTGTTAAACAGAACCACATGCTCGTACAGTATTGATTACAAAATTTGGTAACGATACTTGGTTTCACCTTAGTCTGACAAGGATCTTGTGATGTTTTCAGGGAAAGCCGAGCAGTTAATTCCTTACATACTATAAGTTTGTGGAAAACCGTGGCATAAAATGTGCTGAACAACTGTTTCTTAGCTTGGATTTGCTAGTCTTAGGTATTATTTCTCTCTACAAATACATTGTGTACATTTTCAACCTGCAACAAATTCTTGTAAGCAATATTTTTAGAAGAAGCATCGGTAATTGCTGTATCATCTCCATGTGCATTTATGAAATGTTTTGCTTTTAAAATTTAGATTATGTGGATAAGCCTTTGGAAAAACCTTTAAAGCTGGTGCTTAAAGTTGGAGGAAGTGAAGTGACTGAACTTTCTGGGTCCGGGCATGATTCTAGTTACTATGATGACAGATCAGATCATGAGCGAGAACGACATAAAGAAAAGAAGAAAAAAAAGAAAAAAAAATCTGAGAAGGAAAAAGAAAAGCATCTAGATGATGAGGAAAGAAGAAAGAGAAAGGTAAGCTGTGATTTTTGGAATTCAGACATACCAGTCCTCAGATCTAAAATCTGGCACAGAGTACCAGAACCACTTTTTTGTTGTTTCGAACCACTGTTGCAAGAAGCTTAGTTTTTTGGAGACAGCACTTCACAAATGTAGAAAACCCCTCTGTGTGTGTTGGTGTATTTCTTCCATTTAAAAGAGGTGTGCCTGTGATGATTTTTTGAACAAAGTAACAGCTAGTTTCTTGTAACTGATTTTCTTATCCATTTGCTTTGTCTGTAGGTATGAATACTTCAGTTTTTAAGTTGGATGTTTTGTATTTCAGCCAGGTCAGAAACAAGTTTTGCTACCCTTTGAGAGGTGTATTTTCAGCTTTTCAAATAAATCTAGATTGCATTTCTGTTCCTGAGATATGTCAAGTTATATTAGACACTGAAATTGGTATGTTTACTCAGAACAGCTTTCTGAAATCTGATCTGTTGAGTACTGTGGTACTAGTCTTGTTGGCTCTTGTTTAGAATAACCTGCATGCTAGGCTTTGTGACTTTGTTAGTAGCAAATGCTGTGGTCACCTTAGTTGTCTGTGTTGAACCTTTAGGAGTTAGACTGAAATCAACAAGTAGGCATTGACGGTACAGCTACCTGTACAATTTCATTTTAATAGTACTCCTTTCGTGTACTAATGATTTTTTGACCTCTGCTTCTTTAAGTCTCTTCTGTCATGTAGTTTTACTGTTCTTATAATGACAATTTTTCAGTACTACTACGTATGTGTGTATGGCCAACATCTGTCATTTTGAACTGATTTATTTGGTAGGCTTGTTTGCTTGAAAGTGATGTATCTTGTAGGATCATTAAGAAGCTCTTGAATACAGGGCAGATAGCACAGAATTTTCTTTGTACAAACATTTTCAACTGTTTCAGTTAAGATTATGGCTGGGACTTGAAATGTAGCAAAACAGCTGTCTTTAATACAAGATCTTGCAGTATCAAATAATTTGTTTTGCCTTTGCTAAATTGTGTGTGTGTATGTTTGGATTTTTTTTCCCCAGAACTTCATTATTAGTGCATGAAAAAGAAGCTAACAAATAAGTAACAAAACTGTAGTCTAAACAAGGGTAATGAAAGTATGCTTTTTTGTGCAAACATGAACAATGACTGTAAGATTATAGGTATGACTCAGGCATGCCTTTGCTTTGAAGCTCAGGAAGAGATAATTAATTGCTACCACTGCTACAGAGCATTTCTTATGATTCTTTTGTAGGCTTCCTAAATTATCATGTACTTTACTGATTCCTGTTTAATGCACCAAACAACAAAAACATTGATCAAAGCAGAGCTACGCACTGGTCTTTACTGAATAGTACATCAACTTCCTTTACTCTCTGGTGTAGCTTATTATCATGCATTTTTATATATAAATAGCTTCAGAGTTTAACATTCTTTTCAGTAAAAGTACAGTAACTAATGGTAGAACGATCGTATACAAAAAAAAAAAAAGCGCCAAAAGGTCAACAGTATTAGTTTTAATTGGAGAAGAAAACTGAGAAAGTGACAGTGAAAATGTATGCACTATTGTTTAAACCATATTATGGCTCAGATGTAGAATGAGTATTCCAAACAAAAATCACTGCCACACATTCCAAGTACGTTCTTCTAAAATCTGTCATCTCCTGCTGTGCTAGGAAGAGAAAAAGAGGAAAAGGGAGAAAGAACAGTGTGACACTGAAGGAGAAACTGATGACTTTGATCCGGGGAAAAAAGTGGAGGTTGAGCCTCCTCCAGATCGTCCTGTCAGAGCATGCAGAACTCAGCCAGGTGAGCAGTGTGAAAAATTAAATCATCTTGGGTGTTTTTAAAAGCACACACAACAAAGCTTTTGTCAAAGGTACCAAAATGTAAAATTTCCGTGCAGATTTACTGAAATCTAGAGACTGGTATTTCCAACATTCAGAACTCTCTGCTATCTAAAAAGTCAATATTCCTCTTGGTGCTTCTGGGTTTTAATAGATTTGTTTTCATGTGACTGAACTTGCCAAGGACATCTGCCTCCGGCTCCTGTTACTTGGCAGAATAAAAGTATTATTGGGTGTAGTGTTTCCCTAATTCCTTCTCCATAGCATTTCCTCAGCATTTACAGAACGACGGTCAGAGTATCTGAAACTAAGGAAAAAAAATCCTGTGGAGACTGCTTAGCTGTTGTTACAGTCATTTTTTTATAACCTATGTGGCATTTTAATTTTAGTATCTCTAGTTTCATCAAAATAAGTTCTGATAGGGTGTCTCTAAAGACCATAGTCCCCCTAGTTTTCATTTACCAATCTTTAATTCTCATCACCAGCCAAAACACTTATTAGTTGTGTGTGGTAACTTCTGCATGCTTAATCCCTTCAGATTTTGCCATGTTTTCCCTACCTGTATAGACACTGCTTGTTAGTTAAAACTCAACATTCAATGGAATCAATGGAAGCTTTTACTTACAAAAATTTTCAAATGCATCATGATCCTAGTACACATATGCCTGGAAATGGAACTTATTAGCAAAAAGTTGGATCTTTAGGAATATTATGAGTGTTGTCTTTGGAACACTGCCTTGTTGACTGGTTGAGTAATTTATTGAGGAATTTTCTAATTATGACTGCACATTAAAATGAGGAATGGTGTCCATCAACTGTCAAGGTGACCTAATAGGGGTAGCTGAAATTTTCTTGTCAAAGCTTTGTGTCTCTGGGTAGTCTGGAGCCTTGAAAAACTGGCAGGCTAAAAACTGATGTCTGTAAGTGACAAGACGTCTATTTCATCTGCTTGGAAAATGTCGTTTGAAAGCCTGTGTTACTTGTTTTGATTAAGAAGGGAATTGTCTGTCCATTATCAAGGTGAAGAGTTGGAATTCTAATTCTAGATTTCAGCATGCTGCATTTGTTTTTCAAACTTCCCATTAAGCCAGTGTCTCTGAAGTAATTAATGTGTAGTGTTTATTGTTTAATCCGTACAGGAAGTGAAATTCTAACCAGTACCTCTCTTGCCAGCAAATCTGCACCTATTTGTCATTCTCTGACTGAAAAGATTCAGAGAAGCTAATTGCATGGGTGTTATGGTAAAGAAACCATTAGAATTGCACAGATAACATGTAAGAACGTGGATTTCCCAGCTGCAGTATTTGAGCAACCAAGTTTCACTTCTGTAAAAATACATAACACTTTACTTTCACATTATTTCACATTAATAAACTCTCTTACAACTACTAGACTTAGCATTACATCTGATTCAGTGTCTACTAGTTTTTAATGTGATTAAAACTCAGTAAGTGGTAAAGGAGAAGAAGTAGTTACTGTATGCTTAGAGAGTTGATGTGCTGCTTTGAAATCCATGTCTTGACCTTCAGTTCAGTACAAGTTATGAAGATTTTCTGTCTGGTATTTATATTTTTAAATACATAAATATACCTATATTCTGTCTTGTTGCACTTACCTGTGTTTTCATCTCAAACTGCAGCTGAAAATGAGAGCACGCCGATCCAGCAATTACTAGAACACTTCCTTCGCCAGCTTCAAAGGTATTGAGCGTGTTGTACATACAGCTGTGTCAACAGTGTCTAACGCATATTTATATGTGTTACTTTACAACTCCTTATCCTGGTTTTCTGTTTGAAAATAATTACTAAAGACTGACTGTAATATTTTTTGTAACCTTTGCAACTATGTCAGACCTCGTAGTTTTTAAAGATTAGTTGAGGAAAATTATTACCAACTATGCAACTCTGGCTTTTGTTAGGGAAGTGCTTTGGGCAGAGGACACATTGCCATTATAAATTTATTAAGTATTAATGAGTTAGTTTAGGAATTAAAAAACGATTACGAATTTTAATAGTTTAAAAGATTGATCTGTTCTCAAGAAATTTTGTTTTATGCTGTGTCCTCTGTCCAATACCAAAGCAGGTTTATACCTGCTTACTTGATAATCCTGTTAATTTGGAGAGGCTCTTTACTTTGTTGTTTTCCATAAGATGTTAACCCTGTATCTCATGTTGTTGGGTTTTTTGGTTTTGTTTTTGTTTGTTTTTTAATACCCTTTTTTATTACATAGCAATAAACTGAATTTGGAACTAATTAAAAAATATTAAATACTGTAGTTATTTTTAGAGGACCTCACAAACAAGAAGAATTGAAGAAGTTACTACACAGTGAAGCCAAAAGACCCATTTGAAGTGTAGATAGAGACACATAAAGCATACAAGAAAAAATGAAGTAATGCAGGAAACTGAGTTTCTTCCAAAAAGTCCACATATGTGTAACCAAAATTCTTTCCTGTATCAGGAAATTTTTCAAATATGCTTCGCTTTTATGAGAGTGCTTTTAGTGTTTTTTCTTTTAAGTAGTAGTATTCTTTTCATACCATTAATGTGGTATCAAAACAATTATAATTTTGTTTGCTGATATAAATCATTTATTGTTTTTATTTTTAGGAAAGATCCTCATGGGTTTTTTGCTTTTCCAGTCACGGATGCCATCGCTCCTGGATATTCCATGATAATAAAGCACCCCATGGATTTTGGTACGATGAAGGAAAAAATTGCAGCGAATGAATACAAATCAGTCACTGAATTCAAGGTGAATTGATAGAGATTTATTGATAGAGATAGTTATTTCAGAACTCTTTAGTAAGAAACTGAAGATTCTTTTTAACTGTAGAAGCCTTTCTTATGTAATTATTTTAATGAGTATTTTTTCAGAACTGAGCACTTTTGTATATTCTGTGTATTAGAATAGGTTTCTTGCTTTGTTTTTCTCTGTGGCAGCACTATATTTGTCAGACTCTACTACAGTGTACTACAAATTACTGTGGAAACCAAGAACATGTTTTGAAGTTCTATGGAATTCATGCTGCTGGACATAAACAGGAGTAAGACTATCACAAAGACTTCAGCAGCTGAAGAACCTGGAACTCTTTTTTTCTTTTTTTTTTTCTTTTGCCTTTTTTTTTTTTCTTTTTTCTTTCTTTTTTTCCTTTTTTCCTTTTGACCTGGTTAGATTGATTAAAAGGCAATTTTGACATGTGTGCCAGAAAACTGCAGATACTGAGATTTTTTATGTAAGATTCAGTAACAACTACATATTTTCTATCTTTAATTATCCTGTTTTTCATATAACTTCGTTTGGAATGGTCTTTTGACAAAAATGTACTTGGCAAGTTTATTGGCAGCTTGCCTTAACTATTGCTGTATTGCTGTTGCTCTTAATAGTTTATTGGATGCATTGTGTTTTTACAGACAGTGCAGTAAGAAATCTTTTCATGGTATCACCAGCTCCTGAAAGGAAAGTTTTCTTGAACTGATTCGTGAAGTTCTATTAGCTGCCTTCAGTATTACTGTTTTCTAGTGGTGTTGGTACAAGAATAGACTTGATAAGGGAGCATATGCTTGCTTCTTGGGGTTAATTTTTTCTTTTGAAAGGTCTAGCAAAGGTGAGCAAAGAGTGGCTTATATTTCCTATAGGTGCTTTGACAAAGATTATTCTGTTTTGTTACGTATGCGTTCTTTTTCAAAAAATGTACAGAGATTTACAGGAAATAGTAAAGAGGGGTTCATAATAGCGTTGCCATCCGCAATCCCTTCAGGTCTCTGAATTCCGTTGGCTTGCTGGGTTGTCTTACTGAGCAACTTAAAAAGGAAGTTTGAATGGGAGCTCTGTGGTTCTGTTTAGTTACTGGCAAGGTTGCAATATTGAAACTGGTGGGATAGCAACCTAAAAAAATGAAAGTCTTTGTATTGTTTAGACTGACATTCAGTTTTTTTCTGAAGGAGTTGGTTTCTGCTGATACTCTGAGGAGCAATAAATGGTTGGTAGAAGTGTGTCCGTCTTACAGTGTCAAAGAGGTTGAACTCCCTTTCTAGATACAAGTGTACATAATTATGCTCATGCCATTGTAGTTCTGTGTAATACAAAAATGACATTTATCGGTTTTTAACCTCTAAAACAAGGCCTGCTGAAAGGGTTGTCTTTCATTTCTGGTACACCTATTGTAACTAACTTGGACTAGTCACAAGCCAATAAATAATCTGAGTAGAATCTGCAAGAACCATTTGCTGCATTTAGAAGAGGGGAAATTGCTGCAGAAAACTCATCAGTTTTGCTGCTGAAAAAAGGGTGTACTTCAAAGCTGGGCAAGCAAAAGACTCTTCTCCATCTCTTTCTGCAGCACTTCAAAGGCCATCACCAGATGTATAGCTCATATGGGCTTCTTTATCAGCTTCTTGATAGTTTGCTTTTCTACGTCACCTTCTCAATTTCTGGTTTTGTGATGGTCTCATTAAGCAAAGGCATATGGCTTAAATGCCATAGAAAGTCACGGGCTAGCGCTTGTAACTCACTTGCTTAGTATGGGCTTGATGTCAACTGCTAAATGATTAGGATAGCACTGCTGTGACATCCCTGTATGGAAACAGGAAATAAAACAATACTTTGTTTTTACAGACTCTGATCAGAATTGCAGTAGGGCAAGGCTGTTTTTCGTAAACGTTGGGTGCCAGAGAAACTCTTTAGAAAGATTTCTATGTCCAACCACAATAGTAACTTTCAAAAATCTTTTGTCTTGGCAAATCTATTCACTGCTCTGTAAACTCAGTAGGTTAACTTTTCAAAAAGCACACTATTCTGTTTGCATACACTTTTGCACATAATCAAGTCATCATCAAGTATCATGGACTCATGCACAAAAAACATTTGCATTTGTGTCTACAGAATAAATGCAGCCTAATTGTTTGAACAACCATTGTTTAAATATTGAAAAGTTACTAAGAGAGAAAAATGTATTCTTTAATCAGGCGCCAGTTTAATTTGTTAGGCTCCAATTTGTGAAGTACCTGGAAAGACTACTGCATGATTCTTTGTTATTGATTTGCTAACTTCAGAAATTTTCAGAGGCATATAGGAATGTCTTTTTAATTCAGTGTTTCACAGAGCTTTTAGTAATGCTTTCGATGCTTTACAGATCAGTAGCATGTGACTAGAAAAAAGGCACCCTAGAAAAAGCTTTTGCAATCTGCAAGAAATGTTTTTGGTTCTGTTTACAGTGGAGTGTGTTGCACCTTTCTTTTGGGAACTTGCAACAGTAAAAATTACTTTAAATTATATATGACAGGTAATCAGGCTTGGCTGTCCTGTTGTTGCATGTGATAAGCATCTAGAAGGCTGTTTCTTATGCTCTGAAGTTTTCTTTTGTTTGGTTGGTTTTTGTTTAGTGCAAGTGACTGAAGAAGTGGTCAAATTACTAGAATTATATGTAAGACACTGTGTATCTTTCTGATGTTGTATTTCTCAAGTCTGTTCTGATTTAGAAGGTAGGAAAAACACTAAAAAGTACTTACCTTGTGCCTCGGTCCTTCTATTAATTTCTCCATTTCTTCTGTTTAATCCGTTTGCATAAGGAGGAAATGTGACACTTGGCATTCAGGGAAAACTTTTTTTTTGTAACTAAAAAGCCAATTGCAGACAAAACTGAGCACCTTGAAGAAACAAAAAGGACTCAAACATTTGCAATTCTGTATTATCTTTTGGCTTGCCATTTACTCCATGAGCCTTCTGCTAAAATACTATTGTGTTCTTCACAGAGCTGCCATGATGGAATAGTATCTTCCAGTCATTTAACAGGAGTGCAGAATTTTAACAGTTGTTCTGTTTTGTATTTTACAGGCAGATTTTAAACTGATGTGTGATAATGCAATGACTTACAACAGACCAGATACTGTTTACTACAAGCTAGCCAAGAAGATACTGCACACAGGCTTTAAGATGATGAGCAAAGTAAGAGACCTATTTAAAAAAAAGCACCAACTCTTTGGGGTGGTTTTTTTGTCATACTTAAAAAGGAACATAACTAATAACAATGATAGTTTTTATTTTATCCATCTGTGATTAATTATAGCAGTGCCTGTTAATGCCGCTATATGTAAGAGCTTGATGGCATTCTTGTTATAACCACACTCATTTTTCTCAACTTTATCTGCACCACTGAAGTCTGTAGGAGCTTCTTCCAGTGGCCTCAGTGGAAGCAATTAAGATCCACATATATAAAACCCAACTGTAAAACATTGCTTCTGGCTGAAACTTTGAAAACAAGATCTCACTGAAGTTTTATTTCGCATAAAGAAGAAAACTTTTCTGTTTTGAAGGTGGTGGGTTTAGGGGGGGTTTCAGGGGTTTCACAGATGTGCGCATACACACTTTTTACTCATACAGTTGTCGACCTGTAAAATGAAGTTATTCTGCTGAGCTGCTCTGTGTGTGTGCGAGTGTGTGTGTGCGCATGCGCATGTGTTGCATTTATGGTAAGTTCTGTGTAAAACAGGCAGTTGTCTTTGCATATGCAGTTTTGTTTGTTTGTTTGTTTCTCTCTTGATAGTTGGGCTGCAGAAATTCTGATGCCATGCTACCATGACCAAATCATGTTGCATCGCCATTGGAAACGAGGCATTAAGAACAAAATAAGGCCATGGCCATTCCCATCCCATCCCATTATCATAGCATCTTGGCTATGAGGGAAAGGTTAAGTCCCTGCCGCTCTGTCCTTTCTGATTCTAGGAACGGCTGTTAGCTTTGAAGCGCAGCATGTCGTTTATGCAGGACATGGATTTTTCTCAGCAGGCAGCTCTTTTGGGTGATGAAGACACAGCAGTTGAGGAACCTGTCCCTGAAGTTGTTCCTGTACAAGCAGAGACTACCAAGAAATCAAAAAAGCAAAATAAAGAAGTTATTAGGTAAAGGTTTTAATGGGCATGCTTACTGGTTTGTTGCAGCTTTTGTAATATTGGACAGCAGCAAAAAATTGAGCAAAAAACCTCCTTTCAGCCTTTCTTCTAGTGGCCCATAGGATAAATGGGCAATTTTATTGTGTTGTGTTTTATTTATTTATTTATAGAACTAGTTTAATAACCCCGTGATTCCCAACTTGAAACAAACAATTCAAAGAATGACCACATAATCTTTTAAACACTTACAGTTCATGTATATATAGGAAATTTTATCCTTCTTTATATATATATATTATAAAATGAGTAGTTTCTTCTCATGATGACATGATGGTTTGAAACATTCTTTCATTTTTAACATAGCCACAAATACCTTTTGCATTTTGTCTTCTTCCACCCGCCCCCACCCCAAATTGATTGACTGTATCAAAATCTAATGGAATCTTCTGGGAGGGCAAAGTGGGCCCAGGTCAGTAAATTACTGTATTTCATTTTAGTCTTATCTGACAGGATATAGAGATACAGGAGATTATTTCTGGAGCATATGATAACATCTTCCCAATGAAATCTTATTAAGCTTCTTGGTAAAATACTTTGCTAGTGCAATAGCTATCTTCCAGGTAGTAGGCACGCCCATGTCACAAAATTGTGTTTTTCTAGCTAAAATCTAATTTTAGTCAAATTAAAGGGATTTATTTTCTATTTTATGAGGAGATTTTAGCAGAAACTGTAATTTACAAGCAAATTCTGTTGTTCAGTGTATATAGATATCCTAGGATAGATGTTGAATTTAAATTGTAGAGCATTGTATCAACTGGATTTTTATGAAAGTAAAACTGTAGCAGCATTACTAATCATGTCTTAAATAATCTGATAATGTAGATACGTTCTGCAGGCTTCTTTCTTAAACACCCAAAGTAAAAAAGTAAAATGTAACTTGTTATTTTAGCAAAAATGAGAAAGCATGAAGTTGAAATGAGAGATTAGAACTTTTGAGTTATAACCAGCCACATGTGTGTTTTGTTACACTTCAGGCATTTTTGTAATCCTGCTTAATGTCTGATCGAAGAAGTTGTATTTTAATGTAGTTGTTTTGCGGAGACTGCAATATCTAGCTTTAAAAATAATTTTAAACTGCGTGATTTTTTTGGCAGGAACTATACTAATGTGAGCATACAGAAACATCTGTTGCTGTATCGTGGAGAATTAGCAAAGTGTAATTTGTTCTCTGTTTAATGGATGGTGTACAGGAATTAACTGAAAGTACCTTTCTGTAAACAAGACTGGTTTGCGGGGGAGGTGGTGTGGGTTTTGTTTGGTTGGATCTTTTTTTAAAGATATTATTTGGTTTGAATGGTGCCCAGAATAATAGATTTTTCTCTTTTGATTAATTGTTACATAAACTGCATTACAGAAGTAACTTTGTACTTTGAAGATGACCACATAAGAAGTGGCAAGTACAGATAGCTAACAGAGCAAGCAATTGAGACTGCCAAGTCCGACTTTAATATCTGCCTTAACATACAATTCAGAGAGCTGAAAGTAATGGACCTTTAATTTTATCCTGATACCAGTTTCCTTGCCATCAGTTGTGGTATAAATTTACTTTCCTGTTCTTCCTAATGTTTTATGTAACTTCAGTGGTTGGAATTAATTTGTTTTTTTCTAATTAACTTGACCTTTTAAAGACTTGTATTTTGTCATCAGTAGGATAGATACTATTCTTTTCAATGTACAATAAGAGCTTTGGGGGGAGAATCCCTCTATACTGTAGTTTAAAAAGTGACTTAATCACTTGGACATCCTAATAGCTAAGTAATTTCTGAAAATTTTGTCCAGGATGGTGCAACCTTCTGAACATTCTCTCAAAATTCTTGTCCATTAAGTATTCTGTAGAGTGTGATAGAAAGTGCCAGTTGTTGAGGGGTTTCCTGCTGTGTACACCCTTTCTTAAAGTTTCAATGAAACAAAAGTCGTATAACACATTTGTCTCATAATAGTATGATCCTGTGATCTTTTTATTGTCTTTAATAGCAAAACTTTCTTGTGTATCGGATCTGAATCTCTATACAGAGAGAAATTCTTAGCTAAGCAAATGGAAGAAGATAACCCAGGACAGAGAAATGGATTTGGTGTGAGGAGATGCTCTACCCAGTACCTAAGGTGTTTGGCCCTAGTGTCTAATGTCCATATAATTCCCTGAAAGATTTTGATGTGCAAAGTTTATTTTAAATATATAATATAATGAAGACTGCCATATTTTGTGATATCTTCAAACCTCCCCTTATAATACTACCTTTCTCTGAATTTATATAATTGCTAAGATATGTCCTGTTCTATCTTAGGTATGCTTATTTGTTATGTTTTTATTGTTTTGGTGCTTTAATGAAAAGGGATCTACTGAAAGATAGATGTTAAATTCTGTAATTTCAATGAGAAGCAATGGTGTGATTGATACTAATTAGGAATACTAATTGCCAATATTAACAAACATAGGAATTAAAGGACTCCTGGTTAGACTGGGAGCAGTGTCCCACTTCTACAGGCAACTAAATGACATAATCCTCATAAATGCAGCCTGTTAGCTTTTTTCTTACATTAGAGTTACAGAGTCTCCCTTCCCTCATCATGTAATTTCTTTTCTGCATCCTTCTATTTGGAATTTGTGAAAACAGCATATTTGTGCATGTGGGAGACTAAGGAAGAATATAGCATTCACCTTGTATTAATGCAATTTTACTCCCAATCTGTTTTGTAATACTTCCTTTATTTTCATCAAGGTACAGAAACAAATTTTTGATGTTAAGTAGTTTGGTAGTTCTCAGCATCTGCTGCAAAACTTCAGTTTCATATGATTATAATTCCACTTAAATGCTGAAGTAGACTGACACTGGGAGAGGAGTGGGACTAATTGTTCTATTTAGAAAACCCAGAATTCAGCCCTTTGTTTTGTTTTAGCTTTTAATTTCTACAGCTACTCCTCTTCTCTTTCTTAGTTGCATATTTGAACCTGAGGGAAATGCGTGCAGCCTGACAGATAGCACTGCTGAAGAACATGTCCTGGCACTAGTGGAACATGCAGCAGATGAAGCTCGGGATAGGATCAATCGATATCTACCCAACAGCAAGGTCTACTGCACAACAAAGTTCACAATTCCATTTTGTGTCCGAGTATTGAATGCTTTGTTTCATCTTAGTAAACAGGCTTTAGTATTACATTTTCTGGAGCTGTGAAGTCTAGGTTGTATGCTATGTGGAATACCAATATGACTATTGTCTATCATTTAGCCCCTGAAGCCCACTGTAGGGTGTCCTAAATGGATCTGAAGTTGTATTGTGTTGAACATCTTTAGAAATTCACTTGCAGAAAACAGTGAAATGTTGATCAGTCTTGGATGTGGCTTCCTTAATTGCAACCCTTGGCATTGAAAGTGATCAGAATAGCATCATGCTTTTCCTACTCTTGCAACCTCAGAAAAAGTAAACTTTTGCATAGGTTGAAGGGTTATTGGGATTCCCCAAACGCCCCACTCCCCCAGCCCAGTCTAAGGAATTCGGGAAATTTTAAGTGTTAAATTATTGTTTTCAAGGAGAATTCTGGAACCTCTTGTAGTTTTGTACCTGCAAGTAGTAGCTGTCACCTGCAGCACATTCTGGTGTGGGTACAAAATGCAGACATCCTTCAGTGACTAGGAGAAGATAGCAGTAGTTTGTCCATGTTGGAATTTTGGACAGTGCTAACCACAGGTTTAATCATCTTGACTGTTACTCTCACATTGTTCCGTGTGTTTAGGTTTTGTGCAGTTAGAAGGAAAAGCTCAGTCATACTGTTAGTGCACTTTTCTCAGCACGATCTGTTTATGTGCTGTATTTTTCTTAGCTATGTAATAATTTCAATGATGCCTTCATTGCTTCACGCCAAGGTTGGAGTAAATGCTACAGGCATTCGTTACAGGCCTGTGCTGAGATACATTTACTGTGTTTCCCTTGCATTATGTGAAGTCTGATTACCCTCTTTGTCCTCATTTCTCATCGTCACATACCTTAGTGACCACTGCAATTGAAAAAACAATCAGGATGTTGCTACATCCTGCATTTTTCCACCTGTTTTTTTAACAACTGTTGCAGAAGAAACATTTGCTTCGAAGGATCAGTGGTAGCAGTTGTGTCCTCAAACCTAAATGTCTCTTTCTTGGACAGTGGCCCTTGTTATGCAGTCACCTTGGGCTCAACTGGATTAGGAAGTACAGCTTCAAAGAACAGTGGGAGAAGGTTTAGCTTCTTCAGTATATTTCTGTTTCCTTGGATAATTAGAAGACTTGCTTGTATTGAAGGTTATTTGAAACCTGTGAAGTATGAGTGGCTTTTTAAAAACCCTTTAAAGCAATACCAGTCTTGTGCTAATTGCTAGCTTTACTGAAAAGGCCTTTTGTGCTGATGCAGTCAGTTTTGCAGTGTTCAAGAAAGAGTTGTTCTAGGTGTGCAGCTATTCATTGTCTAGGCTGCTAATCAGCTAGGCAACCCACTGCAGATGCCACTGAATCTCGGTAACTCTGACACGTTCTTAGAGTTCAGCCATTGTTAACTTTTGCCATCACTTGAATATATTGTTCCTGCTCATTCTTTTTCCAGCATTTGTCACCTCTGTTTTTATTAGATGCCAACGTTAGCTTTGGCCTTGTGTATGGAGAGAGTTTTAAACTTTTTAAGGAGGGGAAAAGAAAACAAAATAGGGGAGAGATTTATTGATCCATTTACTTGGAAGTATTTACTAGTATTTCTTTAGGCAGAGCATAGTTTTCATTTCCCGTCTTTACTAAGAATTTACAGTCTTTTTTTGCACAATTCATGTGTGGTCAGTTTCTGAAATCAGCTTGGTTTGTTGCATCAGTACTGGCTCTATCTTTAAAGACTCCGGTTTGATCTATTGTCTTTCATATCTCTGGCTGTCTTTTTAGCGTTTGTGTGTGTGCACTCTGATAGGTCTGTCACACCGCTTCTTCTTTAAGAACTTGAGGGTGTTCATAAAAGTACTTCTAATTAGAGAAAGTTGTGGATGAGATATGAAAACAAGCAGTTCACTCTAGATTTGAAAATGAACAGTGAAGTAGATTGTGAATAGGAGTTACAGTTTTGCTTCTAGAAAGAAAGTACGTTCTAGGCTTGGCAGTCAGAAAGCCTGACTCCATACTAATTACAATGGTATTGGTTTTGTCTTGGATTCAGACTTTAGACCTGATTTAGGAAGATGAATAAGGAGTTGTATATATGACAGGAACTTTTACTCCTAACTCTTTTGTTCTGAAGCATTTGCTAGGTGGTGATAAATAGTGGTGACCCAAGATTCTCTGTATTAAAAAGGAAATACCAGTGCAGAATCTGAATACAGCTAAAAATGCTTATTATAGTTCATTGTGTAAGCAAGCAACTCCTTTTGAGTTCGGACTGTTTTGAATGATTGCTTCTGTATCTTTGTCATTCTATTTGCAGATTGGTTATCTGAAAAAAAATGGAGATGGAACTTTATTATTTAGTGTAGTAAATTCATCTGATCCAGAAGCAGAAGGTAAATGCCACAATCTTTCAAGCAGACTTTTCTAATGTTGAATATTCTAGCAGATTTTGAAGTCTTAACCATACATACAGATGTTGTGTAGCATAGGTGAGGTTTAAAAAAAAATAATTCCCCAAACCATTTTCCCCAACAGCTGTATTTAGTATCTCTGATATAAATCCAGCATAAGATGTTTCTTTCAAATTTTCACTCTTCAGAGTGAACAGAACACTCTGTTCTACTGATACTGACAGTAAGTAGTAAAGTAAAAGTAAGATGGTGAAATAGTAGCTATATAATCACTTGTATATTGCTCCAAGAATTGCTCCAGTTGGAAGAAAGGCTTCTGCTCCATGTACCGTGTAGTGTTAAGATCTAATAGAAAAAATTAAGCGAATCAAAGTGTTGTAATCCTATGTAAATGTGCAACGCACAGATGCAAATTCATAATCATATCTTAAATTTTTTTATTTCTTGATTTAAATTAGCTAAATTCCAGTTTTGTCAGTGAGTTTTTGCTCAATTGTTTTTCTTTAGTTCCTTGATCTTTTCTGTGTGTTTTTGTTTGTGTTACTCCTATACATTATTTATATTGTTTTATGCTTTCCACTTGTTTTAGTTTCAAGCTCAAAATGCAGAAGTTTTGAAAGTTTGTAATGAACAAAATGTCATAGTCTTTATGCTGTTGTATGTCATGTTGATTTAGCACTTCCTTCTCTGCATCTTTTGGGATTGGAATTCATCCACAGCTTGCTTATTGTTGCATTGATGAATGCATGAACCCTTTTGACTGATCACATTTCTGTTGATTTTTTGATACAAGCCTGTAACTAATACTATCTAAATTCCTTTTCACTTGGTAGTAAATTTTTCTGGAATGATATTGAGCATTTTGGCTGCCATCATGCCCTTACCTATTTCTGAAAAAAAAAATAATAAAATGAATGTGATTTAGTACCTCTGAAATCATGCCACTTTAGACAGTGATGGTAATGGGAGCAGAGCAAGCTTCACCGTGTGTACTGTAAAGCACTGTACTGCTTCCTGATGTTTCTGTGCTCCAGACTAGTTACACTGAATTAACAACTAATAGCATAATCTGAATTTTTATTGTCGTTTATTTTTTTTATCCTAGTAAGGCTCCAGGCATAAACTTGCTTTCTGTTGCTCAGTAACTGAGCATAATTACCATCAAATTTCTTAACAGCCAGAGAGATTTAATATAACTGGAAGTTTCCTATATCTTGTTGGGGGTTTTTTGAATTTAAAAGCATATTCCAAATTATTTCAGCCATTTTAATTAAGCAGTTCTCAGACTTTAGAAGAAAGAAATATTGCTGTAGCCATAATGGTATTTGTCTTAACAAGGTTCTTTACATGTTGTCTGTTTCTGTAGACAAACTACCACTTACTTAGTCAACATAAAAAATTGTTTTTATCACTTTGTAATATCTGGATCTTGAATGTTTGTGAATCAGCTAGTAAAAGAATTTCAAGTGCTGCTGTATACTTCAAAAAGTGAAATAACCAAGTAAGCCATAGATCTTGTGAATAAGAGATGGAAGCATATTTAGAGCATGTATTTGAAATTTAGATGGAGGACCTGAATTACATTACCTATTCTTAATGTACAGATTGAAAGACGTTCAGCTTTTATGGTAAACACAGCTTTTTAAAATAGCAAAATCTAAATATTCACCATACACTTTAAACATTAAATACTTTTCTCAAAATTATCTTCTTTTAAATTGAATTATTAGAGGAAGAGACTCACCCAGTGGATCTGAGTTCACTGTCCAGCAAATTATTACCCGGCTTCACTACACTGGGCTTTAAAGATGAACGAAGAAATAAAGGTAAATGCCAAAGAACATGTTTTAACTTTGTATTAATTGAATGTTGGGCAATTTCTTGATATAAAATAAATTCAGATTATGCTTGTCTCCAAATGAAAGTTAATTTGGTTATTTATATAATATGTAATAATTCCTTCCGCAGCAGAATGCCATTTTAATTAAATGCACGTTTTTACTTATTAAGCATAACTTAATTAGGAGTTTATGGATTAATGTTTTGCCTTAGTGTTTTAGCCACCCTAGAAGCTTGCTAATAATGGTACTTCATTTTCTCTGGAGGAGATAATTTTTCCTGAGCAACTGCACTTAGAGTTGAGGAAGAAAACCCTTTTGGTCATTTGCATTTTTGCATCATATGACAAGGATTTCACAAACTGGATTGTTTCTTCTGGTCTTACTGACATTTTTAATAGTTTCTGATCTGCTGTCCAGAAACTGACTGGCAAACGACAAGTGAAGTAGATGTACACAAAAAGGAAAAGCATAAAAGGGGGCGGTGGGATGAAGCTTTTTTCCCCTGGGAGTTGGGTGGTTAACTTAGTTCTTTATTTTCCAGTAGTATGAGTATGTTTGTTTATATGGTTAAAATAATTGTGCTGATTCTAGAGTCAGAAGTGTCCTTGAGACACTACTTTTGATTTCATTTGAAGTTAAAAAACTCACTGCACTTTCGGTGTCTGTTTCAGAAAAAAAATTGTTTTCTTTATTCTCCAAGTGATCTATTACACTTGTGTTAATCATTTGTCATCTCTTTCTTCTTCTGGTCTAGTAACCTTTCTTACAAGTGCTAGTACAGCACCTTCCATGCAAAACAACTCTATATTTCATGATTTGAAACCAGATGAAATGGAACTCCTGTACTCAGCATATGGTGATGAAACTGGGATACAGTGTGCCTTAAGGTAAGTGCTTCCTTATTGGGAAGTCTAACTTTTCATAGCAATTTTATGAAAAGCAATTTGAACTAAATGTCAACTCAGAGCCTCCAAATCGTGATTTTTTTTTTCTAAAACTTATTTTAAAAATAACTCACTATACAACTTGAATCCAGCTTTCGTCCTGGGCAGGGAGTTGTTTGGGTTTGGGTTTTGGGTTTGTTTTTTCCATTTGCACTTTTAAGGTACCCTGTTTTATTGCAAGGCTGTTATGGATCTTGTCATTAGGGTCTTGAACCACAAGATAGTATAGGTGACTGAAGATGTAGCATTTTACTTTGAACCCAGCAGTAAGTAAGTCTAGATATGCAAGTAATAGATTTCATGGCTTTAAAACAGTGATATTTTTCAAGGAGTTTCAAAACAGTTAAAGCTACTTGAAAAGGAAAATGCCACTTTCTATTAAATTGTTAATCTTGGAGGGAAGGAATTAATCACAAGCTTTTTTTGTTTGTTTGCGTTTCTTAACCCACTCCCAATGATAGTTCAAGTGAAAAATTGCTGGTAATTGTGAAAAACAAGTTTACACATGCTTTTACTTCCATTTAAAAAAATTTAAAAAAAAAAAGAAGAAAAAACACCCCTATCTTGAAGGTCTTAATAGCTTTTCTGAAGAAGCATAAAGGAGTAAAAGAACAAGAAAGATGTAGGTGTAGTGCAGCATAGCTGGGGAAAATCATAGTATAAGTTGAAATACTTTTTTAATGAATGTGAAGATTTTCTGTAATGCTTATATCTCCATTCCTACTAGTTTACAGGAATTTGTGAAGGACGCTGGAAATTACAGCAAGAAAATAGTAGATGATCTTCTGGACCAGATCACTAGTGGAGATCATTCCAAAACTATTTATCAGCTAAAGCAGGTGTGTCCTTGATGCACAGAAATGTCACAAGTTCATCAAACCAAGAATGGACTGGTTTCTGTTTCTTAATATTTTATGATATGCTTTGTTTTCCACCATGCGTTTAAGCAGTGCAGGCTTAGCTGTTCATGCAGTCATGTGGTGAATCAAATTACAAACTGAATTAATCAGCAGAGGAGTAACTTTTTCTTTTCTCCAGCTAAATCAGTTGTCCAATGTGGTTCACTCTGTGACTGCAGAAATGAA
Organism: Ibycter americanus; assembly: GCA_035590275.1. Taxonomy (NCBI): domain Eukaryota; kingdom Metazoa; phylum Chordata; class Aves; order Falconiformes; family Falconidae; genus Ibycter; species Ibycter americanus. The sequence goes on from JAVJGI010000040.1 coordinate 102,649,309, forward strand.
GAGGCAGGGGGGTGCAATGCAGCAGAGGGGAGAAGTGACCAACCAACTGAATGGTGTTTGGGCAGCCCTGTCACTCAATGTCATGACTTACATATCTGCTTCTGACTTATATTGCAATGCTTTTTTTAAGGATTTTTTTTTCTTAATTTAAATGCAAAATATATTCATTGTGGAGGATTCATTATTTGGAACACTGAAGTAATGTTGGAGAACAGATTAATATCACTGTATATGTATCTATTAACCAACAGTGCTAACTTTTAAATTCATGGGGTATGTCTGAAGGAAAAACTTGTTTCCAAAGGAGATTCATACTAAGACTGGAGAAGAGATTTTTCTCAGAAATGTGTATAATTCAGCTGGGAACGTTTGCATTCCCAAGACAAAATAGACTACCAGAAACTGCAAAATCTTGTTTCATGTTACCTTCACTTTGAAAACCACTCTTGGTTTGAAATAACTGTCTGCTGTTTTAAAATGATGATGTTCTGAGCAATTCAAGAATAAAGAAAGGGAAGCGGAGAGGGAGTATGGAAGGTACCTGGACTTTCTGATGTGGTGGAAATGAGATTGTGCTAAATCTCTGCAGACTTAGAAATAGAATAGGGTGGATCATGTTAGGGGAAAAGGAGACAATGGAATAAAAAATACAGAGGAACCTTCAGAATTTTCTGGATACTTTTTTCCACTCCCTACTGGAAAAAGATTATATATGAAACAGGAAGAAATGTAACGGATTAGTTCAAAAAAATTCAAAAGTTGAAAAAGTTCAAAACCAGCATTTTAAATATTCTTCTACATCTAAAAATGTGTGGATACAACACATTGAATGTAGCTTTGAAACAAAACAGGTGCCTTTCCCTTTTTGCCACCGTCTCCAGTAACTGTCCAAAAAAGGTAGTTTCCTTCATAACCACCATAATTGCCACCTTGTTCTATGAATATTGTTCCATATGAGAATTTCTGACTACCTTTCAAATGGTCAATGGCTGTTTACACTTAAAAATGCTCTCCAGTTGTGACATATGTGGATATGTACAGATTTTGTGCAATTAAATGCATTTCAGTGATGATGTGCCGTGGTGGTTTAGGCTCGAGTATTTTGTGTTGCTATATTTGAGTAAGAATGAGTATCTCTGAGAGTGCAACCCTAAATGTTTTGGAATCAGAAGTTACTGAAATAATGACTGAAATACTGCACTTGAATATAAAGTTCATGGGCAGAAGGAATAGTGTGAAGGGACTTAACGATTAGTTAAAATGTATAATACTAAAATATTTCAAAGCACTGTTACACTGTAACTGCATTACAGATATGTGAAAAAGTTAGCTGTCTCTAGCCTCATTTTGTGTGTGAAGTTTGAATGTACTTGAAATTGTACAAGAAAGAGGTCTTACGTTGAATAAAAATAATTGTTAGTACTCTTTTTTTTCCAGAGGCGAAACATCCCAGTAAAACCACTGGATGAAGTTAAAGTAAGTTATGCTGATACTCAGTCTGTTTTGTTTTGTTGTTTTTTTCACTGGATAAAGTGCCTTGGCATTTAAGGTAGAGAAAGTGATGTTCTCTGGGGTTCTAACATTCAAATTCCTGATTTTATTTAATGTGCATCTGTTCTATATAATAATACAGAAAACACTGGTAAGTGGAATATATGATGAAGAAGAGGCTGTTAGGTTAGTCCTAAAGAGGCTGTTCTAAGAGGCGGTCCTGATTAGTTCTAAATTGTTTACGTGAATGTATATGGTCACCCATTACAGAAGAGCTAGTCTTTTTTTTTTTTTTTTTGTAAAGGGTCTATGCAAACATCGCAAAACATGATAGTGTTCTGTGGTGGCCTAGGATCTGATCATGGTAAACCAGTAAATTACACAAACTAAGTATTCTTAGGAAACGTAGGTATAAGCTATGAAATGCTGAGATCTAAAATATGATTTGTTTCTTTAGGTTCTGCCAGTTCTTATAAAAGAAGAACATAAGTTGCGTAATACCTGTCCAGATTCTTCCAAACAGATTATGGTAAAATGGTTTATGTGTTGTTTTTTAAAAAAAAAAAAAAAAGTAGTGAGACACTCATTTTTCAGTGCAAGGATGTGCATGCTCTGAGGTAGAAGATTAAAATTACAGTATCTAGAATAGGCTTTGTGTACTTAAAATGGGTTCTCTGACACTTGCTCTATTTTAGTTAGTGGCTTTGTTTGGTTGTTCTGTGTTCTCTGGTTTATTTCAGCACACATAACTAAATCTCAGAGGCAGAAAGACCACTTAGGAATCTGAAAGATACTCGATCTGCTGATGAATATTTGAGGTTCAACCTGCTGTAAAATTGGAAAAACAGTCGTATTTATCAGTTTTACCACATCCATTGAAAATGCCTGTTAGAAAGTAGGGGCAAATAATGCATATCTTACACTTTCACAGCTACTAATCAAATCTTGCTTTAAGTGTGGTACAGGGTTTTATCTTGCAAATTATTTGTGAGAACAGAAGATATGCACTCTATTCCATGGCAATTCACATAAAAATTATGTGGATTACATTATAGCAGCTAGTAAAATTTATAGCTTTATAAGTATTCCTTACGTTTTGTGGAAAGGTTTGTATTTCTCTAGAAGTTGACTGGTTAAATTAATTCATGAAAGTGCTAAGTTTCACTTTCATAGTTCTAGAAGAATACCCGGTTGTGTGTTTACCTGCATGTCTTCGTCTGAAAAAGCAGCCTCAGAGAATTCTGTTACAATCTGTTTTGAAGCTTAACAACTTTTTCTTTTTATCTCTTTTTGCCATTACATAGCAGTATTGCAACAGGTATGGAAGAATGAAATTGTTGTAGTTCAGGCTGCATTTCATTATCCAAATATATAGAAAAAATACTTGAGAGACCAGCTCCAGCTGATACTGTGTATACAGAGGCCCACCTTACAGGTTTTATTAGTCGCATACTAAAAGTTTCAATAAAATCCAGTGTTGCATTGAGAAGGTGAGAGAAAAGGGGAATTAGGAATGGTTCATCATGGGGGATGCTGGTAATGCTTCCCCCCGCCAGGGTTCTGCCATGGGACAGGGATGAGTTGAGCATGTAATTGTGTCCCAGGGGATTTCCTAATGTTGGTTTCAACAGTCCCAGATGATGAGATGAAATGAAAGATGTTTAGACTATCCTGCAGACCCCTTGCCATTCATATGACTGGTCTGTCCTGGAACCGTGCTTGAGCTACCTGTGAGTTGCATATTAGCCAAGATGGTTATAGATGCTCCAGTCTCAAGTGTTGCAGTGCGCGCTTTTGAGAGTATAGATTCTTGCATTTACCTTAAACATTAAAAGTTGTTATGGCATGTCAGTACTGCTAGTCGTTCTGTTTCTTGTATTTTAATAGGTTGGAGAATCTGCTGGAGACAGTAACACTTCTGACTTGGACTTTCTCTCTATGAAACCATATTCAGATGTATCTCTTGATATTTCTATGTTAAGTTCATTAGGTAAGTAATTAAATATACAAGCCATCAATTATGGTTTAGTCGTAGCATTTAGGGAAAATAACAGCTGGATTTTCTAAAAATAAAAATGTGTTCAAAAAGTAGTAATAAGTCTACATTTGACATAGGTTAAAGTCTAGGGCTTGTGCAAGATAAATGAAACATTGGTCTGTTTTTCCTTTGAGACATCCATGTGCTAGCTAAGCTAACTTTTCCTGTACTACTGAAGAAACCAAAGTATTTGTACGTCACAATTTTTATAGACTTGCTTGTTTTTATGTGTTCATAGTAGCATAAATTTTAAGAACCAGCGTGCAGCTTTGGCTCAGAAATGTTATTGCTTCATATGCTGTCTTTTGAAATAACTTGGGAGGTAGGTAAGTATGTGAAGCTCCATCTTACAACCACTTGGAATGTCCCAAAACAAAAAGCAGAAGAAACTGCAGGTGTTGGAAAGACTTCAGCTTCAAATAAGGCAGTTGTATAAAAGTATTAGGGTGATGTTTCAAATACACATCTTTGATAGGTATCCTTCTTTAAATACTACAAGAAGTAATGTTCCCATTTCTGCAGGCTGCTGAGCTGGATAAATGTCTCCAAAAATTTCATTAAAAAAATAATACTGCTTGTGGTTTAAGATACTTTTAATTTGGAATGTGAAAGATGCCAAACTATCTATTAGAAAACATAACCAAGGTAATTGAAAGCTTAAAGAAAGAAAAAGTTTTCTACAGATTTTTCCCATAGGTGCAGTATTCTTTGAAAAGCAATTGTAAGCTGTGATTATGCTGTCACACACTAATTTTGTAACAGTTCAGTGAAAAATGAGTGTTTGTTTTGTAGGTAGTGTTTAGACATATCAATCTTACTATTAATTTCTTGGTCCACTGAAAGCTGCTTGTATTTTTCCTTGATCTTTCTGTGAATTATCATACTTCTAGATTATGTAGCTTCTGGAGAGAGTTTATGGCATTATTTCTTATCATAATTCTTGAAAAGTCAGCAAGGTCTGCATTAAAGAAAGAGAAGGGAAAGAGTTTATTTTCCTGTTTGAAGTTGAGGGAGATAATTTTTAAGTCTTCAGATGAAAGAACAGCGTATGTTGGCACATACTTCCAGTTCTTTCCAATTTCACAGTTTTATTTGGCTTACTACAAAATCAGTGTAGCTGGAGAAGATACTGTTCTTAAAACCTTCCATGGTGGGAATTTCTTCACCTCCATAAATGACTTGTTCTATTTTAACTGTATTTTAGGTTAAGTACCTAAGTAATCTTTCTACTGACCCTCCTATCCTTTGCTGCAAACTAAATTCATTATTTCATGTCTAGTGTTTAACAGATGAGGAAGACAAAGACAGCTCTTACAGCTGTTTAAATACTGGCAGTCAGTATTTAGTTTCAGCCATTTCCCATGGCACTCTCCGTCATCCTCCCATATTGCCAAATGCATTTCAGTGTGTATTTCTCAAAACTAAAAAACAGATCCACAGCTGTTGCCTTTTAGAAGTGCAAAGGGAAATGCAAGACTGAGGTCGTTTGTGTAATAGGCAACACTTGTGTTAATTATTTTAGAATCTTTTTATAGTGACTTCGTAATTCATGAGTCAATCTGCATGTGCTGATTACGGCTCTTGGTTGGTAACTGGTGGCCCTTAGGGAAAGTCAAGAAGGAGCTGGATCATGATGATAACCATTTACATCTGGATGAAACAACTAAGCTGCTGCAGGACCTTCATGAAGCTCAGGCTGACAGAGTGGGATCCCGGCCATCATCCAATTTGAGTTCCCTTTCCAATACCTCTGAAAGAGACCAACATCATCTTGGTAAAGTTACCTGTGTCACAGAAGTTGCAGTACTTCTGCAGTAATTGAAACTGGTTAAAACTTACATTTTAAGTTACATAAATCTTTGCATGAAACTTGTCTGATAAAACAGTGTGCTGACTACAGGATCATGTTTTGATTTTTAAATATGCATGGCAAAGGCAACTAAGATGGCATACTTTTGACCTGTGGAATTAAGGACACCAATTGTAGTTTGGTTTTTGATGAGGCATGATTGAAGTAATTGTGAAGTAAATTGATACTGACTGGCAAATCCCTATATGCACTTGCATTTTATGCTTTTAGAAATACTAAGGAGTATATAATATTTGTTTCATTTCGACATAGTTGTATGCAGCAAGTAACAGGTGGGGTTTTACAATAGCCTTCCATTGTCAACTGTAAAACTCAGTGATAAGACAGGATGATAGTGTAACATACCATTTAACAATTTGGTGCCGTTTCTGAGAAGGCAGGAGATGTTGGTTGGATGATACTCAATTACATTTTGTATAAATGTTCAACTCAGACTAGTAGAATAATGACTCCTTTCTCAAAAAGGATCTAAATTGATGACAAATCTTGTAATTTATTTTTCAAGATCTCCTGTTTAAATATCATTTAAATGTGTTTTGCCTTCAAAATCTGAAAGGAACATGTGAAATAACCATGCTGTTTATATACACAAGTATCTCTCCTTTTTTTTTCCCCCTGTACTTTTAAAGGTTTTGATTGTTTTTTTCCCCACCCATATTCTACAGGAAGCCCCTCTCACCTGAGTGTTGGAGAACAGCAAGACATGGTTCACGATCCCTATGAATTTCTTCAGTCTCCAGAAACCTCAAATGCCACTACTAACTAACTTGACATGTACTATATATATTTTGTATTTTAATTGTATTAATGTTTTTATAAAGTTTTTGTCCATGGCAGAAACCTCAATTTTATCCTCATTTCTGTGAGGATTCCTGTATAGTATTGTCCTATATGCTGGATTAAATAAAAAATAAAAAAATTTTTAAGAAAACCCAACTACTTGGTACATTGCTAACAACATGATAGACTAAACCCTGCTTTCTGTTTGTTTGTTTGTTGAGAGAGATCATCATCTACTGGTGTGTGAATCTTGACTGGAAAACAACAAATAATGTGTTAGCATCATTTGTATTTTATAAAAAAAAAACTAAAAAGCGATAATTTTCCCAGTATCATGGCAGCAGTAATTAAATGTTTTGTAGAATTACCTACCCGTTCTGCTCAGGTCTTAACTTTAACATCTTCAAGGAGGAATATTTTCTTTCAGCAGTGACAGAACTGCGTGAATTGTGATCATTATGTTTCCCCATCTCCTAAGGCTAACGATCTGTAGAAGTTTTTCTGTTTCCCCATATTTTTTAATCTTTTTTTTAATCACTCTAGAGAATACTTAGTTTGAGAGTAACAGTACTTGGTAGTTGCATTAAAATGCTCACTATGAGAATTCTACCCTGGAGCTAAAAAGGATGGATGTTTTTGTGATCCCTTATGTGTTGAAACACAAAGAAAATATAATACTTATATTTTTTAATTTGATATGTATATTTACTTGGATGGAGAAAATACTGGATGAGGTGTGCTTTTCAGTAATTTTAAAATAAAACTTTTATAATTCAGTACTGTCGTAACTGGGGGGTTTTGTACCATTGATATGTGCAAGCTGGGCAAATGTTACAGATTTACAATATTTTGTAAATATTAATAAAAATGCAAAACCACTTTTGATGCTTGCAAATATGTTGTTCTTGCCAGGAGAAAATTTTCTTCCTTATCTTAAGTCTGAAATACTGGGAGACTTTGGTCTGAATGTTTGTGCTGCTTCAGAAGATAAATTTCATCATGCCACATGTAGCTGTAAACAAAATTAACTGTGAATTTCTAGGACCCAGCAAGGAAGTCTGCCAGATAACTGATATCAAAGTCTTGACAGAGCCTGAGTAGGAGGATCTGTTCACTCAGACTAGGTGTTTGTGGTCTGGACTGTTTCCCTCGCACGCTGGGGTGCCTCTTCCCGCGCCTCCGCCAGCGAGACGTGCTTTGTCGGGCTGTTCCCCGCAGGTTTGTGTCGGGGCGGCGGCAGCACGGCGGTGCCAGCCGGCTGCTCTGCTCTTGCCACACGCCGTTCGTGGGACCTGCACCTGAACTGGGTCAGAAACTTGCAGTTTCAGACCCTCGTCTTTGCTTCCCCCCGGTCAGCCAGTTGCGCAGACAAGGGGCGCGGTGGCCCGTGGAGGGGCTGGAAGTGCCGAGTGAGGGTCAGGAAGGGGGGCTCTGGCGGGTGGCGTGGCCTGGCAAGGGCGCTCCGGTAGCCGAGCGGTGCGGTGGCGAGCTGTCTCGGTTGTGAAGGACCTGACACCCACGCTTCCCGCAGAACGAAAATCTGCAGCGTACCTCTCACGCTGCCAGCGCGTCATTGCTGTGTCTTGCCTTAATATTGAACAGAAACACAGATTTTGATAAGGTACTTTGATAAATCAGGTAAGTATCTTGCCTATGTCAGCCTTCTTTGATATAAGTATCTTGGGTTTGTAGTTAATCCTGAGGTGAAAAGTTTTGGTCACGTAGTGCTGTTAGCCAGGAAACTTTCTACTTGTCTGTTTCAGTTTTACATGTTTGAGTGTATTTTTAATCATTAGTCTGCAAGCCCTTTGATTTTATTTTATTTTTTTTTTTTCAGAGTGCATACATTGTGTTGGTCAAGAAAAGTTGGAACGGTACAGCTAGAATGGGCAGGAGGAGAACTGGCAGAGATCACAGCATGGCCAAGACACTCATCACATGAATTACTGAGGGACGATGATTACTTGTGAGTATATAGTAATCATACTCCAAAGCACAAATGTGCAGTTCTGTGGGGAAGGAGTTTTTGAACTGGGTCCAGAGATTTGCTATGAAACAACTTCTGGGATGTTTTTGGAGAGTCAAATTAAATGTAAATACTGTTGTATTTTGCATAGTAATGGAGGTTCAGGTTCAACATTTATGTTTAGGTAACTGTTCAGACCCCACACCCATCCCAGAGAAATGCCAGACCTTCACTGTTACGTTACTGGAAGTAACCTGTGCCACCCTTAAGGGGTTGGTTTGATTCTGCGCTTGGTTTATGCAAAAATGTTACAGTGAGATGTGAATCAAGGGGGATACAGAATCAAATATCATCTTTTACAACCAAGAGGACTATTTTACAAGCAGATGATTTTGATCACATCTCCATGTTTCTATTTGGTATTTTAAAATTAATTCTTGATCTGCAGTAACCCCTGAGGAAAATATTTTGAGTAAATAAAATAAACCTGTTTATTCCAATACACATCATAAAATCACTGGTATATGTGTAAACATACCCGGGACCCTTCAGCCTCTGGGTAGCTGAATATATCTAATCAAGGGTTACAGTTTTGTTACTGGTTTCATACAAAATAAGAGTTTCAACTTTTTATTTAGAAACTGCACTAAGGAAAAATCTTCTGAAGTCTCATGATTAATAACGTTTACATAGTCTCATTTTTATGAAGTCTACACAATTCGTAAGAGAATAAAATGCATTTGTTTTCTTGTATAGCATTTCCTTTTACCAGTGAAAAATGACACTGCAGGAATGAGTCCAAAGGACAGAGAAACAGTTGGTGCGGACAGAAGCAGCACCAGAACTGTGTACGTGGCATTCGGTGTTTTCTGCATAAGGCCAGGTGCTTTCTGTGACTGCACAATGTGAGTTGAGTGTAGGTTGGGTGGGCAGCGTAACGGGTAGGATGCGGATCTGATGTGTAACCACCGCTAGAATACTGGGTGCAACAGCAACATCGCTACTTACTTTAAAAAAGCAGTGATTGAATTGACGCTCATAGGGCCAGAACCTCTCCCTTGGTTTAATGCTTTGCTTCCTGTACGTATGTTCTGGGGCTTTATTTTGCGTCCAGGTCTTTGCACGTCAGTCATGTGGGTGATTCCTTGGGCCGTGGCCATCCCTTTAAAAAGCGTTTCAGGATTTTTTATGTTAAATGTTGACAAGCAAAGTGAGGGCAAACCCTTGAGGGTCTTTGCAGATCTCCTGCATTCTGTGCTTTGCTGTCTATATGACTTGAACTTGCATCAAGAGTTTGCATCTGCACTATTGTAAAAGATTTGGCTACTGGGTGTGTTTAATTTCTTTTTCACACCTTCCCCACCCACTTTCCCAAATTCCTCTGAATGCAATATCCTTAACATGAAATGCTTCCTCGACAGCTGTTCGTAAGCCTACAAAGCGGTCAGAATGAAAAGGGATGAACTGGGGTTCCAAGGCACTGCTGCTGCTCTCGAGGAGGCTGAATGGCAGAGGTTGCCCCTTTCTCAAAGAGCAGTTTGTGCTATCTTTGAGGTGCTTTTGGAGAATAGCATTAATTTGGGCCTAGGATCAGTTCACCTTAGTGTTCTTGGTTTTGCTGTACTGCCGTTACCATGCCCCTGTGAACTGGCTGTCAGGATAGCCGTGCTCCCAGTCTTGTCCTGTCCGTGGGCACTACTGAGAAGAATCTGGCTCCCTCTTAACTCCCTCCCATCAGATGTCTGTGTGCATTGAGATCGCTCCTGAGCCTCCTCTGGGCTCATGAGTCCCAGTGCTCTCAGCCCGCTCTCATACGAGGGATGCTCCAGTCCCCTCTTTGCCCTTGTCAGCCTGTGCTAGAGTTGCTCCAGTAGGTCCGTATCTCACTTGTGCTGGGGAGTCCAGAACTGGACACAGCACTCCGGATGTGTCTCACCAGTACTGACCAGGGATGAAGGGTCACCTTCCTCAGCCTGCTGGCAAAGCTGTGCTGCAAGCAGCCCAGAACGTGGATGGCTGCCTTAGATGTGAGGGTGCATTGCTGGCTTGTGGACAACTTGTAGCCCACCAAGGATGCCAACGTCCCTCTGTGCAGAGCCGGTGCCCAGCAGCAGGCTCCCCGTGCAGGTGCAAGACCTTGCGTTTCCCCCTGCGGAGCTTTGTGAGGCTCTCCTCTGCCCAGTTCTCCAGCCTGTTGAGGTCCCTCTCAATGGCAGTACATCAGTCTGGTCTATCGGTCACTCCTCACAGTCTGGCACCATTGGGCCCCAGCTTTCCTAACCCCATCCCTGCACGATCAGTCAGCATTTCTGTGCTGCTCCTGCACCACCTTCCCCTGCTTCCACCTTCTGTACGTTTCCTTTTCATCCAAGTTCAGTCAGGAGCTCCTTGCCCATCCATGCAGGCCCTCTGCTGTCTTCCCTTCATGCTTGTCAGGATGGGCCATTCTGGAGGTTGGAGGAGGTGATCCTTGAATATCAGCCAGCTCTCCTAGAGCTCCCCCTTTTCTATAGGGCCATATCCCACGGGATTCTTCCAAGGTGATCTCTGGAGAGGCCTGTTCTGAGATTGAGGTCTGTTGGTCCTGCTTTTTGCCCTGCTACCTCCTCTTCGTGCCCTGAAGTCACCATCTGATGCTCACTGCAGCAAAGGTGACCCCACCGTACAAATGAGGAAGAACTGGTTGGGGGTGTGGAGGTACCAGGTCCAGCAGAGCACCTTTCCTTGTCTGCCTTTCAGCCACCTGCATCAGGAGGGTGGTGTCATTGTGCTCCAGAAATCTCCTATATTGCTGGTGCCCTGCTGTGTGGATCTTCTAACTCACTGTAAGTGATGAAAATAAACTGTAGTACCTTTCTGATGATTTGCAATGTTTTAGTCTTCAGATCCAAAACTATTCCTTGTAATCACAAAAAATACTGAACAATTCCCTTTGAACATGCAAATGGATTTTTTTTTTTGTTTTGGTTTTTTTTTGCTGTTTAGCTACCATAAATACACCTTAGCAATCAATGTGATATACAAGGATATAATAAGCAAGTGCATCTCCCCTGAGGCACTTGCTACTGTATTTCATATTGCCTAGTGCAAAGGTGTAACTGTGGCAGCTTCTTCTTTTGAGGCAGCAATAACAAACTTATACTGAAAGTTAAATTCCAAAAAAAAATAAGGTTATATATGCAAACAAATCAGTTCAACACACGTATTCAAGCTTGGAAAAATCCTTAGTGAAGTGAGTACGAATGGTGGCTGTGAGGGAAGGAAGGTCTTGTCTCAGGAGAAGGCCACCAGGTTCATCTTGGCTCTTCGGCAGTGAAACGGCCATTTTAGAAGTTACTTTCGCTCGTGCTGCAGTGTTTCCTTACGTATTCCCAATGAAAATATAAGACACGATGAGGCAAAAAAAAAAACCTATAAACTTTTCTCCCACCAGGAAAAGGTCTTGCAGGGATGTTTGTGTACAGCTGTTCCTGCTTTTCATACCTACACTTGTGAAACCTGACCCCAGCGCGGCGCAGCCCGGGGCTCCGGCCGCACAGCCAGCGCTCTGGGAACAGAAACAGCGGCGGGCGGCGGGCGTGCTAACAGCTGGCCTTGCATCATGAAGCCATTCAGCTTATATGGAAGCAGAGAAGGGAGCAATGAATCAACAGTGAAGCTGATTTAGACCTTGAAAAGGTACTAAAGCAGCGTTAGTCAGGGTACAGTAACAGGCACCCAGACGGAGGAACGGAAGGGCCACCGCGCTGTGGCCTGTTCCGGCTGCGCCTCAGCGGTGCACAAGCCCATAGCGGAAGCGCTTTCCCTATTTACTTTCATGTTTATCTGTTTTTAAAATGATGAGCAAATGGAGCTTGTGGACAGAGTTGTGTTTTGAAACATCCCTGTGCAGCTCACCTGGAACCAAGTGTCTGGGCTTCCCCGTGCAGGACGCTTGTGGCCGGGTGCCGACGGCTCTTTGGCCCTGCAGCTGGAGTCCTGCTGCTGCCCTAAGGAACACTTGTGCCTCCAGGCACATCTGGCGGTGGCAGGCGGTCTGAACTTCATCCAGCGCTCCGGATGACTCGGGAAGCAGCACAGTCCCGGGATCTTTCTTCAGCGGCAGGTTCCTCATTCACCACAGGAGCTCTGGCATCTTCACTGGGTTGCTAGACCTGCCCAGCACCAGGTCAGCACCTCCAGCTCCGCTGCTGGCCTCTCAGTCTCTGCACTCACACAGCTCTCGGGAGGAGCTGGGCCTTCTTACAATCTGAGTAGTGACCTTGCGAGTCCTGCCAGAAGAAGTGGTGAAACAAGCGGTAAAAGCAAAATGACGACTGTGTCATGCCTGGAAGCAGCGGCTGCCACGCTCTGCCAGCATGGATTCTCCTGGCAAAGTGTTGCAAGGTCTGCCCAGCTTCATTTGCAAATACACATTTCTTTATTTCTTTGTAGACATTGCACTACGTCAGTTATATCAGCTGGGGAGTCGTGCAGAGGGAATGGCCACGCAGGGAAGCAGTGCACATTCTTTGCATGCGTGCTGGTTCCTGCAGCAGGGTATGGAGATCTCCCGTCTTGCTCCTCCATCCACATGACAGATGGGAAAAATAAAGGTAATGTTAGAAACAGTTGTTTGACAAGGAGAATTAAAGTCTTACAAAGAGAAGGTTTGCTCCCATCTCTACTCTGTCTGTTTTCTCTTGGTAAAAGCTAGAAGGTTAATGCTGAAATTCCTCTGTGTGACTACATCTTGGAGATTGATGTGATTGTGTTGAGAGATTTGAATGTTGTTGTGAATCCAATTCCTTTTCTTCCCTTAGTTGTCAGACCCAGAAACAAGGGGATTGAAATGTGAAATAAGTGTATTTTTTAGGATTTGTTTCCTTGATTAATATTTTTTTTTTCCCTTTGGGGAATGGAGAAGATACATAACTCAAACTTGAATACTGTACTTGACTATTACTATTATGGCTCACTGTCCACACAGATTTTTCTATTCCAATACCTCTTTTGGAGAAGAAGTTCATTAAGTGATAACTGGTGTGGAAGGAATCTTATTTGTAAAAATGTGACCTGGGTTTTTTTCAGATTACTGCCATTTCTTCTAACTGCTCGTGTATCTAATATATCTTCACCGAGCTTTTGAGGATGCTCCAAGGATGAGCTGCGGCTGTAGAAAGGGAGTCTATGCTAGATGAAGTGCAGAAGTTCTCTGCTTACAGGAAGCTTTTGGTTGTTAATAACTTAAGTCACTACCTCTGCTGCACATACCTTTTCCCATCAGTTGCAGCAATGCTGAAGAAAGTGTACAGCTAAGCTTTTCTGGTTGGGAGTTGTTAGAAGTGTGTGTACGGCGATGTGTTTGAGCTGCTTTGCTGCTCACGCGTTCTGGTTCATCGTGACCTGTGGGTTCTCAGAGGTGACATGTATGATCTGCTGCACTGGGACAGCACTGACTGTTGGAAGGTGTTTGTGTGGACACACAGCCTTGTTTTGGTCTGTACCTCCCTAAAAGAATTTTAATTGAAAAGTGTCTTCAGAACTAATGTGGTTTTGACCTCTTGTACAATAGGTCTGATTTCTCATACTTAATATGTACAGTAAATGTAAATTGATTCCTGTAATACACTCTTAAGTAATAATTACAGTTGGTAAGGGTATCTTTATTGAAATGCTTACTGTTGAATTGCCTACTTTAGCTCCTGAATAAAATTCCACAGTAGAATGTTTAAAATATTCCTCTAGAGGAATGTACTGGTTTGTTTTGGTTTTTGCTTAAACTCCTGTGCATGCTATTGAAAACTGAAGTAATATGCAGTCTCTTATTTGATATCTTCATCTTGGGTTTTAGAAAGAATGCATTCAAACTGCCTGAAATTCTGTAAATCAACCTTTATGGGTTCCATGGGTTAGGTGTATAAAAGGCTGTATATTCTTTGTATCATCACCATACCAGGAAGCACTTCGTGCCTGGGGAAGGTTTGCTTATTTATTCAGCCTATCTGACCCTTAAGCAATGTCAGTTATGCACAGCAATCTCTAACTGCAGTCCTAAGGGTGCTAGACAGTCCTTTTAATAGGCCTACTGCCTACATTCTCCAGGAAAAAAATGCTTTTAAGACAAAACTTCTTCCCAGAAGCAAATACAAATGTTTTTGCTTGCCATGCCATGGTGTCTTCCCATAAATGGCAGACATTGACTTGTAACCTGTTTGCTGAATGTACCAATACACATGACTGGGCGCATTAAATGCCTCAGTAAAAGATTTCCTTTTTCTTTGAGAAATCTCATTCTCCTCTATTTTATAGAAAGGTTGGACTCTGAGTTTGCAGCCTCTGGTTAAAAAAAGAGAGAGAGAGAGAGATTCCTGACGTTTTAAAATAAGTGGTTGAAGTGACTTCTTTCAGTTCAACTTGTTTGTAATAGTGTATTTTACTGATTCTCAAGCTGAAAGAGAATCTCTGACTCCTAGTCCTTGTGGCTGTTTGGGTATGTGCCTATCCTTGTGCCAGTGGTATGCTGTTGCATCTTCCAAATGGTTCTGGTTTATTTCAAGAAAAGCCTTAGGAAGCAATTCTGCTAGTCCTCTTGCTACTTATTTGAAGGGGAAGAAATTCCTAAGCCATGGCTCATTTGCTCTTGTCTATGCAGGTTGTACATTCATATTAAAATACATTTAAAAGCTTTGAAATAATCAGTGACCCCTTGTAATCTTATGGTGTCTTATATAAACATTAAAAATTTGAAAAACTGTACTTAGTACTGTGGTTTTATTTAACATATGCCTACCTCTCTGTTTAACTGTAATCCCAGACACACTAGAAAGGGACAGTTTTTGAAGTTTATCTGGTAGACATTTCATGTTTAAGTTGTTTGGAAGAGGGCTATGTGTTTATGGCAACACATTTAAATCTGTAATACATGATATGCATAAATCTTCTAGCTAGGTGGCACCATATGTCAACAAGCTTTGTGCGAGTTGCCATCAGTTTGAATTCGTGTTTCTGATGCTGCGAGTGAAATAGAGTTGAATTTCCCAGGATGTTTTTTAAAACCAACCCAGAGTTTCTGTAACAAATTCAGAAAATGAAATGCATGTTCTAAATGCACCAGAGGATTTTAAGGAAACCCTGAAGACAGATTTGCAAATTATTTTTTCCTCCAATAACTGCCGTATCAAAAATTACGTTGAAGTAAGGATGTGAGCAATGGTAAGAGAAAGCAGGTTAGTTATGTTCTTCAACAGGATACAAGTATGTCGGTGAGAACAAAGAATAGTCTAAATAACTGTGAAATTATGGGGGTTTTGGACACCTGTGACTGAATCATGCTTTAGCACAGCCATCTTCAGTGGCAGCAAAGGGAATGTTGAAAATGTATTGCACACATTTGCAAACAACCTTGTAAACAGGGATTCAGCATAAAGCAACTTTCCTCTGCTGTTTTGAGATACACAAGTACAGGGGCAGAATTTACATGAAAATATCAGGAATAAAAAAATATTTCTAATGTGCTTCCTTTGCTTTTTATTAAAAAAAAAAACAGGCAGCACAGGGATATTTTTTTAAAGGCATGTAGTTCTTTGCTTTCTGGCAGATGAATTGCTATGACAAGAGGTTAACGCAGACAAGACCTGAACAGCTGGCCGGCAGAAATACCCTGATTTCTCCACCCCTACATTCCAGAGTGAATGGTTGGTACCACTCCACCAAACCACTCCTTCCTGAGCTTGTTGCTTAGCTGCTTTTTGTCTACCTGGCTGCAGTAGCATTTGGAGTCTATAAACCATTACTGCCACATGGATGGACGTACGCTGGTATTTCTGTATCTTTTTTTTCCTAACCTTCTACCATCCTGCTTGAGATATGTTTTATTGTAAATACTAATCTGTGTCCAGATGAGGGGAGGAAAAAAACCCCACCTACCTCACAAATTATGCTACAGGTGACAGCTAGGGCATCTCCAAAAGGTTGACGTTTATCCTCAGTGAGTTTAAACCCTCACTTGAATGTCGTAGAACTAGTTTTATGTAGGTTACTTCGGTTTGTGTTGGTTCTCATCTTGCAGGAGAGTATGTGTGTGCCTAACTGTGTGTGTACATATTACAGTTAATGATGTATTGCAAGATCCTTTAACTAGGTGGTGGCTGGAAGAAAAGGGGCATGGGGTGGGAAAGGGAGAAGGGCTGCAGTTGTTTGGAGGCCAGGAGACAATGCATTGCAGTTGAAGGATTTTCCCTAGACTGATCAAAAACGACTAGGAGATATCTTAATCATAGATCATAGAAAGTACTCTCCTATAGAGAAATGCTGGTCTTTGAACTAGTAAAACAGACTTTTCTGGGGTTTTGGTACTTTTTTACTTTTATTTTTAATCGTGAGTCTTTCAGGTACTGGAAAAATAATATGCTTGCAAGAAAGCATATCTTTACATGAATGTAAAAAAGTGTTCTTTGCTATGCACACTTTCACTTACCTACTCTAGAGCCCAGCTAGCAGTGCAGGAAAGAAATTCGTTCTAAGCAGCTGTTGTCCCATCCCTTGACTGCAGGTGAGGGGCTGTCTGGCTCACCAAGAACCTGCCAGAAGCCATGGCAGGGTGAAGCTCCTCCTCCACGTATTTGATAAAGGAAACAAATATACAAAGCAAAACGCCATGCATCTCCATGGCTGCCTGTCATGGTCCAGGTCTCACTACTCACAGACATCTGGGTATGCTACAGTGACACCATAAACAGGTTATTTTGGGCTGCCATTACGTGCTCAGAATGCATTCAGTGCTGCTTTGCAGGAGTAACGTATGACAATACAGGTATGCTGCCATTGTGACTAGGGGTTTATTATTGGAAGTAGAAGACCTGATGAAACATTATGTATACTTCGTGCTTTGGCTCACAAAGAGTTTGAATGATAAAACTGGGTACTATTTTTGCAAGGACCCCCCCACCCCCAGAGGCAGCCCTATGAAAAGCGAAATGCCCAGCTCTATCTGCCTGTGGGGCACTCTGCTCACTGCAGGATTAAAAATCAGTGGATCTCAACTAGAAGGGTCAACTTGGATAACATGAAACACCTTGTAATCTGAGCGCTTGCTCGTGGTACTCAGTACTTTACAGAGCATGGTCTCAAGTTCTGCAATCTGTCCAAGTAAGACTGTCTTCCGTTTACATGGGAGAGGGAGAAAGGTTTAAAAGCATAATGAGAAGGAAAACACTGATAGGCAATATTTCATCCACTTTTTTATGTACAAAACATAGATTGTTGCTAGGAAATGCTACAGTGTCAATGGAGCACTCTTGTGTCAGCACCGTAATTCTTGCTGAAACAGAGGTTGAATAGGCAGCACAGCTGTAGGTCTCATGCCTAAGTTTTTTTGCAACATATTTAAGAGAACAGTCTATTAATTGTGCCCATTCTTATTGTTGTTCTTCGTTTGAAAAGGAAAGAAAAGTTGAACGTACATTGGAAAAAAACAGGATGCTGATGAATACCATGTCTCTGTATCTGAGTAATTAATAGTCTTGCTGAAGCTCTGACGTGCCTGCAGTCCTGTTTTTTCAGTCATGTGCATCCTCTGTATTATCAGTCGAGGACTTGTGCTTTAACTATGTCATGTCCCACAACCGTTTGACTTGTCTTTATGTTGAGAGGAGCCCCCGTCACAATACCATGTGTCACGTAACCTGTGCTTTATGTAAGTTTGAGTGAAAAAAGCTGAATTCATTAGTTATTAATGTCTGCTTTGTATGGGAAATGTCATAAAAATCTACAAATTAAGATCAATGTGAAATATATGTGCTAGTACAAGGTACAGTTGCATTTACGATGCAGGAGAGATCTAGAAAAGGAAGACAGAGATTGGTAAACCCAGTGGCGTGCTGCATTTCTTGCTCAGGAATTCTTGAAACAGATGGCAGGTCAGGTTGTCCCTTCAGGGGTCTTCCCATTTCTCTCTCCGTCTGGAGGAGGAGACAGGCCTAAGCTGGGAAGACTTCAAGAATCCTGCTGTTGTGAAGCCAGATTTTTATGCTGTTTTCAAAATATAGTTGTTACATACCAAAGCTGTAGAATGTAGTAAGAAGTTTTGATTCTAACACTGGTAAAATGAAGTAAAAGAAAATGCAGCCAAGACAGGCATTTGTCACCAATTTGGCCAAGTGTTTTTATGTTCTAGCTGACAGAAGGATATATAAGAAACATTAAGACTTTTTTTTTTCTAGATTTTTTCCTCTTTTAACAGATATTTGAAAAGGCAAAGTCCTAAAACTGCTGCATCTCTGCATTGTTCCTTTCTGAATTAGTTTTTTTCACCAGCTGAGCTGCTGTTCTTTTTCTGGTGAAAAATGAAATAACTTTGCCTAAACATCATAGGAAATAATTGCATTTGGGCACACAATGAGACTTCCTGGGCTGGTGAAGAAAACACACCTTCCCATTGTCCTTTTGTTGTGTCAGCGAGCAGTCAGTCTCTTCAAAATATTGCTAATTGCTGTCATGGTAACAAAACAAAAACATGGTGTGGCAACTATTTTCAGCATTGCACGTGATACATCTTCTGACTGTGAAACACTTCAGTTTTCAAACCAGGACAGGAGGTGTCCTCTGGTTTAAACCTAGCAAAGGCAGATTGGTTTTTCTGAACAGTGGTCCAGGTGTGTGGGTATTTTTGTAATATTTTTTGGTTTTGTTGGGGTTCCTTTAGGCAGATGGGTAGCAGGTCAGTTTTTAGATGTGTGAGGGGAGTGACAGGCCCGCCAGTGCAAAGTAATCAACTTGTTCCTAGCAGCTATGTGCACTCGTCCCAAACACCTCTGCAACTAACTAACTGGGATGGGGTTGGCACCGGAATTCTGGGGGCTCTGGCAAGAACCCCCCTAGCCCTTGTGTTCTTCAGCACAAGAACAACAAAGCAACAAACCAGTACAGGGGTTTCACAGAAAGCGGTGGCCATGCTGCAACTTGTGGAAAAAAGATTTTTCAGGTGACTGTAACAAAGCAGCCAAGAAGACAGTGGGAAGGAAGATGAGATAAGCTGGCAGGGAGGGAGCACCTTTGTGAAGAACAGGGCCAAGCTACGAACGAGGAGCTGGACAGCTTTCACGGGTGACTTGGGCTTCTGCAATAACAATTTAATGATAACGCACTTTTTTTTTCTCTGCCTTCTGTGCAGCAGCCAACGATGACTTGCAAGGATTGTAAAGATCACCCTGTAGCATCCAACCCTGAGGAAGGCAGTTCATATATTTCTGGATATTAGAGAACATGTCATTGTAAGTGATTGTCTTAGAGTGTAATTCTACTCAGTTGGGGAAGAAAATGGAGCTCGAGATTCCTTTTAGTCTGAAGGTTTATTTCCTGTTCTGAGGAAGGCATGCTGACCTTGTCATATTTGGATGTGATTTGAGGGAGGAGGCTTCAGAGGTGAAAGAAGGTCGTAATGGGAGTTTAATTAGTTCCTAATACTATTAATTATTTTTTTAATTCACACAATTCTGCGGCATGTCACAGGCTGCCTAAATTTCTGAGGAAGGGTGGAGAGTAATACTTAGCTTTCAGTCAGTTAAGTATAAAAAAATCTGAAAATAATGTCTTGTCCCTTCATAATATTGAAAACATGCTCTTAACAGCTGAGAGGGGAAGGTGCAAAATGAACATAGGTTTTGACTTGCATACGGGGAAGTCAAGCTACGCTAGCGGATGTTTTTCCTCTTCCCTTATGATACTGAAGCTCTTACCAATAAAACAAGCATTTTAAGTCATATGATACAAAACTGCTAGATGGAGTAGTACTTGCTCACAGTTTGTTTTCCTTTGAGTGACAGTTCGTTGTTAAAACACTTGATGCCTTCTTAACTTGTTTTCACACAAGTCGCTGGTCGTCTTCTTCATTGCCTTACTTTCTCGCCTTGTAACAATTGACCCCGCAGTGCAAAATGTGCTAAGGAAAATTTGAATATTCCTGTTCCAGTCTTCAACAGAAATAAACATGTCATCCAGAATCAACACTGTTATCTCTGCAAAGCCGATGTGTAAATTATTAGGGTAAGGAAAAAAGTAAGTTCTGGGTTTTAAGGGGAGGGGATGGGTTTTTCTGGGTTGGTTATTTTTTGGTAGCTTGGCCATAGTAAGAAGACTTGCTGGTCCTTCCTACATGTACTGTCATTATACATGGGAAATTCCATATCTTTTATTAGAGCAACTTTTTACTAGAATTTATAAACTCACAAGCAGAGACAAGGTATTCTGCCTTTAAGTGTTTGAAGTGCTTTTCTTAAAATAATTTTGCTGTTTTCAAGGAACAAAACTGATTAAAGCACTGTTTCTATCTATTATGGATCCCTGCAAACTTTAAGTCTGTCACACTGTGTCTTACATGTAGAATTAGGCCGTTGCAAATATCAAGAATGTACCTTTTTCTGTCTGCCTTGAAACTTGCTCAAATTTAGTCTTATTTTTAACACGCTTGTTAAACTAACGCCAAGTTCTAAAATATTACCTGCATGGACTATATTTTTCTTCTTCCTGCAGGTACGACACAGTGTCTTTGCTGACCTCCCTCCCTGATGTGGTCAGCGTTACAAGGACGTAGCAAGGGCTGCGTGCTGCCTGCCTGCCCTCGGCCCCGGGGCGGTGGGGCGCCTGGGTGGGCACCCACTGGCAGGCGGGCAGGGGGCTGAGGGGGACAGCCTGCGGCTGGGAGCCTGGCAAGACTGGCTGGTAATACAGTGCACAGTAAGCAAGGCTTTCAGTCTCTAAGATGTTTGTCTGTTAGACTCAATTAATGCATTTGAAATGGGGGGGGTGGGGGGTCCTCATTTGCTTCCAGCAGCTAAAAGCCAGTTAGTGTATTTCAAACTTCGATGACCGCTGTCAGTGACTGAGTAACTGTGTGGAGATCAGAAATGACTGGGGTGTCTCACAGGGTGACAGATGCTCTCTTTCTTTCCAGTGGCTTTCTGGCTAATATATCACTTTTTGTCAGGGTTAAACACATTCACTGCAGAACCAACAATACCGTCAGCCTTTTTTCAGTAGTTCAGAAGGAAATCAGCTTAGAAATTTTCACTTTCCTTCCACACAAATGTCAGGAATTTCCAGCTCTGTGCTTCCAGTTTGTTTCTAGTCTGTAAGTATCTTTGTTAGGTACCAGCTACTCTGACTTCAGAATAATGTTGACTCCTCATTGGGTTTTGGAGCAAATTGTTCTGAGAAGCAGGGACTACATAACTGACTTGGAAGCACAAGGAAAGCGATCTGATGGAATTGCTTCTCTGCAGGTAAGTTCTGAATTCCAAGCCTTGCCTTCTCCCTGATCCTTCTAGCCCCGCAGATGGGAATGGGCTTGGTACTGCTAATCCAGCACGGGTGCCTGTACACACCGCTCAGCGAAACTCAGTACCTTGTCACAACACGCGGACCAGCACAACTCGCGCTGGGTTTGCATTCCAGGAGCTCACAGTCGTCCTGCCCCGCTCCTGGACGTGGCCTGCTAGAAAGGTGGTGGGGTTTGCTTACCGCAGTAGGAAATACATTGAACAGGCATGTGTATGATGGTACCTCCTTCACTAGTTGAGCATTTTTCTTGAACTAGACAAACATTTGTTCTGTCTCATTTTCTGGAAAATATACGAAAATATAATAATAATTATATTAATAATACTGGGGGTGTGCATATCTTCAAGAATAATTTTTTGAAATTTCTTCAGATTTTATCTTTAGCATGGCTGCAGAAGAAATAAGAAGTCTGAACTTCTAAGTTTAGGTAAGCTGGGCGTTGAATGGATGTAATATAGCAGTTAAAACTGCTTGTAATTTCATATATATATTTGGTTTATATAAAGAAAAATTGGAAAACATTCTATATTCTATTCTGTTAGTGTGCATGCTATCAGATGTAAAAATTTACATGTACAGGGCTCATTCTTTAAAATATTAAACCTACTGAAATATCTATTATTCTTGAAGATCTGAGTTCATCTTTTTTCCACTGAAGAATGCTAATTTAATAAAGAAAAAATAGAATATTCTCTCAAATGTCCACTGGCAGATTTGTATCACTTGCAAAACAGTTGAAACTGGTATCTTACATATTCTGTATGTCGCTTCATTTTTTTTTCTGCCAACACTGAGCAAAATGCTGATGAAAGTGAAGATGATTTGACATAAACGGAGGCAAAATTTCTAGCAGGTGTCTAGAATTCTATCTTCGGTCCAATCTATTGCCAAAATATGAACAGTGAGGGGAAGCTGGTCAGAAGAATTGGAAGCTGGCTAAGAAGAGAGGAAGGCAGGATGTCGTGTTAGGAGACTGCAAGGAGAGAAAGGGGCAGGATGTGCCTCCATCTTCATGTTAAGGCAGACCCACGTTTCTTGTGAGCATCTGGGTGGCATTTCTTTGTCACTGCCCGCCCTCCATCTAAGGAGAGCAGCAGCTGCCTAAAGTACTAAAATTCTGTAGGTTGACCATTATTTAAAAGATTAATATTTGAAAAATTTGAACAATGAGTCATGTAGATTAGTAAGTGTTGCAACATGAGCAGGTTAGTAGGTGGTGACCAGCCTTCACTGTCCGAGCTGCGACCCTTCTCTCCAAAAGCCAGACCACACTGCTCCTCCTCCATCCAGCTTCATCTTCCTGCAGTCCTCAGTGCTATTTAACTGCTTAGCCCGAACAAGCCACAGCTGTAGATTAGCCACGTCAGCCAACCCATCGCCCCAGAAGCAACTGTATACAATCAATGTTAATTAACCTTCTACAATTCCTCTGCAAGTAAGGCTGTGGAAAGTGATTGATGCTGTTATAAAAAAATGTAGGAGGGAGAGATAGGAGAAAAAAAGTACGTATTTTGCTAAAATAACAGCGGACGATCTCCCCTTTCTGCCATGCTGTGCAAAGGCAGAGCTGCAACTACTTTGTTGGAGTTTACAAAATCCCTCCTTTCTGACATTGGGAAGTGAAATGGCAGTTCTTCAGACTTGAGATGTTGTGGATCTGTGTATTTCCATGGACGCGTTTGGACCCCTGCCCGCTGGCAGCGTGCCTTTTGTTGCCTGCCGCGCATTCAGCCAAGCTGAGTCGGCACCACGCAGTGCAGAGAAAGCTGGTTCCATTTCTAGGTCACCTGTTCCCTTTGTCATTTGGGTTAATCCAGGTAAATGACTCTTGAAGTTAAACATCCCACCCTTCAGTGGGAATACACAGGGCTGCGTTTTGAAATCCCTGGACAACGAGCACTGCGCTCTGTTTACCAGCCACAACCAGGCTCTACCTTTTGGAAGCAGTGGCAGATCTTCCAGTTAACACATTTCAAGACCATTATATACTAAATGAAGTGCTAACAAAGGTTCTTCTTTTGTCATTTGAGAACCATCTGAAGCTTCTCGTATTTCTAGAGGTTTTGTTTTGTTGTGCTTTTCCCCTTTGTTGTTCTTTTTCTGCCAGAGCCAGAGTTCCTAGGGTTTTGTTTTCTCATCTTCTGGTCATTAAACTACGATGTGAAACCTGTTCATCTGAACTCCTGCAATACAGATTAAAGTGCTTCTAACATAAGACACACAGAAAGCTTGTAATACCATTCCTGATGAATGAAATTACTGCATAACTTTTGGGAAATTAACGTTTCATTGCTTCTCTTAAAACAAAGTTAACATCATCTGGGACATGACAAAGAATGAATGACCAGTCTAATTGGTGTGCACAGGCTTTCTTAACCAGTAATACATAGCTTCTTATGACAGTATTTGTAATACATCTATGTACTTCAGACAAAGAATAATGCAATTATGTTGCAATAATTCTCCATTTAAAGTTCTTCTTTTGCTTCTCTTCTCTGTGTTTTGTGGGGTTTGGGTTTTTTTAAAGAAACTAGATATGTCCATAATTTCTGCTAGTGTTTTTTTTTAATTGATAGAAAAATATAGCCATGCTTTCTTGGTATGGCTTACAGATTCATCAGAGAAACACATTTTATTTTCTAATTAAAAGCCCAGGAAGTTTGGGGTTGGTTGTTGGGTTTTTTCCCTAATAAAAAAGCCTCCTATTCCCAGGATTAGGTATCAGTGTCTTGATAAACTTGAGTTTTGTTTTCTCAGAGTATTCACTGTGAATCCCCCTTAAAAATTAAACACCATCTACACTAACTTAAAATAGCTTTGCACTGTTATGCATTTAAGCATTCTCTTTTGCACTAAAAAAACTGCAGGCGTTGTAAAAACTGCAGCAGATGTGGGGGGGGAAATTGCATTTCCTTCTAGAAATCATGAGTTTTAGAGCTCCTGAATGCTGATGGAGCTGATGGAGATCATCAGTGCATTTTAATTGTGTTGGTTGCGAGGTACAGGAGCATTGAAGGCTCTGTAAGGCTTCCTGGCTGAACTGCTGCCTGTGTCTGGGGCTGCTAAAGGCAAATTCTCAGGAAAATCCTCAGCTGCAGGACAGCAAAACAGTAAAACGCAACAATCATACTTGGTAGCAAAAGTCAAGATGTAAGCTAAGAATTCTATATAAATGTGTGGCTAAAATAGCATATAAATGTGTGTTTTAAAAAGCATCTTTTAACAAAAAGATACAACTGTTAATAAATTAGCATAGGATTGTTTTTACTTATTAGCTCAGTGTTTCACTAATGTGTTTCCATGGAGAGATTTTAAAATTTCAAAATGAAAGGGAAAGAGGAAGTTTTAAAAACTACAAAAACCACGGGGTTTAGGATTTTTTCTGGTTTAGGTTTAGCTTTTTTCTGGAAAGTAGAAAAACCAAGATCTTAGATTAACCGTAACCATAGATCAACCTTGCTATGCTATTTGACTTAAGCCAAAACCATGTAGTTTTGATTTAGATAACATTGAGGTCTGCTGTTAATATTTAAATAGAAATGTAAAAGCAAAGTGCAGATTCCATGAATTGTTCTGGTAGTCCCTTTTCCATTAAATAGAATGAATGAAATTCTGCTCTTAAAAGCAAATACACTCCCTTTCATACCCTGAAATTCTCAGGTTTTCCAAGGTTTAACTGTGAGATGACCTGGAATTTGTCTGAAGCCAGAGATGGGGAAAACACGGTTTTTCCCGATAGGAATGGTAGAATTTTTTCGAAGTTACTATTTTTAACCTTTCTAGAAGCAAATGCTTTGTTTTTGTAAATACGGTTTACAGCAGGTTTGACGAAGAAAAGAATTATTTTCAACACTTGACAAAAGCTATGAAGCTTAGCTTTTTTTGTTGTTGTTTCAAACTATGTGCTATAGGAAAAACTTACACAGCAGAGAGAAACAAGCAGTCTCCGTTTCCTTTCCTTAATCTGATGCAGCATTTTGACCGGAGCCGAGCGGGAAACGTGTGCGTGATCTCAAGGTCACTGCGGGATCGCTGCACAGAGCAATACAGCAATGAATATTGTTAATAAGACCAGAAACCTTAATTGCGCAAAGCTGGGTTATTTCCCCCCGTCGCTGCCGTGATTCTGCGAGCGCTGCACAGCGGCCGCACGAGCCGCCCCCTGCGCGGGGGG
>JAVJGI010000040.1:102691938-102702033 GCA_035590275.1 Ibycter americanus
AGCACCGGTGCAGCCCCGGGCCTGCTCGCACCAGCCGCGCAGCGACCGCCACCTGCGCCAGCGGCCCAGTCCCCGTCAGTACACCAGCTGATGGGGTGTTACCAGCACGTGCAGTTTATTTTCCCCCTCTGCTTTCACACTTAGACGTTTCCTGCTTGATTCATACCAGCCTTGATGCTCGTTTCTCTGCAGTGCTCTGTCCGTGTGCTGCTCCAGGGAGCACCGTGCAAAGGTCTGTCTCCCTCTGTGCTTCTCTTTCCATCAGCTAGAAAAGATACGAGATAATGAGTTTAGTCTCTGAAAGGTTTTACTTGGGGAAGAAAACCCTAACCTATTTGTGAAAATAGATCTCTCTTAAATTAAAATGCACTAAATTCCAAAATACAGAGTTGCATCAACCAGCGTGCGCCATCTTCCCCTCCTGCCACCAGAAGAAGCACGCGCATGGATTGTCAGACTGGTGGCCATGGAACACAGTGCTCCACTTTACTACAAAAAACGCTATTCTGGACATGAATAACTGGTGGAAGTGTTCTGAGACAGTCATTTTGTAACCCGATTTTTTTAGATGCTTCTGGGTGTAGTTCAATATATAAAGAATGCCAGTGCATCATTTAGTGGCTTTATTGCTGACTTATTTTGTTGGGAAAAAAGTAGTCCACAATTGCATATTGTAAAACTTGGCCAAATATTTTTCACAGAGATTTCTATCTATAACGCACGATGCTTTTTTTTAACCCTTATATTTCATCTTGGATTTTTTGCTTAGCACTTTTCTGCTTTACCAACTGGTAGACTAATAGTGCTTTTAAAAAATAAAACTTGCACTTAATAAAGCAAAGTAATATTATTTTAAGCCAATGATTCATAAATCATTGGCTTATAGGGAAATGTAACAATTCACAGAGCCAGGGCTTTTGAAACTGAGATGGTAGCTGCTAAATGACAGCTTTGAGTACATTGCAGCCAACTGCCATAAGGACTTTGCTTTCCTTAGAAACCTGAAGTTGCCCCTCTGATTCCCGTTATTGTCAAATCTCTCTGTCTTATGAGACAAATCCATCTTTCTGGCTCACATTACAAGTTCTGCTGCTGTAATAAAAGATTGTGGGAGCATATTAAACAAATTTCCAATGTTGAAACTTTTTTTTTGTTTGATAATTCAGTACTAATGGAGCGGGGTATTTTGTTGATTTTGGTTTTTGTTTGTGGGGTGTTTTTTTCCCCAGCACATCAAGTATTAACCCTCTGCATCTCTGTGATGCAATCAGAGCACTAGTTATTGTTGTTCTTCTAAATAGGATGTATATCCAACATAAAAGCACAAAGCTGACAAACTATGTACTGTTTGTTCTGGGTCACCCAGCTGGTGTGATTTAGTGATCATTTAACCATGAGCATGTAAATGTGATCTGAGACTATTCTAGGAGAAGCCTGATCCCATGCTGGAGTCTGGTAATGCAAACAACATAGCCTTGCTGTTTGTCAGACATGACTTGTATGGCTGCTTGATGTGCACGCACACACACACACACACAAAAAAAAAGGGGGAAAGAGCAAGGACATAGCAAACCTCCAGCTTTGAGGCTTTGAATGTGCTGTAGCCATTCATGCCTGATTACACCTCAGTATAATGTCTGGGTTTTTTTCCTCCTGATACTTACCTGCTCTTATTGACTGCAGGAGTTTTACAGTCCTAGAGCAGAAGCAGCAGAGCATCTTTCCATGGCGCAGGTATTCCCATTCACAGTCTGACACCGAGTAACCTGCCTGTAGCAGTACCTGGGCACATGAGAGCATGAAATTGCCTGTTTGAGATGCGGACAAATACTGCGTTTGGACATTCTGCCACAGTGGTGATAAAAGTGGAAGAAGTCTAACCTAAACCGCTTAAGACAAGGATATCTTGATCAGCTTCAGCAAAATTTGACAGAATACTGTGCCTTTCACTGTGAAAAGAGCAGTCTTCACTTCCATTGGGTAGGAAAAAGAATTCTTGCATTAGCTCTCATTATTGACTGGAAAATACTCTAGCTGACTGCATGCTTCGTATTTTGTCATTGCTTGGCTTTTGTTTGTTGTAGATGAAGGCCTAAATTAAGAGTGGGACTCAGCTATTCAAATACTTCTAGGGAGTAAGCACTAAGTGGCCAGATATAACGTTAGACGTAAATCAAACAATACAGAAGATGAGCACCTTTGTTGTGTTTGGTCCTTTACTTCTTGCCATGTTGAACCACATGCTCCCTAAGAAGTGCAGAACAGATTCTGTTTTGGTTTGATTTGGTTTGGTTTTAAACTGGCTTTTCTATGGCTTTATTGAGTAACAGTAGGTGAGAAAGGAAGGGAATTGCAAACGGAATGCTAACTGCTTTCATGTTAATGGTAAAACTTTCAGTTTTAGTGGGGCTAGAACTTCACATCTTGATTCTAGGCTGAATTGTGTAAGTCCACATGCAGTGCCTGGGTATATTCGCACTGATGGGATGAGCTCTGACAGAGCTCTGACAAAGCTCTGTTTGTCTTATCACCACTAGAAAAAGAAAGCATCACAACTAAGACTGTTGGATAGGTTTATATTATTGTCTCTAGCCAAGAAAAAAGATGACGTGGTAGCTGCTTGGATAACTATGGCTTATTTTTAACACAAATATACGTCTCTTATCCCTTCATTTCCTAATCAATGAATGCTTGTTAACAGTAGTCTGTTACAAAATGTAACAGTAAAAGAATTCTTACTTGTACACGAAGAAAACAGTTGTGAAATTTAGTGCCAGGGGCAGTCAGCAACATTTGAGATGAACAAATGGGTGAGTTTAAGACATGCTTCATGTTTTTTCACATCTGCTGACATGAAGTAATTTAAGTTAAACTGAACAAAAAAGTACCCAGCTTCTCAGATTCTAGCAGCTAATTGCTGGGAGGAGCTCAAGGGTTGCTTCTGTTCTGTGGGCAGCCTTGGTAAAGTTTTTCATTTCATTTTGGCTTCCCTACTTCTCCTTGAAGCATTTCAGAATGTAGGTCACCAGAGGCAGAACAGTGCTGAAAAAGTCTTGCACTAAGGAAATGGCTTGGCATGGCCATTTCCATATAAATGCCATCAGGGTTTGTTTACTGTCTTACCAGCGTTGCTGAATCTTTGGTACTGGACTTCACTGATGCTTACCCTCTCTGCACTTCTGAGGTTCACTTCCTGACCATTACCCTTCCTGTCAAAAAGAAAAGTGCAATTTATATCTCCTTTCGAGAGTATTTAGGGCTCTGAATAAATGCTGAGCTAAGAAAGATAGAGTGAATTTGGGCCTATGTGTGATAAATTGAAGGAACTACCAAAAAGGGACAAAAAAAATGTTTTTCAGCAGTTAACTGAGGGAAAAAGAAATCAGAAAACCAATAAGGCTGCAGCAACTACTTTAGTCCTTGTGATACAGAAAATAGGTATTTAGAAGGAGAAGCAGCTGTGGGCTTTTGAATGTGCTGTCTTTAACCTCAGAGTCAGTGGCTTTAACTACAAAGTCACTTCACATAGAGGCAAGATATTCAGTGCATGAAGGACCTGCCTTAAAAAGCTTTTTTTCCCCACCCCCCAAGAACTGCCTCTGGTCATAACCTTCACATCACTGAATGCTTCCCTAATAAAGACTTTTTTCCTTTTAAGTAATGGCTTTGTGCTACAATATTTCTATGCCTCTTAGATATCCTTACTGTAAAATGGATTGTCCCCAATTTATGTCTGCAAAACAGATGCAGATAGAAACTGAGCATGTTGCTAGCTGCTCCATGGAAAGCCTGTACAAAATACACTACTGGAATCCAGTTTTCTTAAATCTGGTCCAAATTATTGGATCTGCTGCAGAAGTTTATTCTTTTCTAGAGCTGTTCTGCATTGTCCTACTTTTTGTTCCTTTTCACTTTTTGGCAGGTGGTCGGGGAAAAGAATATACTAGGGGTTAGAATAGCATTCCATCTGCAAGGGCGAGCATGTGATAAGGTACTCCCCAAAAGGGTCTCTGTGCAACCGAGAAGAGTGAGGGGCGTAGGCTGTTTTTTTAACTTTATAGCTTCTGAAGCCCTATGTGCTCTGATTCAAGTTCAGCTTTTCATTAACATTGTTTTGTGATGGGACCTTTGGCAAATGCAAATAAATAAGGAATTCTATCATGGTCTCAGACATTTGCAGGACTGGGTGATCAAGTCATTTTAATAATACATGTGCACATCTCCTGAACTCTGGCTTGTATATTTGCATGATTTTATTATTAGTTTATATTCCAGTAAAATTGATGAGCAGCACAGATTCCATAAACATAATTGGATTAATTTCTATGCAAAGTTACAGGACAGAACACTGCAAAATACAGAATGTTCTAAGTCAAACTTCCTGTGCGCAAGAATGGCCCTTTATGCTTGTCTACCTATTTGAAATTCTGCCACATTGTTTATACAATTAAATATTCCTTGTAATTTTATATCTGAAAAATGTACTTGCACTGCTAGTGGGGGTCTGGCAGGTAGCTAGTTTTTGCCCTCCTTAAATGACTGAGACTGTACATATAGCTGTACATAAATCAACTATGTATAACGTAGTATGACATATTGACAATACGTACATCGTACATACATACACAAATGACAATATATTTATGACTGTTAGTATAACTTGGAAAATGGTACTTGATTTTCACCAGATGAAAGACTGGAGTAAACTTGATTGCTTTTTAGTTTCTGTAACTATTCCAAGAAGTGGTTAAAAAAAGCAACAACAAAACCAGAAAAAAACCCTGGTTTTCTAAATGGAGTGACTACCTGGCATTTAAAAATTATTCCATCATTTTGATGGAAGTTTCAACCAAATTAATATTCTTTGTTGCACACAAATACTCTGATTAAAACTTACAATGTTTGAAAATTACAAGTGAACTAAAGTGACCTTTTATAACGATAATGCGGTCTTGATGATACATTTTACTACCCAGGCCTGATGACTTGAAAAATCTTTTTATTTACTGTTTAATAGTTCTGGCTCAAGATATGATGTCACTGCGGATTCACTGAACACCCACTGTTTATGTAATCCATCATTTTGTCAGTGCTGCATCCCATCTCTCTCAGTCCAGGAACTACTGTTGGGCACAAAGTTTTCCAACTCGGGTCAAACTAGTTCAGTGTGTTAGCAAAGGAGCTGCCTAAGCAGGGAAGAATTCTCCATCTCGTAGAGAACTAAGGAAGGAAGGAGGAAAAAGCTAAAATATATTTAAAATAACAAAACTTTTGAACAGAATTCATACGAGGATAAACATTATACGAATAGCAAGGATGGGCAATAACTATAGCAACTTGAAAAGAAGCTGTCTGAACTGCGGGAAGCAGATCTACCTCCCTCCCAGAAGACTTTGCCTTGAAAGAACTGACATGTTACTTGACAGGGAGAATGAGGTAGGGGAATAGGTACAGTTTTAGTTTTAATAGATCTGTATACTTGTCGTAGTGTTCATTAAAATCAGTAATATTCTGGAATTCAGCAAGAAGTATGGTTGTGCTTTTCTTATTGTGAAGCTCTGAAAAGGGAAACTGTAGGGCTGGTTTTTCTACTCTCTGTTGCCATCAGCCCAGAAGAAAGAAAGACCATCCTCAAACTGTGGCTTGTAGGAATTTTGCATTCTGAAAGTCTCTGCGCGATCCAGGGTACGGCCAGTGCCTGCACTCTGCTCCATTCCTGCATTCTAAGGAAATGTTCTCCAGCTGCAGTGGCTTGGGAATGTCTAACGAGTCCATCAGAGAGAATGACATTTGATCAATCATATTTTCAAATGTTTATTTAGAAGAGCGAAAGAGAAGTTACAATGCTAGCTCACACTGAGAAATCATCGGGTCACGCTGCATGTGAACCTACACCGTGGGCTGTGCCTAGGAGAAAAGGTGGTATCCTCAGCCACCGCCTGCAAGCACAGCTGCGCTAGCCTCTTGGGGAAAGGCAGCCAGTCTTGGGGTAAGGTAGCAAGGTCTCACGGTCATGGTCAAGGGTCTTGTTTCCTTGAGAGGGAATGGACTTCCAGAGGAAAGCAAGCTAATCAAGGGCTGGACTGCTCTCTGG
The DNA here is from genome assembly GCA_035590275.1 of Ibycter americanus. Lineage (NCBI taxonomy): Eukaryota > Metazoa > Chordata > Aves > Falconiformes > Falconidae > Ibycter > Ibycter americanus. The sequence goes on from JAVJGI010000040.1 coordinate 102,698,033, forward strand.
ATTTGCTGCGAGGCTCTGTTCTGTGGCAGAGCACTACTGTCTTACTGGTGTACAACTGAATAGATTGTTTTCTGGACTGAGAAAAATCATTCTTTTTGCAGGGATGAGAGAAGGCTTCAGGGAGCTCTAGGGAATTCATTGTAACAGTGTAATTGCATCACGCAAAGTAAGCATAGACAGCAGCAGAAATCCACAATATAGATGCATGTTGGCAGTCATCATGCCAAACAGAATCATGATTCTATTTTTTGAATAAATGTCCAAGGCACACATAGCACTCAATGATAGCATTCTCGAGTTAAAAATGAAAATAAATGCAGACAAAGAACTGCCCAGGCTCCTGCTTTAAAACATAAAAGTTCATTTACACACAGGATTACAATGAATCCAAAGTTACATTGCTTTATTAAGGTAGTGTGATAATACAGTGGGTTGGCCTTGGCTAGCTGCCAGGCTCCCACCAAGCTACTCTGTTGCTCCCCTTCCTCAACAGGAGTTACGACAAAAGGCTCATCGGTCAAGACAAAGATTGGGAGATCACTCAGCAATTACCGTCATGGGCAAGACAGACTTGACTTGGGGAAATTAATTTAATTTCTTACCAATTAAACAGAGTAGGGTAGTGAGAAATCAGAACAAACCCAAACCCACCTTCCCTCCACCCCTCCCTTCTTCCCGGGCTCAACTTCACTCCCGACTTCTCTACCTCCTCCCCTCGAGCAGTGCAGGGGGACGGGCAGTGGGGGCTGTGGTCAGTTCATAACGCTTTGTCTCTGTCGCTCCTTCCTCCTCTCGCTCTTCCCCTGCTCCAGCCTGGGGTCCCTACCATGGGAGACAGTCCTTCACAAACTTCTCCAACGTGGATCCTTCCCATGGGCTGCAGTTCTTCATGAACTGCTCCAGCGTGGGTGTCTTCCACAGGGTGCAGTCCAGGAACAGCCTGTTCCAGCACAGGACTTCCAGTGTGGTCACAGGTCCTACCAGCAAACCTGCTGCAGCAGGTCCTGCCAGGAGCCTGCTCCAGCACAGGCTTCCCGTGGCATCACAGCTTCCTTCAGGGAGCATCCACCTGCTCCGGCGTGGGGTCCTCCCCAGGCTGCAGGTGAGTGTCTGCGCCACCCTTAACCTCCACGGGCTGCAGGGGCACAGCCTGCCTCAGCATGGGCTCCACACGGGCTGCTGGGGAACGTCTGGAGCACCTCCTGCCCTCCTTCTGCGCTGACTGCGGTGTATGCGGGGCTGTTTCTCTCGCACATTCTCACTCCTGTCTCCTGGTGCTGCTGCTGTTGTGCAGTGGTTTTCCCTCGTTCTTCAATATGCTGTCAGGGTGCGCTGCCACGGGGCTCAGCCTGGGCCAGCAGCGGGTCTGTCCTGGAGCCGGCTGGAGCTGCCTCTGTCCAACAACGGGGCCGCTTCGGGCAGCTTCTCGCAGAAGCCTCCGCTGTAGCCCCCCGCTACCAAAGCCTTGCCACGCCAACCCCATACAGATAACCCTAAAATGGGCTTTTGAGATTTCATACTACACTTCTCAAAAAATTAGTTTGGGAGGTGTAAGAGATAAGTGTCCTGAACAACAAACATCAGTTGAAGAATGAAATAAAGAAACTAACCTTTTTTCTCATCCCCACCCTGGCCCCTGGAGGGTGAGCTACCTGGCAGACTGTGAACCGAAAGATGGAATGGAGGCCAGTGAGGATTAGGCTGGCAGAACATGCTTGCCCCTGAGGTATCCTTGATTTCTTTTTGTGACTCATTTGTCTTTACCAAAACTGGATGATGGCAGATTTTCAACAGTATGCACTCAGGACTAGGAAATAAATACATAAATTTAGTTAAATTAGATTGCTACATTAAACCTCTAAATCCCTGTCTATCTGAGAATATGGGGTCTTCAAAGTGCAAGCAGAAATTGCTGTTAGACTATTTGATAAAAAGCTCATCTCCACACACTAAACGTAGCACAGAACAACAATAGCAAGCAGGATGGGTCAGGATGGGTTGGGTGAAGAGTGAAGTCGGAACCCTGAATTTTAGGAAAGCAAACTTCCAGCTGTTCAAGGAGTTAGTCAATAGGACTACCTGGGAAACTGCTCTTAGGGACAAGGGAGCAGAACAGAGCTGACAGATCTTTAAGGATGCTATAGAGTGCAAGAGCTCTCAATCACCAGGTGTAAGAAATCAGGAAAGGAAGGCAAGAGACAAGCATGGATGAGTCGAGACCTACTGGTCAAACTAAAGAGCAAGAAGGAAATGCACAGGCAGTGGAAGCAGGGACCAGGACCAGGTATCCTGGGAACAGTATAGGGACGCTGCCCTGTTGTGCAGAGGTGGGATCAGGAAGGCCAAGGCGCAGCTGGAGCTGAACTTGGCAAGAGATGCAAAAAAGCGTAAGAAGAGCTTCTACAGATATGTCAGCCAGAAAAAGAAGGTCAAAGAAAGTGTACTCCCCTGAAGAACATGACTGGCAAACTGGTAACAATGGACAAGGAGAAGGCTGAGATACTCAGGAATTTTTTTGCCTCAGTCTTCAATGGCAGTCTCTCTTCTCACACCTCTCAAGTGGATGGACCTCAAGGCAGAGACTGGGGGAGAAAAGTCCCTCCCGCTGTAAGAGAAGAACAGGTTTGAGACCACCTGAGGAACCTGAACATACATAAGTCTATGGGACCTGAAGGGATGCATCCCAGAGTCCTGAGGGAATTGGCTGATGTAGTTGCCAAGCCACCTGAAAAGCCATGGCAGTCAGCTGAAGACCTTGGTGACTGGAAAAAAGGAAACATTGCACCCATTTTTAAAAAGGGTTGAAAGGAGGGCCCTGGGAACTGCCGACCTGTCAGCCTCACCTCTGTGCCTGGGAAGGTGATGGAACAGATCCTCCCACACTAAGGCACATGGAGGACAAGGAGGTGATTCGAGACCGCCAGCATGGCTTCACCAAGGGCAGGTCTTGCCTGGCCAACCTAGTGGCCTTCTACAGTGGAGTGACTACATCAATGGACAAGGGAAGAGCTACAGATGTCATCTATCTGGACTTCTGTAAGGCCTTTGACATGGTCCCCCACAACATCCTTCTCTCTAAACTGGAGATATGGATTTGATGGGCAGACTGTTCAGTGGATAAGGAATTGGCTGGATAGTTACATCCAGGGAGTAGTGGTCAACAGCTCAATGTCTGGATGGAGATCAGTGATGAGTAATGTCCCTCAGGGGTCCACATTGGGACCAGTATTGTTTAGTATCTTCATCAGTGATGCAGATGGTGGGATTGAGTGCACCCTCACCAAATTTGCAGATGACACCAGGCTGAGTGGTGTGGTTTACATGCCTGAGGGACAGGATGCCATGCAGGGGGACCTGGACAAACTTGAGAAGTGGGCCCATGTGGACCTCATCAGGTTCAACAAGGCCAAGTGCAAACTCCTGCACCTGGGTTGGGGCAAGCCCTGGTATCGATGCAAGCTGAGGGATGAAGGGATTGAGAGCAGCCCTGCAGAGAAGGACGTGGGGATGCTGGTGGATGAAAAAATGGGCATGAGCTGACAATGCGCACTTGCAGCCCAGAAAGCCAACCGTACCCTGGTGGCATCACCAGCAGCATGGCTGGCAGATGGAGGGAGGTGATTCTGCCCCTCTGCTCTGTTCTAGTGAGGCCCCATCTGGAGTACTGCATCCAGCTCTGGAGTCCTCAGTACAGGAAAAACACAGACCTGTTGGAGTGTGTCCGGAGGAGGCCACAAAAACGCTCCAAGGGCTGGAGCAGCTCTGCCGTGAGGGAAGGCTGGGAGAGCTGGGGTGTCTCAGCCTGGGGAAGAGAAGGCTCCGGGGAGACCTGTTTGCAGCCTTTCAATACTTAAGAGGGGTTTATAAGAAAGATGGGGACAGATTTTTAGTAGGACCTGTAGCGATAGGACAAGGCTTCATGTTTTTAAACTAGAAGAGGGCAGACTGAGACCAGATACAAGGAAGAGAGTTTTTGTGATGAGGGTGGTGGGGCACTGGCA
>JAVJGI010000040.1:102704828-102725311 GCA_035590275.1 Ibycter americanus
CTGCTGCTTTTTCGAATTATGTTTCTAACACCGACTCAGCCTCGCCCCTTCCAGAAGCAAACCCAAAGCAAACCGCTGCCTGACTGCGGGGGGGCCCTGGGCGCCGTCGGCCCGGCAGCGCGCGCCGCTGGAGCTCCCACAGGGATCTGCGGCGGGGCTTGCACTTGCCCCGTGTGAGTGTAAGAGCAGATCGTTATGAACGGCAGTACGCATCCAGCAAGTAGGTGATTCTGTGCCCAGTTTAAACTGTGGATTGTGGTGAAAAATAACATCTTTTAATTTAGTTTTTGTGGTAGATATATTCATGCCGTTTACTCTCCCTAGGCAGCTGTATGATAGAAGTTATTTTTACTTCCTGTACCTTGAAAAAAGAAGGCTCTTAAGGGGGGAGGCAGGTGGTTATGTTAATTTACGTTTAGTGTATTCTCATTATAGGTAGAGGCAATTAATTGTTCTTCGTGTATCTCAGAATGCTTTAAAGAATAAACCATACAATGTTTAAGCTTGATAAGCTTATCTGAGAGCAAGTTAAGATATGAATTAAAATAATATCAAGATATTTTTCTTGCTTGGCACACTGATTATGTAAAAGTCTTCAAGTGTGAGAATGTGACTATTCACAATCCTGTATCACTGTATGAAGAAAAACTTATAACAAGAACAGCCTTTCCTGCGGTCACTCAGTGATGTCGTGTCCTTTCTATTTGTACGTGCATACTGCTTGCAGCCCTTGCGTAAATGATACTGACTCTTTTCAGCAAGCAACAAACAGAGGTTTGGATTTTTTTCTCCCTCTGAAAACCATTTTTATGCCATGCGTAACTGAAATTAAATGCAGGTGTGTAATTTTCACCCCTAGTGTTTCTCTACCGTAGTGGCATGACTACTAGGGGCATAAATGCTTTTAGGTGCCTCTGCCAGTTAGTGGAAAAGAAATATTTTGCTTGCTGTTTTATTGCCATAGTGTCTAGGAGCTGTGATCAGGGACCTTAACTAATGTGTTGGGTGCAAAAACTTGGGCCTGGCCCTCAAAATATTGTGATCCAAAATACAGAACAAGATACTGTTAAATGATACAAAAAAAAGGGAATGCAGCTGCTGTTGAGAAGGATACATTGGTACATATGTGCATTATTCAGCTAGGTATTTTCTCTTTCTCATATGTTGGAGCAAAGGAAGTTGTAGAACTTAATGTAAGACTTGCACAGGTCTCTGAGGGAAGTTCTGGTATCAAAGGGTGCTCTTGGGATATGTGAATGGTTTGGGGGATTTTTAAGTGTATTCAGCTTCACTAAATGCTGAAACAAATTAAATTTCAAAAAACCCTCACCTACATTGACCCAATATAAAACATTTTATCTTCAAGCTACTTAATTTTTACCGTAGTTTAAATTTAAGGCCATTTAAAACATTTTGAAATGGAATTTTCATTTAAAAAATCAAAGTGTTATACAGGAAAAATCACATTGCTTTGCCTTTTCCCCAGTGTTATCTATAAATTGTTTTAGCTCTTCTTCTCATCTCCCTTATGTGCCCAAACCCACAAAAAATACATGGTAACAAATACACCTTCAGCAGAAAGAAATTTCTTAGCGAATGCATCCCTCCGCACATCCCAAATTGCCATACATAGAGGTACTGCAAGAATTTCCCATCGCAGTGTAGTCTGGTTATTGGAATATTTTGAAATAGTAGTGAAAGTAAGTGTACATCAAGAGGATGTTATTGGTAAAATACTCCAATATAAATATGGTATTTAGGTTCACAGGGCCTGTACGTGTGATACAGGACGAGTATGCATAGCCTGTCCGGGTTTCAGGGAGCTTTTTCTGACTGGATGTTCACCTCAAGCGTGATGGAGCAGCACAACTGACTGTGCTGGTCATTTTTCTTGGCTCGCAGTGGTGTGTCCATCAAAGGAGGTGGGGAGTTTTACTCTGTTGTTAGTTGTTATGTGTAGTGGGTGAGCGATTAAGATTCCCTTGTAGCAGGAGAAAAGTGAACTGTGTCGGGACCCTACGGCAGATGTGGAGAAGCCCAGGTTCTTACTCTTGCCAGTTGTCTTAAGATTCCCTCTTTTTCTTTTCCTCCTCATTTTTCCCCTGCCTCATAGCATTTTGAGTGCATGATATAAACTTACCTTCTCCGGGTTAGAAAACCAAGAGTATACAGACCAAAGCTTTAACGCATTATGGGGCAGGTGAAAAGACAAAAATGAATCTGCAGTAGAACCATCTTAGATAATTTTATGAAGTTAATTCTTGCCCAGTTTGGCTGATCTCAAGAATTTGCTTGTGTGTCAGTGTCCACATATTGCAGCATTTGGCAAAATGAGCACAGAAAAACGTTAAAAAAAAAAAAAAAAAAGTCAAGGACATAACAGTTTTTGCTTAAATCTCTGAGGGATGCAGTCTTAGTTCAAACAAGTTCTTAAATGCACAGTTGCAGAGCACTGTTCTGTTGGATCAGTGCTAAGGAGGTTTTTGCAATGGAAATTCAAATGCTGAGAGGTCTTGCTCCCAAAAGTGTTCTTTCGTTGTTGGTGACTGTTTATTTTTAAATTAAAAACAAATCTGTGTCTGCCTGTCTCATCAGATTTCACTATCGGAAGGACCAGTACCCAAACAGTTCATCTTACTGAAGCTTATAGATATGAAATAATTTATTGATGATTTAGCAAGGGAAGTATTCCCCTCCTATTTTGTACTGAGCTGTGGGTGGTTGAAAAAAATCTGTACTTAAAGGTTAGTTTATTTTTTTTGATTCAGACAAAACTGAAGCACCAGACTTCTAAGAACATAAGGGATCTTCAGGCAATCTAATCTGACTCAAGTAGTTACTTTCAGTTAGTTACGTGAGACCAATAACATACACTTAGTCAAACATCTCTGAAAGACAGATTTTTATCAAATGTATCTTCTGCATTAAAGGAGGTCTAATGCGCAGATGTCAGGTTATGAGCAGCAATTCTTGGAAGTTACCTTTAGTATTTCCAATGGTTGATTGTCCCTCCCTAAGGAAGTCTTATTTCTAATTTGTGGTGGCATAGCCTGAATTTTTAGCTGTTGAGGTTTTTGAGATCTTTGACAGTAAGAGCCATTTAGTATGTGATGCAGTTTCTCTACAAAGGTGTTTGGATACCTTGTGGAAGTGACTTCAATTGCCTGACAGATCACATTGGTGGAATTCTTTAAGTCTTACAGGTAAAATACCTTGTCTCGTGATTTTATAGCTCTTATGCCATCTCCAGTTCTTTGATCAGAGGTAATGCTTTGTGACTATTAAATCTTACTTTCAAGGCCTGTAAGTCTCAATTAGCTCATTTTTTCTTGAACCTAATTCCATCCCTGTCAATAGCATCAACATGGTTCTCTTGATATTTTTACCTATAGGTGGTTACAAAGCTCACTGGCGTTCGAAGTGATCTCCTTGCTGTATGGTCTCTGACCTCCTTTCACAGAGTGGATCTTTATTGCTCATGGCTTTTGTAGAAATATTTTGGAAGGGTTCTGTGGAAGTTCAGATTAGTGGTCCGCTGTGGATGCAGTGGCCGGGAGGGTACAGCATATAGTGTATGAAGAAACAAGGCTGAGCAAACTCTACAATTGTAATGTTACAAGTCAAGGAACCTGTACTCAACTAATCCTGAAGTGATGATAGGCCCGATGTGTTATTTGGAGCTGTAAATTAATTGTAAGACTAACTGCTGCAGAGAGCAGCTGTTGTCTACCAGTGTTTTTGAATCTGTGATTACCAAGTCTTTTTCTGGTACACCATGAAAAAATACCTCATCAAAACAGTTGAGGCTCCTCTTTTGTTGTGCTTTAATTAGTGTCGTATTCGCTTTATTCTGTGAAGACTGTTCTAGACACTGGCTTGTATCCTTGCCTGTGTGTCTAATTGCAGAACATTTGTGTCCAGATTATTTCTTCATCTAACAATGATAGCAGCCCAGTGGAGCTCAGGATGAATACTTAGTAAGTGGAATCCTCAAGTGGGATAGTTGCATAACGGGGAAAAAAAAAAGTGTGAGAAGAGTTCACCAGCACATAAATGTGTGGTGGATGCCTGTATTTATGCTTTTGCCTTCATAGTTGAAACCTGGTGTGACACAGTGGTATTACAGTATGTTGTAGAGCTAGTTAAGAGTTATTTAGTTAAAGAGTTCTTGTGTAGCTTTAAGTGTTGTCAAGTGAACACGTGCCTTTTGAAACAAAAAAGTTCTAATAGAACTATTGCTGATAAAGGTGTGTATATGTGTATAGGTGCTTCATTTGTAGGTATATAAAGAGGTGGTATTTTATGAAGTAGTTCTTTGGAATGGAGGAATGTAATTTACTAACAGCTGAATTTATACTTGTATATAAGTGATATGGTACCAGTAACTGTGTAGGCAGATCGCAATAGTTTTTAGAAATAGAACAGTAGCAGCCATTTGCCAGCACTCCAATCTCTGTGCTTGGTAATGTGTTTTCTAAGGTTGTTCTTTTAATGATACACGTAACTTCATCACAGTCTGAAATACTGTTTTGCTAAAGAAACTGGACAGCTCGAGTCACCACCTTTTTTGTTACTCTCTGTGTCCTGCTGAAGGTCTTAGTGTATCTCTGTACGATCTAGCCAGCTTTGCCTGTGACCATAATGCTGGGTACATGTTAACATGGGTTAAGAGAACTCGAGGTTCAGCCATGCAGTTCCTCATATAGCCTGTGAAAAGATTTAATTTTCTTTAAATAAAGGTGGGTTTAAATGTAAATAGAGTTGTGTTAGCTTTTCTTGGTCTGCAGTGTTCCCTGCTCATTTTCCTTCTGCGTTACATGCTAGGGAAAATGGATGGCACTCATGCACTTGAGCACCACATGCGGAGAAATATACTCCAAGTACAACTCAGAAGAAAAATGCCTTAACTCTGATTCCTGCAGATAGCTCTGAAGGAAGCTTAAGGGAAGCTTTAAGACCATTATCTAAAGCATTGCATTTTATTAGGAGGATGTTGCATTTCTCCAGCTGTTTATCCCTTCCCTCAGCTTGAATGTTTATCCAAAAATGTGGGAAAAAGATTCCATCTGCTGTACGTTGTCTCTGCTGTTGTTATTTGGTATAAATAATTACAGACAGAAAATAAATGAGAATTCCCTTTAACTGCAATTCTGTAACATTTCTAAAAGAAGGGGAAGATAGATCGAGTACTAAAATAAAACAGATGCAGTCAGGCAAATTTCAAATGCCTTGCACAGTTTGACAATGTTACGCATCCAGTTCACTCATAAAAATAGCACCTCTCGTGCTCGTTGAAAAGGTGCTTTCTTTTTTTGCTCAGATTGGCTAGAAGGTCTTAAGAAATTTTGGATGACCACCGTTTGTGGTGCAGTGAGTAAGTTTTACCAACAGTGCAGAAACAGATTCTGGTAAAGGTTACATGTTAAGCACTTGCATGCTTACTAACACTTGATGTGCAGGAATGATTAGCAGGAGAATGGAAGGTAAAAATGGGTAACAATTAACGTAAAACTACTAGGTTGTGTACCTGTGAGCAGAATTCTTTGTAGCATGCCTATTTTCTGAAAGCCGATGAATTACTTTTCAGGTTTAAGACCATCTAAGAAATATCATTAGGAAGGCTGGTAGTTTGTCTGGGTTGAGGAGCTGAGAATGTAAGTACAGAGAGGCTGAGGCTAATGCATTTATAAGAGAATGGCACGGAAACAGGGAGCTTATTGTGACATTAAAACAGAAGTAAAATTGTTAATGTTAACAACGTATGGTTCTTCAAATCTTTATGTAATACCAGATGTACCTCACCTTGCTGGCAGCGTTAACCGAGTTGCAAGGAGTCCACCACCTCTCTCCTTTCCCCCTACTCTGTTTCTGGTTCTCCATGAAATTGGTAGATATCTGGCTGCTGCTTTCTTGAGCATTCATTCATATGTCTGATGTGATCATATACATGAGAGATACCGTCTGACAATGTAGAATCCTATTTTCCTTGGCCAACTAAACAGATGCATAGATGCTTTTGCAGATGAATCTGTTATATTTTCCCGGCCTTTGGAGGGTGAGGATGCCAGGAAGATCAGTTGGATGCCATTTGCCCATGAGCTGGGAAATTTTTTGATCTGAATGTCTGTTACAAAGAGCAAGAGTGTTGGAAAGCCTGCATACTCATACTTGGCTTAAGGACTAGCAGAAATGGAATAGAGTACTTGAAAGATTATTATTTTTTTCAACCCACTGGTGACATTTTGCAGATAGTAGAACAGTATCTTTGCTTGTAAGTCTAGGGTTTGTGCTGTGGATTACCTACTTGCCCTTCTCACTTAAGAGCTCATGGAGACAAAATGTACAACAGAATTGCGGGGTGGCAAGGAGGTTGCAAAAAGACTGTCTGGGGAATCTCTGGTTTGGATTATATCTTGGTAGATATTTAGGACACAGTCAGGGTATCACCTCCACTCTGCCTTGTGGCCAAAGCTCTATGGTTTGACTGTAAGCAAAGCAGAACCTTGGACTTTGCATAAAAAGAAGAGCAAAAACAATTGCAAAACAGAAGGAAGTCAAGAATTTGTAGATTTTTGCTGCTTAGTTGCCTGGGGCATATGGTGGAAGGGGTTAAGAACTTAGGGAGGGATCAGGACTAAGATTGAGAACTTGAGTAGGTATTCCTTTTTAGGGCTGTTTTATCCAAGTTACTGTCTTTGGGCTCAAGATGAGGAATTTGGACTGCAGACTTTGGATTTTAGCTAGAGGATGACCCTGATGCTCAGTGTAAACATAACTTTGGGGTCTCATTGGGGTTGTGTTGCAAATTGCAATGGAGCTAGGTTGCACCTGAGAAATGAGGCTGGCATATGCAAAGGAGAGCATTACAGGGAAGAGCAGATGTTACTGCATTGCAGCTGTGCCACGGTGCTATTGAATGGTTTTTCGAAATTTGTCAATCTCGGCAGTTTCCTCAACAGAGGTCTGCTTGATGCTTGAATGCTTTCTGCCATTATAAAATTTGAACTGAAAGTGTTCCTTAGTTCACAGGACTTTTGATGTAGTTTTAGTCAGTTCTTGGTTGGTAAATATGCTGAAGAACGAACAGTTTTTAAATAAGCTGCCTTCTCCATTACCTGAATTGTATCTGAGGCTGTAATAAGTATCAACTGTAGTGTTCTAGTCTTTTGTGCTGTGTTGGACAAATAGACTGTTATTCATTTCCATGCCAGTTAATGCTGCAAGAATACTTCCATTAAAAACTGGTTTTGTAATAATTGCAAATGAAAGCAATTCAACGTACATTGGGACAGAATATTCCTAGCATGCTAGGGGCAAGCTAGACAAAGCAGATGAGAAAGTACGTGGTATAGCTCAAAAAGCTAGGTATTCACACTTTTGATAGTTTTCTGTTGATTATTTTTTTTTAAAGCATTTTTTGATGTGGAGATCATAAACTGGGTTAAAACATTTGCAGCTAGTGAGACTATATTTATATTTCCTCTGTAGAGCCAGAGAACATTAGTTCTTCTGAGCACTCCATGCAATCATGTACCTGCCTTGTGTGGCCCAATAATTAAAGCAGTGTGGAGTATGGGTCCCAGGGCCCTCGTTATGCTCTGAACTCTGGCAGCAGAACAGACATGTTTCTCTGTCCCTCTGCTTTGGCTTCTGTCTGTGACGTGGCAGTGAGGCTAGCTTCTGTTACAATCTGCGCTTCCTGAGCAGATTAGCCATTAGATCAGGGACAGGTCAGGGAAGATGCTGCAGTGAATTCTGACCAGGTAGGACACGTGGATATTCCGTAGAGTTGCATAAGCTGCAGAAATTGTTGGCAGAAATACTCTGGGTTTTAGTAAGACTTCAGGTCTTCCTTGTTGGTGCTGAGAGATGGATTGCTTCTAAGAGCAGTTCCCCCAAATCTAAATCAAAGCTGTACCAGAAATTTCTGCACTGCATTATGTTGACACCTGGAGAAGAGATGGGTAAGTGAAAGAGTGTAAATTAATAGAAATCTTTCAGTAGAGCTGACAGTGGTCGGTACTGAGACTTTGGGCTTGTTTATATGTACCTGGTATTCATGCAGCTATAGAGAATCAGCAAGTGGAATTCACAGAAACAATAGCTGCTTGTCCCTTCATTTTTGGAAGAATCCAGATTAATCGGTGGCTTTATCTAGGGGAGCTCTCCCAGCCGTCTGTCAGCAGATGAGTATGTATTGTAGTTGCTGGGTGAAAGGAAGTTCGATGATACGAGAAAACTTTTTCTAATGGGTTAGGCATGTGCTGAGAACACAGATCTGCACTTCCAGTCTATTTTAGCATGAGTTAGTCATGACCTCAGTCAGTTTGATCCCTAGCTTAATCTCTGTCTGCATAGATATCTCTGTATGATGTACTGTATTATTTACCTGTTGCAGAGTGAGAGAAGGGACAAGAACTGCTTTTTCGTGATGCTAAAGGAGTATTACATGACACAGACCATAGCAGGTCATAACACCTGGTTGTCTAAATATTGTGTGCATTTCTGGAACTCCATTTTTGGGGATAGTTGTGCTTTCACAAAGCCTTCTGAATTCTGGCATCTGCTTATACCTCTTTATAAATGTCTTGTATGGCTGCTTTTTGTGATGTGGACCTGCTAGGTTGGAGCCAGCAGTATTTGGAGAGGATGGGATGGGTGGCTAGTCCCACCTCACTTCCCTCTGCTGGCTCTGGAAACGTAGTATATTATCTCATTGTGTGCATACTAGACTTTTTGGGTGGTGATGAAAGGTGTTTCTTTGGTTAACTGCAGTTGTTGGTATCCTCATAGTTCGTGCTTTTGAACAGTGGCTTAATTTTGTGTTACTGAATTTTAGAATTGGTACTTTAGAGTAGTCGCTTTCTTTTGTCACTTCCATCTCTCACCCTGCTGTGGCCCCTCCACAAGTTACTGCTAATCTTTCCTTCTGGCAGAAGCCAGCAAGCGCCTGCTGATCCCTTTGTCCAAGGGAGAAAGGGTAAGGAAGACTCAAACCTGCATTTGATCTTGAATTTTTAGTAAACAGGTTATTCTGTATTTCTCTTTTAGCAATCATTTCTTGAACGTGGCATGATCTCCTTCCTCATCTCTAATAGCTAAAAAAAGTTAAAGGAGCTGACATCATTAAAAATCTGATGTCATATCCTGTGTTGTGCAATTCTTTACCTTCTGATACAGTATATTAATGAATATTCTCTTCAGAGTGTGTTCTTTCTAGTGTTAAGAAACAAAATTTTAAGTTGAGGCTAGGTCAGTATTTTCATAAACAAGGTAGCTTCTTTTTAGTAAATTTCACGCTATTACATGAGATTTTTAACAAGTAAACTGTAATTACGGTTCAACAAGAAAAAGGGTATCCATGACAATTTTTGGCAACCACAGCAGAACCCTTGTTTTCATCTGTCCTTGACCTTCTGCTTTAGTTGGTGAGGATTGCTTTGAAATGAGTCCACTTTGTGTACCAGATTTCATCATTCAGAACTGAAACCTTTTCTGTAGAGTGTATCCTGTTCCCCCGACCCAGAACAACTCAAAACAGCCCAATACAAAGTTCATTTATTGATGTCTGAGGGAACTAAGTCTGGAATTGAACTGTCTTTCTCAAAGCCAAATATGTTCCTTTAAGCATTTTTCTTATGCCAAGTTTATAAACTTTTAATGTATTAGTGACTGAAAGTAAGCAAAAAATATTTTTAATGCGGCTATCATATTGAAGACAGTATAAGACAGCAGTACAGATGAAAAATGGTGTAGTCCTTTTAAAAATCACACTGTTTAGAAACTCAGAACCCTTTCAAGTATGAGTTTCAGCTCATCATTTGAAATCACAACTTGCTTTTTAAAACCCAGTTTTGCTGTGCTGTGCGAAGTTGAGTTGTGGTTATGGGTGACGTGGGATTGGGCAGAGTTGGCCAGCAAGGCACTGATACTGGCTAAAGAAAGATTTTGTTCAGGGGAGACTTAAAAATGTAGACATGCAGTTATTTTTTCTAATTTCAGATGAGACAGGCACAGGCGGTTTCTTGCTTATAGTTTGTAAGCTGTGCAAGTGTTGTCTCTTTCAAGGATGTTCACACTGAGCATAGCTTCTTGACAGAATTGCGAAGAGCAGGCGGGGGGCTATCCCCAAAAATCTCTTGGAAGGTTTATTTGGCACAAGCTAAAATGGTATGAGCTGCACACACCTCACTGTAACAGATCTTCACCTTCTTTTGTCCTGTTACTGGCTTATGGAGGTAACTTCAGTTTTAAATGTCCTATACAGACATTAAAATAAGACTTTTCTTTTTGCTGATGTGTACTCTCTCTTTCCTCCTTTCCTCCTCCTGCCAGTTAGTGTTAGCTTGGTAGATTTCTGATTCTAATTTCCAGTTCTAGTAGATTTGAAATGGTGGAAGCTTAGAAGAGACTTCTGCTTTTGGAAGTCAAGCTGCCTCAAAGATGGAGGTGGATTGTAGATCTTCATGATCTGATTTTTTTAATGTAATTCTCTTTTGCTTAGATTGGGTCAGCAGTGTTTTTGTTTTCTTCTTAAATTCTCTCACCACTGTTTTGTTAGCAAGAGAAATGTGCGTAGCCTGGTGAATCAGACAGTTCAGACTGATGTAGACACTATTTTGGTAAAATGTATGCATCTGTAGTACTTGTAAATCATAAGCTACTATTGTGGGTGCTTATAGTCTGTCAACACTGAAACTCCAAACAATCACAAAGTTTATTGAGGTAAAATTGCTGTTCTTTGGAGAGCAGGCAGGATACAAAGGAAATGGAAATGGGAATTGGTGAATTTTTAAACTTTTTAATGAACTGCATTTTCAAACTATTTTCCCCCCTCTGTGCTTTTCTTTTTATTTCAAGGTGCATATAGAACTTTCAGGCAACAGTCAGTAAATTCCTGACATGTTAATTTTAATTTAGCATTTTGGTTTGTTGGCCAGAATTTGTGCTGGCTTTGTAAACAAAACAGAAGGATCCCCAGGCTTAAGACATAACATGGTTTTTAAGCGTTTACTTGAATGTTTTCAAAAGAGACAGTAGTGATTTGGCCATGCTGCATTTCCTCAACTGTAAAGGATAAAGGCCCTTTAGTATAATTTTTATTAAAAGGTTGTTTCTAATCATGAAGCTTATCAGTAACTGCTGCAGAGAAGGTAATTATGGTTAGTTCTGTTGCAGCTTGCAGGAGAGGGTATGCCTTGGCTGCTCAAGTAACAGAACTTAAGCAATATCAGAAGAGGCAGAATTTTAGAATTGTTTCCATTGCTGAGGAGTTTGTATTGAAGTACAGTATATAAGCTAAAAGAACTTTCTGTCTGATGCAGAACTAAAACCTTAACTAGAAATATACCAACCTTTACATGTTAGTCGCATACCATGTATAGCTATGACTTTAGAAGAGCAGACAAGGCAAGTATAGTGGGCTTTCCAGCCCTTACCCAGTATTTGCCAAATTTCTGATATCTGAAGCACTTCTTTATGGGTCAAAATTTCTAGCAGCACCACAGATGTGAGTCTGGGCTACAGTCTGTGTGTAGCTGTTGGGACAGGCACGCAGAGCACCCTGTCCATATGCTTTTCAGTGCCTTTTTCTTCTGCCAAGCTGAGTGGGTGGGCAAAAAGCAAAGGCTTCTGTAACATGCTTCTGGCATGTTAGGGGTTTTTTCTTTATGAAGACACCTGAAAATAACTTGGTGTTCTGTTGCTCAGTTTATGGTTTCTTTTTAAGAGGCAAACCGATCCTACGTGAACACGGTAATCTGAAAGTTGTTCTCTGCAGTAATGACATCCCTTCTCAGTGCTCCTGCATCCTGGATGTGTTCATTCCAAATTAATTCCACAGCTACAATTCTTTGGGCATAAACTTGAGAAATGGTTTTGTTAACAAGAGAGACTTGTCTAAGCATTTCTGAGGCTTCCTTACTAGCCCTTACATTATATAACACAAGGGTTATAACATTAATATTTTTGCTGCACTTTCAAAGTACTTGATTTGTCAATTAAAAAAAATTTAAACCGCACAGTCCAGAAAATAAAGGGCTGCTTATTTTTCGATCAGAAATAAAAGTAGGTAGTAATGCCTACAATGTAAAGGGCATACTTATATTCAAATCAGTGGAGTGACTGTGGTGATTGCCATTAAAAACAAAAAACAAACAAACAAAACACCAAAAAAACCCCACACAAACACCTAGATACTCTCTTCTCTTGTTGGCTGATGATGGTGAAATTAGATTTGTGCCCCGTTTTGGAATGTTCTTTCCCTGTCTTTTTTTTTTTTTAAATATGCTAGAATTTTTTTCTGGATGGGCAGAGAGTTCCATAGTTCTATGTATAGACTGTTGTTTGATGGTGGAGGGCACTGAGTTCTTGCTAGCTTTATCGACCACTTATTCTTCATATGTTGTGACATGGATGTAGCCTGTAGCTTAATGGAAAGTAAACTAGTGCAAATTGGTGTAATGAATTTCCCCTCCTCTTCTTTGCAGCACAAAAATGGCTGACAATAAAGGAAAGATGACCAAACCTGCGAATAAGACTCCTCCAAAGTCTCCTTCAGATCCAGCAAGGGACCGAGCAGCAAAACGATTATCCTGTGATTCGAACAGCTCCCATGAGGGGGCTATGGCAGGAGAATTAAGTGCTCTGGAAGAGGCCTTTAGAAAATTTGCCATCCATGGTGATACAAGAGCCACAGGAAAAGAAATGCATGGGAAGAACTGGTCAAAGCTATGTAAGGACTGTCATGTGATAGATGGGAAAAATGTGACAATCACAGATGTTGACATTGTCTTCAGTAAAATCAAGTAAGTTCCTTTCTGTCATCATTTCCTTGTTTCCCCAACATCTTCTCTAGGTATCCCCTAAACTTACCTTCTGTTGCTTACAGACACTCTTTGTATTTGTCACAATTGGTCTCTTTCATGTTCCTTTATGAAGTTATGTGTTGCTTTGTCTGAAGATACAGCATTCAGCTTCTGTCATGCTGTCTTCAACTGACTTCAGTGTCACAGGTGTTATGCTGTACGAAGAGGTATGATGTGATTGGGACAAATGCAGGCTATTTCAAGAAACATACTTTTTTTTACTGCAATAAATAATGTGAATGTTTCCTGAAGGATATCTGAATGAAGTCAGGATGTAGTTTCACATCTTGCCAAAACTCAGCCTCAGAAGACTGAGGCTAAGCTGGGACACGTACTAAAAGCCGTTATTCTAACAGTCCTGATGTCCAGCACAACACCTACTCGTGTTTGAAGTGTTGTAAGGCCATGCCATACTGATGGTGAATTTGCGATGGAGACTGATGGCTGTAATTAATTGGTTAGGTTTATCTCAGTGGTCCTAGCTTATTCTTGTGAGCAGACTGGAGCTTTAGTCGAACTTTCTTCCCAGATTGAAAACCTAGGCAAGCGTGATCCAGAAAGTCATCAAATCCAAGGGAAGGCATTCAACTGTTCCAGCATATTCTGTATGAAGCCCCAAATAATTTTTTTTTGTACTTGCTTTATGTGTAGAATTGGATCGTTTTCACCTGCCCCTGGTATCTGATCTGATAGCCTTGTCTTTTTTTGCTGGTAGTTACCACAGTTAACTGTTTAAATTCTCACACCTGGTTGTGTTGAGGGACGTGCTTTAAGGATGGTCCCTTAATTGTACTTGCAACTTGTAGGAACATTTTTTTGGCTTGTGGTCTGAACTACTGTGCTATAATGCTGGGGAGGACAAGCGAACCTAGCTGCTGACAAGGGTAGTTTGGAAAATTGGCTACAAGCACTGACTCTTTAGAGCGCATAGGAAGGCGGGGGAGGAAAGGCCCTTGATCTCCAAAGGCTGTCCAGTGTAACATGCGCAGTTAGAATGACATTATGGATTTGATTTCTTTCTTTCTTTGTTACTTTTCTCCTCGAGGTTTTTACTAGGCAATTTAAAACACTATATATGCATACTCCAGCCCTCTTGTTCCTGTATCATTCCGCTTTCTCTTTGAGTCCCTACTTGTACCTTTTGGAAGCTGTGTTGCCGGAGTCAGGTATGCTGTCAGTGAACTAGCTCATTCGAAATGGATGTTTAGGCAGTAGGGTTGTTTGTTTCTTTTTTGATCTATGATAGACAATGCTGGCATTTCTTTTCAGTTTTTCTTCAGCTTTCATTGGCTTAAAAATTTCTCTGTATCTGTCATCTCGGGCAATAATCCTAGCGCTGCTCTCTCATGTCGGTATCTGGGCAAGCTGGTGGCAGGCCAGCGCCATGGTGCGGCGTAAGCAGCTGTGCGGCACTGGCAGATGCAGAGCAGTGTCAGTTCTGGTGCCTGCAGGGGCAGGAGGAGGCCGGTCCTGGTCCGCAGGAGGGAGCGGGAGGTGGTGGGTCCCTGTGGCCCAGGGGAAGGGGAGCGCTCAGCAGCCCCGGCTCAGCCCGGAGGTCCCTGTCTCTGCCGCTGCCGGGAGGTGCCTGTTCAGCAGTCTCTCAGACCTTTCTCCCATGACCAGTGTGAAGCGTTGTCATTCCTCTTGATAGAACATGCCATCTTTTCCTCTCTTTATCTGGTATTTAATAGTTCAGAAGATAACTGCATTAAATGCAAAAGCATCTTTATCTTAATTGTGTATTAATTACTTGCTTATTCCTCACCTGTATGTGTACATATAACATGTGTTTTATCCATTCTTCTCTTTTAATATTATTTTATTTTTAAATTAATATCGCTTAAAAGGCAAGTGGGGAAACTTACAGTAGCTGAGATTTGCTGTCTTCATTAGGAAGGTCTGGTTTTCATGTGTATGTTTTCGGTAGGTATACTTCCACATTTTCTGAAGTGTTGAGGTTTTTTTACATTTTTATTCTTGAGAGCATATGTCAGCAATTCCTTTTAGTCTCAATCACACTTATTTCACATATAGAATTTCAAGTTTTAACAAGGGAAGATTTAATGGCTGTAGTTACTCAAGTGTTAGTAATATGCTGTAACTTAGAAGGCTTATGCACAGGCTGAGTATGCAGTGTTTCTCAAGCATGTTCAGACAGCTGCTTCTCCTTGCTTTCTCTTTTGCCTTACATTTAACCCTAAGTGAAAAGACAATGATAGATTTGGTGATGCATCAAAACAGGCATACTTGCAAAATAAACTTTTGCGCATTTCCATTTTACAAGCAGCTTTCTCCCAGCAGAGCACTAAGGTTTTTTGACAACCCAAGTTTTTCCCCAATTGTTGATTCTCCAACTCCCCAGAATGCGCAAGAGTACTGCTTCCATGCCTCAGTAGGGGTTACGCTTATGGGTGTCAGAAGGCTCTGTACTTCGCTGTTGGCTTTAGGTTCTTCAGCCAGACGGCATCTCTCAGGATGGACTCTGGGACAGCCAGAGTTGTTCAGTGAGATGGGGCTGGTGGGTCTTGGCCATTGTAGTCTGGCCAGGGAGCTGGCCAAAGGTAAGAAGAGACATCTGCCAGATGCAACTACAGCTGCCATCTAGCGTTGCGGTAGGACTTCCAAATGGGTTCTCTCTTGGGTCTGTTACTGGGAAGCCACTGTGTTTAGCAAGGTTTTCTTTCTAGCCAGCTGTACCTACAGTTTATGACAATGGCACATGTTGTTCAAATGATAGAAAATAATTAATCTGATAGAATTGTTCTTTGGGTTTATGAATTACTACATCTATGTATAAAGCTCATGTTTGTCATCTTGCTAACTTTCCCAGGCTTCATTTATTGTTCTGCGATGGATACTGGCAAAATAGGTATGAACGCTGCATTGCTGATAGTCAGGGTAAAGTAACAGGGAAGTTACTAACAGATATGTTCACCTAAGAGCTACTGAAAGATAGTGTTTTATTCTTGGACTGGTGACTTTCTCTACTGCAGGAGAGATTTTATCTGTTCTATTCTGAGAAGTAACGAACATTTTTGTAGACTCAACACCCCCGTCCCCACCTCCGCCAAACCAGGTGAACAAAACTTCTGAAAGTTTTGAATAGTCCGTGATAACATCTTCAAAGCTGGAACTGTGTCTGTCTTCCAGAGATTAGTTCATATAAGGTTAAGTTTATGTTGTTATAAAAGTTGAGGAAATTCTGATGAACCTTTGTTACAAATAAGACAGTAAGTGTAGAATGCTGTTGTCCTTCTGCATGAGGATGTCAGGTCAGACTGTAGTGTAATTTGTCTATTTATCTTGCATAAAAGGTCCATTGAAGGCTTTCACGTAAGCACGTTTGTATGTACTTCAGGACCAGAAGAATGAATGGTCTAATGCAGAGAGTGCACAGTAGCACGCATGAAAGAAGAATTGCTAGAATTGCATTGTTTGGTAAGAGAAGATAAAAATTGAGTGATCTCCCCCTTCCCCCCAACAAGCATTTTTATTTGACAGCAATTTGTAGATTCTTAAGGGTCTTGCAAATCCTTCCAGTTTCATGGATTGAAGTGTAAGTTATGTGTTGAAAAATTATTTAATAGATGTCTTTTTCTGCTTTTTTCTCTTTTCTATTGTAAGAACTTCATATTGTCAGCTCAGAAAATCCAAGAAATTAAGCAGCATTGAATTTTGCAATGGAATTACTTGAAATTAAAAGCCAAAGTCCACTTGTGAGAGTAGTCACATGTATGCATATTTATAATTTGCATCCTTACAGACCAGAGGAAAACCACTTACATTTATGCCGAATATTTGGATTGCATTAATATAGTTGGGAATGACTGCCATTTCTATAATAAGCAGAAAAGTAATTTTTAAATTTTTTGGTTATAAAAACATACAATAAAGATATCTCATACGATATTATCGTCTTTCCGTGCATGTTGCAGCTGTAAAAGCAAAAGACATTGTGAAGAGGGAATTACAAAGTTTTGCAATATCTTACAGGATTAAATCTATGAGAAAAGCAGCAAAACCAATAGAAGTGTACATAACCATAAATGCAGTTATGTAGTAGAGTTTCCCTGCTGTATTTTGTAGTTTCACAGTCAAAACTTGAGAGGTTGGACTCTTCTTCATATGTTCATTGGACTGCATACAACAGTAACTCTATGGTTGCAGGGTGAATTTTTATCTCAAAGCTAGCTGCTTGCTTAGAGTAACGTAAAAATCTCTTTTGCTGATTGGTATCAGGATAGCTTATTCTCTTTAAATGGCAAAAATGAAGCAACTCCTTCTCTGAAAAACCTGTTCATATAATTGTTTTTTAAAAAAAGCCTGAAAATACTTTGTAGGAAGTAATTTTTTTCAACTGGTCCCTAAATTCTCTGCCATACTTGAAGACAAAGATAAGTCACAGTCATGTTCTATGAGAAGGAAAGTTTTTATAAATGACTGTGACATTTTCATGACAGGACCAAAAATAGTATTTCACCATTTTTGTGATAACAACTTGTTTGATAACAACTTCAGTTTCCCTGTAGCTCAGGCTTCTGCTAAAATACCGCATTTTCACATAAATAGTTTAGTAATATTTGATTATTCCAAGGATTAATTTTTCACATACTACCTGAACTTTATATAGACATCTTTCGTTTCTATTTTGTAAATTAAGAGTGATAATGCAATCTGGGTCTACTGAATTTAGAGACCTGCAACTTGCAGACATGCAGTAACGTTTGAAAATGGATGGCTTTCATGAAGAATGGGAATTCCATGGGTGTCTCTTTAATAGCAGAAACAGTTGCCTGCTTTCTTGGAAATTTTCCTCATTAGTGACAGTTTCTTTTATGTTACTCTTCCAGGGTTGCAGGATTTGGTAGGCTGTGTGTCTTGTATTGTGCTTGCAGAGTGCAAATATGGGTTTAGTGAATCTTGTTGCCTCGGAGAAAGCAAGCTCATTGGTGATACAGGAGAAGGGCATATAAGTGTTCTGCATTTGGTATGAAAACAACATGTGGCTGCATTCTTCTTAATCCAGCAAGACAGTGAGACACAGCAGTCTAAGAACTTCAGGGTTTTTGTATTAAGGGAAGCAGAATACCCAAGAAGAATAGATGTTACTGATCTCTGACCAGCATTCTGGCATGTTGCCTTAGGAACTTAAATTTCTTTGTTTATTGGGGTCAACAACTGCTCTGGGAAATTTGATATGTTAGCTATGCCATACACATACTCCACTTGTTGTATGTAGTTAATATGGTACTAGTAATAGCCTTGATAGAAATGCCTCTGCTCTAATTTTAGAAGTGTTACCACTCAGCACTGCAAGAATATGGTTTAAACACTGCCATAAAACTGCTAATTCTATGACATTATTAGGCAGAAAAATAAAAATATTTCTGTTTACACTGGCATGTTACTATGGTTGCAGGCAGGCCTGGGTGACGTCACACCTTGGATCCATTGTGAGCATTTATTTAGGTAGTTGTCTCCATGGAAACATTTGTTTGTTTTCATGTTACTATGTGTTAAATTTTAAACAAATTTTTGTGGTTCTATACTGGATTGTTAACTGAAGACTAGTTAATCTACAGAAGCTTTTTAAATATACCTTACTCCCTGCCCTCTAAAATATTTTTGGTAAAAGATCAAGTGAAAGCATAATTGTCCTCCCAAATTCCATTAATAGCTTCTTATGTTGCTTTGACATGTTTTCTTGTTGCTGAGGAAGCCATGTGTTCTAAAGGGCAGAAAGCTCCTCCATCTTTTTGAGAAAGGAAGGTTTTGTTCCCATGGAGAATCTTCACAACACACTTTATTGTGCCTTGACTTCTGCGCAGTCCCACCCATACTCTATCCTTGGTACATCTTGCACAGTCAGCTGTTTAGCCTAGTTCCCACAGTGTGGATCCATCAGGTCTCTCTGCAGGAGCGCTTCCACCGGAGGCCAGCTGGGTCTTAATTCGGCAGTAGTTCACCATTGCTGCAAGACTGTGGAAGAATTAAAAAGCATGTTTGCTCTAAGCAGCTGGCGAGATAACGCTTGGCAAGAATGAGTACATGCCTTCCCTATTTGTCACCTAGAATGTAATTGTTGTCTTTTCTTTGTATCAAAAGATTATGATGCTTTCTGCTTTCTTCATGTATTTGGAAGTAGCACTTCAACACCAATACTGTCTCTCATTCAAAACAACTCTCTCTCCATGAGGTTCTCAGATGTCATTTATATCTAGCAGAGATTTTACTGAAGCCTCTCTTAATTTTTTTTAAATATGTAAATAGATATGAAGTGGTCTTTATATATAAATGAAGCACATGTTAGTTGTAAGTGGTGTTTTACTTCCCTACTGGGGAGATTCTTTTTATAGTGACGTAGAATTTGATTAGTGTAATGCTACTTTATGCATGAAGTAGGCATAACAGTTGACTTCTGTGCTTTTAATATGTCTGCATCAGGAAATAAGTTTTCAGTGGATATAGAATGGTATGCAGAGCATAATCTGTGCTAATAAATCTCTCCCTTCCAGGCAAATTGGGAACTAGTGCAGTTATAGGAAGAAATGTAGGTAAAGTTACCACAGAACATGTTCTTCACCACATCATCTATACTTTATTTTAATTGAAATTAAGATCCATTTTTCATTCTTGACCAAGAAGCTAAGTGTAATGTTGCCTTTTGCACTTTATCCTTGAAACGCTTTTTATTTAGAAAAACAATTCTTTTTATTTAGAAAAACAATTCTTTTTATTTAGAAAAACAATTCTTTTTATTTAAAAAAACAATTCTTCTTTTTATTTAAAAAAACAAAGCTTCTCCTGCTTCTGCCAAGAGGCATAAATTCTAAAAGTAAACCAGTGATCACATATGAGAAGAAAGATAGATTTAGATTCACTTGCTTGTTACGCAGGCTTGCTTTGTGCATGTGAGATGGTAAGTTCTGTACCTCTAAAGATGTATGCTGATTATGATTTTAAAAACACCTTTTTGTGTGAGCAGACATCACATGAAAACCTGTAGATAATGTGGTGAGTGATTCATTTCCTGGCTGATACGGAATGCTGCGTGATATACAAAGTACTATATAGCAGCTTGCGTGGTATTTGCTACACTTTGTGGCATATGCTGCTTGTGGACTACGAGGACTACTTCTACTGGCTTCGAGTAGTAGGGATCTGGTATGAGATCTTGTCTTGTGGGTATTTAGAGGGCTTTTCCTGTCCCATCCAACCCCCATCCCCCCTTTTCTTTTGCAAATCAGCCTAATTTGATCGTATTGCGCCTGGTTTTCATTTATACATTGCATCTATGTGAAATCTGTGTTAGTTTTACTGATTAACAAGCAAATATTTTCTATGTTCTTAAACATCAGTGTAGTCTCTCGATCTCTGTGGAATGAAGTAGAAGATGATTAAGATGTCAGGGATAAGGCAGGCTTGGCATAGTGAGGAGGCAGCAAGCTGCAAGTGATAATGGCTGCATAATGATCTTTATCGCTTCCTATCCATTGGGCAAGACTGGGGTTCATTCTTTTCCTGCACTGAAAGCAGTGTGCTGTAGCCATCCAATGCATTTCTACACCGCTGTGGAGCAGACACTTGCTTTGGTCATTGCTGGCTCTCAAAGTGAAA
>JAVJGI010000040.1:102732015-102744451 GCA_035590275.1 Ibycter americanus
GCCCGTGCTGGTGCGTGGGGCTGTCCCTCCCCAGGGGCAGGACCCAACACTGGCCGTGGTTGGACTCCATGGGGTTCTTCTGCCAACCCTCCAGCCTGGCCAGCTCGGGCTGAGCAGCAGCACAGCTTCTGGGGTACCAGCTGCTCCTCTAGGTTTTGCATCATCTGTAGTCAGTATCATCACCTTCCTTCAGTAGCTGTTGATCTAAATAAGTTACCAATTTCCAGAAGAATGTACACTTGTTCTCTGCTTTCACGATTCATTCCAGCATCTTGGAGGCTCCCCAGTTGTTCCTTGTCATCTTGGTTCATGATGGTGATGTCTGCAAGGTAGACAACTATGTGGGTAAATCTCCATTTATTGAAACCTTTGGATCTTTTAAATACAGCTAGGGCTGTGACTCGAGAGAAGTGTGATGTAAATGTGAGAATATCTGTATTGGTGTTAACTGTCATAATTTTCTGCATTTCTTTTGGGTTGGTTTCAGATGCACATGAGTCAGCACTGTAAAGTGATAAACAAACCTTTAATCCAGGGGAGGGGAGAGATTCCCACAGAGAAGTTGGTCACTGTTTATAGCTTTCACAAAGTGCCAGGACATTTTTGGCATGGACTGTTCTGCAGATTCTGTGGTACAACTGAGACTTCCATTAGTAAAATATGTTTCCCTCTTTGGACACGGAGAGAGGATTGATCTCTCTCACCCCAAGGAGGACTGCCTCAGAATCAAAATTACTTCTTTCTGAAGCTGGGTGTAGCTACTTGTTTGGCAGACTTTCTCTAGTACAGTTAGCTTAGGATTTTTATCAGGAAATGGATAGAACTCTGTGGTTTGCAAACCCTCTATTTTTTCTCTTCAAACTGTGCTTTGCCTACATGGAATTATTTAGGTCCCAGAGCTCAAGGGCCTGCACTTGCTGCTTGCGAGGTATATTTTGCTTCCTGCAGATATTCCTTGTTATAATTAGTAGGGGGATCTTCATTCAGATTGATGGTTGCCTTGTCAATTACTGCAACTTTGTGTTGGGAGGGGAAGTGCGCAGAGATGGCTCTTGAGATATACAAAACAAGTAAGTTATTATTTTAACTATTAGCTATTTTTTCTGTAAGCTGTGCAAAGGAGAAATGATAGAGGCATAGCAGAGGAATTTACTAAAGAATGTTCTCTGCATTGGCAGTAGCATACATACGAAATTGTCTTTAGACTTGTGGATCTGTAGAATAAATGAGGTGCGACATCTCTTCTATGCAAGTGTTACATGGCTTTTGCTGCTGTGTAATTTAACCTGAAGACTTCCCATCTGCTTTGACAGCTACCCTGAGCCCCAATTCTCTTTCTGTAGGAAAGAGAAATTTGCTACTGGAGGAATTAACAAGCAGTGAAACAATTCAGAACTGGTACTTGACGAGAAGGCATAGATAATAGAAAAGCAAGTATTTTTATGGGTATCTCCGTGGCACCCAGGAGCAATAATGTTTTGAGACCAGATACAAGTGTTAGCAGAACATGAGCCTTTTCAGCTTCTACATGAAAAGTCTTGGACTTTCCAATAGTCAGAAAGTGCTCATCACTCTGTGCATTCTCATGGAGGTTATTTCAGTGCCTATTCTGCAAAGGAACGGTAAGATTTTTCTGGAAATGACATTGACACTTGAGTGAGCAGAGAGAAGTGACTTCTGTAATGTGCATCGTTGCTTTATGGTAATGTTGCAACAGAGCTTTTTCTGAGAATGTAGGACATGTATGAAATCAGACCACTCAAAGCCAAATTAGCTTCTTTGGATCCAGACAAAAAACTAAAACACTGTGCTTAAATAAGGATTCTGTTGCCATGGCAATTGTCTTGCACTGATTCTTTGGTCTAAACGGAAGCAGCTTTCGTTTATGGATATTCCTGGTTTTGGTTTGCTGGGTTTTTTAGTTTCTTGTCATCTCTGCAGCATCAGCTCTCTGAAAAATGTTGGCATGTTTGTTTTCGTTGAGCTGTTTTTCACTGTGCTTCAGTTTCAGGTTAACTTTAAAGCATTTTATTACGTGCCACGTGAAGAATTCAGTGTTTGGTGTTCCCCTGTTCATTCACTGCGGTAAGGACATACCGAAGCTATTACAAAAGGGGAACTGAGCAAAACTGTGCTCTTGACAGAGAATTTCTCTTCTGACATTCTCTTGAGCACCCCACCTCCAGAGAATTAATTTGCAACATGATTTCTGAGCAGGTTACAGTGTTGCATATGTGGTTTTCAAAGATACCCTGTTCACCAATTGTCCTGGTTTCAGCTGGGGTGGAGTTAATTATCTTCCTAGGAGCTAGTGCGGTGCTGTGTTTTGGCTTTGATGTGAGACTTCTCAGTTTCTCAGGCCTTGCCAGCAAAAAGACTGGAGGGGCACAAGGAATTGGGAGGGGACACAGCCAGGCCAGCTGACCTGAACCAGCCAAAGAGGTTCCATACCATGGGATGTCATGCTTGGTATATCTACCTGGGGGGTTGGCCGGGGCAGGTGGATCATTCTCGGGGACTGGCTGGGCATCGGTCACAGCAGGCGATGAGCAGTTGCGTTGTGAACCATGTGCTCCTTTCTTTTCCCTCTGGATTTTAGTCTTTTCCTCCCCCTTTTCATTATAACTGTTATTGTCATAATTGTTATTATTCTTTAATTTTTATTATATTTGAATTATTAAATTGTTCTTATCTCAACCCTCGAGTTTTATGTGCCTTTCCAACTCTACTCCCCATCCCTCTGGGTGAGAGGGGAGTGAGTGAGCGGCCAGGGTTAAGCCATGACATCAATGAAAACTCTTTGTTGATTAAAGGCCTTTATTTATGTGCATAGTGTTCTAGATGACTTGTATATAATCTGAACTAGAAAGCGTAATGTCTACCAAATAAGAACAAGAGCAAACTTAGAGATATTTCTGAAAACTTGGATTTGATGTCTGGAGTACCTTTGGCTTTTAGTTTGTTTTGTCATGTGAAGAAGACTTAAAAAATGCAAGACTGGACGTTTTAAAACAAATTCTTACAATACGTGTTGAAGTTCAGCTTGCCCATATGGAAATTTAGAAAGTGAGAATTAGCTTGGACTCATAGATTTCCTGCTTTGTTTCCCATCTCCTGGTTGTTTCTTTTCCCCAATTTTTTTTCCAAATGAAAGGAAAATGCTTTTTTTCCACAAATTTTTGTGTGCATTCAGTTTTTGAGTGAACTAACCAGCTTTGTTCCTGGTTGAAGTAACTTGATGTTTTAGCAAGTCTGTAGCTGATTGAACAACTCTGTACCCAAAGCAAGAATACAATCTAAAGTGTTGAAATGTCAATTGTATATATCTCAAATACGTGCAATCTTTTTTTACTCTGTGTATGCTTTTTTTACTTGTGGGCAAAGATTAGGAGGGATAATTTGCACATCAAACAACTATAGGTTTCCTGTTTTCCTCTTTTAAATAGTACGGTTTTCTTCAGGTTGATACCTCTTCAAATATTCTTGTACTCTCATTGTAAACTGTTTCAGAGACTGTTGTGGCCACAGTCTGCCTGGTTTTCTGTCTTGCTTTTTGTTTTGTAAAATGGGAATGACTGCTGACAATGCAGACAATTGCATCGGCAGTATTAATTCTCTTAACTGCTGTTTCAGAAGACGTGAAGGTAAGAGGGATATGGGAAGCAGGACATTGTCGTGAATGTTGGAGTTTTAACATGGATTTAAATCTCCCGTACAAGGAACACACATAGAATGGGAAGGTTGGAGACCATCTGCATATTCAGAGCTTTTCCATGTCCAGCTTTCCCTTTCATGTGGGGATGCAATCTTCCAGAGGGGGAGGCATGTGCCGTTTCTTTGTTATTTAGGTTATACATCTTGTTTTGATTGAAAGAGAAATTGTGATATTTCTGCTGGGTGCGTACCTGCAGTGTGGAGTCTCCTTTCTTGAAGGCTGTGATTTGGTCCTTGGCCGCTGGTTATGACAAACAGAAGTCTCGTGGGTCTCTCTGCATGAATAGTCCCTGGATATTGACTGCCATTGTAGTTAAATTTTCTTCTTTCCCTTGGTGTGTCGTTCTTGATTTCACACCTTTCTCTCTCCATCTGTGTTCAGTGATTCCCGTAGACTGAGCTTGCGCTCCCGGTTAACGCCAGCTTGCTGTTTTTAATGCTGCCACCTTCTCATGTTGCCAGCAGAAAATGTTAGCAGATATACATACATCCATGTTTTCTCCCTGTCTTCAGCATCACTAAAACAACCCCTCCCACATGCACACACTGTAACTTACTTGTATATATCTGACCTCTCAGGAAAGTTCACTATCATTGAAATTACTTTCATGCTTATGTGATTGCACATGGGAAAAATCCCAACCCTGTTAAATCCTTTGAAAAAAATGAAATGTTGCTGTTGTAAAACCATCTGAAAATGGTATTTTGTTATTGGGGCGGTCTGATAAAAATGTGTTGGTTTTCAATTCTGTGTTACTAAATTCTGAAGGAAAGTCCCACCTTGCATTAGATGAGACTAATGCTCTGGCTTCTGTAGTAGCATTTTTAGAAGCAATGATCTGCTGTCACAGTCCCCAAATACATCAAGCCATGTCGCTTGATGTTTAGATTGTTTTAGAAATAGCTATGCGAAGACACTTGTTTTGTGTGGTATGAAATGGTACTGTACTTTTTCTCTCTCAAAAAAAGCCCCACCAAACCAACTCCAAACCAGTTTGTAACTGGAAATATTTACTTGGAGGGTAGGGGGGAAATGTCCAGGTGCTGGAGGGGAGCTGGATACCTCAACTGTCAGCTAGTGCTTTCTAAATGTCTTGGCCACAAAATATGAATAAACTTGCTGTGTCTTGGCAGTGTGGTCCTTAACAAACAGCTGCAGTGCCTGAATAATAGAGTGGGTATGGTCTGTGTGAATTAAAGGTTGCTTTTCCCATACCTTTCTCTTAATTTTTCTTGTCTTCAGTCAGTGACAAGACTTTTAATTTTTTTTCTTTATACTGAACAGTATATCTTCGGAATTAGGATGGGAGTTTTGTTGGAGGCCTCCCTGGAACAGTGTGTTCCAGACATGTTTCGCTACAGCAGTAAAATGTTCAAATATACTTGTAGGTTTGCTTGAGCTTCATAGTGCCTTAAAAACGGGTCCCCACAATACACACCATTTGCCTTGCCACCATCTTGCATTGTTCTTTTTATGCTCCTCTGATGTGGATTGCTCCAATATAGGTGAAATGGCCATTTTGGTAGCCGTAAAGATCCTTCCTGGGAATTAAAAAGGCTTCATTAATATTACACATTGCAAAGATGTGGAACTAAGCTTTTTGCTGAAACATCACAAAATTCCAGGAGGAAAACAAAGAAATTCTAGGAAAGCTAGCAGCACATAGAAGTGGTTTGTGGTTTTTTAAAGTGTAATTTTAAGGAAAACTGAGAGAAGAAAACCTTTTGGATGATAAGTTGCTAGAAAGAAGCTTGGATCCTCATTGCTGTTGCATAATAATGAGTTTGATTAATTTATTATTCTGTTCCTTGTGCAATGGTTTACTTTCAGTGTCCAATTCTGTTCTTAATGAAAGCATAATTTGAGCTCTAATATCTTGAGACTTCATGAGTTAAGATCTTACTGTATCAAATCCTATCTAATAATGCCGTTGCTCTTTGACCTCTTGTGTTTGAATTTTGTCTGAACTAAGATGTTGCATCATATAATCATACAGTATCTAGCCCGCAGTGCGATACTGAGCTTTTGAGTCTCATTAATGAAAACAGCACTGTCTTATGTAACTGTTTGATTTCTGCTGCAGAGATTTCATTTTTCTTTCCTCTTGTGTGAAAATACTTGGTTAACTGGTCTCATCAAAAGAGGTAACTTGGCTTCCCTGAGTGTGCACACAGTCAGAACACAGATACTGCATGTGGAGAGAAAGCAGTAAGGCAGGCTGCTGGCTTTCCAGAGCCTGAGGGTGCTGGGTGCTAACATGAAAGTTCACTGGGTTACATCTCTTTTCCAGTCTCTGGGGTTATGTATTTATACAAATTCAGGCTAATAATGTAACTGAAGTCCTGAAAAATAGCTGATAATCTGAAAGCTGTCCTTGAGAATCTGCTTTTCATACTTACAAACAATTTTGTATAGTTTTTCTGGGTGAACTGCTTGGGATAAAATGCGTTCACTTCTGCTTAGAGGATGTTTGGCTGTGCAATGCTGGCCTGCCCGTGGTCAGACTTGTGTCAGTATTCTAGCTTCCTTTCAGCAGTGTTTGCGTTGGACATTGTTTCATTGTGTGTAGACTGGTCTCCTTTTAACCAAATATTTTCGCATTGCTGGAGAGAGAGAATCAAAACAAACCTAGCTGCTGTTTTGTTTTGTTTTGGTGGTTGTTTGTTTTTTTTTTTCTGGGACATGAATGAGATGTGCTCACCAGCAATCGCATATGAGCTGACACTAGAAGGATGCCTTACCTGTGTTTCCTACTTTATTTCCCTGGGTTATCAAGCAATGAGTTTATGTGCACTGCTTTAGCTGGCAGAGAAAGTACAGGTGGTGCTGGTTCTTTTCCATGTCCTGTCAGCTGTAATGCCTTTGCCATAAGCCTCTATACTTCAGCAGCAAAAAGAGCTTTTGAAACTGTAGTGGCTGTATCAGCTTCTTCAGCCCTCGATAAAATGCTGAGTATTATTATAAGAAAATATCTTCTTACTACTCATTTGTATAGTAAGCTTATCACAGCCTGGGGCAGACTGACAGATGAAATTATTAGCTATTGAGAACTATTAGTAAATCTTCAGCTATCCTTAACTGCTTTCATTAATTGGTATGAGGCTGACTTAATGAGCGCTACGACGACATCCTCTTGGATTTTCGTATTTTGGGTGTGCTCAGCAGTATCCCTGGCAGCTGTGAACTGTATTAGGCTGTTAGACTGCGGTTAACAGTTTCTGCTCCCTTGCCCTACGATCTGTGTGTGTGCCCAGCCTAGTACGTATACTTAAGGGAAAAGAACCAAAGAGAATGGCAGATAAATTGAGCCCTCTGGAGAAGGAGCCAGCGTATCTGCAGAACTCTGATGCTGAGATGTCATCTTCCTGCTTCAGCACTAGTTTGTACCCTACCATTTGGGTCTGAGATCTGTCTGCAGCCTCTCATTTTTTTTGCTGTCCATTTCTTACAATTTTCTTTACTTTGGCTAACTTCCCTGCTTTTGTCACTTACCCCTGCTATGTCCTTTAACTTGCACCTGAGTTGTGCTGACAGATAGTGCCAGTCCTTCGTGCACCCAAAAGATAAATTTCTACGTTACTGAACAACATGCTCTGAAAGTTGCCTGTTATTTATTGGGTTCTTTCATGGAAGTAGATAACATTCTAAGGATAAAAGCAATGTATATGATAAAATTACTATAATTTATCTATTGTGTGGGTACAGTTATTACATTATTTGTGTAGAGTCCAGGGCACTGATAGCCAGAACATCTATCTTTTTTGTATGATACCAGTTAACAAGGAAAAGTTGAAGTCCTCCCAGACTACTTGGTAATACATGTTTCTAACTCTTCTCAAACTCAGGTACATGCCCGTCATGAGAAATGCACTTGCAAGCTCCTGCGATGTAACTTGGGGAATACGCCTTCTCCAGGCTTCACAGTGTTTTCCAAGTACTTCCATTGCAGCTTGTTATCCATAGCTAACCGTTACACGGATCTTTATTCTTAAATACCCAGATACAACATTATTTTTGTTCTCTTAAACAGAAAAAAACCAACCCAAACAAACCCCAAAGAAGTAGATTCTGCTGCTCTTTTAAGCTAATTTCATCTCTTTCTCTAAGCCCTATATATTTGTCAGACCTACTTTCTGCTTGGACTTTTTCTTTTCCTCATTGTCCTTATGTCCTGTTAATCTCTTTTAACTCATTCTGGGGTTTGCTTTCCTTTGGGAGCTCTCACTACTACATGTTGTTGCCAAGTCATTTTCTTTCTCCAGTCCCCTTCTTCATTCCCTTCCCAATAGTATTTTGTCTTACAGGCTTATAGCTTTTGGGTTTGCCCTTCTTGTTTGTTGTTTTGGTTTTTTTAAAACTTTAGATTTTATTTTAATGGAAACAAATTTCCATTGTGAGCGAAGCACATGGGAAGGAAATGCTACCAAAATAAAGCCAAGAGGAGAAAAACATTAACTTCAAATACAGGAGAGGAGAATTTTCATGATAGAACCCTGAAATATTTAGGTTAAATTTAAGTCTGTTAAAGATACTGACTGCTGGTGTAATGAGCTGCTAAAGTCCTCTTGCTTCAGATCTTCAAAGCATGGCAGTTCACAAGCTGTCACAGTTTCAGATACGTAGAGTGAACTAGGCACATTCTGCTTTACCCTTGCTCAGTAATGAGACAAAAAGCATCTGGAGGGAAACTGGCACTTCAGGTTCAGTTCCTGAGTGAATGATGTGTGCTCTGCCCTTGCTGCCCGCTCCTGGCTCCAGAGAGGCTTCTGCAAGTCATGACAGTTGCTGTGGTACGGAGAAAGCATTTTGCACTGCATTTTGCATTGTGCCTCTCTTTTTGCTTTGGTCTCCTGGAATGATGAGAAAACAGATAATGGCACTGCCTTGTGATCATGGAGTATATGAAGCTATTCAGTCCAACTCCTTATGTCTGACTTGGCCAACATGCTAGAAATTATAGAGTAATTGTGAAGGTCATTAGGGTGTCGTCTTTGTCAGTCCTAGTCTTTTCCCCAAGGGAATCACTTCTGGTAAACAGCCATGTGCTCAAAGGTGCCTGCGTTCCAGAAGTGACCACGACCTTAGCTGAAGATCTCTGTTGTTGCTTCTTCCTAGCATCAGTTTTCTGAGGATATCTTTTGGAAGGATATCTTCTTTCCTAACAGTTTGCCAATTTACTCCTGCTTGCATTAACTTTGCATTAATTTTGGTATCTCAGTTCTACCTGTTAATTGGGCAGAAGTCTCTGATGCAAGGTGATACCTCAGGTTTTGCTTTCTTAATTGGTTCTTTTACAACCACCTTTCCTCAGAGCTATTAGATAGTGCAGCGTAAAGAACCTGACAGAATTGTATTACAGCATCTTTCCTTCCCCTCCCACCCTCCCCCTTCTCCCTCTAGCTATATTTGTCAAATTTTGACACAAGTCTTTTCTTTGGGTTAGTCATACATTGTTCACTTTTATTCAAGAAACTGTAATCTTTTTTGTTTATAAGTTTTTTGCATTGTCTATGTAATTCTTCAGTTTCATTCTTGACTGATACATAGCAAGAAACAGATCTTCACAGGATATGCTAAATACTCCATTAGAATGCAAGTTTCTAGCAGCTTGGTTAGCCTACCTAGGAACCTAGCTTCAGGTTGGAACTTTTTTTTGGCTGTGAATTGTGGGGCTGATGGCCAGTAAAAATTCTGAGCTGTGTAGCCCAAAGAGAGCAGAAATTCAAAATTGTAACCCACTAAAGGAAAAAAATAAACTACCACCCCTGGGGCATAATCTGCTTCTTGGTTGAACAGGTTAGCCTTGGACTTTGTGCTGGTAACATTACAGCATACATCCTTGGAAAAAGAATATGTTAGATGAGTGATGTGTTTTTCAGAGACCAGTACAAGCCTCTTCTGCCTCAAGGAATTTGTCTGTGGTACCTTTTTACTGTCATTGTGTACAGTACAAATACCACTAAAAATTGTTATTAAATGTACGTTATGTTTATAGACTACATCAAGAAGACTTTGTGTGTTATCACAAGTAGCAAGAAAAGAATAAATGTCAGTTCTATTAAATGAACAGGAGTGAATGCTTTAGGAAATACCACAGTAGTAATCATAAAGTTGCTGCTGTAAAGTGGTAAATTAGAAAAATTTATTTGTATGAAAATCAGGGAGTTTCAGCTGTAGCGAGTTTTTAGTATGGCAGATTGCTCTTGTCCAAAACTTTTTACTTTTTTCCAAGTTGAGCAAGATCCATCTATTATTTCTCTTAAAAAACCAAACCAAAACAAAGCGTGATTCAGAAGAAACGCTTCCCATTTTCCTTTCTTTGTTTGTTAAAATAAAGTAGAAACGGCTAAGGTTCAAAGTCTGATGCAAATGTCATCAGAAATATGCCTTTGTCCATTGTTAGGGTTTGGGGTAAAAAGTCTGACTTATGCTGTGTTCTCAATGTTATCATGACACGCTTATATAATTGATTAGAATAATAATTTAAATTTATTAATGCTGATAATTCAGGAGTGTTTCTTATTATTTGGTTAGTGGTTACCTACATGGATGTGGGACCAGTAGCAGCAGATTGGAAATTGTCTCATTAAACTTATTGTGCCAGTAAGTCACGAACTGTGACGAGTAAGCCACTCAGGTATTTTGTTGCCAGCACAGTCCTTCATATTCTGTCTTTTGAAGGACAGAGACTGCCTTGGGAAGGTGGTAAGTACAGGGAGTACCCAAAACCCTGTTTGTTCTGTTTTCCAAGAGCTGGCGCTGCTGAGTTTTACTTGACTGCTCAGTTGACTGAGACACCCCAAGTCCATGGTGAATTTAGACTAAATAAACCTTACAAACAAAGTTCTTATACAAGAGTTTGCACAAGCATGTGTTGGGCTCCCATCTCTAGTTATGTTGCCTGCAGGCCCTTGTCAGACTTTCTATAGTCCTTAGTTAGACCTTGGTGGGTAGGTGGCAGCTTCCACGGCAAAACAGTCCTGGTTAGTATATCCTGCTGTAATGTCTCTGGCATGCTAGCAAGAACAGAGGCTTCTCCAGGTGTTTTTACATCTTCTTTCCCCTCTTCAATCTACAAAAATTGAAAGGAAAAGTGACCTTTTGGGATTGGAGTATGGGCTGACTTTTGGTAGCTCAGAGATTAAGAGCGGAAACTATTAAATTGGAGACTTTCCTGTGTTAACAGTGAACTGTAATAGTGCTGTGGAGATACAGATTTCTAATATTGGTCAAGGATTTTGCGTATTGGGTATGTGGAGTGTATTTGTATAGCTTTTCTTTTCAGCTAAAATTGTAGACAACTATTAATCCAAATGGTACTCAAGTCCAAATAATGTAGAATATTAATTTGGAACAGAACGTTTTCACACTGCATCGTTCTGATCTTGTGAACACAGAACACTGTTGGTGTCAGTATGTGCAAATGAAATCTGCATCGCTTGCTGTTGCAATCTACTTTGGGCTGGTGTTTGATCTTTTACACTTTGTGTTCGCTATGTTGATGTCCAGGCTCAGAACTGATGCTTTTACAGATGTGAACTTGGGCTCCCAACAGCAAACTGAGGAATTCAAGCTTTAGTTCAGAATCTCCCCATATTGCAGGGGTTATGTGTGGAGAGACCCATCAAGGAAAGGGAAGTGATGGGAAGCTTCCTAAAATTCTTCTGAGTACATTCAGTTTGTTCCCAAAGGTAGGCATAGGTGCAAGCAACTTTCATGAGTGGGCAATGAATATGCTGTTTCCTGCACAGAAGGGTGATACACCAGAGTAATTCTGTTTGTTGTAAGAAGCAGAGCTTAAAATAGAATTGTGTCCTTCCTAAACATAAAGGTTTCTTTGTGTCATAGTAAAGCGCAGGGCTTAAAAATTTCTGTTGTTAATGTCCCTCATATATATTTTGTTCTTTTCGTCGAGGTGGCCAACTTTATGACATCTGTTTTTATAACAGCCTTTTTCCCCCCCCACCTTCCCTCTATTGTTACTATTTTCCATTTTGTCTCATTTTCTGGTCAGATAGCTTTAATTAACATTTCCAGTGTCTGATTGTGTTGTGTTCACACGTTCTTTCTATTTCATTCATCATATTTTCTTTTTTCCTCTTTCTTCTTTTATTTTTCTTTTTTCCTTTTCTTTTTTAATGCATAGTAGTTTATCTTCTTTCTAGGTCTCTATTAACTCTCTGGAGTGCTAAACCTGAGAGAGGAGTGTTAATAGCTGAGAGATTGCCCTTGGCATACTTATTTGTAGACAAGTTGTTTGAACTTGTAATACTTGGAAAATGAAAGTTAATATATTTGTTTTGTTATTCCCATGGAAACTAGATATTTATAATGAGCTTCTAAAAACAAGTTACAAGTACACACAAAGAAGCTGATTCTTTGTAGCAGTTGCTTAATAGAAAGAAACTGGTTCATTTGGGGTTTTTTAATGTTTTTTTTGGGTTTTTTTGAGTTCATGACCTCTGAAAAGCTGGTGTCAGGAAGGGGCTTCCTGAATGTGAATAGGGTATTAAAAATGGTCAAAATAAACTGAGGATACAACTGCCTTCTGTATCATGCAGTGTTCATAGGATTATCATTTTTCATGGAATCACAGAACAGTTTGTGTAGGAAGGGACCTTCCAAGGCTGTCTAGTCCAGTCCACCTGCCATGGGCAGCAACATCTTCAGCTGGATCAGGTTGCTCAGAGCCCCGTCCAGCCTGGCCTTGGATGTTCCCAG
>JAVJGI010000040.1:102757183-102776590 GCA_035590275.1 Ibycter americanus
GCTGCAGGAGCCTGGGGAAGCTCGGCAAGGAGAGGTGCAAAGTCCCGCGCCTGGCGAGGAGCGGCCGCGGGCACCGGAATGCGCTGGGGGCCGCCGGCTGGAAGGTGGCTGGGCAGGGAAGGAGCCGGGCGTCCCGGTGGGCACAGAATTGAACTAGAGCCACGTGCCCTTGCCACATGGAAGCCTACTGGTATCCTGGGCTGCACTAGGCAAAGTATACTTTGTCAAGTATACAAAATACTTGCCAAGTATTCCTGCCTGTCCACTCAGCACTGGTGAGGTCACATCTGGAGTGCTGCCCTCAGCTCTGGGCTCCCCACTAGAAGACTGATATGGAGCTACTGGAGAGAGTCCAGTGAAGAGCCAGGAAGATGATTAAGAGACTGGCACATCTCTCCTATGAGGAAAGGCTGAGAGAGCTGGGACTGTTTAGCCTGGAGAAGGCTCAGAGGGAATCTTATCCATGTATATAAATACCTGAAGGGAGAGTGCAAAGAGGAGAGCAGAGGCAGGCTCTTTTTGGTGGTGCTCAGTGACAGGACAAGGCAGTGGGCACAGACTGAAATACAGGAGGTTCCCTCTGAACATCAGAAAACACTTTTTCACTGTGAGGATGACCAAGCACTGTCACAGGTTGCCCAGGAAGGTTGTTGAGTGGCCACCCTTGGAGATACTCACAGTCCATCTGGACGCAGTCCTGGGCGACCAGCTGTAGGTGAGGAGGTGGGGGTTTGGAGCAGATGACCTCCAGAGGTCTTTTCCAACCTCAACCCGTCTATGATTCTGTGATACATAGTACCACTAGCTGCTTCTGGTTGAGGAGTCCAAGACAGACGTGAAGTCTCTGTGTATTCTGGTTTGTATTTACAAAGGCTTTTTTGAAAGAAAGCACCTTGGCAGGATGCTTAGATTGCAGCTGGCCCTTCTGTGTAAAGTTCATGTGACCTTGAAGAGGAAGTAGTATTTTCTTTTTAATGGATACACATTCATAAGAAACATCAAAGAAGAAAAAGAAGTGGGGTGTTCTGCATAGCTTTATGGTGGCATCTCATTGTCTCTAGTCTTTTATATGGATGGATCAATTCAGGGAGTGAGCATATTGTACAAGGAATTAAAACTGCTTGAATTTTGTACTGTTGGGAAGAAAGTGAGCCTCCCATTTCACAGAAATTGTGCCAGCAGGAAACCGACGGGGACTGTCATCTTTCAGTTGTAATGTTCTGTCACATGTGGGAACAGGTACACCACTGACTTCACATGCAACTTAGGAAAAGGCTGCAGTCCTTACTCGGTTACAAACAATTTAGAGAAAGAATGCCTGCCTTGCAGCTGCTGCCTTTATATTCATTTCACATACTGTGACTCCTGTGATGCAGAAAGCCTTCGGATGCATCCTGGGCTGAAAGAATACAGGATATGGGATTGCTGTTGTTCATGCTCTGCATTTGTGGTGTTTGTTGTGCTGGTGCTTTAGGTTTTGTTATGTTTTGTTTAACTCCTTTTCAAGACAAAAAGATTGTATTTTATTAATCTGCCAAGCTGTTGCCCATCCTCTGTTTTCCTTGTTGGTTTGAAAAGTGTACCTGTTTTCCCAGTAGACTTAAGAGGAAAAGGAAAGGATCACGTGGCACACTGCAACCTTGTTGTTAGGATGTACCTTCCCCCCCCTCCCCAATAAGTCATCTGTGTTGTGGTCTTATCATAGTACAGGCTGTCTTGATATAAACACCACATTCCTCAGGTTGGCCGCTGGGAATGATGTCCTGAGAGTAGTTTCCTGGAAATGCCCTTCATTATTCACACAGGCCATTCTATTAATTCTTGTTTTATCATTTCTTCTTGTATGTTAATACATGGGCATTCGTTCCATATTGCACTCATACAAGTATTAGTAAGTCTGTTACAGTTATGTTACTGTACTGTAATTCTTACTTATTTTTATTGTAATTTGGGTATTGAGGCAAATTTCATACTCATCATGTCACCCCTTTGAAACAGAGGAGCAGAACCTGTAGTCCTTCTTTTTCCAAATAGCAATCAAACTTACCATGACAAATTCTCAGAACAGCAGTCTGTCCTCAGAATTGATTTGGTAAAGAAAAGACAGTCAACTAGAGTTCCTGAGACCTCTCTGTGTGTGTGAGAATGCAGAATGTATGCACATTTAAAGAAAACTGATTTTCCATAAAGTAGTGGTGATGAAATACAAGGAAGGTAAATATGTGTTAAGTTTAATTAACTTTATACTGAATGCTGCCCCGGTCTTGCATTTGGAGTGTTTACAGTACAAACAGCTTTTGTCACTGTGGCTTTTAGCAGTAGTGTTATATAAGTAAACATGGAGCAAAGTTTAGTCCTTTGGTTATATGATAAGCTTTCTTGCATCTTGCACAGCAGCTGCTTCTGGTGTTGAGGATGATGA
This sequence comes from Ibycter americanus, assembly GCA_035590275.1. NCBI lineage: Eukaryota > Metazoa > Chordata > Aves > Falconiformes > Falconidae > Ibycter > Ibycter americanus. The sequence continues at coordinate 102,759,606 of JAVJGI010000040.1, forward strand.
AAGATACTTTGGCAAGTATTGTGCCCTGGCTTTTTGCTTGCTGGCTTACATGGGGAGAGTCACAGGTAGGATCTTCATTGTCTTAGTAAGTTTGTTAAGAACACAAGAAGTGTGCTAATAATTAAGAAAACGCCTTTAGTAAGAAGTATCATACGTTCTTCTGGAGGGAGAATGATCTAGTAATAACCAAGCATAAGAAACTTCCCTACATGTATTCTGTCCTAGAGTCAGCCTTTATTAGTATGCTCCTGCATGCAGCTGTTATGACCTGCAGGGGATTTAAAATGAAGGTGAAACAGGGAGCCTGTGTATTTACATGAGTTAGGTATACTATGTACTAGTAGACATGTATACTGCCCACTAGTATAGATGCTTCATGGTTCAAACTGGTGGTTGGTGGACGACTCCATTCAAACAGTCTGACAGCTTGTCTTCAAGCAACACTGCATAATAGGAAACACTACACCATACAAAAGCTTATTTCTACTGGTTTGTGCCAGAATTTTTGTTCAAGGTACAAGCACCCCATGTTTCCCTTCACCTACCAAACAAAACAGCGATTCACAAGTAAGACTTAAAATAGCACAGAATTCCTAGTGCCTGTGCCCAGGGTGAAGCTAACAGCTTATGCTGTTATCTTACAGAATTGTATGTCTTTGTCTTCCCTGAGAAACTTATTCTTCCTAACAAGAGTAATTTCCAGTGGCTGGACAATCCTTTGGTTCTGTTGTGTGCTGTGTGTACAACTGGAAGGAACAAATTCTCAGCTGGGTAACAGACCTGGCGTTTTTACTTTGCTACTTTTGATGTTTCAGTTTATACATTTTTATTGCATTCTCATTTTTCTTTAGCTGGGCTGCTAACGCAATTACTGATCATAGGGTGTATTTTTTTAATTAGCTCTACTGTGAATACAGGTTTCCTGGTTATAAGGTGCTAGCAGGCCAATGTGGACAAGAAAACTGCGTGTATTAAGAAGCAGCACTTCTTCCTAGGCATTGTCTTCGTTTCTGTTTTTCAATACAGATAAATAACCTTTGATGCAGATAGTACTCTGAGACTACAAGGTCGAAGTTCCTAAAGGTATTCAGCATTGCTGTTCTGAGAAATGAGTGCTCCGGTGCTCAGTTTCTTTTGGATAGTGACAGAACTCGCACCTCTGAACACTCTTCCCCTGAGGGCCTTATGCGAAAATAACACTGCAGAGCCATGCAGTCTTGTACGTCTCGCACGTTGGGTATGTTTGGAGGGAGAAAAGCAGAAGTTTACAACCTGAGATTCTCATTAAGTAGTTACATATGTGGACTAATTCCCTCAAAACAGCTTTTATGTAACTGTGTGGAGGATATGTGGCTTCCATGGTGTACAAGTTACATCATTCATTCCCAGTCTAACTGAATCCAAGTATCCTGTTCCTCTTGGTACAGATTCAAGCATCTTTTCCAAGTCTCTGATCTTTTAATGTTCAGCATTAAAAGATATTTGACGTGTGTCAACCTATGGCAGAGCTGTGTGTTACTTTGAAAGCCTGTTTGTTAGGTCTCATTAATGAGCATTTATTTGGGCTGAGGACAGGTAGAAGGGGAATGAGTTTTTGGATAAAAGATAAGTTTCCCAGAGCATTTGCTTCACTGCAATGAACCCCATGTCACTTTTGTCTCTAAAATGCACCCTAACAGGATGGCGCACAGAAGAAAGATACCCAGATTTTACCAGTCTGCTCATCTTAGCTCCATTTCCATCACTATGCAAAAATCTTTTGTTTTCCCTTTAGTGCCTTTTCTTTTCTGATTTTAAGTGTAAACTTAAAGATCAAAGAGACTACTCCTAGTCCAAGCACACAGGTTGGCATGCTCCTGTATTGTTCTGTGAAATATCTTTTTCTTTCTGTTTGTGTAGTCAAATTTTCTTTGTCTCAATGACATCAGAACTTTGATTTTTAAGTAGCCTGATACGACTCAGTGGAAGCAATGCAGAGGGAAGTCTTTGTTCAGTGCCATTTTATAGACTGCTAATTTGCTAACATTGAAAATAACTTTCAGTCCTTCTAGTTTGTTACTTCTCTCATGAATCCTAGAGTTTAGAATAAATTTGTCTCTTGAAGCAGTGAATTGAAGCTGTATTGGTTCGCTTTTTCTGTGTCGGTGGGGCCAGGCTTATTTATTCTCAGATGTTGACATAATGGATTTTGAACACAGCTGTTCCCTATGACTTCTTCATATCTCTGGTGCTTAGAACTTGATTATTAATCAGAAGTATCTCCTATTGAAAATTTCTTCCAAAAGTTTTTGACGTAACTTGTACTATTTTGTTCTTGTCTCTCTGATTATTGTCATTGTATGTAATGGCAAGAAACAAACATTTTTTGGTATCCTTTTGCTGGAAGTGAGTAGATATTTACATAGTCTCCATCATTACAAAGATTTAAATGTTAGTAGCATGTTTAAATGTCTGTATTAAGAATAATTGATTTCTGATGTGAGGGTTTTTTGTTTCTTCTCTTTTCTTCCAATAGAAAGCTGTTGCATCTCCAACTGTATCACGCCTTACAGATACGTCAAAATTCACGGGTTCTCACAAAGAGAGGTTTGATCCCAGTGGGAAAGGAAAAGGCAAAGCCGGCCGAGAAGATCTGGTGGATGCTTCAGGATATGTATCTGGCTATAAGCATGCAGGCACATATGATCATAAAGTACAAGGAAGCAAGTAAGGCTAAGGGTTTACAACACAGAGGGAGAAAGAGAAGGGGAAGGAGAGTATATTTGTAAGAATGATGTAGATGAATCCCACATGTTTTGGTTATTGTGAGTGCTAAGACTGTCGTCAAGAAGTTGTTTTCAGGAACTGGAACTGATTTCAACATCTGCTGAGCTACTTGCAGCACAATGCCACTTCATTACATTCCTCATGCATATATTGGCAAAAATAAATATATAGGTACAAAAAATGCATTGTTTTGTTGAACTTTAGACAAAATAACACCACCCAAAGTCAAAAGCAGTTATACCACGCTTTGTCAATTCAAGCAAAAGATCTCAAACATTCCTAAATGTCCAGTTGTCCTGAGGATGTCGAAGAGAACCTCTTGAAAAGAGGGTCTTTCGTAGCAGTTTTTCTGAAGAGTATCCCATTATTTATGCAGTTTGATTAGACTACTGTTTGGGGGCTTTTGAAAAATGTCTTATATGGGACCTGGCACTTTCCTTAAAACGTTCAACAATATACTACTGGGGAGTAAGTGGTTGTAACATACAAGGTGCTAGCCTGTAAGTGTCATACACCGCTCATCAAAAAACAAAAAAAAAAGCTATTTCTAGGACAGTATAGGTTCTAAAGTATTTTATGTCAACAAAAAGAGGTGGAAAATACCAGTCCTTACTTTCCTCCCGTCTATACTTTGTGCTCGATACTGTGCGTACTGTAGCATGGTTCTGACTGGGTGAATTTGGCTGGAGCTTTTGTACTAACCTGAGAGGTGAGGAACAAGACATTACTAAGAAAGTCTATTAAAGCTTTTTGCAGTCTGTTTTCAAGTTTTTATTGCCTCACATTTGAAATGAAGGGGGCATTAAGCTAATAATGCTTTAAAATATTTATTATAACTAAACAGGTTGCCATTAAGTGAATGTTATTATGCACATACATTGGCACATATACCCTTTAAGCTAGGACATAAGGAAAGTTTATGGCCCATTGGAATAAGGACATTTACAATTAATATCCACGTATTTGCCTAGAAAAACATACTGTTATAACTGGGCTACGTTTTATGTTAGATTTGTTTGAAGACAAGGGATTTGATTCTCTGTTCACTTTTACTGCCTGACTTGGGAGTAATTGACGGGAATGGCTTTCCACTGCTGTAGAAGGAGAACCAATTCCACAGGCTTAAGGTACAGGCAGCTAAGTGTGACCTGCCTGGGGCCCAGAATGTCAAAACTGCTGAATAGGAGTAAGAGTAACTCATTTTTTATATTGGTTAAAAAGGAGAGAAAAGGCTGGTCTAATTTTCCACAAGAGCTGAACCCTAGTGTATTAATGTGCTTCTCTAAAATTATGAAAGATAAGATTTTCAGTATTCAAAACCTGTTCAACTGTTAGCAGTTCTGCTTTGCTTTCTTTCAAAAAGAGTTCATGCACTGATTTTCATGTTTGACCCAGAGGAAAGGTTAACAAATTTATTGCTTTCCCCCAGCCCCTATCAGCATCCCACTCACAGTACATAAAATTCAGTGAGCAGTGCGTGCTGTCATGTGCCAGGCAGGTCAACAGTCTGTATTTGGCCAGTGTCCAGAAACAGAGCGCTGGTTTTCAGCCCTTAAATTGTTCATGTTTTGGTTTTTTTCTGACATTGAATTGCCTTTCTTGTAACTTTGCCTTCAGTGACCCTTTGAGCCCATACATCAGCCTGAAACCAAAACACCAATAGCAAACAAAGGCAGGGACTTCCTTGTAGACTTGGAGATTTTCTTTGTTTACAATTTATTTTGGTGTTTGTTTTGAAGAGGGAGGGAAGTTTGCCAAAACTCAGCACATCTTTATGTAAAGATTTAAATTACTTTTCCCATGGTTGACTCTGGTTACCTGGGAAGATTTTTTTGATGTATTTAAGGATGCTCAGGATGAGAGGCATCCAGCTTCGTGAAGCCTTTCAAAGAGTTACCCATTGTTCTTGAAGAAAAATTTCCGTGGAATGAAGGATTATCCACTCCTTTGTTGCACTGCTGACCTGTCATGCTCTGAGGCAGAAAATAGTGTACTGTGATTCCAACAATGACTGAATCATTCCAGCATGGTAGTGAACTGTCTAAACGGGGAGAACCTTCTTCCACATCACTGGTGCCTGTGCATGTGAAGAAGTCTCCAGCATAGTCCTGTTTTATGAATAAAAAGGCTGAGCCTCTATCCCTGGATAAATCCTTCAGCTAAGTTACAGGCAAAACCAGCGTCCCTGTTCTTCCCACTGACTTTAAATCTTGACTCATAACTCACTGGTAACAGCCCCAGCCCGAGTGAAACGTGAGGTCCAGCCTACTGCAGGAGCCTCTCAGCTCACTGATCTGACTGTTGGTTACTAGCTAGCTGCCCCATCAGGCACATCTGGTGGTACTTACCCTGAGGTGCACAAGTGACAGGCTTCCTCAGGTACCGCATACTGAGTGTTAGTAGCACCAGACTGTTGCTACACAAGAGGAGTGGTTGGTTAGGCAGTTTGTAAGGTATGATTCGGTTTTAAGCTGCTATCTCACAGTATGAGAGAGGCCATCACGCTCTGAAGATAGAAGGCATGCGAAGGAATTGAGAATGTGGACAGACCCGAGCTGACACGGACTAGAAATTGAGCTACTCTGTTTGCTCAGAAGAGGCTGATAGAACTACCTGAGGTTCTGCCAGTGCTTACTTTGCATTATGTGTACCATACAAAATCCCTGCCATGCACCAAAGCACTTTGTATGGGCCTGATGCAAAGTTCTTTGAAATACTCTCAGTGGTGAGTAAGCTTTGGATCAGGACCTGAGAAGATGCTTCAAGTAGCGGTATTTTATTTGAGGAGCACACTTTTTTTTTTCTACAGTTGAATAGTTTAAAAAACTCAATAAAACAGGCACATGAAAAGAAGTCATTCTGATGCAACAGTGACAAAATGAAGTTGTGGCTGGAAAGACAGTACTTTGGAAAGATTTCTCCCTTTTACTACACTTGGTGTGGAAGACAAGGGCTATGAATAAAAGTACTAGATGCAGCTGTATTAGGGGTTCAGCCACCTACTTAAGCTCTTACTTTTCCACTAATATCTGTAGGAAATTGAAGGCCTAAATACTGGCTTGAAAGTTAGCCATACATTCCAGGCCTGCTTGGGAATGAGGCAAAGTACATTTTCTTGTTCACCTGCCATGCCCTCGACTCTCAGGACAGCAAGTATAGCCGGTACCTCAGAGATGAGGGGAAGGGATAGCTCAGGAGATGCAGGAGGTGACGAATTTTCAGTGCTTGAAGTGGTGTAGAGCATATGCTCTTCCTGTGCGCCATACTTCAGACTGTAATTAAATATCATGTCTGAAGTAAGGACACGGGTATCCTACAAAGTTTAAACTCATCTCCTTTTTTTGGGCATCTCAACTCATTCCATCTAACCTTCCAGTCTGGTTTTCAGCATCTAATACTATGCAGCACCCTTCTATGCGACATCTTCTATAAAATCCTGTTGTTCCTAATTTGCTTTCATTACTGCTGAACCTGCTACCAAAAGAAATGTGATCAGAAAGTTCAGGTGGTTTTAGCAATAACTGCCTTAAAGAACAAACTCAAATTACACTGTTCATTTAAAATTAAACCCATAAATACTATGGCAGTACACAATCTTACCTGTATCTCCACTGAGGCTTAACCTGGCCACCAAAGCCTTTGCAAAATTGAGAACAAGAAACAGATGAATAGAGAGGCAAAAGAATAGTCCTTACAAATCATTCTCTAAAAGTAACATAGTTTTAAAATAAAATATGCAGAAGTCAAATGGGTTTTCTTACTAGTGCTTGCTTACTAATTCCTTCTGGTCACTCCGTGTGCTTTAGTTACTTGTTGAGAGTTTTGCAACAAACTTATCAATATGGAAATATCAGAAACAAAAATTATTGTCCTGCTTTTTGTGGCTATCAGAGTTACCACAGTAGTGTTACTGAGAAGCAGATGTTAAAAAACAGACATTGTTTCAACAGTCCTATTTGAACAGTTGTCATTAATTGTAATCAAATATTTGGAATCTCAAAGGAAATGTTGAACGTTGGACAGTGGCCAAGATCTAGCCACTGTTAGTGTTTTTTTCTTAAACCTACAGTATTTCTTACCTCTTTTTCACTTTAGGGAAAGGGAGGTTTCAAAACTACTCATATGTCACAACTTCTGTTTTCCATCAGTATAGAGATTGTCCTTCAAAGATACTTTGGATTGAAGTATGATATTTTCCATGTATTTTACTGACCTTACCTAAATTAAAAAATCCTCTGACAACTTTTTGACATTATAGAAAGCTTTGTTCATGAATTAGCATTTCAGTCACCCATATCTTCCCTCTATTGGCTCAATTTTTTATTAATGGTAGCTGGAATTAGCCAGAACTAAAAGGCAAGTGACTGCCAAGGAGTTGGCTTGCAAGTGGTGGGTATATCCCAGCCATCTGTAGAGAAAAATCCTCATGTATCTTTCTCCAAAACCAAAGCTGTAAAGTTGTAATTGATAGGGGTTTTTTCCTTAAGGCTTGTTATAGTTAGGAATTTTAATTCTTTGTGTCTGCATGTATGATATTCAAAACATAACCCTGCCTTTCAGTGATGCATGTGTGCGTGGGGCATGTGCCTGTCATCCATGAATGAGAATTCTCTGTTTGCACTGGCCAAGAAACCTTTTACCTTCACGATAGAGGAAATGTAACGTGTTGCACTAGTACGTGTCCTCTTAACTGACTGTTAGCTTTGCGCGTGTGCCAAAATAGCTACACCTTTGTGTACATTATTTGTAGTGTAAATATTATGTTCTTGGCTTGTCTGTTAGTTGGTAATAAGTAATGTAATACACAAGACTTGTACAGGTTTGTGTGTGCGTACACATACTCTTTGGATCCAGCTAAGTAATAAAACCATATAGATGTTGATCCAAACCTTAAATCTTATTAGGGCCAAACTCTTGTCCTTCAGCCAATGCTGTTCAGCTTGGCCAGTTGGTGACACTGCTGTTCTCCCTCCATAGCATGAAGGTAAAGATCTGAGGAGGCTTTTATGGTTTTACATGTCTACCCTGTTCCTATTTCTGGGGGAAATCACTCTTCAGTGTTCCTAACATCTTCTTGGTGTGACAAGAAGAAATTCTCTCTAGTGAGGAAGGAGGAGGGAGTCAGAGTGAAAGCAAGATTTCCTCCGACTGCTCTCAAAAGAGCATTTAAAATTTTGCCCTGCATGGGCCTTATGTTTTCCCTTGCCCCAACTTTGTGATGCAAGTGGACACTCACTACGTATACACGCAGTTGTTTATCATCAGTTAGTAAGTGTAGTTATGGTACTTCGAGGTGGGAAGAGGAAACAGGACTGTCATACAATGCCTATGGACTTCAGTCTTGCCCTTTATAAAATTAAATACCTGAAACACAATGACAGATCTCAAACTTGTGCGAAGTTCTCACAGTCTGGAGTGCCTCAACTTGAAACGCGTACCTCCTGTATTTGGAGTGTTTGCCCATAAAATAGCATTTAGACATTCAGTTAGTCATGTTGTGCACCCCCAAGTGCCCTTTTGGCTTACCCAGTATGAGCTGGAAATGGCAGACCGGGATGTTCTTTTTAAGTCTTCAGAATCCTAAAACTAGTGAGATAGCTTTAGTTGCAGTCATGCTTACTCATTAAACTCAAAAACAATGCTTTGAAAGATGTTCCAGCTGGGAATAGTTTTTCGGGAAGCTAAAGAATATTGCAGCTAGAACCTCCATGTCTCAGTTGTTCGAGTAATTTGGTTTTGCTGGGAGAAATAACTGTAATATAGTTGGTAGTTTTTCATGTTTTTCAGTATATTACCTTGGCTATATTGCTTCAAAATCCATATGGAGGTGGATTTCAAGACAAGTTTAAGGTGTAACTCTTTACTTTGTTGTCAGAAAACATTTGAATTAGCTTGTTTTGTTCAAACTAATTGATCATCCACTCTAGGAAGACTTTGGCAAGAGCAAGCCTGATAATAAATAAAAGGGCAAAAAACTCAGCCTATTTGCTCACTGTTGATGGACTTCTGCAATACTGGTAGTCTGAAATGATTTTTTCTAAAAAATTCTCTTTCACAATCGTACACATGCGCTACTTTGCAGCATATATATACATGAGTGCCAAGACTACAAAAAGGCTTTTTTTTTTTTTTTTTAATACCTTACATTTAGAAATGCCCAACTGACAAACCTGATCTGGAAAAATGTTAAGCACCTACCATATTCCATTGCAGGTAAACAGCCAATGAATTAATTTTCAAATATAGTTATACAACATCTCTTTTTGTGAGTTACTGTAAAGCCTATGACACTGTACAAAGTCAGTTTTGTTGTAAGAATTTGTAAAGGTCTTAAAGATAACACTTATGATAATTTGCCCTTCCCTTCAGTTAACTTTATTTAAGATTTTTCTATTACTTTGCACTTTTTCAGAACAGATCACAAATGTAAATAAAGTTACATTAAAGTTAATTTAAAATGTAGCCCTAAAAACACACTCGTATTTCATCCATCTTTACATTTTGATCAGGAATTATATTATGGATGATCAACAAAATAAGAGAAAAGATGGCCATGTGTATCCCCACAATGGTGAATTATATTAAGCTTCACTTTACATCAGATGAGTTTCTGTATGCTTCCATTTGTGTATGAAATATCAGGGTCATAGAGAAAAACAAGTTATAGGATGCAACAAGTGTGCTTGTGTCTGTCTGTGTGCTGGGTTCGGAATATGTCAGCTTTGGCAAACTATTGCAGCAGGGAAAATGTTTTGTATAATGCTTATAATACAAAGTACATTCTGTAAAGCAGAGAAATGGTCAATATGTTGGATAAGTATATTGAAGTTTATTCTTAGCAAGGTTTTAGGTTTCACAGATTTAAATATTACAGGTGAAATATATATTTATACAGAAGTATAATTTTTGAATGTTTGAGATTGGGTTTCTTCAGTCATGATCCGTTTATTTAATCACATTATGCTTTATTCCTTTGCTGGCTTGTTTATCTGTCCATGCTGTTCCAACATCCATTTCTAATTTGGTTTAGATGTTTTCATTCTTTATTTGCACAAATCTGGATGTGCATGCTGTCAGGACCTGATCATAAAGTGTAGAGGCAAAACTGTTTTATCTTTGATTACCTAGAGCACTAATAAAAATTTAATCATTAAATAGTTGTGATATGGATATAGGTCTTGACGTAGTCTTCCTTGGAGCGCTGTACAGTATGATAAAAACTTTCAGTGAATCTTACTATTTCTTGTTCTTATTTTCATTTGTCTTTCATTAACCAGGAAGCTGCTGTGTGCTAATAATTACCTGCAATATTTATAATTGCAGGCATTGCAAACATTAACATTCAGCTGTACTAGCCTACTGTGTTCACTGTGAAATTTTCAATACGGTAAGAATATTACATGATCATTTAACCTTACAAGTTTACTTTTTTCCTCACTAATTTAACACTGAACCTTTTTTTTTTTTCATTATTACAAATGAACAACTTGAGCATAGCATTTCTTAATTGTAACTATAATAGATAAATTATATCCTAAGCAAACATTTTTAATCACTTGATGAAGGGGGTCAGGCATCACCCAGTGCAGAGTGCACTGGGCAAAATCTTATCCCCACTGCAGTCAGTGCCAAAATTCTAACTGGTGTTAGCAGAAATGGAACCACCATTACCAAGGGGTTAATATGCTTAGTAACCGTCACAAGAGGTTATGGGAGAGCACAACAGTGATTCTCTATTTCCATATCTTTGTTTCTGTTAATTTAAAACTACTACTATTCAATCTTTAAAATAAGTAAAAGAAACTTGAAGGGGGGATCATATACTACTAGTTTGTACTAGGTTTTTTCAGGAAAAGGAAACAAATTTATATATATATATATATATATATGCAATATATTTTTACACTGTTTATTAATGCTAGGAAGTATTAAATGTATCACTTTATCAGTGTGAATGTTAAAGTAATGACAACGTTATGGATGTTTTAAACCTTTAAAAGTTGTCTTGTTAAATTCTAAATCCACATTAATGGAAAAGCTACTTTGTCTACAACATTATTGTTGATGTTTTAGGGAACATGTTCAAGTACAGCAGTTGTTTGATTAGCACTGTAAAAGCTTGGCTTGAAAAGCTGTAGTGAAATCCATATTGTAAACACCATTTTTTAAAGCATAGCTTCTTATATAAAGTATGTTACTGCTGTTGACTGACTGTATAAAATTGTATCCTTAGTTGGTAAAGTGATCAATAAAAGTGTTACTACATCAGCTGCTGGATTTCTTGAAGTAAATGGTATTTGTTGATAAACTTTGTTAGCAACACTTATTTTGCAGTTTGGATGTTAAGCAAATTGCTAATTAATGTACAAATTACATCAAAATACTCTCTGAACAACCAGCTCTCTGCTTCTGAGCAGAATATATTTCTTCTTCATCATTTATTTTCCTAGTTTTAAGAAGTAGTAAAGCTGACCATTAACATTTTGAGATCTCCGGTGTGATCCTTGAATAGCCAGAGATCCACCAAATGCGATCAGCCAGGACGCCGGTGTGCTGCCCTTGCCCTCCCTTCTCTGCTGAAGCAATAGCCACCAGCGGTGGTCGTCATGGCTGCCTCTGGCTCAAGCTGGAATTTGGGAGACAGGTAACAACACAATAGCTAAGGGCCATAAATCATGCTCAACAGCTGAGGGCTAGTTGAGCATGCACTCACCAAAATACGGCTGGTATGCACATATGCCCGTAAGTTGATCGCCTTACCCCATAAATAGTGGACAGCCCAGGGCGCACTGAGCTGTCCTGCATGGCAGCTGGCTGCACGCCAGGATCTCCTGTTGAGTGGGGACGCCTCTCAAGGGTGCTCCTCGGGGTTGAGGGATTCCTTGCTGCTGATTCTTGGTAAGCAATTAATAGCATGCTAAACTTTGAAATCTTAGCTAAGTGATACGAAGGATTGATTGCGCATATATAATCCTTTAGACTTAATCCACTGACAGGTCTGGGACCAGGACTGGATCCAGCCGCACCCAGACTCCTCTCCAAGGAGTTTAGAATGCAAGGGGGTCCTTTCTGAACCTCCTGACTCAGCGGGAGGGTCTCCCTGACAGTTTTGTCTGACCCTGTCCCCTAGGCAGTAAACAGTCAAATGTACCTTGCCATCAAATCTTGTTAAACCACTGTCACATTTACTATCAAACTTTGTTATGTCACTGTTTTATATCAATAAACATATTGCTGTTTCTCTCTTACAAGTGAAGTGCGTCACTTGTTTCCACAACAGTCAGGGATGAAACAACGTCGTCTTAACTAGCTACTTAACATAGATTAGTCCTCAGTCTCAAAAGCCTGAGTTACTTCTCTTATGTTCTCTCAGTGGTGTTGAAAATGTTTCACTTGCAAGGAAAGTCATTTGTTACACAGAACATTGTTTTAAGGATGTTACGTTCAAAAGTAAATGTGGACTTTTTATTCATAAATAAGAATATTTTTCAGCTTCCCACTGGGGAATGATAGCAGTAATACCATGATTTTTCAAGAAACAGAAGACTGAAGTTATTTAATTAAACTCAGAACATCATAATAACATAATTAATAACATGACAATAACCCAGGCACAGTGCTGCTCTAGAAATGTAGAGGTACTGGATTAGGAACTACAAGGAAACATAACTAAAGAGCTTACAGCTACACTGTCTCTTGTCCAGTTGTTCGCGAACTGAAAGTGGTCTCTGCGCTCACGCACCTCCTTTAGAAATGCCTTTTAAGTGAAATCTAATACAGTTACGTCCTGAGATAACACTTCTTCCTGCATAGAGACCATATACTGTTTATAGTGTGACTGCCAGATAAAGCTCCTTTTATCTCTGAGCATGTATGGTTACTGAAACTGTAAAAAACCTAATGAAGCAGAACCTTTAGGGATTACTAAAGGAAAAAGCAAGATATTTTTTTCCATTCACAAAGCCCTCAAGGAAGGGGAGGTAGTGCCCTTCTGCCCTATGAGAATATGAGACACTAAGATCTGTATTTTCAAAAGCATTGAGCATTTTTTATTATTTTTCTGTAGAGCCTTTAGAATGCCCACTCAGCCCTACAGGCCACTTATGCATCATGACTTTAAAATAAATAAACATCAGCCAGATGTGTTCTCTTTACTCCAGGAAGAGTAAGAGCTTTTCTCTGTGTTGAACTACTGTTGCAATAACTACACAGAGGTTGTACATGTAGGGGTAGCCCTGTTGAGATGGGACTGACGACGTGCCACCTAACCGCTGCTAGCTTTCCGTCCCAAGCTTTCAGAACTGAGCACTAACATCAGCATCAGGTAGGTCCCCTGCTCTCGTGTTGATATGCCAAATGCAGGCTGATGTCTCCCGGTTCTACCAGGTGTTCTACCACAGCCAGGACTGCATGGAGGAAGGGGGCGGGGGGGGAGCGCAAGATAAACAAGCTACCTCTGTCAAGTCGAAGGCTTCAGGGGACTCATAAAAACCGGTCCTCTAGTTAGCCTTTTTTCATTTCTTCAGCTTCCTATTTAACTCACTGCACTGCTTTAGTAATAATGTAAACTAACCCAGGCTCACTGACATTTACTGCTGTGGTTCACATTCCAGCCAGAAGTTCATCCCAGGTCTGCATCACTTTATTTCCAAAACTGTGAACTCGAGAGATTCCACAACCATCCATGGGCTCAAATGGCTGCAGAGGTTTTCAGGAATGAATGCAGGAATATAAGGAGTGGCAGGGGTAGTAGGAAAGAACAGCCAGCTGAGGCTGCTGAAATGAATCATATAGAGATCCTGCTTCCAGCTAGCACGAGAGTGTCTCCCCTCTTCAATGCAGGTAAGTTAGTCAACTGGAGCATCAGTTTTACACCCTCACTGGAATGACAACAAAAACCGGTTACCATCTTTGTATCATTACTGTGGCAGCAAGATGATTTTTTCTGTAAAAATCCCTAATACTAGATGATACAATAGAAAATAAAATACAGGTTTCAATCCCATTTTTACTTGAGTTCTGTGAACACTGTAATACCAGGATAATTTTGTATGCAGAACAGAAACAGGGTAACATGGAATGTTTTCTCTGAATCAGCCAGCTAAATAGCTTCTGTACCTGGGATCATCTAATTAAGTGCTTTTATAGTATTGGATAAGATTACACTCTTCATCCAAGGCAGTTTTTATATCAAATTATTAATAATATTGAATGTATTGTTAGTAGTTTGACTTTAAGACAATTGGAATGAATGAGTTGTTAATGATTAATTCAGATTACAAATCTTTTTGTATATCCTACTGCTTGACAAATAGGAAAATGTGTAAGTTTTGACAATCGGGGAACAAGGCATTTGTGGGTCACCACCCAGCTCCCTACTTTGTGCAAACTAGAATGAGGGACCAGGAATACCTTACTGGGTGTGTGAATTGGTGCTGTGCACCGGGCAACAAGCCTGCCTCGGGACGATGTTTTGGCAAGCCAGACGGGACTGCCATAGTGCCTCGCCCAGATCGACTGAGTGGTCCAGGCAAAGGGGCTCGGCTGGCCAAACTCCAGCGTGCACCAACCTTTCCATCAGGGACTCCGCATGACCAGTGCCGGGACAGGCAGCACCTCAGCAGTGCAATGCTTTATAGAGGTATTTCTCGGGTGAAAGGCGGGTGAATGGGAATCAAAAAAAGCAGCAGCAGGATTTTGGTTTGGGCTGTGCATAAGATGCATCAAGATGGTACACAGCCAGAGGATATTTGTTTTTACACTTCGGTGACACACGTCTTGGGTTTTGGTATTGTGTACACATTTTGACAGTTGGATTTTGAGTGTGTGTGAAAACTTGGGTTTGAGAGGTGTGTGTTTGTAATTACAGCACATGAAACACTGGGTAAATTATTCTCGGTACCGAAATGGGTTCCTCTTCTTCTGTGGAAATTCCCCTTTGTTCTCCCCTCGGGTGCACCCTAAAAAATTTGAATAAGTTTGGACGGGACCCTATGACAAAGGATAAACTGAAATGACTTTGTAATCAATGGTGGCCACAAAATTATTTGGATAATGAGGAAAAATGGCTAGAAAATGGATCCCTGAAACATAATACTATATTACAACTAACGTTATTTTGTAGAAGACGAAAAGTGGGATGAAATTCCTTATGTTGATTTGATTCTTTGCTTTAAGAAATTACTGAGATGCCAGTAAAATAATGTAATTTTGTAGATTCAAAATACCAGAATAGAATATATTAATTGTTCAAAGAAACTAAAAAAAGGAGTGGGAAGTCTAAATCTTGTTCTGGATATAAAGGTGATCAGAATGGAGATACTGAAGAAGTTCAGTTGCTGGTAAACCACCCACCACCCCTGACAGGGAAAACAAGGGGGGCCAGGGAGCAAATCTAATGATGAAGAGGTCATTTTTTATGCTAGTCCAGTTTCAGGTAGAACTAGAGGGAAGGAAAAGCCAATATTGCAGGCGCCTTTAAGACAGGCAGTAGGGCCCGAAGGGGAGGTGGCATACGTACGTGTTCCATTCACCACTTCGGACTTGCTAAAATGGAAACAAGAAATTGGATCATATTGTGGTAATCCTGACAGAATGTACAGCATGATTAAAATGGTGATATTAACACATAAACCTAACTGGCGAGACATTCAAGCTCTATTAGAATATCTGTTTATGCATGAAGGGAGAAGGGCGGTTTTGGGAAAAGCCCAAGAAGGAGTAATTAGATTGAAGGTTTGGACCTGAAAATAAAGGGAACTCTGTGTCCCAATGAATTTCTCCCCAGAGAGGATCTGAAATGGGACCCGAATAGGAGCGCAGGGTTAGATCTGTTGAAAACATACCGAAAGTTAATCTTGTATGAAATTCAGAATGGAGTAGAGAAACCTAAGAACCTCGCAAAGCTATATGAGGTAAAACAAGGAAAGAAAGGATCTCCTTCAGCCTTTTATGAGAGGCTGTGTAAAGTGGCTCATATGTAGACCGATCCAGATCCTGAGCAAAGGAAGTAGGATGTTATTCAATATGCCTTTTATTGGGCAGTCTGCACCAGGTATTAGAAGGACGCTTCAAAAGGTTGAAGGGGCAGGACAGAATGGTGATTTCACAGCTAATGTCCATTGCCTATAAAGTATATAATAATAGAGACAAAGTAGAGGAAAAAGAGAAAAAAAAGAGTCAGGCCAGATTCCAGACCTCATTGTTAGCTGCTTTAAGTAATGGACAAGGGCAAGGAGTGGGAGTAAGTATCCGGGAACAGGGAGGATTGGGAGAGTGAGGATGTGGTAAAATGCCCCTCTGAACAGAGCAGCGCGCCTGCTGCGGACAGGAGCCGCACTGGGAGAACGAACATCCCCTACTTGCGAGTGGGCAGCAAAAGGGAGTCGGGATGGGCAACTGGAGTTATGGCAGAAACCGGGTTAGGTTGGAGGGGACCAGAGGCACTATCAACATTTCCCCAGCCGATCCTCTGTTTCCAGTTAGGCTGGGGAATGAAATAATAGATTTTTTGATAGACATCTGAGCTACTCATTCTGTAGTTACTAGCTGTAAGGAACCTGTAAGTAAAACTAAAGTAAACGTTGGTGTGGCAGGGTGGCAGCCCCTCAGGCCATTCTTACACCGATGGAATTAACAGTTGGGGATGTGACATTGACACACAGGTTTCTTTATATACCAGCATGTCCCTTACCGCTGCTTGGATAAGATTTGCTTTGTGAGTTGAATGCACAATTAACTTTTTCTGAGGACTCTGTCCAGTTGCATATTCCTCCAGAAAAAATGCATGGAATTTAGACAAACTAGGTATGTATGTATAATGAAAAACAAGAGATCGAAAGAGTTTGAAAAACAGAGGATGTTAATCAACCCTTACAAAGAGCTACCAAGACATGGCCTTGGGAGCAGGAACAGACACCGTGAATCCCTCAAGCTAAGAAATAAGATAAGCTCAAGGAGAAGCAACTGGTTAATAAGACGAACAAAAAATTACTTCAACTGCGTGTGAACTAGCCTCATTAGCATACTAGAAGGTCCCCCCTCGGGCAAACCGAGCCCCTTCCCTGCAGGAGGAACGCCGCGCCTTCGCACGGAGACCGGCTTTAGGAGCCCGTGGGATGGGCTGTGGCTGGAGGTGGTTGTGGGCGTCTGGGGTGTAAATACCCGGGGGGGGACGCGCTCCGCCGCGCTCGGCGGGTGCCGGCTGCCTGGCGCTGCCG
>JAVJGI010000040.1:102810288-102853853 GCA_035590275.1 Ibycter americanus
GCTGAAGATGTTGCTGCCCATGGCAGGGGGGCTGGACTGGGTGGCCTTGGAAGGTCCCTTCCTGCACAAACCATTCTGTGATTCTATGATTCTACTGAAGTTTAGCTCATATATGTGGTAACAGAAGTAAAAAAAGAGGCAAAAGTGCAGAGGTGTAACATTTGATGCATACTGAATTCTTATTGCTCCCCAAAAATGGATTTTTGCACAGATGTTTTTAGGAATATATGCAAACTTTATCCTATGTCAGAAGGGATCTGACTGCAAAAAGGACATTTTCCTGTATAAAGCGAAGAATCCAGTGTTGATATGACTTTGTACTGTGTATCATGTTTAGTCTGTGTACGACATTCTGGGATTTTTGTTTCAGTTAGGAAGAGATTTGTGTCTGGTTTCTACCTTCCTTTTTTCAAAGGAAATGAGTAGTCATCTTCAGTAACTGAAAGGTTTTGAGTTGTGAACTACTTCAGATACGACTTTAGCCATTTGGTGTTTTCCCCTCCTTTTTCTTTATTCACTGTGGAAAATCAGTTTAAACTAATCTCCTTGTGAATTTCCTTCTGCATGCTGACCTTTCTCATTTTCCCTGTGTGTGCACTACAGAACACAAATACATAACTGAATAAACAGCTGTCTTATCATCACTTTCCTACCCCATTTCAAAACATCAAACCTAGTTTCCATGTACTACATCTTGCAGTATAAGGATAGTACTGAAACTACTGTTCTTCCTGCTCTTATCATCGTGTACTTCACCTCTCGAATGAGATAATGAAGGTATGAGAGTTAACATATTACTTAATCAGAAAAGCTGTGAGGACAAAAATCAAAAGCCGTGTTAAAACTCATTGAATTATAGCAGTAGCTCAACCATTTGCAAGAAAAAAACTAGAGTGGTATAACATAAGCTGCACTTTGCTCTTCTTAAATATGTGGGAAAATAAACTGTACCTGGATTTCTGAGCAAAATTCCTTCCTTTATAGGCAGGAATAAGTGCAGTCAGTAAGGAAGCATGTAATGTCTTCTGTTTTCTGTTGCCTAAGCCAGAAACTCCCAGGTTTGATTGGTGAAAACAGTGCTTTCTTAACCTTCCATGGAACAAATAGAGAGAGTGCCAGTATTGCAGCATGAGATTCCTTACCTGTTTCTTTCCTACATATCACCTTGCTCAGTTCCTTACTGTCTTCCTTGTGACTAGCACTGCTGATGTTAAAAGAGCCATTCTGTCAATAAGTAGAACTCCACAAAGGGAATTGTATATGGAGAAATAGGTGAGTGAGAAGTGATTTCACCAGCATTCTTATAGAAATAAGTTTCTACTTGCTTCTCCATTTCCTGACAAAGCTCTGGAATTCCAAATCCTTCACTCAGGAGCTTCCACAGAGTTATAAAAATCTTAGGAAAAGACTCTATCCTTTATCTGTTGTCATTCTGGACACCTTATGGGAATAGGGAGCGTTTCTCTTAAAAGTGTTTCTAACTTTTTAATTAAAAATAATCTCATCTAGAAAATCTGAAATTACCAAATTTCTGGTACATGTAAACAACATACTTGAGTTTCTGAAATTACGTACAAGAGTTGTAAACCATCATGAAACTCTTACCAAGCTGCTGGAGCCTTTCCTCCAACATAAGAGTCTGGTAAAATTTTGAAGCCTTGCAGGGGTGCACAGTAGTATTCGCTTTCAGTGGAAACTAGCCAGATATGTTTTCTTAACTGATCTCACATTAAATATGTTTTCAGTTTTAAAAGCAAGAGCTACGTGACGTGACATTTGTGATAATTTTTTTTTTTTTTTTTTTTTTTGTCTGTGGTCATCACTGCTAGATTTGAAAACCCTAATGCTTATTTAATTTACTGCTGTAATCATGAATACTTCCACTGTAATCCCATGCTATTGCAGTTACGCTACTTAAAATCTTGCCACGGTATCTTGTAGGGGGCAGGAAGAAAGGCAGTCTATCAAGGCATGGAAAAAAGTTCTTTTTTACCCTATGACTTGGAGTAGCCTTCATAGCTATTCCCCCTAGCCTTAGGCTTTAATTATGTCCCTCATTAACAGGCAGCAATCCTTACTGTGCCCTGCAAGAAGTAGTGCTGGAGAAGAAGTCCCTACAGTATAAGGAAATTTTCAGAGTTTCAATGTACTATTGGGATTCATTAAAGTATTACTTCAACTTTTTTTCTTCTTTCTACAGTGGGCCTGAACCAAGGAGAAGTGGTTCTGGTTGGTGTCCAGGCTTTGGTAATTATTTGCACAATTTATCATGACACCAGAACAACTGTTTCCATTTAGTACTAGTAGTTAATTTCTTTGCAGTTCTTTATCTGTATGAGCAAAAGCCAAAGCAGTCCCAAAGGGAGACCTTTGTTTTAATTCATTTATCATATTAAAATGAAGGTCAAAACGAAAAAATATTCTAAAATTCATAGTGTGAAATGAGATAACTTAGCGTATGTTGGCATTTATTTACCTCAGTTCTCCCCATGTTACTGGGAAATAGTTCAATATTTTAAAAATAAAAAATTGCTTTCACTATCTGTTCATAAATGTCAGTGAATTTTTGAAGATAACTTTAAAGCTAGAGCAGCTGCAATGTATACTGTTAATAGAAAGTAAATTCTACCTTGTTTTCATGCCCCAAAATGCTTTTTAAATGTATACTGTAAAATCAGTCAGAGATTTAGACCTCAGGCAATCGTTTTAGTCAATACTACCTTAATGATCAGAAAATTGCCACTAATCCTCCTTACAGTTGTTGCTGACCCTTTACCATGTAATTGGAAGAGGTTATGACAGAAACATGCTGGTTTTATTCTTTCGTATACAGAGTCGCTGTAGTGTGTAACATCCTTCAGCTGTGCTTCTTTATGGACTATCATGTACTGACAGCATCCTAACCATGGAAGACTCATAGTAACCTGTAACTGAGTTCAGTCTGTGAGGAATATTAACTTGAGCAAGAAGATTGTCTTTCAGACTTAATTCTAATACCTTTGCATAGGAAATGAAGCAGTTTTATGATAGTTTTGCTGTCGTGTTTTATATCCTCTACTATACTTCAAGGTGTTTCTAATGTGTACTTTGCTCTCATTTTGGAATATTATTTTTGACTGTTCCCATTTTTCTTTCAATGCCGTTCAGTTCCATAAGGGCCAAATGCTACCACACTTGCAGTGCAGTGGGACTGCTCCTTCAACAAAGAAGTATTTGGCATAATTACGATAACTTGACTGTTTAAACTTCATTATGTTCTAAGTGCTTATAGCGGTAATAGTTGCTTACTCACACACTTCTTCGAATTTGACTCGGGGCTATCTTGTTATGTTATGACCTATCAACTGGGAACCTTGACCTGTATGTTGGTTGCATATTTAACTGCTAACACATTTTGTTAATTGTTCACCTACAAAGAACAGTGACCTAAAATTTCCTGTTTAATGAGCTCATTACAATGCTGTACACTTTGTAAATGGTGATCATTACATATGTGACAAATAAAGCAAGCTTTCTTGAGCTGGATAAAACCAAACTCAAACCAGTTCATCTAAACAAATTAATTATGAAGGGCTTTGTGCCTTGCTTAGGAAAAATAGGTCCAAGATTAAGTATGAATAGTATTAATTGTCATGTTCATGTAGTGTATGTTAAGACAGTACCCAAGGACCTATATCAAGAATGGCTTTTACTGCTTGTTACACAATACACATATATTATATCTCTTTCTTCAGCTAAAAATATCTCTGAGATATAAAATATCTCTGAGGTTTTTTTAAACAAATTTTCAGTTTGTGTTAGATTTGGTAAAAGCATAAGGTACTGATTAATAAAACCATGTAAGATTTGTCTAAGTAATATTGTGTAGAAGAAGTCAGTAAAAGCTTTTTCTTCAAGGGTTTTGTACCACTTGTATACAAACAATTCATAATGGCAAAATCAATTCATAAGACTTTCAGAACGCCATTGTTGCAAGGTCCACAAACCAGAATCTAAAGGACTATAAAATATGCTATCAGTCTCCTGACCAGGAAAAAAAACAACTGAGTGCACTTTGTTGATAAAGATTAGAAAGGCAAATCCAAGTAATAATGATCGGCTTCAGTCATGTCAAGTCTGTTCAAACACTTCCTGGACAGACTAGAAAAGCAGTTCCTCGATGCTTTGAATCCTTACTTCAACCAAACCACTCTTAGAACACAGTGGAAGATTTATATTCCTCCCCCCCCCCCGCCGCCTTGATTTAGGCCCAAATTCATCTGTTAATAAGACAGGGGGTAGAACAGTTACCAGGTGGGTAAGGAAAGAACAAGATAAAAGTATGAAACTATAAAAAGGTTATTTGTGGAAGTCACTAGAGTTTAGGTTTTGGACTGGTCTTATGCAGGGTTTTGTTGTTGTTTTTTTATTTTTAAATTACCACTGCACAAAGAGGCAAGATATCCTACCGAAGGTTTCTGGTTACATGTTTCCCTAGGCATTATTAGTATTTGTGTAGATCTGCCTATTGTACTACAAAAAACAAACAAACCTTGAGGACTCGGGGAAGGGATGACCTACAGTAATAGCAAGGGCAGTTTCACTCAGGGGCCAATGACAAGACTTTCCACATGAGGTTATGAATGAGAAGAGAGGTATACATCTGTATGAAGTGAATACAGGAGGACTGTGAGTCACTAGTGTGACAGTGAATCAGGATGTAGCTGACCTATAGATTGTGATATGAAATTATTAATGCTGTTGGACCTGCTTCTGCTGTGACTCATGCAGAATGCAGTCTGTATTTCTGATGACTCTGAGCCCACAAAGGTGAACACAGATTGAAATAGACAGAACTGAAGACTGAGAATAAGTAGTTTAGTTTAACAAACCAAAGACAAGCAATAGAGAGTTATGTTTCTTTCTGTGCCTATGTAATAGGAAATGAGGGATTTAACATTAGGGGAAAAGAACTATTTAAGAAAATTAATATCACTGTCACAAAGGAAAATGGATATAAAATAGTTGTGAACAAGCTCAGTCTAGAAATAAGAATGAAGGCTCTAGCTGTCTCTAACTATGTGATGAGGGCTGCTGGTGTGCCTTCACGTAGGCTTAGCTGGAGCTAAAATCCCCTGAAATGAGGATCATTGAATGTGGCGGTGTGATAATGGAGGGCCTGGCAACACAACCAAATAGCTCTTACAGTTCTTACAGTTATAGTTAAAATTCCTAGATCCTCTGTGCAGGCTACATAAGCAACAGTAATTAGTCGGAAGGGATGGCTATGCAGGCAAGAAATTCTGTGTTTGGTAATGTGGCAAGGGTAGAAAACCTATGTAGTCAAGTCATGAAGGAAATCTTAAAGAGATCCAGTACAACTGAGGTCAATGCACGGGGATGCAAAACTGGCATGTCGTGTGAAAATAATGAGTTACAAGGGTAGAGCAGAAAATGAAAGCCACATGAGTATAAAGAAATACCACGTATAGCAACTGCAGGAAGTTTATTAGAGAACTGATAGGTGGGCAGGACTGTTGAGAAGCAAGAGGGAGCCATAACAGAAAATAAGAGAAATTTAAATACGGGGAACTTCATTACGCAGGAAATTGTATCAAAAACCTTCTCTGAGTAGAAGAGTGGAGTAAGTAGAAAGCGGAAGAACGTGCTCTTGAACAGATATATGAAATATAACAGTTAAAACCAAATATGTAGGACAAGTAGCAAAACCTCTGAAGAAATTTGAGATTAAAGCTGTAGAGGTATAAAGTAAGTTGCCCATCAAACAGAAGACAAGGTGACTGAAGAATAGAAGAGAGCTATCCTTCCTTTAAAAAAAAATAAAAGGAGAAATGAAAAAAGAGAAACACTAATGGTCATTATTGTTAAGTGATTTTTCTAAACAATTGCACCAGTGAAGTTTCCTAAGGAGTCTGTACAGTCTGCTGTTTCAGAAACCCTTACTGCTGGTCTGGACTAGGTGATGTGCCGAATGAAACTGGCATACCTTGCGCTCAGTATTATGAGAGAACCACAGAGAACAATACTACAGGCAGCCAGTAAAGATCAGGGATTATATGAGATTGTTAGTAAACCAAGAGTTAGAAGTGATTAGCTCAGCTTCTTTTTAGAGGTCAGGGTATCTGGATCTCCTACATATACAGCTCAATGAGGAGAAATTGTCAAACACTAAGGATCTAAAATAACTTTTTAAAGGAGTTTGCAGACAAAAAACAGGGGAAAAAGGATAGAAAATACACAGTTCTCTCCACCCCAGCATCTACACACAGTTCCTACACCATGAATGCTGCGATCTCTGCCCAGGGGCTTGCATAGGCCATGTCACGCATTCCTACAGCACTGCTGCTACTTGCTTCGTATGGCAGGTGCAGCTGGTCGGTCCGAGCTGTGATTCCCTGGCTGCAGCTAATGCTTGGCAATATGGAGCAAGACAGTGGCCAGGGATGCATGCCTTTTCAGGATGGTGGAAACAGAATGATCCCTTCTTGAAAATGTATGCTCCATATTATATTCTAGATAGTGTGGCCATTCCCTAGTCAGGTAGACCAACATAATAGGAATGGATTGGGACTTCCCAGAGGCTTTTGGACTGAATTACTGCCCAGCTACAATTGATCAAATTAGTTCACAAACTGGTATTTGATTATACTTTGAGCTATTACACAGGCAAGGTAAAGCAGATTTTTCCACGCGTGCTAACGGAATATATTTTGTATTTAGGATTATTTTTTTTTTAAGTAATAACATATATCTGCAGAAGACACTAGTGAAAAAACCTGCAGAAAGGTATAACGAAACAGTTTTTGAATAGAATCCCCACTCTGTAATGCTAAGGAGAACATGAACAGGTAGATGAGAAACAAAAATTTCATGCTTGCTGGTCAAACCAAAAGACGTTTAGAGGAAAGATTTCCCTTTGGGCAGAATATTCTTTTGTGGAATTGATTTATGCCTTCTCTTAAGTAGCTTCTGTGCTGTGCCGTTACAGGAACCTGATTATATACTGCCTTGGAGATACTTTTATTTACATCTCTGTAAAGTAAAGGTAAAGAATCACAAAGAAACTTGCACCATTTTGCTCTTAACTTTGGTCAGTGGCAAGGGTTCTCACCAATTACAGAGAATGAAGTCTTGGATCTCAGATTAGAAACATTCATGGCTTGATTTACTATGATAACTTCACCTTTATAAGTGAAGACAAAGTCAGAACTGAAGAATAGACTAATAGCATACTCTCAGTGCAGATTTGACCAACTAGCAAAAATGCATGTGGTAGACCCCACACCTGTCACTTGCAGTGGTGGGAGGAGCTGAGAAATGTTTGCAAATTCATATCTGTCATAACTAACAGATGCTGTTAGAGATAATTTGGAATGAAATACAGGAAAACCCTACTTCAGCAAACCTTTTTTTTGTGTGTCTACAAATACTAAGTGACTTGAGCAAGAATTGTATGTTATCTCTTTTTTTAATTGTTCTTTTATTTATTATTCTTGCTATGTAATCAGTCCTTTCTGTCTTCATTTCCTTTAGTGAATGAGAAAAAGATTATTCTGTTGAATCACTTCTTGCAGAGCAATCTCAGATGGTCTTAGAAAGCAACAGATAGTTCACTGAATGCTAAATTCCACTGAAGGATTTAATCTAAGTTACTACGTTTTTAAAAGGTGACAATAAATAACTTCTTAAAGTGTATTTCTTTCTTTGAGTCAAAAGAAACTGCTTCCAGTCATCAACTCATAGACTGCTAATTTGTTTTGTTTTTCTCATCAGATACATTAAGTGTCACAGTCTGTTTTCTTGGATCTCAAAGGAAGTGTCAGAAAAAAAATTTCATAGGAAGTTTATACTACGTAACTGTTCCTTCACAGAAAGCTTCTAACTCAGTGATGCTCACCTTAACTTAAACACAGTTTGCCACTAGCCAATTCAACCCACTTGCAAGCCAGGTTTAGCATGTAGTGGATGGAAGGCATATGTTTAACTTTTTCACTAATACTGTGCCTATACTTATGTAGATGAATTCTAAATGATAAAATTTATAGACCACAAGATTGCCCTGTGCACTTTTAGTTATTTTATACCATGGACTGGCTAAAATTTTTCTTTCTTTGCTCTTTCCCTCGCCTCATTAAAATATGTTAATGTACTTTTCATTATTAACAGCAGTGAAAATAGACTTAATTTCGTCTCTGGGTCCCTCACAGAGTTGTCTGTATGAGCAGCACTGTGTGCTATCCTTCCTGATGCTTGTAATTTTTTTCCCAACAGAATCAAACTGGACTTGTCCACAATTGCTGGATTGTATTTTATTTCTCAGTCAGGGGAAACACCTAGTCATGCTAGACATTTAGGTGTAATTAAAGCTTTCAATTCTTCTGCTTTGTCATGGGGACAGAATTCATTTTGTGAGACTAATTCTGGATCTCTCCTAGGCAAGTAAAGGCAAACTTTATGAAATTAATGTACTGTCATTGTATCAGTTTGTAACACACTCAGAATATACTACAGACATAACTTCAGGATAATGTATTGTTAAAAAAAACATTAAAGAGTGAATTTGGAATTAATCTATCGCTATCAATTCTTATAAATGTAATAACAACTCATAATGCATAATCTTGCTTGAATATATCTTATGTGCATACCCAGAAAAAAAAAAAGAATCTATCACTGCAAGTGCAAATATGAACTCAAAACATCGATCCAAGTTCCAATTACATCTTAGTCTGAAGATATTTAATTGAATTTCATCAGTTGTGGTATTTTCCTTTTACATATTTCTATGTTTATAGACACTAGGATTCTGCTAATCATATTGCGTACTCTCTGCCTGGAGAGTTAGCTAGGCAGTTACCTTAAAACAGGTACGGTCTAGTGTTCAGATTTTGCTTGGGCCAAATGCAAAAAAAGCAAAAGACTTCTTTAGAGCCCTGTTCATGCAATAACTTTCCTGTCCACAGCCTGCATTCCTAAACTAACAGAGTGGAAGAATTTATTGCGGGTAGTATTAAAATCTGGTACAGATAATCAGTCGACTGGAGTTAAAGGGGACACAGGCAGATATGATGTAGCTGATTCACTGGGAACATGCAGCTTCTGGGAGGAGACAGGGCTATAACCAAAATCAGGCTGGCTTCCCAGCACTCACTGGGAGAGATTGGTTTTGGTTGTAAAGGTGAGAATTCTACAGAATATGAAATTTTAGCTGGACTTCGGGGTTTCTTTCAAATGCCTAGTTCTGAAAAGCCTTCACGAGTTTATTTTAAATTTTTAACTTTAACTTCTTGTAGTCTTGGCTTATCTGCAAACACAAGAGTAGGAAAAACAGACTTGGGTTAGTAAGACTAGCTCAGCAACATTCATTTTCAGGGATAAGGAGATAATCCCTACTCTGTGAGGTGATAAATTAGTTGATAATTCACTGACTGGAAATTCAAGGCATCAAGAATGACCAGTAGGAAAGACTTCTGAGAAGTTAAATGTGACAATTTCTACACATGGAATAGCAGCTAGTTTGTTTTTCTGTATTTAATGTCATCTTTTTTTATTATTTTTAGTTTTTTTAATGCAAGCCCAAGAGATTTTATTATGAAGAGGAAACTGGGAAAAACCACAGTGTTTATTTCTGTGAAGTGTTACTCAGCTATTGATTACATGATGCATGATGCAGAGAAATGGCATGGTTTAGCCAGCTTCACTGAATGCAGTTTGCTTTCATGTGTGACTGCTGTTTTATTAATCCTACTCCAAAGCTATCTTCTAACATGGCTTAGTTTTCAAATCTTGCCTACAAACACTTAGGGACATCTACATTCATGCTCATTGTTGGTATGGGCAGGCCATTGTCATCTTTCATGTTTTCTATTTTGATGAGGCCATGGAGGTTATACAACTAGTAGGAACCATCTCATTGTGGGGCTGCTGTGGTGGGTGATGCTTCTAACATTGCCTGTGCAGACGCAGCCAAGATGAAGACCGACAGTTCAGGAATGGGGCCCTTAAAACAGTCTAACAGGTAACTAGTAAATGTTTGACTAGGACAAATACTTGGCTGGGAGGAAAAACAATGGTCTTTCAGTAAAGTAACCTGGTCTAAGATCTCTACATAGTGATGGGAAAGGTTCTTCTACTATACCTTAAAAGGCTGGAATTCTTAGTAATGGCTTCTTGCCCAAACTAGTTTTGAGCTAACTTGTATTAACATTGTAAAACCTTCAACACAGTTCTAAGCTGATGTTCAAACTGGGAGAAACTCGGTAGCTTTTAGTGGAATTTTCTCCTGAAGTGAAACTCACCTTTTCAACACAAAGCGGTATAAATAAAATCTTGTTTATTGGGTCAGTATCACAAAGTGCCAGGGTTCAGACCATCTGGGACACATCAATATTTAAGATAAACTGAAAGAAAAGCTCACAGAAATCCCAGGAAAGTCAGTTGGCGCACCTGTGCTTCCTTATTACCAAATGCCTTTGCCACCTCCTCTTTTTTCATGTTTCATCTTTCCTTGTAGACTTGACTTCTCCCTGTTCTTCTCTCTGCTTTTTTTTTCTTTTATCTGATGCATAACAAGTGCACTGTAAATATATGTTGTCACATGCATTTGCAGTCTTACTGGTGTTTCTGTCATTTTGAACAGTCTGGTTTTTCTGTCTTGGCCTTGCCATCCTTCTGTCTCTTCAGATGTGCTCATAGCAGTCTGTAAATTTCTCTCCCTCTAATTAGCGGCTAGTTTAACAGCTTTACCGTACCATACCCTTACATGGTTTTCTATAATAGATAGCATAGATGCTGTTCATCATTATTAATAGATTTGACATACTACTGTAAGATACAGATTTTATGACACTTTATACAAAAGAAAGTAGCTTGTTGCAGAACCATTTCCCCTGAATATGTCTATATATTAAGAAGGCACCACTAAAGCCCCCATTCTTCCAGAGAGCCTGTGAATTAACTGAAATCCTTGTTAAGGAGATTTTGAGGAAAAGGCGCAAAAGGAATTTCCCATGGTATCAGCTCCATTCTGCTCCTGCTGCAAGCTACATTGTCATATATTATTCTTCATAAATTTAAAAAGAGTTGTCTTGAAACTAGTTCTTTCAGCACTCTTCTCCTGTCCTACAAGAAACCTGCTGGTACACGGATCATGTTTAAAGAAAAATGTTGGGAGGTCAGATGTGTATTTTTAGATACAGAAATAGACCATAAAGTCATGCATTTCCAGCGCTTCTACTATTTTTTTTCAGTCTTGCACTTACTGCTTTTTACAGAACACCATCTTTCCCTAAACAGATCTTCTATGGAGAAGGTAGTTCAAAAAAGGAGATAAATGTCAAGGAATATTGGTTTCATATAAGTTGAAATATGCTGGATAAAAATCTGAAAATCAACCTTTTTATTTTATTCTATAAGTGGCTGAGTTCTGACACTGTCTGTATCCTATGCATTCCATGCATGCTTTTGGGTCTATTAACAGTGAAAGCAGGAAAATTGTGTAAAGCCAGAATTGCCAGCTAACAACAGTTGTTGCTCAAATTGTTCCTGCCGTACAATTCTGACAAACTGTTTTCCTCTTTCCTTGCAGTTTTCCACTTGTCCCACAAAGTCACTCGCGTGGTTCCAGAGAGTGCTCTACTGATTGTTCTTGGTCTCTTCCTTGGTGGCATTGTATGGGCTGCAGATCACATTGCCTCCTTTGCCCTTACACCAACTGTATTTTTTTTCTATCTGCTGCCCCCCATTGTTTTGGATGCTGGATATTTTATGCCAAATAGATTGTTCTTTGGAAATCTTGGTTCCATTCTTTTGTATGCTGTCATCGGAACAGTCTGGAATGCTGCCACAACCGGTTTATCTCTCTACGGTGTCTATCAGACAGGAATAATGGGTAAGTTTGATCTGTGAAGTTGCAGTTGTGAATGCTACCCTATGCCATCTGTTAGGTGGGTGATCCTTTGCAGCTTAACACTCTTTTCAGCAGAAATATCCGATTTTAATGTGAGCAATTTGTAATATTTTTACCAAATTGGAGAATTATCTGAGAAATCTTCTCTAAAGCAAGCACAAAAGGGCCTTGAACCTGTGTCTGTCATACTTCTCTGCTATAAATGTGTGTGCTCACTCTCAAGATAAAGCTCAGGATTCATCCTGCTAATGGACGTCTGGACAAAAATACACTCTGAAGGGCTTGTTTCTTTCTGCTGTGATAGAAACCTGTGAAGTTAATCGGAAATGGAACTGTCTTCTTTCATTCAGCTTTAATATTAAGTAAGCAATGTTGCGGAGTGGGCGTGTACGCAGGATACATCTCTCTTCTGTCTTCTGAGGCTGGAAATTGTAACTGAAGGCTTAGAGAGGCAAGTAGTGCATGTAAGATGCACTGTCTTAATTATACTACAGTTCTAAGGGCATGGGGCTGCTAGATGGGGCACAGAACAGCAGTTCTTAAATCTCCTCAGCAGGCGTGGCACGCGCGTGAGCTACATGCTGCCATCTGAAGAACAGTAATTCACGTTGTATGTGGGTTGCATGTGTTCTGAAACAGGCACCCTGTATCAAAACAGGATGCTTTTGTTGGTGTCTACTGAATAATCTCAAGAGCCCTTCTAGGACAAAACTAGGTTACTGAGTTCCAGAGAGTAGTTACGAGGCACCTCTGAGGGCTGCTGAGAGCGGTGCAGGCAGCGTGCGCTGCTGCGCTGTGTGCTCTGCCCGCCTGCTGCTGGCAGCGGCGCTGAGAGCCCTGGTGGCGCGGGTGGCCCCGGCACCGCAGCGGCCGGGCTGGGCCGCGCGAAAGGCTCAGCAGCTGCTCACCGGCCGTGCAAAACTCACTCCGAGTAACTTGCCGCAGGCTTTCTTTGCAGTCCAGATAAAGAGTGCCTCAAATGTCAGAAGTTGTAGATGTTGCAGAGAACATTTTTGTGATGAAGGATTAAACTGTTAGCTTGTTATTACAGAAGGTAACATAGTAGAGTTTTCCCGCCTCAAAAACTGCTCCCATTGTCCAGCTCAGGGAAGCAGCAGAACTGGGGGCTGGGTTCTTTGAAACGAAGCATAAGATTGGGACGTCCGTTCCATCCATTTTACGGGAAACCTGTGTTGTCCTTATTTGAAAGATCCCAGTCTGGAAGAACTAGGCCATAGACTTGTTCATGTGAGACTCATCTTACGTAACTGCAGATATTTGAAATATAGACATCTATGATAGATTTAGTTTACACGTTAGATATTTGCCTTACTATAACTCACATTTTATAAGTAACAATTTTTCTTTAGAAGGCACAGAGGTGACAGCTCAGATGCAGATAGTATTGACTTTTATAGGTAGGTAAGATGTTTTATGTGCTTTCAGCCTGCAGGCACGATATATTGCATCTACAATTTCACATTATAGTTAAAAACAGGTTTTCAGGAACAAAAAAGATGACAAAGGGATATTGCTATTGCAACAGATTGGACAAGGATTTCTTTCTTTAAATATCCAAGCTGCTTGGCACAATTTAAAAACTATGACCAAAAATATTTTATTAACATCCTGTCCTGATGATGTTAATGAATGATAATTACTTTTAAAAATATGTTGGTAAGAATCATTAAAGGAAAAGCATTGACCTCTTTATGACATGTGAAACGGAAAAGTCCAGTGTTTTCTCAAAATTTATTTTCAGTGAAAAATCCATTGATCTCTTGCTTTCCTCCCAATCTGTAAGCAATTCTTGACTAACTGTAAAAGCTGGATTTAATGGCTACATGTTCTGCTTCAGCATTATGCAGATCTTTCAGTGACAGTATGTACTAGAACTCTGAGCTTACAGTTAAACAGGAGAATCAGTCTCTACCACAGCTCACAGCTAAAGCTCTACAAGCTAAGAATAGGGATGTTAACAAAGGCAAACAATAAACTGACATGCCTTGTGGACTTAAATGTTTAGAATGAGCACTAACTGGTATTCTGTGGGGAACTGTCTTTACCACCAAGACCTATTATAACCTACTAGAGTTCTAATTTCAGCTGTGGAAAGGGCCGGAGAAGCCTGTCCCTGATTCAAACTGTGTCATTCTCCAGCAAAGCTAAGGAAGACTTTGTAATATCCACGACATGTACTTACTAAATACATTGTGTTGACCTCCAAGATGTCAGCAAGATCTGAGCACCATGCTTTGCGAAAAGCTTTGCTGCTGTTACTTGCTTGCTGAAGATAAGAGAATGCGGAGTTGCTCAATTTCTAGAAGAGTTCATAGCAGCCTCTGGTTGAGGTTCTATGGCATATTTTTGTTTCCGCCCCACTTTTTCTACAAATGAAGTGATTCATGCAAGAAGTAATATGGTTAAAATATAGGAATGTATATCCACTAGAGACTAAGATGAACTAAAACCAAATTACTTCCAGCTTTACCATTGAATGAGCCTGTGGTTATGTCCGTCAATACGAGAGTGCATAACCCAAACTGGATTACATAATTTCCTACATAAATAAACATAAAAGCAGCTCTTTGTTTGCATTCAGTATCCTTACAGATACTATAATTTGAAGAAGAAAAAGAGAGAAGGTGATAATAACAAGGAAGTCCTTCTTGAGAAGTGAAATTAAAAGATCAGCACCTTAACTATTACCTAACAGCCATACCAGTCTGCTTTCACAGAATAGGAGGAAGGATCTAACCCTAAATCTTCCTGGCTGATAGCACTAACTGTTCACCATCTGCTGCAGAAGTAACACATGCAACATTTCTCTGTGGAATAACTGTGGTTGTGACTAATGCTTAGAAGGGTTTTTCCTGTACCATCTAGGTCATAGCAACAACATGCTGAGTATGTGCAGACATCTTAAACTGGGACCAGTGAACTTGCTGGCAGCTGGCAGCTAGTCATTTCAAACTCTGGTGCGCTGAAGGAAGCAATGGTCATGTATCACTTGGAAATAACTTGCATCATTAGTCTAAACAGAAGTCCAGTTTAGAAGCCCCATGCCTCTTGACATTGCTTTGTAGGAATTACAGATGTCTTAACCTTTCCATAAATATTTGCTCACTAGCTTTGCAAGTCTTCAAAGAATGTACCAATGATTATAATTGGTAACGTATAAAAAAGATAAGCAATCTCAGTGAGCCAATGTATTTTAAAAGCTTATGTTCTATTGTACCCTGATATCTGGTAATTATTGTCATTGGGCTTGTTCCTTCCTTAAGCGTGGTAGAGGAGGGCAACATCTGATGGAACCATTACTTAGATTCAGGTTCAAGGCTGTTCTCAGCATTTTTGGCACAGACTTTGGCTCACTGGTTCAACCCCTCTCTCACACTAAAATGGAGAGATCCAGTCTTCATTCACAGCGCAGTACGTCCAAGAGTGAACAGGAGTATTTCTCTTTTTGAAAGTATAAAGTAGTTACATCTCTGCAAACTATGAATTTCTGTTCTCAGGGCCTTACCAGGGTCCCTACAAACTGCATGGAAAACGTTGTAGATGCTCTGATTGCCACAGAGCAGCTAAGAGAATAGGTGCTTCTGCAGGTCGCCCCCCTGGCCGCCCCATTATTGGCCATTATCCCATACAACAGGGTGTTGTCTGCTCCTGTCTCTGGCTGCCCACGTAAGTGGCCTCATGGGTGAATATGCCCATGCCATTTTGTATCAAAAATACTTGGAAACTAGTTTCTGATTCAGTTACCTCCCAAGCACTAAACATTCTGGATTTGAGAAGCTATCTGGTAAAAAATTCTTGCTAGGGGAGTGGCTACGCTTTTCTGGAAGTACGTTACAGGCAATGCTGATCCTTTGGCTGCGCCTGCTGGCTGTCACTGTCTGGCTCATGCTTCCTAATCATTTGATGAGATGGATTTCTCCCTCACCCGTAGAAATCATGCCTGATACAACTGTCTATTAATTTTGGGCATGGACCTCTGCACTGTGTTCTAATGAATGAACTCTCAACATATTCCTTGTTTGCTCTTCCTTACACAATTTTGGGCTTCATCACCTCTTAATGAGCCTTGCTTCCTCCTCCACCTGTTAGTGAACACGCAGGTAATTTTCGTGTTCTCTACTCTTTCGAAAATCTGTTCCCCAGAAAAAATGACGGGAGGTACCACTCTTCATTGCATGAAGAGGGTAAGTTTTGCAAGGATGCTGAGCAAAGTGATCTTTGTGGCTCTCCCTTTTCCATTACTTTTAAAACAATAGCAGTGCTTGTCTTGGTATGTTCTCATAGCTGAACAAAATAACCTTCATAACTAAAAGAAGATTTAAAAAATTAAATAAATGTTGTGCTGCTTTGTCACCAGAGTTTTGCAGTTCCAAGACTTTTGAAATAATTGCCAAAATTCCGAAGGGGCTACAACACAAGCACGTTGAGGCACATTTTAGTCCTTCATCTGTTTTTATGGTCCAATTGCAGACAATTTAACAGTGGCCTCATGACTCATAATTTTGGAACAAGTGGCCTAACTGCACCTACCGAGGCCACAAGTGGTGTTTGACTGCACTGAGTGCAGTTGAGCTCCACTGCAGCAGTTCTTAGCAACCAAGAGTCAAATTTGGCCTGTGGCATGAAGTATTTTGGAACATATACTTCAGAAGTACTGGTATGTGCCTCTCCATTTTGTCAGTTCTCCCGAGATAATTTACTCAAACCACACACAAGTACAAAGCTAGTTTAGGTCTGGAAATACTTGAGTGCCTTGCCATAAGACCAGGACTGTGCTGCTCCCAGAATCAGCTCTGATCTACATGGGCCAATACGGGATCCAACAAACCTTGTCGGACACAAGGTGACGACGCTATGCAGAATTTGTCAAGCAGTTTCTGTTCCAAGCTTTCCAGCTGATGCCTTAGGATCTCTTTCAAGGATTTTGCATTATCAGCAATATTATGGTCTGTTGTATCTATAGTAGTACAGATGATTACAGATGCTTATACTTGGTTTTGTTTTTGAAGGCCACCTGAAAACTGGACTGCTGGACTTCCTCCTGTTTGGCAGCTTGATTGCTGCTGTGGATCCTGTAGCTGTTCTGGCAGTGTTTGAAGAAGTCCATGTCAACGAAGTTCTGTTCATCATTGTTTTTGGAGAATCGCTTCTGAATGATGCTGTAACTGTGGTAAGTAAATTATATATTCCAACATCATGCAAACTCTAGAGGGTTTCTTTTGAAGCGTATTTTCCCCTTAAATCAAACGCTGTATCATCTGTATATATCTGCTTGCAGGCTAGCGTAGCATAGCTCATAGTGTTCTCCGTCTTGCTTACAAACACTGTATTGCGAAGATTACGTTTTTGAGAGTGAAAACTATTTTGAGCCTGTAAATCACATAAAAATAGACAGTCCTGGGTTGGATGAGCATAAAAACATTTAACATGACGTTTCACGTGTGTATGTTTTACATGCCTTTGCTGTTCAAATAGAGCTTTCATGACTTACTGAAATTAGTTCCAGGGATTTTAAGCCTTTCTTTGCTGTTGTTTGTAATGCACGTACTCTTTTCTGCATTTTTCCACTGTGCCCATAATTTATATGCATACCTCAGATATATAGACAGTGAGCGGAAGAATGCTCACCAAAGTGCATATGCCTCTTCCATCACTTTTATTTTCATCAGATGTTTATTAAACAGATAGATAACAAAGAGCCAATTTGGGAAAAATGGTGGCATGTTTTAGAAAGTTTCTGGTTTGGGGTTTTTTGTTAACATGTTGATTTCTGGGGTTTTGTCATTTAGGAAGAAAAGGAAAACTTAATAGACTTTAATAGACTTCAAACAATCCCAGATTTCTACCGATGTTTTTATTTTGATTGAAACACCTTTTCCTTTTACACAGAATTTTTCTCAGAATAAAGTAGTCAGTAGTTTTGTAGTACAGTGCTAGGGGGCAGGGGACCCGGAAAGCCTATGGCAGAAAAATGCTGTGCAGCTGAGTACAGCTTCAATCAGCTTATTGGATCATCCCCTACTCCTGCTCCTGCGTGTCTCCAAAGGAGGGTAAGGCATGTCCACCAGGCTCAGAGACTTGATTTTTTGCAACCAAGGCAGCAAGGCATTGCAGGGTCACTGACAGCAGCCTGATTGTTCATGTGAGTTTGAAAATCCCCACTCCAGAGAAACCTAACTGCTTTTAGATATCACTCCCAATAGTACTTTTGGGGTACCAGAAACAGATATTAAAATAAACCCTTGATGATGTCAAGTATCAACATTATTGGCTTTCAGAAGGAAAGGCGTTTGTTACTGTGAAATTAATACAAACATTTGCTCTACAAATAAAGTTTGATTGATTGTTGAAGAAAACCCAGAAGAGAAGAGTAAGCACGATCAAGAGTCAGAAAGCACAGCCTGTGAGAAAGTTTGAAACAACTGGAGTTCTTATCTTGTAAAAGGAGGGACTGGAGGACAGAAGAAAGGGGATGATGTAGCATTCTTTAAATGTAAATATCTGAAAGACTACTGTTACAGAACAAAGTAACCTGCATGCCATGACTGGGGTAAATATGATAAGAATTAACAAGCTTAGCTGCAACAAGGAAAGCTGAGAAAACCATAGTAAAGTTCTCCACTGAAGGAATTAAGAATAGATTAGATGGATGTGTGTCAAGAATGATACTCATACAAACCTCCTTAGGCAAGGGTATGGATAAAATGAATTCTTTACTTTCAGCATTTTCACTGTTAGACAATTATTTTAAAAGCTTTATTACAACTATTGTAGTTTAATATCTTTTATGTTCAACTTATTTTACCTATGTTCAACCTATTTCAATCCAGTATCTTATTAGCATCTTATTATTATCTCATTAAGTATCTTACTTATCTTATACAGGTGATGAAACAAAACTGCAAAATACCTGGATTTTAGAGTGAGAAGTGCTTTAGAAAACACATCTAGATGTGACAGTGCTTCTTATAGATAGAAATCATTGAAATATGAAATTGAAATTTGGGTTTTTTCTAAGTTTTTGTTTCTTCTTGCTCCACTGCATTTTTTCAATTTTGAAAAATTAAAATTCTGCAAAATCTTCTCCCTCCACACAGAATTCCCCCCAGTCATACGTAATTTCAGAAGTTATAATGTTGTGGCCCATAATGAGATTATTTCAATTGGCTTAATTCAGGAGCAAATATTAAGTTAGTCTGCTTTTCTTTTCAGGTGCTGTACAATGTGTTTGAAACATTTGTTACAATAGGTCCAGAGAATGTGACGGGGATTGAATGTGTCAAAGGCATAGGTGCGTAGAATTGAATTCCATATCACATCATTGATGTACATACGCAGACTTGTAAACAGAATATTATTATTATTATGCTATCAGTAACTTATTTTTCAATCCTTTCCCTTGTCACTCATATTCCCACGCTCTTGTGGCATAGGCAAATGTCTTAAGAAGATAAATAAGTGAATATTCCTGAATATGTGGGAAACTTAATCAGATTTGTTTTCTTCTGAGGAGACTCAACAGTTGCAGAGTTCGGTTGTTAACACCACCAAACTCGACAGCTATACATATTTTCTTTGTATTTTATGTGTCCTTGGTTTCAGTCTGTGCTCTGCCTGCCTTCCAGGAAAGTTGAGGTTGCATATGGGCATTCTCACTCCTTACCACCGATTGCCATCAAGTAACATTTGCCAGTGACTACCAAGTAATATTATTTACCTAAAAATTTAGTCACTGTTTTCTATTCCAAGCATGACATGATACTACATTATCTTATGAGTCAATGTTTTAACAGTGACTTTGGCATAATCTATAATACGCTTTTGGAAAAACATTTGTTCACAGGACATGGGAAAAAAATTGTTGGAAGAAATGTAGTGGGTTTTGAATAAGCATAAAATGGTGAGGCTTAACAGAAAGCAACCTTGTATTTTTCTACAGAATTCTACATTCATGTACCAAGTGCTCAAAAGCAATTAATGTTGTTGCATTTTAGAAATCATTTTTGATATGTCCATCAAAATTTTCTCTGATTTGCTGGCCATACAGTAAAACTAGTTGAAACCATTTATATTTCTACTGTTTAAGCTGTGTTTGGGTTTGTTTTTCAGTGTCATTCTTCGTGGTGAGCCTGGGTGGGACACTGGTTGGCATTTTCTTTGCATTCCTGCTCTCACTGGTCAGTCGTTTCACCAAGCACGTGAGAATCATTGAACCTGGATTTGTATTTATCGTTTCCTACCTGTCCTACCTCACGGCAGAGATGCTTTCTCTTTCCGCTATCCTTGCGTAAGTCTCTTTTTATTACTGCCTGTGAAGAGGCTGAGGAGGGAATATGGTTTTTAAAAACATTGACAGGGAAGACCTGAATTATATAGGACAGCTATAGAATATGACAGTTATGAAACTTATGCTGAGTATTATTATCTTCATGCTGCAGTAGATCATAGTTTGCAAATACTGTCATTCAGCCTTGAGAAGGAATGCAAGTTCTCCAGTATCTGCTGTGCAGCACAGGAAATTCTTTTGCAAAGTACAGGCTTGACTCTTTCCTCTTTGTGATTAGTAATATTTCATTATCTAACAGTTGTCCATTTGTATTGACATCTTTCCCTATAATTTGTAATTAAAACAATGATTTTCCAAGGCATTAAATGAATGTTGATTATTTGCTGCTCTCACTGTCTTGACTGGCCTGCTAAGGTTTGCCTAAATCTTGCCTGTTTTGGCTCAAGTGCCTCTGTGATCTTTCTTCTTTTAGTATCCATAGATTGCTGGCATACCTTTCTTCAAGTTTTGCTTGTCATGTCTGTAGATGCTACATTGAATATAGTCATGATCTGAAAATCTTACTGCAAAGAGATCATTAGTGTAAGATTATGTCTAATCTAAACAAGATTTAAAATTTTGCACATAAAGCAGTGTGGTAACCTGAAGAGAATTAAGGTCTGTTACAATCTAATGGAAGGCTGTTTTCAGACTTGTTGGGGTCACCTCAGGATGAATGTCTGAGATACACTTTTTGCCTAGATTAGATTCCACAACGGCTCCTGAGTGTATTTTTTCTTAGGAATTAATGGTGGGGTTTTCTCACTGTGTGATAAAGAGATGGAAATAATATTAAATGTTACAACACACATTCTCTGAAAGATTGCTTCTTTTTTTTTTTTCTAGGATAACCTTCTGTGGCATCTGCTGTCAGAAATATGTCAAGGCTAACATATCTGAACAATCTTCTACAACTGTAAGATACACCATGAAAATGATGGCCAGTGGAGCAGAAACTATCATCTTCATGTTCCTGGGAATTTCAGCTGTGAATCCAGACATCTGGACTTGGAATACAGCATTTATTGTGTTAACTCTGGTCTTCATCTCAGTATATAGAGTTATTGGTAAGGGGATTATCTTCTTCCTGCCCTTGCATTGTATTGTTGATGCAATCACATATTCTTTTGCAAAAAATAAAAATAAAAATTGGAGTTCTAGACTTGTTCCTTTTAAAATATTCACTTTATTTTTGTTGAAGTTATGGATGGTTTTGAGTTAGGAAGGTAGATCTCTATAGTAAACTTCATCATATGCTGAAACTATAGCAGGATTTCACTTTTGATGAAATGTGAGGACATGACTAGCCCAGCGGTTGACATGAATCACCCGGTGGCTAACCTTTGTTGACCCAGCACGTGGTATTGGTAAAATCTCCCATTGAAACAGACTTTGTTCTTTAACTTGCAGCCTAAAAAAAGATGTGAGTCCTGTCAGACGTCTCTTTCCTTCAGTGCTTTCAATTTGGTAATAGAGCGCGATTGTCCTAAGCTAATTTTATGGTTGAGTTCAGGTTTGAGACACACAGTGGTATCAGACTATACATAATTACACCACGGGTTCTCTGGATTAAGAAATAATTCTCAGGGACTGGTGAAAAACTGAGTGAATAAGACTGTGGCAGGTAGGGATTACCTGCTGTCAGTTTACTGGGCTTATATGAATTTGCAAACATTTCAAAATGCCAATGAAGATTTGCCCAACTGCGTAGTTCTAGTATTTAATCACTGTTTTGGGAAACAGCGGAAGGGCTGAAATCACAAAAAACGCATAGAAGGAAGTACTTCAGAGAGTAACACACCTAGCAGTTTGGTGTATGTACTTAAATCTGGGAATAAATTAAATAGGTTTATTTGCCTGTTTGTCTGGGATTAAATCCAAATAAAAGGTAATTCATTTATCCAGCTGGCAGTATTGCCAGATGATTTTTGCTCTGTCTAAAGATTCCTGGACTGAATGAAGGGCCTAGCCCCATGTCCTCCTTTCTATGTAGTCTGTAACCACTGTTCATTTAGCTGCTTCTCTGTAACTGCCGATGGCGTGAGGTGTTTAAACGACATTGTCACTTGTTGTATTCCTGGGATGAGCGGTTAACAGTCCTGTAATAAGTGTGATCAGTAATTAAATAGTAAATACTGAGCAATAACAATATGCATCCATTAAAGTAATTGAGCTTAGTCATTGATAAATCACTAAATACTTGATGATATTGGGCCTTGCGTAACTGCAGCTCTGATAGCTTTGGAGGAGTCTGGTCGGTGGCATGAACTAATGTTCAGGGTGCCCTCCACCAGAGGCCTTGCCTACAGCACTGTGCACAAGATGCTCTTCTCTTCCCTTAGCACAAATTCAGAGCTGTCTAAATAGAGAAATACGGCTTTTGCACCGGTAGCAGTCCTGGCTGGCTGCAGTGGGACATGTGTGCTGTCATGCTGTGCTGCTCTTGGGAGCGGGGGAGCAGCTCTCCCTCTGCACGGTGGGAGCCCTGGGAGATGCTGTGCCGCGGCAGGCAGCGTCCCGCCCGCGGGCCTGAGGACAGTGTTAGAGCGACTGCTCAGCCCTTCATGAGACAGTGGCACAAGCATCAGAGATTTGTAAGGAGTACCACGCTTGCTCCCTACACCAACACTGTTTCAACCCATTTCTGTTCAAAGATCCTGTGCACATCACTGGCTGTGGTGCTGGCAATTCTGTTTTTCCTCAGCTGAGCATTTTGAAGGTCAGCTCACAGCAGAATTTCACCTGTAGTGCCTGTGCCAGAGGGCAGTGCTCTCAGGAGAGCTGCTGGCTTGCAGAGAAGTCACCCAATTCCTCTGGCTAAACGTAAAGGAGCAGGTACCGAGTGGGCTTGTCCCTCTGCGCAGTGTCACAATACAGAGGGAGAAGTAGATGCTCTAGAGGATCTGTTCCGAAAGTAGACTGGCGCTAGCATTTCCATCGCACATGGCTGGGATATTGACATTTCATAAGGGTATTTCTAGACATGCTGGCATTTGTTTTTTATAGGTGTAGTTTTACAGACGTGGATTCTTAACCACTACAGAATGGTCCAGTTGGAGATAATAGACCAGGTGGTGATGTCGTACGGTGGACTACGTGGAGCGGTTGCTTTTGCTCTGGTTGTACTTCTGGATGTGAACAAAGTGAAAGAGAAAAACCTGTTTGTCAGCACAACTATCATTGTTGTGTTTTTTACCGTTATTTTCCAGGTAATTCCAACTTCTTAAGCGTGCTTCTTGCAAGGAGAAGGAGTCCCCCAAAAGTAGTGAATGCTTAAAGCAGTTCTCAGCTGAAGGTTGCATATTGTTTCACTGAACTGAAAGCATAATTGAATTTTTTAACTTTAGTAACAAAGATCCTATTTTATGTTTTCATGTGGCACCACCAGGGACAAAACACAATTTTCTCTGTGCTAAAAAATGTTCAGTCTTAGCTGCTTGGTATTAATAGTGCTCAAGTTAACATCTGATTAAACATCCTTTACCTCATGTGAATAGCTATAGGGAACAGTACTTTTTATGGGCAAATACAGTCATTAAGCTGATCTGAGTCTAAGCCCTTGTTCTAAAATATAACGGTAAGCAGTGGGACAGGAAAGCGTTTAGCATCCAAACAAAATCGCACTTTCTGGATGAAAAAAACAACATTGACTTAAATGGAGATATGTCAGTATATACCAGCTTGGAATTTTTATCTCAGATTTATTACAGAAAGTTTAATTGTGGTCACAAACCCCTGATATGTGCAGAAAATGCTACATTCAACGGCATAGGAAGCACTTTAACCCTGCCACTACCATAGTTTTCTTATAGAAGACATGTTTCCACTGGTTGGTGTCTTTTCAAGTCCTTCGTAACAGGAGCTGAGGGTACTGCATTATTTTATCTTCTAAAGGGGACAGAGATCAACTGAGGAAGTGTGAGACCCACCATATAACATTAAAAAAAAATAATGCTCTATTTCTCTTTAACAACCACCAGCCAGAGGAAGAAAGTCTAAGATAATTCCAAAGTATTTATTATTATGTTTCAATCCATAGGGACTGACTATCAAGCCTTTGGTGCAGTGGCTGAAAGTGAAGAAAACTGAACACAGAGAGCCAAAACTGAATGAGAAGCTTCATGGCAGAGTAAGATACTTTTAAACAAAACGATGGTATCTTTTAGATTTTTACAGAATGCCTAAAGAGAGAAAAAATATTAAGAAAATTTCTTTTTGGAAGGGAGGGGAAAATCAAGTTTCCTGTCAGTTTCAAAACCCTTCAAACATTTCAACAGTTATTTGTAGGTTGTAATGTGTCTTTGGGTTGAGCCCTGTAAGACGTTACTGAACTGAAGGTTCTAGTCTTTCACCTGATAATTCAATGGGGCTGACAGTATTGGGGAAATGGCATGGCTGGAATCTACTTCATCTAAAAGAGGATGTTTGATTGAAGATTGGTAGGGCAAAGCACGTGGAAGTAAGCTTACTTTTGCTTCTTAAATATTTTTTATTTATGGAAAAGGTATGAAAGCAGGCTTTGTAGCGCCTTTTTTTTTTTTTACATGGAAAAGTGTTCTGCTGCTCAGTGCAAATGTTGATTGTATACTGAAATTCCAGAAACTGTAGTTCACTGTGAATGCTGTGTGTGCCTGCATTTATTTAACCTTTAAAAGGTTATGAAACATGATCTTTTCCAATTTATTTTCATGCAATATTATGAAGTTTTTATTCAGTAAGTGAAAACATAAATTTTCAAAACAAACATATGTTAAGGGACGGAAGACTACAAGACGTTTTTCATGGCTGCCTTTAATTCATAAACTTTTCAGATTTACACAGCTATCCTGCATTGAGTATTTTAATATTCTTGTATGAGCTTCTGATCTTGTCTGTTTTCACATTGGAAGTTACCCGAAATGAATTAACAACTTAGCGATGGACAGGGGGTTTTTCTGAGAAATTATTTTATTTTACAGACTACTGAATAAATACATTATGCTTTTGTTATCCAGCAATTCGGATTTCCATTGCTGTTCAAATATTTTACTATTTGAAAATCAGGATTCTTCCCCCAGGTGAATAAATACAGTCTGTCTACATTTATGGGGTATACCTTTACATGTCAGCTGATAGCGCAGGGCGAGCAGTAACATTAATCCTAACAAACGCTTCACAAAGATGTATGTACTGATTCACCGCTTCCTAGAATATTCTAGCAGATATTGTCTCAGGAGGCACAGTGCTCCTAGAACTGTACAAATTGCAGCCTTCAGAGAGAGGGAGCAGTGTCTGTTCTTAGGGAGTGGGAGGGAAACAACTTACAATATCATTTTCTCCACTTCCATGTCAGATATCTCCTGAGGCAGTAATTAATATTATATTCAGGAGTAATTCATATCACCCATGTTGCTCTAAACCTAGCATGCTGTATATTCCACGGCGATCATGCCGGTATTCAGAGTGAAATTCTAACATACAGAAAAAGACCAAATTCTACCTGCAGTTGCCTTTGTTTGAATCAAGAGTTATAAACCTCAGGATTTGTATCAGTCATCTAATATACCCAGTATGGGACTTTGCCCTAGATATCAGAAGAACGGTGCCTACTTCAATTCTGTGGGAAGTATGGATTCCTGAAACACCTAAAAAGAAACACCAGGGAAATTTTTTAGCTGACACTAATAGTGGTTGATGTACTTCACAGGGCAGAAATGGAGATGGTAAAATGAGTCAATAGAAAGAGTCTTAAAACTGAATGTTAAAATGGGACCTTAAGTATCTTCTTGCTGAGACCCTTGTAATTAAAAAATAGTTAGTGAATTTGTAAAGAACTGGTTAGAAAGCTCAGGACCTTTGAAGAAAAGCATATTAGTAGTTAATATTTCTGTAAACGGGAAAAAAACGTGCGTAGCAGCAATAAAATTATTCTGCGTAGTCACCTGGTTTGACCTGACATAAATTGAGCTGTTTTCTAATCACGCCTTTTATTTCTGTAAAGGTATTAATTCTACTTTCACTTTCCTAGGCCTTTGATCACATTCTTTCTGCTATAGAAGACATTTCTGGACAAATAGGACATAATTATCTGAGAGACAAGTAAGTAGTAGCTAACTTGGAATGCTGAAATACTGCTAGGAAATCCTATCTGTAAATTATGACTTTTTAAGCCTGTGAAATTAGGGACAGCAAGAATATAAAATGTAGTTTAAAAGGTTATATACTGAAAATGCTGGAAATACAGAAAATATGAAAATAGTTTATTTTTGTCCCCTGGAATCTTTTCTTTTTCTTCCACAGTTCAGATTAGGCCTTTGCAAATGCCTCGGTTCACATCCAGGGATCAGCTTCTCTCAGGATTTGAGAACTGACCATTTGCACAAGATTTAACCCAAAATGTTAATATTGGTCCTTCTCTGTAATACTCCATTTCATGAACATTATTTGTGTGTGGAGACACTAAAAAAACGCAGCTACGACTGTGCTAGCTGTTTATCCTGTTTCTAGAAAG
The DNA here is from genome assembly GCA_035590275.1 of Ibycter americanus. Taxonomy (NCBI): domain Eukaryota; kingdom Metazoa; phylum Chordata; class Aves; order Falconiformes; family Falconidae; genus Ibycter; species Ibycter americanus. The sequence goes on from JAVJGI010000040.1 coordinate 102,837,034, forward strand.
GATAAGGCTCAGCACCTCTGAAAGTGATGGCAGAGGATGCTTTGAAATTACCCTGATAGTTTATGTTTGACACCAATGATGAAAACTACGGGTTATTTCCATTCCTCTCTCTTTATAGTTGATTCATCCTGAGAAAAACAAAATTACTCAGCTGAAATATACAGACACCATTTCCTTTAAAGTACATGTGAAGAGTTGCCATTATGATGGGCAGACTTCCATAACCTAGACAAATAAGTGTAAAAAAAAGGACGTGAAATCTGGACATCTTCAAGAGTGTTATTTAAAGGTAGGCAGTTCTGTCCCTGGAGCCTAGGTCGTTTCATAGGTGCAGACGATCACAGTTGTGACGTGCTGGTGTCCTGCTGACTCAACATGTCAATTCCGATCTAAACGCCACGTGGTTGTGTTATCTTTCTGCAGAGCGCTGCCCTGGTCCTTGCTGAGAAGCTGAGTACATTAACCTAGGTTTAGTGTTATGCTCACACAACTCCTAGGCAGGAGCTAGATCCCACCCGAGCTTGAGCAGCATTGCTCATCTGTCTGTACCCCATTATAGGGGCAGTCTCCTTCCTTTTGTTTTGCTCTTGGCTCATTCATGCAGTGAAGAATTTTCCTAAGGCATCCCAAATAGAACATCGTCTTTCTTTTGGTCTAAATTTTAGTTTACTTTTTGCGAATGAATTTCAGCGGAAATACATCCCCAGTTTTGAAATACTGTCTTGAAGAAGGAGCTAAATATTTTTCAAGTGGCAGGTTAAAAGGCTGACTTTTTAGATATAAGAACATAATCTCCCAGAGTAATAAGAGAAGGAGTAGTTTAATGTAGATTCATGGCTGAGTGTGTGGTTTGATGACTAAGGTCTTTTGAATGAGACCACTTCAGGTCTGCTTCTTTTGGATTGTGTGTACATGAAAGTGCTGCTTCCCCAAAGAAGTGGCAGCCCCTGGCACCCTCACTGATGCACTCTGTATGGCAGCCTGAATGAGAGACTGCTTGTCAGGTGTTCTGGCTAGAGAATAGTTATCAATTCTGTGAGTAGTGTTTAACAACAAAAAGATTTCAACAACCTGAATAAAAAGTCATAAACTCAAAACAGCAGTTGGGCAAGATGGATAGGATCCCTTTGAACAGTGGTCTCCAAAGTTGCCTCATGCCCTTTACAAAGGTAGATGAAAGTCAAGCAGCCTTTATCTTCTGGAGCCAAAATATGAAATGGCAGATATCCTGCTGCCAGACAAGCTTGAAAGTGTAAATTACAGAAAGTACACATCACTTCTATCCCCCAGAGTACAGCAGTGGCATGAAAAAGGCCCTCTAGAAGCACTTTCGGAAGGGCACTTGTTGTGAACTGATTTTCTAGGCTGGCTGTCCTACAACTGGGGAAAAGCAAATTCCCTTCCAAAAGAGGAAAGAAAATTAAACTTTTAGAATGAAGCTATTAAATATAACTGCATAATCAGAAGTGGAAAAATTAAGGTAGCATGATCTCCCAGCGTATAAAACGTCCTAGTGACTCTGAAATGAGATACTGTAATCATAGCACGCTTGCTGTTGTAGTAGTGTTTGGTAGGTGAACCTGTTCAATGCTTTGTGACAGCTGCGTAACTTTGTTGCAGGCTTTCCCTTAATTTCCTTTAAATGCTAATTGAAAAGCTTCAAAATACAAATACCTCACTATGCTATGTTCACCATTTTTTCAAACGTGCTTACTTCAGAAAAATATCACTTAGGGTAAACTAAAAATGCTGTGAAACTAAAATTGCTAGTTGCCATTAACAGTTTGTTTAAATTATCAGGTGGTCCAATTTTGATAGGAAATTCCTCAGTAAAGTACTGATGAGAAGGTCTGCTCAAAAATCAAGAGACCAGATCCTTAATGTTTTCCACGAGCTCAACTTGAAGGATGCAATTAGCTATGTGGCTGAGGTACTTATGAACACTTGTTGACATACTATACTATCGTTTGGGGTTTTTGGTTTTTTGGTTTGTTTTTTTTTTATAATTTAAAATGTAACCTAAAGTTGCTATATTGCAGGAGATGTCTAAAAGAAAACTATTTTCATTTCTGCTCTGGTTTTTTTCTCTAAATGTGTTTTGAGGCTCAATATCACGTGTTTGAGTGGCTGTAGTTCTCAGTATTATGTCTGATCCCCAAGTGTGAGTATATTGTACTTCTCTTCTTTTCTGTTGGATTTTACTGAGTAACTTTGTTTCTATATTTGTGGCATGAAAAAATACTGTAATTCCAAAGGGATCAAGCAAACTACTGTCTTTCTAAGTGTGTCAACAGAGTCGGGCTGTGGCAGAACAGTGGTTCTATGTGATGACAAATCCGATTTGAAGAAGCTCACTTCCAAATGCTGTGGATATATGGCCAAAGTAGTGGACGGCTATAATCTCATTCTGCCAGATCACAGTAATAGAAAAAAATTGGGAAGGGTAACTTTAATGCAATGGAATCATAACACCCACGCTTCAAAAATTGGGGTTAAAGTGAGGTACTGCAGATATCAAACGCAATCACAGAATTGTGAAGTCAGAGAAACTTAAGACTTGCAACGGGAGAAGTTTTTAAAGTTACAGAATGGAAGAAAGTTACTGAGCTTCTGCAGGAGTACTGCTCCCAGACTGGAGCAATGTTAACAGATTGTATAAGAATTCCTAATCTTCTTCAGTATGAAACTGGCCACCTTAGTTCAAATCTCAATAAATGTGCAGTGTTCTTACAGTATAGAGGATAGTTTTAAATGGAATAGTTTAAACGGTTATCTTTGAAGTGATAATCTTATCTATGCCCATAATCTCCAGCTGAACTCATTTTCACAGCTAGGTGGTATACCAGTTTATTTTGTTAATAAAAATAAACACTATTACTACAACTGATACTGCTACTAAAAACAATTTCTTTTCTTTTTTTTGAAAATGAGCTACAGCCAGGCTGACTTATTCCAGTGAAACATGGAATTTCAAAGATCGAATTCAGAAAATAAAATGAAATTCAGAAGCGGTGTTAATGTGAAAAATGGGGAGTGGTTCACAAGATAAGCAAATACTTCCTTTTGAGATTTTGTAAATTATCCATTCGGTTTTCAGACCATTTGAGCTCAGGAACTAATTTTTTTTCTTCTAGTGCTTTCTGGGTCACACCTCAGAGGAAGAAGTGACTTTGAAGTTAATGAGCATGAGACTCATGTTCAGATTCACTGCTGAATCTGTTCAGTAGATTCATTACAGTATTTTTTTTTCTCTTTAACAGACGCAAAGGGCTCTACAGATCACTAAGCCAAGCAGATTTAGCCCCAGAATGTTTATCCAATAATGTCTTGAATCCCATACAGTAATGTCAGATTAATTTAGATTATTAATATTTCAGGAGAGTTACCTTTTCCATTATACCGTAGTACAATTCATAACGCAAGGAAACTGACTTGCTACCCTAGTACAAATTCTATTATGTGTATTATGTCTTGCAGAAAAAATTCTATTGGCAAATGTCTACTGATCTGATAACAGATCAGAAATTAAATGTTCTCCAGGTTCTACAAAAGGTTCTTCAGGTTCTACAAGTTGCAACATGCTTTCTTCCAGTGGAAATTAGTTATGTTAATATGCCCGATTATTCATGAGTTGTGAATGCTGAAGTCATTCCACCTTACTCACATTAATATTTGCTTCAGCGATACACTGCTTTAACAACCTTTCCTTCACTTCTGAGATATATCTTTAAGCTAAATATGTGTGAATTACAAGCTGACATTGAAATTTAAGCCATTTCTTCCAGGAGGAGTAAAGATCTGCCTCCCCGAGCTACTACTCACTCTCTTACCACCTGCGAAACTGAGGAGTTTGAAAACTAAGGTTTTATTTTTGCAGCTCTGCTGTTATGCTGCATCTGTACAATAAACCAGAGCTTGAGAGAGTTCAGTCTGAACCTAAATAAATTCCTTGCAGTTGAGAGGAGAGAGCCTAACCCAGGCAAAATTAAAATAATCCAGAGCAAGTGAATAAAAGCAACTTAAAATACTTAAAGTTCATAACTTCTGGCTAAAATTCCTCCACTGATGATATGACATGATGTATGTATGAAGCATTAAACTTGATTTGAAAAGAAAGTCAGATGCGCTTAAGAAAACACACAGAATGATGCTGACCTAGAATTTACTTCTTTTTCTCTGAAGTTTTCTGCCTACAGAGGCCAGAGTGTAATCCTTAATGCTACTGATCTGATCCAGCATGCACTACTGCAGCATGTATGTGGCTTACCACAGCAAAAGGAAACATTTGTTGAATTTGTTCTATGAACATAAAAACGTAAAGTGAATGCAATACAGTTAAAATCGGAAAAATGTAGATAAAATCTCTTTCGGTATTTTGCAAGGGGGATGGTTTTCCTTAGTGTATTCTTTATTTCAGTTTCAAATGTAGAGACCTGGTATGTGACACCTCTCTGCTGAGGTTCGAAACCATGGATGGGTTCAGCTCACGTAGCCACGACATCACTTGACAGCCACCTCTCCCTGAACAGGAGATCACACAAGCAGCAGGGAAAACTGTGAAAACATAAACCTGAGCTTCTCTAGCAATTCCCTTCTGTGACACCGGTTTTAGAACTGAAAGCAAATCTCACCTCTCCAGTGTCTCACCTCTTCATGCCATAACCTCTTTCAAATGGTCTCGTAGACTTCTGCCACCAGCTAACATTTGCTGCTTCCATTTTGGCAGAGGCCAGAGAACTAAAGCGTTGTGTCTTTGAAAACACTACTGTGAGCGCAGTGATGTGTCGAGTCATAAAAACCTGCACAGATGTCCTTATGTGCTTGGTCTGCAATGTGGTACAAAGTAAAATCCCTGAAAGGGTCTGTGAAGAGACAAGAGTTGGGCTGCAAAAGTGCAAGGATATAAGTTGCAAACACGCCGAGGCCCAAGTTGTCACGCACCTCCTCAAAATCATTTTACAGGCGTGAAATAGCTTTTCCCTTACCTTTGTTCACTGGGATAAAGTCACTCAATGTAAAGAAACCATAAAATAAAAAAGGGGTTTGTATTTGTTAATGAAATACAACTTCTCCCCTGCTTCTTGTGCCATTTGCATACAGCAGCCTCACAAATTATCCACGTTTTCTGCTACACGTATCGCCCTAGGTGTTCACAGCTGTAATATGTCTTGTTCCTTTCTGTGGCCAGGGAGAACGTAGGGGTTCCTTGGCATTTATACGTTCGCCCAGTACGGACAACATGGTAAATGTGGATTTCAGCACCCCACGCCCAAGTACTGTGGAAAGCTCTGTTTCTTATTTACTGTAAGTAATGTGGACTGACTGGGGAAGGTTTATGTTGTATGTGAAGAAATGGAAACAGTGTTACAAATTTTGAAAAATGAAAATTACGGGGACTTCGTTCACTACTTTTTTGATCTTCAGTTAATCTTTTCTCTCGCATAAAAGGGGCATACATACACTTTGTCGCATTTTACATAAAAATTTTTGCAGTAAAGCGTGGTAGGACAAAGCAGATGTTCACATTAGAGTTGTTTCATATGCTTTTTGTTCACGACTGCTATAACCAGGGCTAGATGTCATCTCCCTGTCTGCTTCAGAAAAAGTCAGGAGAAAGGCAAGGGAAAAAAAAACTTGCTCCTTCCTTAACTCCTTCATGATTCTTTCGCCAAACAGATTATGTATCATGTAAACTGAGAAATTAATGCTACACTCACCTGAAAGACCAAAACCAATAATATTTTCACATTTCCCATTAGATACTTGCTCAGTCAGTTTAGCTGATTTTGACCTTTCCTTTTTTTTTTAAATCTCATCTTCATTTCTCCCTCTTGTTCCCCATTTTCCTGTTTTTTCTTTCTCTTCAGCAATTACTGATTTTTAAAAGTGCTGTTTGAATATTATCTTCTTCTTCAGGAGAGAAAAAGCTGGACCAGTTTGCCTTGACATGCAAGCTTTAGAGCAGAGGAGGAAAAGTATTCGGGACACAGAAGACACAGTCGCTCATCACACCCTACAGCAGTACCTGTATAAACCCAGGCAGGAGGTGAGAGCAGGAGGCTAGCATGGGACTGTTTTTCAGTCTAAAACTAGGAGACCTTAGGAACCAGAACTTGGGAGCGAGACTCGAAAGGAAAGAACCCATCTGCAAAATCTGCACCCTTGAGGATGACAGGCTTTTTGTCTATATTCTTTCTCATTTAGGAACATACCTTTTTAACAGAACTCGTGCCTGTGATTTCACTGGGGCCAGTGGAATGCAGAACTGGGTCCAGTGTAGGTTCTGAAGCAGGAATAAATGGAAAGTATCAACTGAAGTGATTCAGACACTTACAGGGAGAGGCTTACTTTGAATGAAAGTCACTCTTACATAGTTAAAATTCCTGGACATACACCTGTTTCATGGTGAAGAAAAAGAAAAATAGGAGTCTCATTAATGCCTTCAGACTAGCCTTTGGTTCGTTCTTTTTTATGGAGTTGTTTACATTTGCATGACACTGATTGAATGCATTGATTCAGGGCTTCCAGCTGTATTTCTAAATAAATGAATATTGTCTTCCCTTCCTGGCCACAGCACAAACACCTGTACAGTCGACATGAGATCATGCACAGTGAAGATGAGAAACAAGACAAGGAGATTTTCCATAGGACAATGAGGAAGCGCTTAGAATCTTTCAAGAGTACCAAACTAGGAATAAACCATTCCAAGAAGCTCAATAAAATCCACAAGCGAGACCGGGGCCAAAAAAGGGTAAAATACTTTAACAAGGACCCAGATGTAGCCACCTATTATACAAACTAAGGGGTAGGGAGGGCAGGGAGGACTCTGAAGGGTCCTATGTCCTGCATTTATCTCTGTCCTGTAGAACTTTATGAACTTAAAGGCCTAAGCAAGAAGAGATTAAACTATAAGTCAAGGGGCATCTTCTCACATGCTGCTTTTCTCTGTGCTTTGGGACCCTTCTTCTGGGTGAGAGATCTTTGATCACTTGAAAACCAACAGACCTTGAGCCATGCTACAACACTCTGGGGAGATGCTGCAGGGTAGATGTAGCAGGGTAGCACCATAGCATAGAGCATTCCACAAAATCTGCGTGAAACTAAGAGGGGAACGTACAGCATTCAAACAGCCAAAGTTCCTTTCTCTTCCTGTAGTGAATACGAGTGTAGGGGGGAAACTAATGACATTCATATTGAGTCTCAAGCAAAGATTACAACAGATTTCAGGGTTATGCTGCTGAACTCATCATTTCAAAGTATGTCACTGCCATTGCGATCTGATAGTGATACCAGTTTTGGTAACTTCATTTGTTTTCTTTCAGCGAAACAGCAGTGTCATACCAAATGGAAAAATACCTTCAGAAAATCCAGTACAAGATTTTACTTTGAAGGAAAAAGGTAAGAAACTCTCTTAGACCAGTTTCCTTAACTGCATTTTACCAGCTACGTTGTCAATAAAGCATCACTGAAAAATTTTGTGATATGCCACAGTGAAGCTGGTATTGAAAAGGAACTTCTAGTCGTAATTCAGAACTCAGAGCAGGGATCTGCTCAGTGCTTAAATGCAGTGTCTTGGTTATTTAGAAGTTGTTTTTCTAGGCAGCTGATGACAACCCAAATTTTAATTAGCCTTTTATTTAAATTTTTAAAACAAAACAATGCAGTGGCTACAGCATAGATGAACTTTCATCTTCCTTTTGGATAAGCTGCACAGAGCAGCTTTTGCTACCATTTTTCTTTTTCATCACAGCAGGATATGTCTGCTGAGGACACCATGCCACATAAAATTCAGTAGTTGAGACGACATTCTGACCTGAGTTGATGTCTGTTTGTTTGTTTAGAAGGGTCTGGATCAGAGCTGATGCTAGACACGTGCATTAGAACTCAAGGCAAGTGTAGCTTTGAAAGGAACACATAGTCAGAGGCCAATTTCAGCACCTATTCACCTTTCATGCACAAATCTAACACACAGGTCAGCCTTGAAAGTATTCTCTGGAGTTGACTGGCCTAGCAAGCATCCCTAGCAAAAGCTGGCTTTGCATGTACAGCTCCAAATTCTTTCATCTAATGTTTTAGCCATCTTTTGGCATCTGTGTCACACCAAGACGTGATAGGCACTAATACGCATGTAAGGTAGTTACAAAATATTATGTGTCACTTAAAAAGTGAAATGTGGTTTAAAAGCCACTGAACTAACTCTTAGTGTTCTTTCCCCCGTGTATGCATGCAACCCTTTGATCTCACAGAGAACTGAAGTAGAGAGGGGTTAATCTTTTTCTCAGTAGCTCCAAGCAAAGATATTTTTCTTATGTATGTTCTTTGAGTCATGTTCTGAACATTAATTTTCTTTGACTGACAGGAGCAATACAGGCTGGCTGAATAAGAGTAATATTCTGGAACCTTTTTGCATGGGAAGAGCTTTCTGAATACTTATAAGTAGACCATTCAATGCTGTCTTGTTAAAGAACACTGTGTATAGATGTCACCCTCCACTTAAAAAAAAAGCTTCACTGGAAGATAGTCTTAACAAGTGGTTTAGCAGCTGTTGTAAAACTAATTCTACTGCAGTAGAAGTAGCAATGACCTCACCAGGTTTGAAATCAGTCAGGATACCAATGCTGACCTCTGTCAAATGATGAAAATGTAGTGACTGGTCATTGCAACAGGACAACATTTGTGAACCCAAGAGCATTTGAGGCACAAAATGCAGCAGCAGCAGAGGTGCCATGCCATAGGCTGCTTTGCATCAGTCCCAGGAAAGCAGACCATTCTGTCTTAGCCAGAGTGAGAATCTCTCTCTATCACAGCACCACGTAATAATGCAAGCTGGAAACCTGCGCTGAGTTTCTTGATGTGATTGGTACCGAAGCTGCAAACTCTACATATGTTCACATTCGCATTTCAGTGCTACAACGACTGATTAAATTTTGCCTTTATGTAGATGGTTGTTAAAGGATACCTTTGATAACTATGCCAGCATCAAAACAGCATGAAAATAACATTTTCTGTCAGAGCTGATACAAATCTCTAACCAAATTGGGACTGTCCTTCTTTTTCCAGATTTGGAGTTCTCTGAATCAGAAGAAAATAATGATTATGAAACTTTGCATCTAGGCAAAGGAGTCGATTTCCTGGCTGATGTGACAAAGCAAAATTTCACAGATACTCCTACTGGTAAATATTAATTACCTACAATGTTGGGGTTTTTTTTTCAAATATTAAAAAAATTACTAGAAATGTTGCTGATTTAGCCTGTATTTTTTGTTTTGTTTTGATTTGGTGTATTCTATTAGAAAATATAGTTGCTTAATATTAACAGATAGCAAGATTTGGATATCTGGAGACTACGGAGAGCATCAAATTTGCTACTGATAGAAGCTGTGAGCATGACTACCTAAACCTTGTGCTTGCATTTGAAGCTCTTTGTTGTGACAAATTTCATGCTGCTTCTTTCAGGCAGGATTCCTCCTCTTAAATTTGTAACTCCCTCAGATCCTTGCAAGCTCACAGAAATCACTGAAAAGGGCAGATTTGCAGCATTCCTGGAGCATTCATTGGACTTGATTTCCATCCCTAAAAGGCTCCTCCAAAATATCAGATTGAAAGTGTATCACTATATACAACAGAAATAATGTGACATGATTTATAAAGTTTTAAAATTTAGTGTTTCTCTTTAGCACTTTTGTATTCGAATTTTCAGTGTGCCACTGTACACTCCTTATGTAACACAGGGCATATGGTGAGGAAACCCACTTGTGCCTGTACTCTTTTGGCAGACGTGCCGATACAGCCTTTTCACTGTCCCATTACAAATTCTGTTTGAGAATGTGTAAAGACATCAAGAAATTGTTCTAGAAGTAAGCGGGTGGCAAGATGCAGACCTAGACTAATTTTTAAAATTTCTTTTTCTGTTCAAACACTACAAACTTGATATCTATACAGGCTCTGGTAACTTACTTTTGACCATTCTGTGGCCTGCTTAGCTCCTTCACACACATCTTGTTCCTTTATGGAGTTGTGCGGTTTGTGCTTTTGCAGGGTTTTCCCATCTATTTTTTTCTTTTTTATGGGTTTGAATTAACTTTTCTGCAGTTATTTTGTATTGCGCTTTATTTTCCTTCAGATTTTCTGACTGATTTCTTCTTTTATTGTTCTTATTTTTTTATCTCCAGATATCCCAAACATAACTGCATATTGGTTATAATATACAATTTTTCTCTTTAACAGAAATCCAAAATGACTAGCTATAACCAAGGTAGAAAGAGCAACCTGTGTGTGTAATGGTCTGTGTGCTGGGCTAGTCACATCTATACTGGCGTGTACTGGCCTATTTTTTCCCTGCTATAGCCATTCTCCTTTTACAAAGCATCTTATTACCAAGAAATTTTTTTGATTAATTGTATTTGTCCACTCATGAACTTTTTTTAGGAATTGACAACCCAGTATTTTCAGCTGATGATGATCAAAGCATCTACATGAAGTTCTCACCATGGTTATCTAGTGAAGATACTGTGGTACCATCACAAAGGGCCCGAGTGCAGATCCCATATTCTCCAAACAACTTCAGACGGCTCGCTCCATTCCGGCTCAGCAATAAATCAATAGATTCCTTCCTGCTAGCAGATGGCCCAGAGGACCGACCCAGATCTTTTCTCCCAGAATCAACACATATGTAATATTTTAAAAGATACCACTTTCCTTTTCAATCAGCCTTCTTATCAGCCCTGACTGCTGACAAGTAAACTTACTTTTCTGAGGGTTTACTTCTCTTTCCTTCCTGATTTCTGCCTACAACTAAATACCTTCTATTTCCCTCCAGCTTGAATAACATCTTTCTGTTTTCTTCCTGTAGAAGAGCTGTTCAACTATCTGAGGTCCAATGCCTTGCTATTTTTACAGCAGATAAGGGTCCTGCTTTGTTTTGGCTCGAATACTTTAAATGCCAAGAAAATAATATTCCAAATACCAGAATATTGTGCATCCATTTTCAAGAGGCTCCAGGTTTCTTGGTTAGGCAGTGCTAGATGATAAAATTGGTATCTGAATTCCCTAACAGGAATCAGGTAATTGTGATTCAACCCCCTTAAACAGTGACTGGTCTTTCCAAGTAATGTTGTCACTACTGCATGCATATGTAAGCAAAGTGGTCTGAAGCCCCAGAAGGACAATCTAGTTGCTGATGCCAAGGGATATGGTTTGCCCATAGAGCTCAGATGAGTCAGTTAACCCGTTGGACTCTATAGCCTTCGGACACACAACAGAAGCGGTGGGGCTAAACCAGCAATGAGCTGGGCTGGGTGTCTCATTCCTAGCATGCTTAAAATATAATTTTTGACGCTGTTGCTAAGAAGCCTTGAGTCGGTTCTGAACACTTCTCCAGGTTATTTTTCCAGTGCCCAGGAAGGTAAAATGGTCCCACTGCTGCAGCACAAGTACTCAGTGGCACTGTTGATGTCATCATTAAATTGCATAAGAAGGGGTTTAAAAATGAAACGTTTGCTAGAATGCATCAGAGTTCGCTTGCACAGGTAGAGATAATTACACAACAGCCAGTCTGTGGAGAAGCAGAATTCCAGTTTTGGTTTAGAGCTTTATCCTTAAACTGTGAGTTTATCTTATTCCATACCTTATTTTGAAACCAGAGAAATTCTTAGCTTTCTGATGCAATAAATAACTTGTTGATAGAGGCTTAAAATTAAATTGATTCTGGGTTTAAATGAATATCCTAGTTGCCCTTTAATTTTCGCTTTGTGGAAGTTTTCCATACACTGAAAAGCAGCCTTCACTTCCATAATCAACACAGTGAGTGCTGTAAATGAGGTGGGTCAGGTCACAGTTCAGACATCATAACTGAACGGAACATAGGGCGCTGCAGGGATCATGCAACAGTCAGTTTCATCATGAATTCACTTTTGTGGAATCCATGATCACAAATTTATGACCTAGTATCCTCTGTGCATCGACAAATAAAGGAATGTGGTAAGCTGAAAATACTTCTGTAGTTAGTGGATGAAACTTTGTTCAGACAAAGACCTCAGGATAAGAGTGAACACTGGTAATTTTGATTGGAGAAGAACTTTATAACCTTTTGAAAAGAAATAGAAAAGGAAGTTCTGTTTTTCTTCTCTTCCAGCTTCTGTCCCTGCAGAAGATGTGCTAGTTCAACCGTAGTTATGGGAAGCACATCACTTTATTGGAGTGGCCTGTAGGTCTGTGGTTGGTGCTAGTACCCAGTTCCTTAATAATGCATCTTTGCTTATTTTTTAAATGATGTTTTAAAACAAACACTGGATTAATTAAAGAACAGTGAATTAAATTCCAATGTCCTGATTAAAGACTTGAACAATGAGCAGCATTCCAAAAGGAAAACTTCTCCTTGACACTTATCCACATTAAAATTCTATTCACTTTTTTTTTCCACTGAGAACATGGCTATAAAATATTGGCATGTGACTTGCTGAACATTTTCTTGCTAACCTTTCTTCTTTTCCTCCATTCTATTGCCTTATTTATAATTGATTTTATTATTAGGAACTATCTATAAGTTCTTGTGCAGGTATCTTTGATATATCAAACGCACTGGGTTTGGATTGCTGTGTTTCTTAGGAAGTGTTTTGGGAAGTTAGATCTCCCAAGCTAATAAGCTTAGACCTTGATTACTCTCTGAAACTGTTCTCTGAATTTTCTCCTTAACAAAAGTCTCCTAACAGAGAATGACACTGAAATTTCAATTGAAAGTTTTTTTAAAAAGCAATGTAAACTGGAACCCAAGGGTGGGAATGTGAAGTTTCTCTACACAGTCTGAAGTGTACAGAAAACTGATCATAGGTTCTGGTCAATAAGAAATTGGCTCCCCGGTGATACCCTCTGCTACTTGATTGAAAGAGCACAGTTTCTTTCAAAAGTTTCTCAAAGATTTCCTTGCTGAGCATCAAGGTTAAATGTTTGAAGACAAAGATACACCTTAATGACCAGGTGATGACTCCATCTCCTAAATACCTGAAAACAGGCAGTTGTTCATCACAAGCACTGAACTAAGTTTTGCCTCATACACAGCAAGGATAAGGAATTTAATAAACTCACTTTAGGTTGTCCAAGAGAGAAACTGGGAGAGGTTACAATTCCTTAGCAAAAAAAGCCATCTTAAACCACTCGCTTTCCTAAGGCATTCATAAAAATAGCCCAAAGCAAAGCCAGCCTGCTAGTACAGAAAGTGTGTATTGCCAATGTTTCTATTTGATCATGCTTTCTAGGTGATATGGACCATGATGCTGAAATGACAGAATACTCCTCTTCAGATGACCAGCTAAACCAAAATGACAGTGTTTCAGTGACTCCCCTCCACTTCTTCCCATCTTGTCTTCAGATGCCTTGGACACAAAACTATTCTTCATTGGAAAGCAGAGGGAATATATCTCTTTCTCCTGTCTCCGAGTATATAGCTTCTTGTGACCCAGATGTACCTGATCTCTTCTGGGAGGCAGATACAGATGCGAATAACAAAGAAACAGTAAACTCAGGTTATTGTTCTGAAGTTAGCTACAAGTCAGAGAATTCACAAGAAGAGAATTCTCTACTTCTGTTTGAAGGGCTGGAAGACTCTTATATGAAGGAGCCCCAAGAGAAGAAAATGCTGCTTGATGTGCAAGGAAATTACAGATCTGCTGCAGCCAGACGTGTACAAAGCCGACGTTCTTTTCACAGGCCGAAACCTCTGCAACACCCTAAGCTTCAGAAGCTAGCATCTCTTCCAGCATCCTGCCATGTTCCTCCACATTCTTTGGAGCAAGAGGAAACACAGTTGTGAACCAGGACTTAGCTGAAAGGAGAAGATGAGAGAGGATAACTTGAACAAAGGGCTTCCATAAAAATAGAGAGCAACCTATTGGTTCATGGGATCTGCTCTAGGATGGTTTCAGATAGAAAGGGAGTGAGGTCCCATGATGTCGGAAAAACTGGAGCTTTTCTGCTGCACTTACATTCTTAAGTTCTCATTCATAATGAAAGGTGCACAGTGAAGGCGAATTATGCCTCCTTGCTATGTTTTCATGTAGACTGTTACAAAAAATCATTGTTATTTTTGGAGGGCTAAACCAAGAATCTTTTCAAATGGTAAATCCTTGGGGGTTTCTACATGGAAATGGTTTATTATGCCATTATGCCATAAACGCATTTAAAGAAATAGGCTGCATTTGCTGCTTCAGTAATGGAATTCAGTATTTCATGATACATGAAATTAATGTAGGAGAAGCCAATGGTTAGCCTCTTGCCTGCTAAGTCTACTCTGATTGAAGTGGATCAGTGCCTTTTGTAAGTGCAAGCTAAAGAAAAATATTTTCCTGCTCTTGAATGTTTGTGTCACTGAGTAACTGTGGGATATTGACTCTGGTGGAAAACTTTCCAGGGAGAGGAAAGTCCTGGCATCTTGAAATTTAGTCAAGGACTCCAGGAAAGCCTGCCTTCCTTCACCTTCATTTCCTTTGCTCAGTAGCACTGGAGTGAAAGAACATCTGCAATTAGCTCAGAATTTTAGTTTGTGTGGTCACAAGCAACTCATTTCATATTCTTAATTAAGCTGCTCTATTTCAACTAGCCTCACTCAGAAGTGTAAATATCTGTCATTTTTACTGCTGCTTTGGAAGACACCTTCCAAATACTCTGTTGGATTATCTTGTTAATTTATGTATCACTTTCAATAGCCCATCAGGATAATGGTCCCTCAGATGCTGTCCCATGTTTTGCCAGATGGTTTAAGTGCCACGACGACTCAGGATGTTGATGGTTCAGAGTATTGTATAGAGGTAGTTTGGCTACTGCGTATGTATATACCTGTTTGTGTCAGGAACTTCCTTAATTTTTTTGTCTCTGGTTTTCGGTTAAATGATAGTAGTTAAGATTGCACTAGACGCCTTTTGCGTATGAATCTGATCTGCATCACCTTGAAGACAGCTGGAGACATCAGAGAAAGCCAACTCAGATGAAGACTAAATAAAAGTGAAAATGCTGAGACCTCTTATGGATGTGTAACACTACATCCCAGTGTATACTCCTCTGGCCTATCTGTATTTTGCCTTGGATGATTCCAGTCCCGAAATTTTGGCTTGAAATCTTCAGTGGTATAAGTCACAAAGGTTCTGTGACAGCAATAGAAGATGAGTGCTTAGCTGCTTCTGTGATCCTGATGTATACCTTATTTCTGTCGATATCAGTGTAAACCATTTGTAAATGAGCTAAGCCACCTTCAGGGAGGTATCTGAATTGCTTACGACTGGATCCAACAGAGGCTTTCTTTGGTAAATTTTCCTTTACCTTTAGGAATTACAGGTTGTTTCACTCTACCTACCCAGATTTTGAACAGCTTCTAGGTGATTCTGTGTCAGGTGTCAAATTTGAGATTTGCCCAGACACCCAAAAAGAATGGAGCAATGTCTGAAAATTCGTGCCCACATCTTTTCCCTATCTTTCTCCTCTTCGCTAAAACTGCCTGTTAGGCTGGTACAAATTGCAGAGGTGTGATGGCAAATGTCATATACAGACCTAGATAGATACATAACGTATGCCTTTAGAGACTAGGTTCAAAGTACTAGTTCTTTCGATGCCAACCCACAAGCAGCTGCCTGTTTGCAGTCATCTTGGGCACTGATTCAAACCAATGTCCCTAAGTGGAAAGCTTCATCACGCAGAGCTGGTCTTGTTAAAGAAGGTCATGAGAGGTAAGGCTGTCACCAGTAGGGATGCTAATTTTATAATTCAATAATGTAAATACAGTTTTTTGTGAACTGAGTACATATGAACATACTATTTTGGTGAAGTAGAGCATATTAATGCTGTTCCAGATATTATAATTGGAACAAGTATTTTAGTCATTGGCATGGATATATAACAGGACCATGACTGACCCCAAATATTAGCACAGGTGAAGTGCAATGTGCCAAAATCTAACCTCCAGTCTCACAGCATAATGCTGAAGTACCAAGACCAAAGTTGGCAAGATGCTCGTCAGGTGTTGGCTTTGAAATAAAACTTTCATTCTTTATTGCTGTTGTACAGAGGTTATTGCTGTGTTGCAGTCAGAAGGCGAACCACACCGTGGGCTGTGTTTTCTGCGTGCTTGTTAGAACATTCCTAATCTATTTGTGTACAGGCTACCTCAAGAAAACATTTGTAAATCATCAGCAGCAGATGGGAGTTCCCACCAGATAAGTGTTGCACACACAGGAGTATGTAATGTTGAAAAGCACAGGATATAAGACTTTAATGTTCTTGTATGCTTTCATGCTAAACAAGAGAGGATCAACAGACACCACAGTGTTTACAAATACAGCAGTCCCTGTGTAAAATCAGCAGGGATCCAGTATGCTTTTGAGAGGGCTGTGGGCTGTACTTTCACAAAAGGGAGGGGAACGTGATGCCATTTTTAACAATGGAAGAGACTGAAAGACAAAGGGCTTAAACTCCCCATTTACTTTCAAAGGCCTCAGGCGTTGTCTGTATGTTGAACAGATGAAGGACAAAATGGACAATTCTGATAGCAGAGACCTTTCCCTGGAACCGCTTGCGTAATTTCTGAGACTTTTATGCCTCTGGAAGATGTTTTCTAGTATAATTGCTTCTACAGCAAGGGTTTGTTTTGCACAGTTTCTCAATTTGAAATGTGCTGGAAAGAAAGCTTCATGTCCCCGGTTTCTATATCGTCAACATGTTCTTAGCTGGAATATAATGGTTTATAATTCCTTATTTTTTCCAAGGCAATGGCTCCCAATGTCTACATATACAAAAATCAGGTTATAAGAGTTTGTCATCTCTCTCACTACACGCCG